>CM075941.1:35828134-36497039 GCA_038030265.1 Corythucha ciliata
GGAAATCCGCGCCATGCTTGGTCCCTCACATGATTATAATTATCACCTGATCTCATTGACAAGTAATATAATTTGATTTATTTCGATCGCGTTCCGCGTTTGTTTGCTGTTACGATGACAATGTTTTCATTCATGATATTTTGTTTACCTTAACAACTGAGGGACCAAATATGGCGCTGAAATCCGTGTTGCAGTACCTGTGTTTTAAAGGTTCTCTACCGCCAGCTGCCGGAGCGAAATTTTGTTGTTGTTTTTTTGTTTGTTTGTTTTGTTTTTTTTTTTGTTTTTTTTTTTTTTTTCAGGGAAGTCTGTCTCGCAATCCAGTGTTCAGAATGTCCAAAGTCGTCCAAAAGCTTGGAGCGTTCCGGCTTTGCTCAAGCAGAGATGGCAGCCCTATTCTGGACCCATTCGTCAGCTCTAACAGGCGTCCGCCACCCACGATTTTTTCGTCAAGTTTAATAAAATTTTGAAAAGTAATCTCTAATTATGATCAGAATAATAAAAGCGATTTTGTCAGTCCAAACGGCATAAGTGATAGTGGTGAAATGGTGGGATGCGTCGTCGATGATAATGGGTTCTAGCCCTGAGTTTAATTTGCAGCTATATTTCTGATAGGAAGCACTTTGTTAATGTTAATAATTGTCTTAGGGTCACCACTCACTTTGAAACCGGGATTCCATAAGCATCGGTTCGAGGACCTCTGCTGTTTATTCCGTATAACAATGATATTTTCTCTTTGAGTGTGTCAGGTGTTCCCAATTGTCATGATTTTTTTTTCCTTGGGTAAAACCATTGACAGTATTATACGAACCATTACTCATGGTTTGAGCGGAATTATTAACAAGTTCAATTGAATTGAGTGTTCAGTGCAACTCATTAGCTGTGATAATTTGGTGTTTCCTGTTTAGTTTATTTATTTTAATTTTTTAATTTATTTATCATAAATAAATTATTTGGAGTAAAAACTGTCATGAAACTAGACTTGACATTTTCCCCTAATGTACCCTCTAAAATACAACGTGTTCACCCCCCCCCCTCCCCAATGGTGGTGAGGGGTCACCACCAATGTCTCTGGCACGTTTTCAAGGATATCAGCGAATGTTGGTGGCGGGGGGCACCCGACTCAGCCTTATGGAGTCTGAAAGAAAGAGCCTCGATCTGAGCGGACCTAAATAGGCCGCTGTATGAGGCCTAGGAAATAGATGGAAAAAAAGCGTCATCGTTCATTCCTGGCCAAGTTTATATAGGGACGCTGGCGGAGTGGCAGCCCCTCAGTGGTGTTATGGCGGAAACCGGCTGCATTGATCATTGGCCGAGGGACTCATGATAACCGCGTCCGGTTCAAATCGAAACACTTAGGTGGCAAACATACTTACTAGTGCGATACGATTTCGTTTCGACATCGCCGACGCTAACTAACAGCGTCTAGGACAGATAGAAAAAACTGGAAATGTGTGAGAGTTGTGTAGAAACTATATCGTATCGTCACAGTTTGAACGCCGCCGTACAGCCTTTTCCATTTACATAAGATTATGCTCTAGAGCAGGGGTGTCAAACTTGCGGCCCTCGAGCATCTTTTATGCGGCCCGCGAGCACCCCTGAGTATTTTTATTTCTTTATTTTTTGGTACCGGCTGTCGATAGTTGCTGGTAACTATAAAATTAATTTGAAAAAATGGTGAAAAGGGTAGAAACCCAGTGGCGAGTCCTCACCTCTTCTCTTGCTCATCCTTATAAAGCTCTCCTACTTCAAAGTGTGTTCAAAAGCTCTATGTATGCGTTCTGTGGAGTCTACTCAACCAAACAAATGTATTCCTTCGAAAAATGAAGCGTTCTGATATGATGCACAAAATCCACAGAGGCATAAGACATGGTTTGTGAGGGAGGGTTAAAGCCAGGGGGGTGACTCTCAGGGCTGGGCGGGAAAAATCATTGGGGGGGGGGGGGAAGTTCCCCGTTAGACTCGTACCAACATAACATATTATTCAAAATAAGTAAACAGAGAAAGTGATCATATGGTGGCAGCATCGTTAATAAAAACACATTATTTTTGTTTGCTGCTGTTTTAAATAGACGTCGACCATGTATTTTGAAAAAGTACTTGGAGACTTTTTACGAGATTTTGTTGTTTCTCGTCTATTTCCTCGCTTTTTCTTGCCATTTTGTCAATTTTGTGGCTACGAAAATCGAGTAATCAAGGTTACTATGCACAGAGGCCAAAGTGCTGGGAGTTTGAAATGCAAAAATAAAGAAAAACCCGAAATTATAAAAGGGTCTTGGGGAAGGGGGAGTTTAATGCCAAGAAGGAAGGGGTGTCCTAAAATAACCTGACACAATGATAACAGCGAGAAGAAACCTATCCACTTGGCGTCACATACCCCCATCAATTATTGAGAGTGCCCCTTCTGTACGTTAGTACAGGAATTATTCTATGGTTAAAGCTCCATTCACATGAAACAATTTTCCATGCAATATCGCGAGCAATCTCTTCAAAATCATGTGATCCTAATGAAAATTAATCACTGAACAGGCGTTTTTAATGATAATGTACACGATTTTTCTTACAATATCGCGCACAATTTCATTGGAAACACCTGTTCCGTGATTAATTTTCGTTAAGATCACATGTTTTTGAAGAGATTTCTCGTGACATTGCCTGTAAAATTGTATCGTGATGACCCACTATCTCGATAACCGCTTCTTGAATACTGTACACTCCACAAGTCCATACATAGGTGACCCGTACCCCCCAAAATTTAAAGAGGCTGAGAAGATAGTACTAAACAACTATGGGAGAGCTAGACAAGACATAATAGATCGCTCTGCAGGAAACAAAAAAAAATGTCCTGAAAATTCATTATTTAATTAGTAAACTTCCTTATTCTCGAGTATCCAATTCTATTTTGTGGTGCATAACGTTGTGGGGCGGGGTTAAAAGTCGTCATAGTATTCATGAGTGCAATACTATCTCATTGTTAAATGACGAGGAAATAAAAGGTACAATTTTCCACGAAGTGTTAAATATTGTTCAAAATTAATAAAATGAATTGAAAAATATTGAAAAACAGCAGGCCAGTAATAGTTACTTCCACCCGAAAAGTTCGTAAACGGGCTCGTTCATTATCGGCTTTCTCCGGGGGACTTGTATGTTTTCAAAGTTGCTTACTGGTGAGGTTTGAAGCGCGGGGTGATGGACGGTGGCGGGAAGACAGGTAGGGTGGGAAAGCTATGGAGCGGGTAACCCCCCAACCTGTCTTCGTTTCTAGGATTGCTTACAAGCCTACCGTTTTGTTGGAAGGCTCTTAGGGCTGGGAGTTACTGAAGAGCAGTGAAGACCGCACGCTCTTCTGAATAAATGAGTGAGGCGATATTTGTTCGCTGATTGTTATTGATAATAACTACCACATAATAATAACAGGTTTTGTCAATTACAGCCATAACTAGTGATCTGTTAATTTATATTTATTACACGCTTTTAAAGAGAATACCAAAAATATTAAGTGTTTGGTTTGCAACTGTAAGCAATGCTCACACTGCTTACATGGACGCTTCGCCCCTGCCACGGAGTTGCTATAATGCTTCACAAGCCGCCAATAAGAAGGTTTTAAATCACAGCAGTGAATAAGCGTTTTTTCCAATTCGGTCCATTAGTGGCTACGTCACAGCTCACGGGTTATTATACTGATTCCTTATCACTGACTGTTGAAAATCAAAACAGTCAAAAAAGAACGATTCAGATCTCTGTTTATTAAAAAAGAAATCACGCTACTTAATCAAAAGCAAAACAGTTACTAAAAAAACCAAAACCCCAAGGGTTCAGAACCTCCCTTTTTAACCTCGTCAGGCTCTCACGCTTCATTACGATTCGCAACATTCTCCCACCTACGTTAAAGGAATCAAACAAAACTTTAACTTACACATCTTATAGCGCTAAAAATTAAAAACAAAAGGCATACAAATTTTCAAGTTGGAGATCCAGCTTCAGGGGTGGTATTACGGGGCGTCCACGCCTCGTTCGTAAAGGTGAAGTGGGGTGATCATCTTCCATTGTCTCCTCGATGTCGTTACCAGAGTTGGAACTGTCTTTATGACGGGTCGCCATAGAGGTCATCTGGTCTGTTTCGGGAAGAGACGAAACGTCGAGTTCTAAAGGGTACAGACGTGCAATCATTTCGCCACGAGCTGTTTTGATCTTTGCGACACGAGTTCTGCTGTCCTTGCCAGGAAACGTTTCCATAACTCGAGCTAGTGGCCATAATAGCCTTTTCTGTACGTCATCGCCGACCAAAACGAGTTCTCCATCACGTAGTTCTCGTCCCATCTTGACCTTGTGAGCGGGACGAAGAGTGCCCAAGTATTCCGTGACGAATCTTTTCCAAAATCTCAAACGAAGCTCCTGTCTTTAACGTAGTCGCCGACGTAGCGACTGGGCATCAATAGCGTCAAGGTCAGGAGTACCAGTTTCTGCGCTCTCCAGCAGGAAACGTGAAGGAGTTAACGCTTCAAGATCATTGACGTCTTCGGACAAGTAAGTCAGCGGTCGACTATTTATAACCGCTTCACATTCACATAGGACTGTCCTTATCTCGTCATCAGTCAGGCTCGCTCGCTTGAGTGTCCTTTTCAGCAATTCCTTGACAGACCGCACCATACGCTCCCACATCCCTCCCCACCAAGGCGCCGTGGAGGGCTGAATCTCCAGGTGATCTTCTGCGCCTGTCCGAAACAAGACACCTTGTCCCAATCCAAACTACCGAGCAGGTTATATGCGCCCCTGAAGTTGGTTCCGTTGTCACAGAGTACGGTTTGGGGCCGTCCTCTCCTCGCTATAAAACGTCGAAATGCGAGCAAAAAAGCATCTGTGGAAATGGAGTCGATTAGCTCCAAATGAATAGTACGTACCACGGCGCATGAGTACAGGCAAATCCATGCCTTCTGGCCTCCACGTAAATAGATTGGTCCGCACAGGTCGACGCCGACGACCTTGAAAGGTTTGGTGTCTCTGACATGCTCCTTCGGTAGAGCTGTCTCCGAGACCTTGGCCGCTCTGGCAGCGAATCTCCGACAAACGACGCATCGATCGATAACAGCTTTTACTGTCCGGCGTCCTCCCGTGACCCAATAACGACTCCTCAAAAGGGACAACAATCCCTGGGTCCCGACGTGTAAGTTCTTCTCATGTTCCTCGAGGAGGAACCGACGAGCGAAGACATGGTTTTTCGGCAAAATTATGGGGTGAACGAATTCCTTTGTTGCCTCATTCCTCTTGGTGATTCGTGTCTCTAAACGAATGACGCCTTCTTCATCTACGAATGGATTCACATGGGATAACTGCTCATCTTTGGCGCTCGAAAAACTTTCTCCTTGAAACCATCTTCCAAATGAAAATTTCGGCCTGCTCTCCCTCGATCGCTGTGAGTTCACCCATTATTCTTTCCGTAGGCCTTCGGCAATTATGCACAAATCGTCGTACCCATCCTACCAGGCGACGGATTTTATTGAACCGGGAAAAATAGCGGTAGTACCAATTGTGATCTGAGCTTACTCCCACCGTCATTTGGACCATGAGAGATTTTTTCTTTTCTTTGCAGATGTCGGCCTCATTAAATTCTATTTCCGACTTAGGCCAATTTTCAATCAGTCCTTTCATCCATGCTGGCCCATCCCACCATCTGGAGGCTTTCAATGCTGAGGGCGTACATCCACGAGACGGCAAGTCTGCCGGGTTATACTTCCCCGGTATATGCCACCAGTCGTCTACATTCGAGATTTGTCGTATTTCGTTGACGCGGTTGCGCACGAAGACGTTCCAGGTTTCCTGACGTCGTAGCCAAGCCAAGACAGTCGATGAGTAAGTCCAAAAAAATATGCCGTCGATTGTGACGTCCAATGCTTTTGTCGTAACGGCGGCCAAACGAGCTCCGATAGTTGCAGCCAGGAACTTCATACGAGGTATTGTAACCTTTTCCAAGTTTACAATAAGGCCATTGTATCCTGGCTTTTGCTGCCACTAGGTTCACTTGAACGTCACGTTTTCCTTCGACTCGAATGAAAATCGCTGCCGCGTAAGCCGCTGAGCTAGCGTCGACGAAAATGTGTATGGTACGTTTGTCACCGGGTGACCCATAGATCCACCTGGGGACCCTAATTTCAAAAATTTCTTCAATTTCGGTAAGCCATTTTTCGAAAGCTTGGGCCAAATCGGTTTCAAGACTATCGTCCCAACGGAGTTTTTTAGACCATGCCTGCTGTAGAAGCAATTTCGGAGTGAGAAGAGCAGGGCATATGATCCAAATAGGATCAAATATCCGTTGTGCTGCCGAAAGCAACCTCCTTTTTGTCGCTGGTGAGGTTGAAAACCCAAGAAGTCCAGCTGAACTCACACGCAGAGTGTCATCTCGGCGGTCCCAAACTATTCCAAGAATTTTGCTGTCAACCTGTGGTACGAACTGGTCGTCAATTATAGTGTGCTCCCACGAACGTAAATCAAAACTTCCTTCCGCTAAAATCGCCGTAGACAGACTCATGAATTCCTTCAATTCGTCTTCAGAGCTCACACTCGCCAAACAATTATCGACGTAGAAAGAACGGCGCAAAAGCGAAATCTGGGAGGGAGGCCACTTATTCTTGCCGCTTTCTGTGGCAGAACTCGAAATGATGATCGAGTGTCGCACCCACGAGGAACGGACTGCTGCGAACACCAAAAACAACGCGTGCATGGCGATACACGGTCAGCTTTTCACCACCACCAGCTGAGTCGACTCTGAAAAAACATAGAAAATCCCGATCTGACGGATGCAGGCCGATCTGTAAGAAAGCCCTCTTTATACCAGCGCTCACACCGATGCACCTCTGTCGAAACCTTGTCAATAAATCCGGGATAAGTTCAATTAGGTTTTGACCTGCTTCGAGACAATCATTTAGAGAGGGATGTCTCGGCGACCGAGCTGACTCGTACTGTCCTCCTTAAATACGGGTTGTTGAGGCAAAAAATGTTTACCCCCCTCTTCCGTGACGTATTCAATGACGTCGTCATCGAGGCATTCATCAAAAATAGGGTTATAGGCGTCAAGTTGATTATTTTTCGACAAACGGTTAGCCTTTTTTCTGGTTCGATCTAGGGCGAGGAGATTGTTCGCGGGAAGTTCTGGGTGGTCTGACTTCCAAGGAAGTCTCACCTCATATCGACCGTCGTTCCTCGAAATTGAATGGTTGAAAAAGGAACGTACTTCTTTAAGTCGCTCTTCCTTCACTACCAGCGACACTGCGCGACAAGGCCAACGCTTTAGGGCATTGGTTCGGCGAGTGGCACTCCGAGCAGAAAACGCACTTCATTTCTTTGGCTTCAGTGTACAGTCCTGCCGCTGTGGGAACCTCTTTTCTCCCTGACCTTTCACTTTTCTGAGCTCCCTCCGTCTTTTCTCTAGATCCAAAACCCGTCATGGCCAAGGTTATTCTCTCTTCGTTCTCTACATCACGCTTTAGAAAATTCATAAGACGGAGTAGACGGTCACGAGACTCGGACGTCTTTGACTCAGCATCTGACTCACCCAATCTCCGTAGGCTGGTTTCATCCTCGCTTGCACTCAGTTCGGGTTGACTTCTTTGCCATGCTCTCAGGATGTCCTCGGGGAGGCACGACTCGACGAGTGGATAGAGCATGGCCGCGCACGTCTCAGATGGAACGTTGAGAGTCTCGAGAGACCGTAACTGAGCGATTATGTTGTCGTACAGATTGAAGAGTGGCACCTTTTTTCCTGGGTGGCTATTATTTATGACTAAATTGAGTAGCTCACGTACATACACTTCGATAAGTATGCTGTCTCGTCCAAATCTCGCTTTCAGAGCTTTGATGGCTCTCTCATAATTAGCTGCAATAGGAGGGTAACTGGCGACTAAATCTCGCGCCTTTAGCGGCGAATTAGCGATTTCATTCACTTTGAAGTATTACAAAATTTTCACAATTTAACCCAGTCGGTGACTAGCGATTTTTCTCATTTTATCCGCGAAACAGTTTTTCTTCCCCGCTTTAGCTACGAAGCAGCGTTTGAACCCGCTTTTTAGTGATTTTTGACAATTTTAGCCACGATTTGACGCTTTTTTTAACATTTACTAAGCTGCAAAATAGCGTTCTTTCTCAATCTCAGTCGCGAATTAGTGTATTCGTCAATTTGATCCGTGAATTAGCTCTTTAATTAAATAAACTATAGTCACAAAGTAGCGTTTTTATTCGATGAATCGGCGATTTTCCTCAATTTTGGATGTGAATTAGAGCTTTTTCTCAATTTTAGCGGTGAATTAGCGACTTCTTTCGCTTTCAGCCGTGGATTAGCTCTTTTTCTCAAATTTACCCGCAATTTATATTGAAAATACCTATTTCGCGCTACCTGCTTCGTAAGTTGCACATTACAACATAATAACTCCAGTAAGTTGAATTTTTCATAACCTGGTACTTCATTGTTTCAGTTTTTGAAAACTGTACAGTAAAGGTTTAAAACTGACATGAAAAGTTGTTTACATGTGAGTTTTCTATAACCTTGTGCAACCTTTGTTGAAATGTTATCACCTTATCCGTGATAATAGAAATTTCTTAAGACATGGGTTTTTTTTGTCAAAAGAATAAAACTGGGTAATATTCGACGACGGTTGCGCGAAAAATAACGTACATCACTCGACTATTAAGTGGTACTACCCGCTCGTTTTTAATTAGCGGCCTTGGCAAGCCTCGTCCGCCAAACAAAAAACTCGCAGGTAATGCACCACTTGCTAATCTTGTAATGTGTAATCTACTAATTATTTAATTATAATACATATTATTGCCGCGAACGATCGTTTCTCTCCATTTTAGCCACGAATTAGTGCCTTTTTCAATTTTAGCCGAAAATTGGCGTTTTCTTTCCATTTCACCCGCAAATCAACATTTTCTCAATTTAAGCCGCGAATTAGTGTTTTCACTTAGCGAATTATAGCCCGGCCAAAGACTAAAGAAATCGACGGTAGCGCTACTAGCGCCGATTAGTATGTACTTAACCCCCCACCAGTTTTTCGTGCCATCGATATTTTCCGATATTTTAATTTCTATCAGTGATATGAGTGTTTTTTTTTGCCTCAACGGTTTTTTTGTCGTGATAAAAGTAAGTAGACATGAGATAATTAATGATTTTAATACTTTGAGAGACAAGATGTTGTATTTGATTTCAGAAATGAGTGAAAGACCGTAAAGATGAACTTTAGGAAGCCAAGCAAGGCAAATCGTTTTTTCAGTATTTTACCCGGCAGAAGGTAGAGGAAGAGCCTAAGCCCGACATCAACAGTTTGGTGGCTGAGGCGACCGGTGTTTCCCGGTCTCCTGTTTTCCGCATCGTGAAGGAAGCCGAACGATCGACCTCAGAGGGCTCGAGTACACTCACCACTTTCCTTCACTTCACCACACCTACGAGGAAGAACATTCCACATAAGAAGCGAGTCGAGTTCGATTCTTTTACTGACAGTGCTATTCGTTTTAAAGTTCGCAGTTTTATGCTGTTAAAAAGCAGTGCCCGTCAATTAGGCTTCTCCATAAGGAGTTACTAGAGCAAGGCGTTGTAGAATGCGGTAAGGAGTACATTCGGCAGCGCCTACATCACCTGGGGTTTAAGTGGAAGAAGTGTCAATCCAATCGTAAAATTCTAATTGAGCGGCCAGAAATTGCAGCCCGTAGGGTCTCCTACCTGAGGGAGATAAAAAAACATCGAGAGGCCAACAAGAATATTGTCTTCCTGGATGAAACGTACGTACAAGAGGCCCACAACGTTACATCCTCTTGGCAGTCGGAGGACGAATTGGGGGCTACTCATAAAATAGGTGAGCTGATGATTCTTCATTTCTTTAGCATGAAAATAGTTTCTCGTAATTTCATATTTCAGGCAAGGGCAATCGACTTATTGTTGTTCATGGAGGTGGGGAGCAAGGCTTCGTTAGAGACGGTCTCCTGATTTTCAAATCCTCACGTACTTCAGGGGACTATCACACGTCCATGAATGCTGAGAATTTCTCGAAATGGCTCAGTACGTGCTTCCTACCCAACGTGCCGGCAGGCAGTGTCATAGTCATGAACAACGCGAGTTATCATTGCCTCGAAAGAAACAAAAAGCCGAATTCCGGCAGCCTTAACCGCGTGATTGTCGAATAGCTTTCCCAGCATGGCATCGAATTCTGCGAAACATCAACGAAAGCAGAACTTCTCGAACTCGTGAGAAGCGTTCCCATCGAGAAATACTTCCTGGTGAATGACTTGATCCGATCTTTTGTTCACATACCTCTACGTCTCCCTTCTTATCACCCCGACTTAAATCCGATTGAGTTGGTGTGGGGAGCCATCAAGAACGATCTTGCTCGAAATAGTGTTGGTACATCACTTAGGGAGAAAGAAATTGATTTGTGCAATGATGAAACCGCCCCCCCTCCCTTGGTGGATGAACTGCTTTGGCTTTTTGACGTTGGTCTTTGTCATATAAATAAATTTATAATAAATTTTATGTTATAAAGGTTCTGAAAGAGTGAAATTCAGTATAAGAGGTTTTTGAAAGAGCAAAACCCACGAAATTTGGAGTTTGAACAAGCAAATTTCACGAAATTACGATTTTAACGAGACAAATCCACCAAAAGATTTGGAAGAGCAAAAATCCGCAAATCTGGAGTTTGTGAGAGTCAAAAATGTCGATTTTTGTTTTTGAAAGTGCCACATGCCTATGATTAGTTTTGAATCAGACCGTGAGCCAAATTGTTTGGTTTGTCGGTCTAACGATCTGGATTGTGGTGGTGTGAAGTTCCTACTTTTTAGTATAATCGGTGGCGGTGTGTGGGAGTGATTAAGTGGGTGAAAAGGGAAATCGCTGTATTGTTCTCCGAGTAGACTGTGCATTATGAACCCCGCTCTTGGCGCTCGACCTTATCTTACCTGGCAAAAATCGAGTTAGGTAGGAGACCCCCCCTTGGCCCTTGTTTCTTGAAGACGAAATGAATGTTTTTAGGTTGTGGCTACGCTAAAGTTTGCCAAGTGGCAAAGGGACTTATTTTGCTGCCCCCCCCCCCCATGAGCAAAACTGTTGGCCCGCGTCTGGTCAGTTTCAACGAAAACATGCAGTCAAGTAAAAAATGCAAACATGTATTCAGAAAGAAAACAGTCAGACATGGATACCACACAGGGAAGTAGATAACTTTTTAGAACGGCAAATAAACATACAGTTCGTCTTGTTTTCGACGCTAACTCGAAAGGGGCTTCTGTAAATTGCATTCGTGTTCGACATTGAAACGCTTCGAGTTCGAGTCAAAGACAAGACAACCCGTGTGTGGGGGTCTTAATAAGACTTTTACTTGAGAATTCCGTGAAATCCCGGTAGTTTCACCAAAAAAACAACAGATAACCATGTAAAAGTAGAGATTTGTGGCTATTTTCCGTCGCTCGGACCAGGAACGTTTCAATTTAACGAAGCAGGCTTCAACAGATTTGTCGAGCAATCGGGTTGTAGTTTTCCTGGTTAAAGACGCGTTTTGAGAAGGTTTGTCTGGACAAAGGACGTTCTTCCGGTCCTAAAACCAAAAATAGGAATCATACCAAGGATAACGATGCGTAGATTGTAAAATAAATAGGAAAATAATTATCATGTTGGCTTACTCACTTCGGCAACTCAGCCTCATAGCTTCGGAAGGAATTGCACAAACAATGAATTCCACGGTACGTTTAAATACCCTTCCGCCGAAAGACCGAAGGAAAAGTGAAACATTTTAGTATTTGAGCACGAAAAATAAGGATTCTTGACAAAATTTAACAAATCAAAACATCTACCAGTTGTAGTCAGAAAGATCAGTGAACCGCGATCCCCGAGTGATAAGAAGTTTCAAAACTTTAGGAGGTAAACGGCTGTACAATGGAAGGGGTAAGGGGAAGCTCTCAGTGAGATTTCGGAATTTGTTCAAAATCCTTTCCTTGGCTGTTGCTTCGACTTGTAGACCATAAACTTTATTTTTGAACCATACAGCCATGGTGTTTTTTATAGAATGCATTTCGGGCCCATTCCCGGTGCCCCTCATCAGCATTACCGCTTCACCTCTAAGGCCAAACACAGGTCTACAAGTTCTCAGTGAGAACTTAGGTGGAGATTCGATGTTCTTCAATCTTTGGCCGGGCTAGTGAGTTTCCTCAATGAGGAACTCAGAAACTGGGCATCTGTGATTAGCGTATTTTCTCTATTTGCTTCCAGAAGTCGTAGATTTCTCAATTTCAGCTTTCGGAGTAGCACTTTCATAAGCGAATATTTAGACACACAGTTCGCTGAGCCCCTCCTAACAATCTATTCTCCAGATTGTATGGACTGAAATAGGCGAAAGGAGCCTAATTGCTGTCGAACCGGGTACCAGGACTCCTTTTCAAGTACCTTCATCCACAGGCATAAAACCTAAAAATCCTCAGTTTTCCAGGGTCTCCTCCGATTGGATGCTTGCCCTAGGGCTGAGCCCACAAAAAATAATTGCCAACTTTCAATTTCACGGATATTTAGCCAGAAACTTTCATTTCAGCAAAACTCGAACAACGAGGTCCAAACTGTATCCAACCCAAACATAATGTAACTTCTTGAATGGGCAATGGTAAGGAGAGGCTTCCAGGTTAGAGAGAAAATTAAATAAAAATGAATACGAGGGGAGTCTATTACTTGCGATGATCTTGCACCTGTAATTATGCGCGAGAACGAGAACAAGTAACTTGCCCAGAGAAAATAATAAAATAAGCGCCGGTGGTGTAGAAACAACCTTTTTATTGCGCTCTTTGAAAGAAAAAAATCGACGAATATGGTAATGATGGCTACAGAAGCTGAGAAAAGGAACATCTTCAGTTCCTTAAGTCCTGGAAAGACATTTAAATATTTCGCAGTAACACGACTAATTCGGAGTGGGAGAAAAAAAAATCTAAAAGTATAATGACGCCGACTGCAAATGTAACGAGTAAAGAGGAGGGTTGCAACTGGAGACTTGTTTTCTGAAATTAACATCAGTCGGTGAAATAAAAGATCTCTTATCTCCCCTTAATGTTGCCTACATATTTTATTTTACCCGACCACTCCAATCAGCAACTCTTCTTTCACCCCACACCAGTGCTATCGTTTTTTTTTTGCTCTCACTTTTTCCCTCGTATCCCTTTTGCCATTTTGTCAAAAGGGCTTTTGTTGCTTCGTTAAAGATTCTGTTTCTTACTCTTCTCCTTTATTAACTGATCTTATTCGAAACGACCAAATTACGTGCGGGATACTATAATCTCTATTCTCTTCTTGTTTTATAATAACGTTCAGTTTCCCTTTTGTTCTCATCTTTTTTCCAGCCCACTTAAAGAGCGCTTTTTAATTTGAATTGCAGATTCCCTTACCTTTCGAGTAATAATCTCGGCATGAGGCACCAACTTCTTTTCATTAAGTCGTATATCACACAGATAGAAAAACTCGAGATCGAGCAGGGCGAAAAAAAAACCTGCGCCTGTCTCGCACATTGTCGTCCTACTAAGAACGCCTTCAAGTCGTAAACTTTGAGTTGTTTCAAACAATAGTCACAAATATTTCAACACCGTGACCCTCCAATTTTGGGGGCATATCTGACTACACATTGGATTGCTAACGCGCTTACGACAACATGCAAAATTTCAGAATCAGCGCTCAAGACCTGAGTGAAAAAGAGAGGTTGTAGAACTAAATAAAAGCGAAACAAAAGGTTCAACAGCTTACCTTATTGAAGGCAATTCAGGGCTCAGCCTTGGAAACTTTCTTACCACACCTCATAGGGTTGCCAAACTGCTCATATAGTAAAATCAAACTGTAGAGGATGTAGAAGAAAGAAATACTAACATAATCATACACTAGCAAAAATTTATTCAATTTAAACCTAACCGGCTTACAAAAAACCATTTCATAGATTTCCACTTGGAAAAATAAATGCAAAATTGGAAAATGTACAGAAAAAAACAAAAAAACATGTATTTTCGTGAACAAATAATACATCAGAAAAATTGATTAACATTCAACGATTTAATTAAAACAAAAAACCGTCATTCGAATTCGAATAAAGAGGAAAATTAAGATTGATCATTGATTTCCGAGTATCTGATTTGCATCATTTTTTTAACACAATCTTTGTATGTTTCCCCAGGACCCGGAGTGACCCCAACGTGCTTAGTGCCCAAACCTGCAGTAGCGGACCGCCGCTCCGCTTGAATTATACTCGTTCGCCCCTGATTCTTTTTCCCTAAGCCCATCCCCTCTTGCCAACCCATTTTCTGCAACAATTTGTTCCCCAGATTGTCCGCTCCGATACCCTCTTTCGTCGGCTCTTCATAAGAACTGACCGCCTCACGAGCTTTCATGTACGACTCTTTCAGTTTACTCGTCGGTGGAGCATCTGGTTCACCGTATTTCATTCGTCGCTCACGAGCACGGTCGCGATATTGACGGCGTCGATTCTGAGCGTCGTCAGGGTCAAGACCTTTTGACTTGTACCAGGCCGACAGATTCTGTCGGTGAAGATCGGACAGTTGTTGATGTTTCATGAGAGCATCTTTACTAGGGAATTGCCTTTTACAGAGGAGGCAGGCCAATTTTGCCCAGTCTGTGTGTAATTTGTCTTCCTGAGCTGATTCGTCCTCTTCGTCGCTGTCACTTCCTTGACCGTAAGCAGCAACAAGGCTTTCATTGCTTGCCGTTCGTGGGTTGACGCCATTTCCAATAGCAGGAAGTGAAAGATCCTTTCTTTCTAGAACTGCATAGCCGATGTCAGCCGCTCCGGCTGCTTTCAAACTTGTCATCGCCGCGGTGGCTGCAGTTATATTTTGTTTGGCGATTTCTTTTTTCTGATTTAATGTTTTAGCCCACCTTTCCATATCCTTTGCTATTCTTTTCGCGACTTTGACTTTGTCCTTCTCTGATTCCTTCTCTTTGCCCTTTTTACTGTCGTCTTCTTTTACAGGTTCAGAAGTCACTGGGTCAGCTGAGATGGTAGTCGCAGTAGCAGCAGCAGTAACAGCAGCTTGTGTGTTCACAGGCTGAGGTGTAGAAGTTGGGGCTGGTAAGTAGGTTTTACGCGTCGCATCCCAATACAGGAACTTCCTCAATTTATTGTTGTAGTAGTACTGGGATGTGGCATCGTAGTATAACGTCGTGTACGGATCATAATAGTAACCCGAGGAGCTGTCATACTGATACGTGGTAACATCTGGTGCGGGGTACGTTGCCATGCCAGAGCCGTCAGGAGTTTCGGTCAAGGGAACTTTAGGTGCTTCCTTCGACTTTTTATGCGCAGCCATCGCTGCTTGAGCCGTGGCTAGCCCAGAAGTGTTGTTGACGGGCAAATTGACCTGCTCCCCGCTGGCGATTTGCTTCCTATAATAATCTTCATAGTAAGCAACGTAGGCCGTCTTTTCTTGAGGATTAGTTGCGTACATGGCTGCACTTTGTTCGGCTAGTCTTGGAACGTCGCTTAATTTGTACTGAGCTTCATTCTTTTGATGACTCCATTGAGCTGCCGCCAGAGCCACGTTGGCAATTTGGCCACTTGTTGAAGGCGAGTGCATTGTGAGCGGGTCTAGTTTAGCGTACGAAACTGCAGGTGTCTTTCCGTCTACCAAAGGTGGCGAGGTTTGAAGAGCATTGTATAAATACATTGCGTCTACGACGTTGTTCATTTCTAGGTAGCAAACTCCTCGTGAAGCGTTCGTGGCAGCATCCCTACCAATCCTGACACTTCTGATCGGTAATGAGGACAAGGTTTTAATGGACTGCAAGACGTTTTCTTCAGTTGTTAAAGCATCAAGGCCTCTGAGAAGAACTGTGTTGGTAGGGTGCGCGCTGACTTGGTCCATTCCTTCGGCTGTTTCACCTTCCGAACGCGATAAGTTGCACTTGAAACAGGTTTCCCTTCTTCGAAAATTATGGGCTTGGCATTTGCAGTACCAATCGGACAGCCATTTATCTTTCGAGTTACTGTCCTTCGGAAGGCTGTACTGAAGTAGAGCTCTAAAATGATCTTTAAGCATGAGTTCGCCCTGCTTGGATTCAATCCATTTCGTAGCGTCTTCAACTGAACGAAATTCAACGAAAGCGAACCCTCTGGATGTTCCGGTGTGTTTTCTACGTACTAGGCGGATGTCTCGGCAAGTAAGGTTGCAAAGAAGGATGTCTTCCTGGATGTCTTGCTCAGTGATGTGTTGGGCTAGGCCTCTTATGATGATAGTTCGTTGAGGAGTTTGTTTTTTGTACGCGAACCGGTCCTCGGGGCGCAATGTGTTGTCCGACGTGTAGCTTGGGTAGCTACGGTAGTCGTACTCTTGATCTGATTTACCATTACTGTTCTCTTCATCGCCGCTCGACCAATGTTTGTTGTCATCGTCATCCTCTTTCGCGCTTTTTTTCGACGAGTGTCTTTCATCGTAGCGACCGTGTCTCTCCTTTCTCTCCTCCCGTCGACCGCCGCCGTGCCGCCGACTCCCATCGTGGTCTCGATCGTCATCCTCAGGCGTCCACCGTCGGCTTCCTCTATCCCGTTCACGACTCCTATCCCTCCGCTTTTCCTTCCGACTATCCCGTTCCCTTGACCGCGAACGCGACCGAGTTGTAGACCGATCTCTCGACCCCCTATCCCTGTCACGCGATCTACGATACCTACCCGAAGGCCTTTCCGTTCGATCGTCGAGAAAATCGTCCACACTCCTCTTCCACGGGTCCCCCCGATCTCGCTCCTGGCGATTGATCCACTCCTTGCTTCGCGCAACCAGTTCGTCTTCCGTCATTCTTTGACGGGTAGGTGAATAACAAGAGCTTCCGTGGACTGCCCTCGCGAAGAAACTATCTCCGTATTGTCTTCTGTCCATTCCCTCTATCTTTACAACCAATATTCAAAAAATGCATTAGTAAGACGGTAGAGAAACACTTTAAAATGAGTTGAAAACTACCCAGGGACTCTGAAAAAACTTTCTTTTTTTTTGTTTTTTGAAAAGGCCGAAACTAAAACAACACTTTTTCTCGGTAAAAGCAATACATTATTCTGAACAGGATAAGGACAATTTAGGGTAATACGACGAAATCAGGAACATTACATGAGGAATAAACGCATGAAAAATAAATGAGAAAATTCGCGCTAATTCTGCGGTTGGTCCTTACCGGAAACGTGGAGTCTATTGCTCACACCCAGTGCGCAAACTCACTGAGCCTTTACTACTTGTTGGAGCCAATACTTTTTTAACTCTTCCACAAAAAAGCGTCCTGTTCTGAAACAAATTGTGTACCAAACAAAAAAGATTTATCGACAAATTCACAAAATGTCGGTCAGCCAGTGGTCACATCGTTCTTTGGTTTATCAAACACCAACGAATCTTCGAGGAGAAAACTCCAGGATGAAGCTTGTTGAATTGTTTGTGTTTTGCATACTTTTATTTATTCTTTTATTTATGAAAATTGTGAACTCCAGTTTAAAGCCTCATACGTTAGGGCTCGGGCGAAGTTTATAAGCACTATTCAGCACGGTTACACTTGAAACGTTGTTGATTGTAGCAAATACCCCACCCACAATAGAAATTACTGAAAAACTCAACAGTCAACACTGACCACGACTCTCTGTTTTTTTTTTTTCTATTTGTTAAACGCGAAACGTCTAACCAGCCCACGCATCGCGGCTCGGCTTCATCATGCATCGATATGATTCGAGGGTACTTCAATTGAATGTATTAAAACAGATCGGATAACTTCGGACGGTCAACTCCCTTGTCTTCAAGAAATTATTCAAACCCGCGGAGATATTACAACATTTTCAACGGTGATGTTGAAAATATCTAATTTTTTTAGCGTGAGTCTAATTCAGGCGAAATTAGTTACCAAACACGGGGTTTTGAAATACAATTTTGACGAAATATTGTGTGTAAAATGTTTCTATAAGAAACGGAAGACAAGGGGGCACGGGTTTCGCCGATTTCAAGGGAACTAGAAGTCAAGTCTCCCGTGAAAGATGAAGGTATATGAGGCACGCGGCTGAAAAGAAGTCTATTTAAGTCTAAATATACATGAATCCACATTATCCTATGATTAAATCGTTACAAAATACTATTTAACATAGTCTTGTAAATGAAAACACGACACCTTCCCGAATAAGCTGAGTGATTTGCGAAAAACGTAAAACAGTGCGTCGTGTGATGGGATAACGAATCATTTTAGACGACAGACATGACTGTACATCAATATAACTCACTCTTTATCTCTCGGGGAGACAGCGCCTAATCGACTTCGCTATCCAATCAAACTCACACATTTTACTTATAAACTACCGCATAAAAATAATAATTAATTTCGAGGATTGATTAACTCTTTTTTTAGTACCTCCAGTTGGAAAAAGCAACGTCTGACTCTTGATCTTTTAATCCCTGATCAAAGTTGCCTGCTTAACGTCTATTCCATCTGAAATCGACAATAATAGAATCAATAAAAACATGTTAGTAAATATGAACAGAATGGGTACGAATAAACAACGTTCGCCATCTCGAAATTATCACTTGTTCTTCGTAAAGCATTATAGACAAGAAAATTGGAAAAATTATTGATTAACAAAGTGTAGTGAAAAAAATAAACGACGCACAAAACTCGTTCAAAACTGATGCGACGCATTTGTGCAAACCGTCTGGATCAAAATGCTGAAATTAATTAAAAACTGTGGTAGTCAGATTTCATAATCCCGCCGCTCGTTGAAGTTCTGAAAAGAAACTTATTAGAACAGAAGACGCACTCGTCTCTCCGACCAGTATGTAATCCTATTTTTTAAGCCCTTAAAAAAACAATAAATGAACCGAGCAGAAGAAATCATATTGAATAATTCATCTGTCTGGACACTGCCCTCAAAAGGAACACATCCGGTAATAATCAATGTCGTCCATTTTCTATCAATCTTGGTGGGCTAAAAACAATGGACAGACTGGAAAGGGAGAAAAACAGAGCAAACACTGCTTGCTCTTTGCTTTTATTTTCGTATTGGATAAGAACAAAATACTATCTTTAGTATTCAGAGCTTATTCTTCGGGATAGTGTTTTTTTTTGTTTTTTTTTTTTAAGCAGAAAAAAATCGCCTACCCCGATCAACTTTACCGATATTTATGACGCAACAATTGACAGATCAGAGTGAGAGAGTGTGCGGGTGAGAGGGGGAAAAGAGCCACACGGAGACAGTCTCTAAAAAGACAGCTATAAATCAGATCATTCAAGTCACTGTTTTTGTTTTATAAGGGTTTCTTTCATACCACAATGTTGTAAAATGATGAGCACGGGAAAGGGATGCGAGGGTTTAAAGAAGAAGAAGAAGAAGAAGAAGAAGAAAAAAAAGGAACGACTTTTCAAGTCCCAAAACTACGAATGGAATGATAAACTCCATCAATCAATCACCTTGTAGATTCCTAAGGGGTAGCGAAGGGGTCCTGGTTACACTCAATTCTCCCGACTAATTGATAAATCCTTACTTAACTCCAATTTTTACCCCGAAGTATTCTACCTAAGTAACGCCAACTTTCGCTAGGAGTCGTAAATATCCATTGAAATAATGTGACTTACGGGCAATTTGTTACCTTAGGCCGACCCTGGCACACGTGCAATATAAGGCCGGTCGTCCACTGGAAGCGTTTTCGATAGTAGCCGGATAGTACAGGGAATAAAGCTTAAAAAAAGGCAGAATAGCGGCGAAATTCGGCTCAACTTCAAACGTGGCTTAAAAAATTCCTTTTGATGCATACTCCCAGGATTTGAAGAGTCCGCAACGATAAGGGGTGGCAAACGTCCTTTTAAGGGAGGGTAGACGTTGGCCAACTCATCGCTATAAGGGGTGAAGAAATTTGCTCGAACGGGGTCTAATCCTATGTAGTTTTGTGTACCGAGTCGATAATAATCAACCACAAGTCTGCGCGACGAATAGTTTAGAGCTACGACGTCCAAAACAACTTGGTTTTTGGCTTAAATAATACTAAAAAAAACTCACGTCCAACGTTTAGCAATGCAGTTGATGTAGATGTGATTTCTGAAGTAGTTTTTGGCGCTGGATCGAATGTATGGTGGCTTGTTTCTCTGCGACCAATATTCTTTGAGTTACAAACGAAAATACCTGAAAAAACGAGTTTTTCCCGATACTTTGATGTGCTATGAAAATGTGTCTCAAGATTTTGAGCAAGACTAACCATGTTCTGTCATCCTACGTAGTTTTTTGTGCTGAGTCGAATGAGCGTTTGCAGGGATCGCTGGGGTCAAACTTTCCGAGATAAACCCACAAATATAAGAACAAATCCTTTTAAAATGCTCGAGATGTTTGTCCGTAACTCAAAAAGTATTGTTACTAGC
This sequence comes from Corythucha ciliata, assembly GCA_038030265.1. NCBI lineage: Eukaryota > Metazoa > Arthropoda > Insecta > Hemiptera > Tingidae > Corythucha > Corythucha ciliata. Next base: position 35,848,512 of record CM075941.1, read on the forward strand.
GATCCCGACTACAGCTCATTCAATTCAGCACAAAAAATTGCGTACGATGAGAGAAAATGGTCAGTCCTGCCTAAATCATGATACAATTTTTTTAGGGCACATTTGAGTACAGAAAAAATCGTGTTTTTTCAGGCATTTTCGTTCATAAAATAATATTGTTCTCTGAGAATCGAGCTACCGTGCATTTGATTCACCACCAGAAACAACTTCAGAAACGACTTCATCACTACATTTAGGGCGTGAGGATCTTGATAACGAAATCAAGTAAAAAACAACGTTTTTTCGTACAAATTATGCCATAACTCGAGAAGAAATCAGGCCACGGACTTGGGCCTGTTTTTTATCGACTCAGCACACACAACTGCATATACGAAGATAGATGCGAGGGTTTCTGTCGCCGGTATTTTAATTAAAGAGTAAATTAATTAACTGATTTTACCCGGACGTCACGGAAAGGCAAAGCCTAACACATTTCGAGCTCCGAGAAAAAATGGGCTCCCCGACGGGATTTGAACCGTCGTTTAGTTTATTTGGCTATCGTAACAACCAATATCGAGGGGGACGCTTCAAATACAAATGCGCGAAAATCGGGTTTTTGCTTATACAAAATGTTAAGAGTTTACCCCTTTCAACAAACAGGGTTGGCTCTCACATATACGAAATTCGCAAGTTTGGCTCTTTCGACCCCAAATTTAACGATTCTAGCCCTTTCACAAGCAAATTAGGCACATTACAAACCCAAATTCATGGATTTGGCTTATTGAAAACGTGAAATTCATTATTTTGAATGCTTCACCCCAAATTTTAAAATTCAAATGTCTTGGAAAAAAGCTTCTTCGAAACCAGGTTTCACCGATTACCGATCATTCAGGCTTTGGCTCTGTCAAGCCCAAATTTCGCGTACTTAGCTTTTTCAAAATTGAATTTCATGGATCTCACGGAAATTTAACTTTCTGGCAGAAAGTAATAGATTAAAGTCATGAAGAGACGATGTTGTGGAGCGTGAATATTACGATAGGCAATAAAAGACGTTGTGTTCTCCACAGGTTGTATTTGTTTGTTTAACGGAACCGGTTTTCGAGCTTTAAAATCATCTTCAGCTTTAGTATAATTGAGGAAGACCCTCTCGTTTTATGCCTAGTAGATGAGTATGAAATAAAACCAAAACATAAAAATAAAATAATAGCCCGCTCTATGAGTTTTATATTTTATATTTATTATTTTATTTTTATGTTTTGGTTTTATTTCATACTCATCTACTAGGCATAAAACGAGAGGGTCTTCCTCAATTATACTAACGCTGAAGATGATCTTAAAGATCGAAAACCGGTTCCGTTAAATAAACAAATACAACCTGTGGAGAACACAACGTCTTTTATTGCCTATCGAAAGTAATAGAAGTAATTGGCTAATTATTTCATCACGAACCGTGAAATTGACTGGAGGCGCGCTTTTCGGCCTTGAAGTGGCCAACTAAGTCTTCGAATAAAATTATTTGGCTTTTTCCGAAAAATGATTATGCCCCGACTTTGAGTTTAATAGCATTTCCCATTTGCATAAAAATCAGCTCTGGAGCCGAGCATTTCCACTCGTACCCTCCGTTAAAATATGATTCAGAGAAGATGGGTGGAAATGCTCGACTCCAGAGCTGAATTTTACGCAAATGAAGACGCCATAAGAAATTTCTATATTTCTGGTTGGTGGCCCTAGAAATGTCCACTGTAGTGAGCAAATGGCCATGAAATAAACGAATTTATTAGTTTGAATGAGCTTGGAATGTCCAGTCTTAAGGTAGCATAGGCACAGCTGGCACGGACTGTGCACGAGAATAGTGATAAGACTAAAAAAATCGAGAACAAAAGAGATTGTCGAACGGGTGATGACGGGCAGAAGAGCTCGCATTAGTTAAATTTTTTTTCTTCGTTTATCCAAACGAACCAACCTAACATTAAACCAACCAACCCAACCTTCAAACCTTCGCTTAACCAAATAGAAGGAAGTCTAGGATAAAGAAGATATCCACTCATTTTTCCCTGACTTGGGCGTCAAAATTAAGAAAGTCCTTGACTTTTCCCGGTCTGTGGCAACCCTGTAAAGTTATTCATATAGACAGGCGCGGATCATCTCCCCAACCACCACAAAGTGGGATCAAATGCAAATCTAGCTGGCCAAAAATCACAGTGGTCAGGGAAGTGGTACAATTGACCTCAAAATATGGATCCTAAGGTTTTCAAGGGTGAAGAACACGAATTTTATGTCGATTTTGGCATACGAATTGATGCAATTCGTCAATTCACCCGGATTCGAAGGGGCATTAGGCTAGGCGTATGTGGTCCTTCGATTTCATTTTTTAGTTTTTTACTAGATTCTCAACTATTAAAAAGGAGATATGTGTTCGAGTTTTTCCGTAAATAAGCAGTCAAATACCGTTATTCTCAACTTCTGAGTTTTGGAAGTTATGAAATTTGAAATTTCGACAAAAATCATTTATTTTTTTAATGAAATTAGGCTAAAAAATTCAAGAAAAATATTGTAAAAAATATGCCACCATTTTATTCAAGCAGCAATCGACGAAAACGTAGTATTTCCTTAAGAAAAGACCCGTTTTTTTAATGCTCCCTCGAATTTGAATACTCGCAGAATTTGTGGAACTTACGGGCAACTCAAAACTCTTGTATAGGCCAGCAGAGTGGCAGAGCTCGGCTAGGGCGTCGACTCTCATGTCCAGGTATCGTCTGATGTGTGGGTTCGATCCCACTACAGGCTGGATTATTTGAGCAAAAATGATAACTCACGTGTAAAAAGTAAAGTGTGTGCTCTCGCCCACGACACCTTATGGTAGTTGGACGTAAAGTAAAAAAAATATAAAAATAATCAATTGAAAAATAATAACCCAAGGAGCCATATTTTAAGGTCGATCCTACCACTTCCCTGACCGCTGTGATTTTTGTCCAGCTACATTTGCACTTGCAATTGTACCACCGAACAGAAACCACCATCTTGGCGAGATTCTTTGTTACCACGGAGACGAAACGGAAGAGCCTGTTAGGCCATTTCGAAGTCCACATTTCGCTTATTTAACACTTGAAGAACCCAATTTCGCCATGCTGGGTAGTTGAAGAACCAACGTCGCCTTTAGCTCCTTTATAAAAAGCCATTCACCGGTTTGGCTTATTCAAAAACCAAATTTCGTGAGCTGCCACGTCAGAAAACAATTTCACGGGGTTGCTCCCCTAATAAAGCCAACTTCACGGATTTCACACCACTAAAATAAAAACGCCCAGGGTTGGCTTATTTTGAAGAGGAATTTCGTGGTTCTCGCTCCTTTCAAGAACAAATTTTTGCGGGATTGGCACATTCAAAACCAAACCTGTCAACCCCCCCCCCCCCATACAGTGGCTCTCAAAGTGTTGTTTTGCCTTTTCGTTGGTTTTGTTAGACTTTTTCATCTCCAGAGCGCCCCACCTAGGTTCCCCGATTTGGTGGAATTAATGGGTCCACGGAATACGTGCCGTAGTAGTCAAAATGTAATGGTGCCCCCCCCCCCCCACACGATGCCTGGTTTTCTGTACTCACGATGACTCAAGTATTGGTAGATACATTCCTCGCAGAGTTCTAGGAGAAAAATATTGAACTTTCAGCCGTGTTCATTTCATTGTTGTGTGGGCGCATTTCGGAGCCAACCCCGCTCCCTCTTCAGCACAAATTCATTCCTCACACACAAGTTGTGAGGTACGGTTCATTTTGTTTAATTTGTGCTGATGAGGAGGTGGGAGGGAGCGGGGTCGATCTGAAATGCGCATATAATTATTATAATAATAAAAAAGAACACGGCTGAGTGTTCGATAATTTTCTCCTAGAATTCAGCCTGATTTTCGGGTTTGCTGTGTCAAAACCTTTTGGTAGCGCTTGACGCACATCAGGGGACATGCTTCCCCACCCCACCACTCATGAAATTGTGGTCACTCATTTGGGACGTGGATTATTTGCCAACAAGTTAGTTCACGTGCAATGTTGGTTTTTTTTTGTTTTTTTCTCACTTTTAAGGCGTTGGGGTCTTCTAGAATTTATTGTATTTTATTTTTCAAAAACTTTGGGGCTACTTTGCTACAGACGGATGCGGTGGAAGGATGAAGTTTTAGCTTGGTTTCAGTGTGGTTGAACTTGGAAAATAAATTTGTGGGATAATCCCTGCCCCTGAAACTGCCTCATTCTCGGCGAGCGGGAGCGAGGCTCTAATAAATTAATCCAATCGCGTTAGCGGATTCAATGTCCAAAAACACAAGTACCTCGTAGCATGCAGAAACGAAGGGGCGGGAAAGAGAAGCATTAGCGGTATAATCAGTAAAATTCACAATTTATACAGAAATATAAACTGACGTCAAAATCTGGTGCATTATGGAACGATCCCATGTTCATATTGGAATATGAGAAAAACACTTTTGAAAATTTACAAAATTCGCCTACACAATGTAGCAGCATCTCGATGTCAAATAAAATGTACACTCGACTGTATTCTTAATCGACAGTGGTTTCACTGCTCAAATTGTCAATTCATTCGCACTAATGGAGGCTATGCCCCCAGCCGTAATGGTGAAGAGACGGGTGGCGAGGAAGAGCAGTTCAAAAAGTATTATAATTAGAAGTAAGCTGAGTTTGGAGCTTTTGTTAAGTAAGAAATTTAGTTTCGTGGTATAAATGCTTAATTGTATGAAGCCATCCGTGGGAAAACGAAGGAAAAATCCGCCTATTAATGGTTATAACGGCCTATGGAGCTCCCCAAATACATAATCTACATTGCAATTCCATCAAGCGAAGAGAGGGGGTCACCAGGCCTTAGGGCTATGGGATTTGTAGGCTAAGGGAGGGAAGAGGAATTGTAGCACAATCAGATTTCCGACTAAAATGAATCCAGACATTAATCAAGGAACTACTGCGACAGACAAAATATTAAATTGAGGAAACGCTAATGATTGAGCGGGGCCTGGGTATTGTTGGGGGGGGGGGGAGCCATCCCACGGAAGTTTTAATTGTTCTCATGAACCAAGGGAGAAAAGTGTGAGGTTCACGATCATATTAATGACTAACTTATATATCACCGACTTTTATTTGGCAATTAGGTGAGTAATTAATTCAAGGTAAGGAACATCATACTGGAATAGTCACTTCAGTATTCGAAGAAACACCAAAAACATTTTAGGTATGCGTTTAGATAGAAGATCGTTATCAAAATTAAAGGAGACCATTAAATCCAATATCCATCAGCATAGCGAAGGATGGGTATAAGAAATTATGAGCAATGGACCTCAGGTAATGGTAAACTGAAACAACACAAGCGGCTATTGACTTGAGTAATGATCAAATTCAAGGGGTCACGGTCACTCTATTAAGAATATAGTTCCGGCGGCCTTTCCAACAAATGATTCAGCTCTAGAACTACATACAGGGATATTTGTTTAAGAATTAATTCTAAATAATGACGAGCTCAAATTAGTACCGTGAAGAGCAGATTGGTCCGATGGCATGAGGCCTTATCATACAGAAAACTCGAATAACATTAAAACCGGATTAATCCGAAAATAACACGTTTCCCGTAATTCCCTTCGGTTGAAATAGTACTAGGCCACGGGTCACAGCGTTTTAAATATTAAATACTATTTTAATGAAGAAAATTTACCGTCTCCCGCGAGGAAAAAAGCTCTCAAATACAAAGTGCTATGACCTCGGACCTTTACTCCAATTACCTGAATATGAACATTTGTAGACTCACGGTGGTCAGTACTTCGACGAAAATTCGAAGAAAGCACGGCAGTATCAAGTCTCACACGATGAAATTTGTACGAGAAAAATTAAAAAATAAATAAATTACGAGTTTCAACACAATCAAAGCAACTCAAAGTGGTTTGGGTTAAAAAGCCATGGAAGAGTAAACCCGACTCCAGTTGAATGCCAGAGCCAATGACGTTCTCTCTAGGAGCAGCAACGCACAGCTGCTAACCATATGCGATCAATAAGCATCAAAATAAAATAAAATTATCCATTTAACAGTCATTATTATTATTTTGTTTTGAAAAAAAAAAGGGAAAAGTAATTCAAAAGTAGAAGCCTCAATAATAAAAAGTAGCTCTGGTTAAAAAATACAACAGAAAAGATTTTGGAGGGAGTTCGAGCGTTGTGGAAGAAAAAGAAAACCCGCCGATACGTTATTTTCAACTTTCATTCAGCTAAAGCAGCTACTAGCTCACGAATACCTTGCGCCTGTGTTTTTTGAAATTGACGCACGCTATCACCATGGACGAAGAGCCAAGCACCGTGGTGATAACTAGGTCGCGGCTTAAAGACTGCGTTTTAGAAGCTATTCAAAGCACTCAAATGAACGGCACATTTACGTTCAAAGATGTTCTCGATTATTTGAAATCGCGCTACGGTCAGCAGCCAGAGACCGTACGGCCTCTATTAGTGAAAATTTTGACAGAAACAGAAAAGGCGGACGACATTCGCATGCTTAACCGAAATGAGCCTTGCGACTTTTGCGGCGGGATACGATCCAGGTTCCTATTGGAACCACATGTAACTAAGGTGGATAGTGGGAAGAGGGTGAAAAGTTCAAGAAAAAGCAAGAATTTCAGTAAGAAAAAGACGGTTGGAAAGAAGCATAACTCTACAGAAACGAAAAAATCTCGTCGTCGAACTACAAAAAAATACCAATTGAAGCGAGTGTACAAAATAGTCCCCCGGCGCGATAACACCGAAAAATCAGGAATTGTAATAAAAGAGGAAAAAGACGAAACAAACGCAGAAAATATGAACAATGGTCAATGACCGGAATGCTGAAAAGTGGCCTGGTTAATCCAGCTCGTCGAACCAATTAAATGGTTGTCCATCCCTGTCAACAGGTTCATTGTTTTTTAAAGCTCCGTTCACAAGACCTCAGTGCTATGCGTCCGTGGTGTCTACGCAACCGTACAAAATTCCCTTGAAAAATGAATCATTCTGATACGCCGCATAGCATTTATGGTTTGTGAAAATCACATTTCACCAGTTTATCCTACACTCCATCATAGTCGGACGAAAATCTCTTGTAAGGGTAGCCGTTGATTGTATTTTCAATTTTTTTACGTGATAGTCCAGTCAATAGGGGATTTGCCGGGACAAACGTATAGAAATAGTTTTGTCAACTTGTTTCTTGGAGTGCTGGAACCGAATCTGAAATTTGCCTACAAAAAATCGGTCGGCTTCACGTCGAAAATCGCAAAGGAACTGGAAATTTTCCGACTTTTTCAGCTTCAGCCTCCAGCCAATTTTCCGTCAGCGATAGAAAATGGTCAATTTTTGAGGGTTCATATCTCAGGAACTATTGGTCGTACGGAGATAAAATTGGGCTTAAATTGTCACAAATTTAGTCTATTTCAAAAATGCATAATAGCACCATCATCGAAAAGTACATAGTTCCAGAGATACTAGGTTCGTTCGTTTGTCATCCGGAGCTGCTCTGGACTGCACGAACAGTCCGAAAAGCGTTCTTTTGTAATCCCGAACTACACTGAAAGCGTTCGTTTTTCAAACCTCGGACTGTTTAGTGCAGCACTATCTACACTGAAAAATTAGGAGGAGCTTGCTGCTCGAAATGTTATAACCTGCTCTATAATTACCTTTTGTCTACATTTCTGACTGGGAAGCGAGAATAAATTATAAAGGTAACGATTTTGTTATCGTTAGGTTAGCCATTTGCACGAAAAGCGTTCGTTTGCTTTTCAAAAATGACGTCAATCCCGGACTGCTCGAACTACACCTGCACCACTATACTGAACGACAAACGAACGAACCTATTATCAATCGAGTAGAAAAAATCTGAAAATTTTCAGTTTTTTGCGATTTTCGACGTGAAGCCGACCGATTTTTTGTAGGCAAAGTTCAGATTCAGCACGACTAAAGTCCCGTTCAAAGGCTCTATATTTGTGTTGTGGGGTGTCTATGCAACCTATAAGAATGCTAGATTTTTCGAGGGAATACATATGTTTGGTTGCATGGAATCCACAGAACGTAAACGTAGAGCTTGTCAACAGCCCTTTAAGGCCCGTTCGCAAGCTCTTTGTTTGCGTTGTGTGGAGTCTATGCAACCAAACAAATTAATTCCCTCGAAAAAAGAAGCATTTTGATAGGATGCATAGACTCAACAGACGCGTAGCATATTATTTGTGAAAGGGGCTTTACAAACCTTTGAATGACAACTTAGGCTTTAATTCAATGTAACTCGATAAATTTTTCACCGCTGTTTGGCTAAGAGACACCCTCGGTAAAAATTTAGCCTTTGATTGCGGAATCAAATTTTAAATATTTCAAAAGAGAAGGGTCAGGGTCATTTCCAAGATGTCTTCAGTTTACGGTCGGGAGGCCGGCATCGGGGCTAAAGAGGTTATATTTAGATGGACTGTTATCTACCCCCCCATCACATGCAATCATATGCAAATCGTGATAAGGTAACCCTTGTGTAACCTATACCTACTTAAAAACTCCTTTTTCAATACATATATTATTTGCGTACAGACTAGAGAGTCTTAAATTCGAGCGTCCTCGAAATAGAACAGTGGTAGTTGAATTGGTCGAAATCAGACAAAATAACTCTAAAAGGCTCTTTTTATTTTGATACGAATATCACTATTGGGAATTCAAGCAATCGGATACTAGGCCTGGCGGATTTCCGGGTGAACTACTAGAAAAAGTACTATTTTCTCAATATCGCCAACAAAAGTGCGGGTTTGAGTGATTATTTTGTATCGTTTTACTGTTGCTTCAACAATTTTCTTTTTTGTTGGAGCTACTAGACGTTTTCCATGGCTAAGTATGTATTGATATACAATGACATACGTTTTCTTGCGGTAATCATGCTAATATTTTTTTTTTCTGTCAGTGCATGTGTGAATCGTCCATCCCGAACAAATTGTTCTCTCCAAGTGTCACTCTAGGCGGGCAATACTCAATTTTGTTTCGATTTTAAGCTCGAAAGCTCAGTTTATGGCTGAATACTAACACACTAACGGCGAGAAACTCTCATTCAATTTGAATTTTTGCAACTTTTGGTGATGGGTTCGGAAAGAGCACACTATTTTCTGTCAGGATTAGCCATTTTCGATAGACGTTAACTTTTTTATGTACCCTTAAATGCGCCTCAATGTCGAGAAAATCGGGAATTTTATTTTTTTCAAAAAAAGTCAGTCCCTGTTTGTCCACACTAAATCTGATTATACGGACAACCCGTGATTCAGAAAAAACACCTTCAAAGTGTCCTTTACAAAAATAGTCATAAGCGTTTTCTTAGTTGTTAGGTGATTTTTCGTCAGAAATGACGATTTCTTAGAAAAAATAATGATTTTTCTCTTCAAAATCGCTTGATTTGACCTGAAAAATTTGAACAAGTTTTGTGATTTTTACGCGATAAAAAGCACTAAAACTTATCCAAAGCCATACGTTGAATCGAACTGATTATGCATGCCTACCAAAGTAACAAAAAATGTCGCTCCGGCAGCTGGGGTGTCGGATAGAGTACATTTCACAAAACACAAATTTCGTTAATTTCACTTAATTAGCGATTATTCAGCAAGAATGGCTATAACAACGTAGAGTAACAAAGTGAAATGTTAATTAATGCCGAATAATAGCTAAATAAATAAAAACGTCGAAACTTGTAGTAGTGTCGAAGTTGTACAGATACCAAGTTGCTTCGCTTGTGATAACGCGCGGTTCTCTAGGTCGAAGGGAAAATCGCTCCCGTCAGAGAGGTCTGGCTCCGCTAGCACGTCTATTTTGCAATAGCAGTAAATGAGTTCAAGTGTGTTATTTTATGTTTTTCTTGTTCCAAAGGTTAATTAAACACCTAATTTGAGAATTAAAATGAATTGAACGCACATTTAGGAGCTTAGGATGACTAAGTCGGTAATATTGGCGTTTATATTGCGGCACAGAACACGGCTATCTAAAATTGCTAGCATTATTTTTCAAGTTTAAAATGTTATGGACATTACTTCTGAATCAAAATGTTGATAATTTTATATATATGACTCATCATTCGTGGGAAGAAAAGAAACACGTTTTTCACCCCGTGGGACTCGTAGTCCAGCATGAATGCATTATGTTCGAGCTCGAAAACGTAAGGCCACTACTTCTGCTTAAGTTATTGAGATTCGGGCAATTAAGGGGCCTTGTTCTCCTACGAAATAAAAAATTTACTTAGGTAGAAACATTGAAATCTCATTTATGAAATCTAGGCCCGCATTCATTGACATTTCTTAAACTTAAATTTCCTTAAGTGGGCGTCGAAACAGATGTTTTTTTTCCAACAAAAAATGATCCCTATTCTGTAACTCTTAACACTTGCGTTAACGAAATCAACACCTATAATAAAAAAAAAAATAAAAAACCTATCGCTCGTGCCAGCGTATTTTTTCTCGGGGGTGAGACGTCTCCCGCGTCGGCGCCAAATGTGAAAGGTCCCATAGAGTATGTATTTTTACTGCAACAGTCCGACGCCGCACCTGGGCCTTTTTTTTCCTAATGTGCAAAGGACCTTAGGCTAGTCCCGGGAATCTGGTTGAAGAACACTGATAGACCTAAATTACATCCACTTTTATGCACAACAAGGACAACTTTTAAACTCCAACTTCATTGCCCAACCTATCTGAGAAATTTTGGTGAGCGTAATTGTGGCGTGCAGCCCTTCCTTGCCTCCCCACGCATCTTACTGAGCGTTTCTCGTGGATATGTCGCTGATTCAGGTCACTGGCAACTCATTTTTCGGTAATATTCGTTTTTCGAGGGATTCTCTTTTGTTTTTACAAACCGCACTCACCGAACAACAAAGCTCAACTGTGAAAAATAAATTCCTTCTTGTAAAATACAAAACGGAAACCCTCGGGTTTCCCATGACAACAGAGAAGGCAATGTTGTGATCGAATCGACAAAAATGAAAACACCGGGTGGGGGTGTTTCAAACAAAAAATACAAAAAGGCAATATTATCTGAGAAAAATGGCGCCCAAAGCAATACTGATAATTTCAAGAATTCGACTAGGCAATGTTGCTTCCTCAAAAAAGCAATAATGCAATCGAAACTAGTGTTGCCAAGGCGTTTAAGAATAAGGCCCCAGGTCTGTTTTATTTAAGACCCGTTCACAAGCTCTAGTATGTTTGTGTTGACTGAGATGGATGACGGTGTTGTTGTCTTGGTGCTAGAGGCTTCCTCGTCTTTACAACTTTTTGGAGTCGTTCTGGACACCCGGGAAAAATCCTGAGGATAGCACCCTTTACTAAAACCATAATCTTTCTCGTGGAATTTTATGAATTTCCCCGTTCGGAAGTTTGGTCTCAACATATTTCAAGAATACCTAGAAATCAATAAAACCAATTTGTTCTACTTGTAATTTTGTTCCAGTTAATTTATGTATCATTTCCAGAGATTATGACTGACTGCTGAGGGCAAAATCACCAGGCAGACGTCCATATTCGTATTCAGCTCATCATTATCTACCCAATGGTGCTAGTTTCATGGCTATGTTCTTCCGGTTGACTGGGACTGTCGCCAGCTCTCGGTTGGGAATGCCTAATTTACTGACCCTGAGTTATCTTTACTGATGAGGTACTTAAAATGCTCAGATCGAGGTTAAATTTTGCATACAACCAACCTGACGGGTTTTCCTCAGAGTGTTTTCTGTACTGACCAGGTATTGGTAATGTCTTGAATCAACCTAAACTTTTGCCTACGATTTACGCGTGGGTGGGGGGGGGGGACTTACCCTGAAATTTATGAAATTTAATTCCGATCGGTTGAGGGAAACTCGGGAAATCCTACTGACCAGGTACTTACAATCGTCGTTTTAGCCAAAGAGTAAATCGTATGCCAAATTTCAGCTTGATCCGAGCATTTCAAGTGCCCGGTCAGTAGCTAAAACCCTCTGGTCAGTAGGAGTTTCCGGGTTTTCCCGAGTTCCCCTGAACCGATCGGGATCAAATTTGAAGATGAGTCGTATTGACCCACGCGTAAGTTGTTTGCAAAATTTCAGCTCGTACCGATCATTGTAAGTACCCGGTCAGTAAAGATAACTCTGGGTCAGTAAATGAGGCACTCTCCTCTCGGTCTAACAGTGATGTGACAGGCCGTGCTTAGAAAGTAGTATTTCAGAAAATGAGCTCACAGTAATTTTTAATTCACTCAATCATGTCAAACTGCCTTGATATTTAAAAAAAAAAAAATTTTAAAATCACTGAGGGATTTTAGTGCGTGCCACTGTCACGTGCCGGTCTAGTCTAGCCGGTCCCTAGAAAACGTGAGAATAATACTTTCATTTTTGCCGAACAAAATTGACACGTCACTATTTTCACTGTTCGTCACTATTTAGCGTGAATCAAGCTTAAACTGGCATTACCGACAATTGCAACGTTTCCTAGCAAGAAGAAGTTTGAAAAACCTTACTTTTGGTATTTTTAAGAGAGGGGTGCTGCTTTTATTTTCCTCCTTCAGCAATTTCCTGTTATTATGGTACCCAATTGTACACTGAGGTCACAGCAGGTCATATTTCAATGAAATACAGAAACTTCGTGAATATAATGAGTAATAATAGCAAAAATAACAAAATAAAACCAACTTTCCCTGATTTTCACACCGTAACGATTACATTAATAGACGCGCTATCAGAGGGAGCGACCTCTGGTGCGAGCAAAACGCGGAACTTTCCTTGAAACCGCTGTTTTGTACAATGATAAGAGAAGAGTGAAGCAACTTGGAATCTATACAACTTTGAGTAGTGTGATGCACTTAACCCGACAGCCAGCTGCCGGAGCGACATTTTTTATAGGTTTTTTTGATACTTTTTTTTGATACTTTTGATATTTGTTGATTTGTTTCAAACTTCAAAGCAGAAAGGGCCAATCTGTACATCACTTAATTAATTTCATTTTTTCAACTATTTTGATTGCTTTAAACGTGATTCGAACGTAGTTTGGAATTAGCAATTATTACACTCAATTGCATCTTTCGTTCGAACTACAAGCTGGATTCAGGACAATCAGATTTGAAGTTTTAAAACTAAGTTCAGGAATACACTTTGGCTCTTCTTGCGCAACACCGTCGATATACATAAAAATAAACTTGCTTGTTAAGACACATTCGTAGTTGGGCAAAATTTTGCCGCTATTTTGGCTTTATTTCCTGTACGTACTAAGTAAAAGAAAACCGAGCAAAAGTGAGGACTTCTCGACTACGTAAAATAGACGTCGAGCGTTTCCATTGAGGGCCTCTATATGAGCGGTTCCATTCTACGATTAAGGCCCGATTTCACCAACTTCTTAAACCAAGATCAACATTATCACGATTACAATGTAAACACTTTTATCAGAATTCATATGGGTCGTTATTGGCAACTAATCGCGATCAAATTTGAACGAGATCAATTTTGTTGGTGAAAATGGGCCTAAAAAAACTTATAGCAGTGGCTGGAACTTTGTGCAATTTTCTTGATATCATTTGGGGATTTTTAGTTTACTTTAGCGCACTTTGGAAATAGCCTACTCACTTACTGTACTGACTCTAGCTAAACAAACATAACCGCAACTACAACACAACACATACTTAACTAGATATGTATAGCAACTGTAGCAATACGGACCAAGCCAGTTCATACCCGAAATTAGTCGCAATTTCGGGCTCTACAAAGTTAGAAGACCATATTGAAGATTTCGGACTTTGTATGAAAAGGCTGGGCAATATCAACATTGTACAAAAATAACTGCATGGGTATAATGTGGGCACTGTACAATTCCAGACTTTGCTCGTAACGCATGTTATATGGATGTGCAAATAGGGCTCCTGGAACAAACCCACAAAGTCAACTGAGGGAGACTATCCTTTTAAAGTTAGCTTGAAGCACCTTCATGGCTAATTCATGTCCCCTCCCTTCCAGAGGACCATCCCTTCACTGACCTCGATGTTGCTGTCTGTCACCAATATAATGGCAACCAAATTTTTGCTTCTTTTAATATCTTGCTCACGTGCAATCCCACTCGACCCCCCCCCCCTCACACACAATTTAGATCCGCTCACTATAAGGCCGAAGGGACATGGTGTTTCTATGCCAGTCAGAATAAAAATTGTCTTTATGCATGGCTAGTTTCACTCCAAGAATTTGCTCTCTCTTTGCTTGATTTCCTTGCGTCATCTTTGATGCTACTTGTATGTATAGACCTGACAGCGTGACAGCTCCTGCCCCGACTCGCCACAAATAAAGACATTGCGCAGGATATTGAAATTTATTGAAAAAATTAGCTTACTAGCATAGAGAAATCAACTCATTAATAACTCTGTGTTTCCTATTCACCCAAAACAACCAAACTTATCCAAACCCAATCTGACGAATACACGAACCCCCCTCAGTTCACACCAACGATATATACAAAAGAACTGGATTGCTCATCACTGCTGGATAAAGTGGGGCCATCAGAAAGTGGATGAGAGGGATGGAGTTTCAAAATAAGGACCTAGTTGCCATAACTACACGAAAAGAGCAAGAGAAAGAAAGGTGTGAAAATGGTCACTATTTTATCAGGGGACGGCGCACCCCCTCCACACCCCTCCAGCCCGCTATGAGCAATCCAGGTTTATATATCGTTGGTTCACACACACTCACAAAAAAAACACTGAATGTTTCAAACCGATTGCCCGCTTTCCACCACAATCATCCCGAGGGCCGATCAATATTTTACATGGGCAAAAAGAGAGCACAAATTAATACGAGTACTTCTTATGTTTTCTGTTTACTTTTTGCCTAATTGTTGTTGCTCATCAATTATTCACACAATATCTCATTCTAGCCGAGTTGAGCGTTTTTAGGTAAATCGGACGCGATGGCGGAAACAGTTGTAGGGTGGGCGTGAGTGAGAATGAGTAATTGAGAACCGCTTAGCCGAGGGTGTGATTGGAGAAGGTCTTGAAGGTGAGGTATAACTTTGGCCAAGATATCTATGTACATACATAATATTTCTTTATAGCATTGGCAGAGGACGCAAAAGCCAGCAGTGACGTTTAGCTATAAAACTGAAGAGTTGTACTAAGATGGAGGTAAATAGAAGATTGCTTTATCCACCCTTTGATTTAGTACTTAAGGTGGGTAATGTGGCCGGGTAGCTAAATCATCAAGAGTTCTTGTTACTTCCCTTCTGTTTTATTTTAGATTAAACAAGATACAAGAAGCTTCGAAACAAGTTTAAACTCATTTTCATATTGAATACCATAATTATTATCTGATTTGTCAAAATACCCAGTTAATACAGACATTCTGTTTCTCCCGGTCGATGCTCTTGCATGAAGTCGATAAGAAGAAGAAGAAGAAGAAGAAGACCAAATTAAGCCCGGAGAAAAATCACATGTATAATTAGGCGAATATGAATGTATAAAGAAAACGTCCTAAGCGTCTGCGCTAGGTTTTAACACCCTCCTTTTCCGGTCGAAAAAGGGCGCATGACCCAGTTTCTTCGGCAATCGAGAGAACACCAAAGTTAGTGAAGAACACCCTGGCGAAGGGCTGTGGAAGGGGGGCCAACTTCAACCCAGTATATCTCCTCACATATACATTTATGCATTATCGTTACATTTTAAATTCAGATTCATTCAACTCCCTCTTCCCTCAGAACTCTCTCCTTCCTTCTTTCACCCCTTTCCCCGTATATTAATGTAGAGCGTATTATTATTCTGGGGTCCGTCCATGCTCGAGAACTTGAATGCATAAGTAAGTGTAGTTTTCTTGAAGGAACGAAGAGGTGATGAAGAAGGTAGAGCGGGAGAAAAGAATGAGAGACAGTGAGAGAGAGAAAAAAAAGTGGTGGATAGGGTGAAAAATGCGAAGGAAAGAAAAGTCTTCGCGGTGGCTCACAATGGAACGGTGATGGATAAGGCACCCCTATAGCCCCTCCCCACCATCTCTATCTCCTACGCCCAACACACATACTCTTTACAACCGAGACCACATGATTGATGCACAACCGCTTTTGACAACGGATTTAATAAACCCCCAGGGGATGCGAGCCGTGTGACATTTTACTATGAAAACTCTGCCAACGTTCTTTTGTGAAGCGTTTGTGGATTCAAACTGTCAGACGTTAGATATCGTTCATCACTTCAAGATGAGTCTTCCGAGGATGATATCTGGCAGTGTGCCTGGCTTCTACTTCTTTTTTTAAAATTTGGTCCCTAAATTTTGGAAAATTTAGTAGGAATCCTTCAAACACAAGGGGGGGGGGGGCATTCATCGGGAGAAAAGTTATGAGAGAAGAAGGGCTGAGTGTCGTACGAACTGCTTGCATAATCTTTCAAATGTTGAATATAACAGGAGGACTAGCAGAGGCCAAGGCACTTTAAATTGTATGAAACTTACATGAGGCATAAGCTCGCTCGGAAGGAGCGGGGCTATACGGGCTGAGAAAAGAGAGGGTTCCCCCGACCAAAGCTGGTTAAGTTTACAAATGAATACAGCGATTGAAGCAACTTATAATATCAATGTAGTCTCTCTGTCTTTCTCGCTCTCGCGTGGCTCTCCATCGGTCTTCTCTTTCTCCCCTTTTCCCGCTTCTGGCAGCCTTCCCGCATCACTATTCCTCCTCCATATAGAATGGCCATATTAACTTGATAATTAGCTCTGTTATACGACTTGCAGATGAGCTGCCAGCGTTCTACGGCCCTGGATGAATAATAATACAGAATATATATAGAAAAAAGAGGGTTTTGCCCCTTCTCCTTTGCTTTCCAACAGGGAAAGCCCTCCTCTTCCTTGTGACTTACATATAAAATTGGGCTAGGACTCCTCTTGGGTGCCATTCTAGTTCGGGACGACGGCTAAGACGGTTCTCCGGGTGTGCCACTTTTGGATTTCTCTATTTTATACCTCCTCCCACCACATGAATCTGTCCCCACTACGCCCTTGGATGATCCCCACCTTCCTAGCACTCCTGAAGAACTGACTCTCATGGGTCTTCCAGACCAAGAAATTTTTTTCTGGTTTTCCCAACGCCTTTCCAAATTCTCCAGTGCATTCGTCATCCTGAGGACCCGTAAAATGAAGAAACAATATGGATCCCATCAAGCGCCAGCGTGTTTTCTGAACGACTGCAGTATTTTGGATAGTGTGTGCGCGGCATTATGGTGGCAATGATGACGTCACAAGGTTGACCCAGTGCTTTCATTGGAGGAAGTGACGTGTTCTGAATATGTTTATCAATATGCTTTAGGAAGCAGGTTTGACAATAAATGGAATGTAGTTATTTTGTTGATTTTTTGCACAATAAATTCGTTTTGGCTCTTCAGTATATTACATTCGTTCATTCCTCAACTAGCTTGAAGACAGTTTTGAAATTAGTTGGAGCATCATTCCGAATGCAATGGCTGTTATTTTCGTCGCTGTGATTTTTAGTTTATAGCAAATCGTTTTCTATGCATTTACACTTATTGTTTGAAGAAAACACCCCTCCTCCCGACTATGGGGTGGCAAGGGACGTCGTGTGCCCCAGGCTTCCACCGCCCCGTCTTGTCATTTCACACATTCGTAGTAAACAAATCCCCCGAGGTTATTTTTTATTACTTTCAAGAAGCCCCTTAATGACGTTATTTGTATTTTTTCAACTACTTTATTGACCAACGACAACCGAAAGGGGGTCGTAAATGGGAACTACTTTGCTTACAACGTAAGATAAAGGCAGTCGGATCATCATTAACATCTGTCACCTCTTTGCTTTTAATGACTATAAAAAGTCAGTGACCTGCACCTGCTGATGTGTATTTTTTTGTCCACCTCGTAAAATAGATAAGGATACAAATAAAAGAGAAGATTGAGAGTAATTTTATGAAGCTTTTATAAAATAAAGGCCGTTTCTGAACGATAAAAAGTCTTCAAAAACTATTCCTATTTCATTCTTCCATTACAGGACACACTTTTCCTGATAAAATGAATGGCGTTTTGTACAGGAAGATGGTATTAAATTTGGGGATGTGTGTAATAAAACTTTAGGCCTCCGTAATTATATTGCACTTGGACTTGATGCATAACCAGAAGTCACGTACACACCGCTTCTAAGGGTTATTATTCAATTATCCCTCTCAATTGATACGTTTCAAGGGCCACCTGTTTCCTTCTACCTATATATAGCTGATCGAAACAGTATTAAAGTTGGAATAAGGGTGGTAAGAGGGGGTGTAGGGCATTCCCGATTGCATCTATTGCCAAACCACCCACTATAGATAATTTGAGTGCGGTGGATGAATGGAATAAGGGTAAAGGGGAAAAGGAATTCATTAAAAGGTCCGCAGGAGAGAGAAACACACAGGTGCCGTACCAACTGTTGTTTTCAACGGCTTAGTTTTTCCTCAGGAAAGATGAAAAAGTAATAAAAGGTTCACAAGAAATGGGGAATAACTGCAGATTCGGATGATATATCACACTCTACCTATCTATTTTGTAGTAGAAAGGCCAAGGGGGGAGGGCCCTTAATTACACGGAGATTAACGATTTCCTGTATAAAATAAGTGTTAATTTAAATAAAGCAAATTCTACCGTCCATCAATTTAGGCACCAAGTTTCTAAAACGAGAATGAACACAAATAATACCTCAGCCAGACTGTGCCACTATTTATAATTACAAATTTTGTTGAAATCATATCGTTTCTTTTTACGGTAAAAGCTCTCTTTTTCCCCTTTCTGCTTACTAAGGCGATCCAGAGTCACATACCTTCGGTGACGAGATTCCGTGGTAAGACTGAAAAAACCTCTCTACTGGCAAATAATTGGCTCCAGTCTCTAGGCTGAGGCAACGTTTATTGCATTGTAATTGGAGAGGAACCTTCTTCGACATTACGGCAAGGGGTTTAGGATGCTACCCTTGTCAGGAAAACGACTGCTTTTTCTCTTCAGAATAGGATTTAGGAAGACACTTTTACCAGGAAAGGGGGAAACAATGGAACGAGGAAAAGATGTCATTCGATAAGGGGGGAGATTCAAGGTAAATCTAGCCGGAATCCTCGACTATGTCAATAAATAAACTGTAATTATTTACACAAATCCCCGCGTATTTAAAGTACTTCCACCCTGCCTCAAGATGTATCCGCAGTCGCGCTATTGAAATTAACGCATTCTTTTTTATCATTTACCCCTACTCTTCGGGAGATGGGGGCGTAATTAAAATCAGTTTGTGAATAGAAAATGTAAAACTAAGAGTAGAACTATACCCGATGGACTTAGGACTCCAGCAAAACATTTTACTCCAACCATACGTATTCCTCTACTTTAAAAGTATGACTGAAATTATATTGAAACCATTGAAATTTCCCCTTTTAGGTTCTGTAAGCAACGAACTCGAATAAAACAAGTGGCTTGATATTGATTTGGACTATGTACAAGAGTTTTCTTGTGAAAGTAATAGAAAGGCTTAAACAAGAACGTTTGTAATTTTTTTGCATCTTGAGGCATTTGATTCTATCGTCTTGTGCATGGTAAGTGACCCGTGGCCGAAGCTCGTCTTCAGGGGGAAAACTCAACCCGCCACAACCGGAAATAACTGAATTCTTCACATGGCATGCACGAATATTCGCCACTCGCCGAAGACCGCCGATTGATCAGTCTACTGTTATAGGCATTCGTTCATGCGGCTCGTGTTTGGCATTCGGGTAGTACCGCAAGGGAAGGGGGCGGTGATTTGATTTTTCACCACGGCATACGCGCGTATTAGCACAGGACTTTCCGCCTCAAAATGTTGACCATACGATCATTGTGACAAATAAAAAAAATGTTCATCTCGAGAAACGATCACATAGCTTCCTATAACTTCGATATTCGAGGAATTAATTACACAAAAGAGATAATTAAACAATAGTTTTAGAGTGTAAGTGGCAAATCTGGTGAAGCAACGTCAAAATGGGTCATTCCTCAGCCATTTTATAGATTTAGGCCAATCAAATCCCAATATGAAGGATTAAAAAAAACTTCTTGGGCTAGGCTCACTTAGGCCATATTAGAAGTTTTGCTTCTTTGTTTTTTTTGGCTCAAATTTTCAGTTGCTGACGTTATTTATGGCCAGAATATCAGGTTCCTGGGGCCCAAATAATTGGAGTTTGTTTGATGAAAAAACCGATCCTCAGAGTAATTATATGTCCAGTTTTTGGCTGCTTTGTTAATTTCTAGCGGTTCTTCGGTTGGCGGTAAGTGTCCACCAGGGTCACATAATGACATAATCACAAAAAAATATCGTTATGGATAACATTTTAAAGAATAGTATTGATATTTTTCAATTTAAATAAAATTACATTGGTGGCTTAGAACAAGGGTGGCTTAGACAGGGCAGTCCCCCTCCCCACCCATCAGACTACGACCATGCCCGTTTATGAGCGCTCGTTCTCAAAGCCGCGAATTGACGGTTTCCCTCCTCCACTTTAGACACAAATGAATGATTATTCTCAACTCTACCGTAAACCAGCCCTTTGACTAAAGTTTAGTTGTTAAAAAAGGTCTCCATAAACCGTAGGTTAGCGTCTTTTCTCATTTTTGGTCTGGACTTTTCATTGTGAAACCGCGAATTGGTGCGTTTTCTCAATTTCAACCACGAAAGCACAAGTTTACTACTCCATTTTAGTATTTTTAGCCGTGGTTGAGCGCTATTTCTTAACTTTTGCAGCGAATGAGCGATGTTTCTCAAATTAGCCATGAATTGGCCTTTTCCTTCAAGTTTAGCCACAAACAAGTGCTTCTTCACGATTCTACCGTGAACAAGCTTTTTTTCTACATCTGAGCCGTGAAAAGGTATCCATAAATCGCAAATCAGCCTACCTATTTTCTCAATTTTTGCCTGCATGGCTTGCACTGCGAATTTGTGCGTTTTCAAAACTTCAGCCACGAACGAGCGTCGCGTCGCCGTGGACTGACAGTTTGAGTTTGGCTTGACGGGCAAAGCAAAATATCAATTGGCATACTGTATACTAATGATATACAGTAATGTCCTGGAGTTCACATCGAAACGACGGACTTTTATTATTTCGCTGTTGCTTCTTCGTGCCCTGAATGGATAACAGAAAGTGTGGTACATATCAGGACCCTAGTAATCCGGCTCTTTCCTACACTACGTCATTGGAGTGGACCACTTTCACGTTTGGGGGGCGTAAAGAAACGCCTGTGTGAATTCACTGTGGAGCGCCGGGCCTTCTGCAGCGCTCGTTATCGCGTGTTGTAGCGCCGCTCGGAAACGCTTCCAGTTGACGACCGACCTGAAACATGATTATAGTGAGTCAAACCCGTACAGCTGCGTTTTTTGGAATAGCCAAACCAGCGAAGTTGGGTCTTTAGATCAAGCCAGATCCATGAACTTATTGGATTCGGAGTCGCGCTAATTCATGCTATTTGAAATTGGAAGAAGCTGAACCAAAGAAATTTGAGATTTCTGAAGAGCCAAATCAGTGAAATTGCTTTGTTAAGCAACCCTAACGCGCGAATTATTTTTTAACGGCATCTCGGCAAAGTTTGCGTTATTCGTTTTTTGAAGGAGCCAAACTGCTTTTATCTTTCCCGCTCTCATCAACTTCCCCTCCTCTTTCGTGATTCATTCATTCATTTTCCCGCCTTCAAAACAATTCTGTAAACATTTTGTCATCCTACAAGAACAAATTTATAAATAATAAAATCGTAGGTCTCCGCGTACCCGTGCGTTCCGTCATGTGGCTTAAGCCCGTATTTATAGTCGTCATTGAGGCTTGATTCACAAATTATAGAACGACCGAGTTTAAGGTACATAATGCTCAGCTTGAGTGGCGACTATGAATACGGGCCTTAAACATAAGTTAAAGCGAACAATTAAACTCATTTATTATGAGGTCATTAAAGTGGTCATATATGAATATGGAAATACAGATGTTGCCGTATGTTAGATTCACAAGCTTCTCTGGGAAAGATATCGTGTGAACGCGTAGACAAAACTAGTAATAGAAAGATTAAGGGCCAAAATAATATTTTCTTTGTCACCTTCTCTGTTTATACGTCACCAATTGTATACGTAAATGAAGCCCTCATTTTTTGCACACCTGGAGCTGCAACCGCTGCACCCTGTGCGTGTCAAACAAAATAATTCTTCTCCATACCAGCATAGTGTAAATATGTCAAATGCATGCAGTCCGCAAAGACTTCTCTCATTTCCAGATAATGTAACACCCGTCACCCTAGTAATTGTAAAAAACTCGACAGTACTCGAAAAAGAACTCGACACGATGGTTTACTTGAGAGGGATAAATGCGGGACTTCGTTATTGCTACATAGATCGCATAATATTCCCTATAGCAGTGAGAAGAAAGTGTGCCGTCTACGTGTACATGTAGAGGCGTGGTAATACCCATGGTGTAATCTTCTCGTTTGCTTCCCAAAGCTTTTGACTTATTTATTTATACAACCACAACTCCATAGAAACGAATATTATAGCCCTCGTGTTGAGCGAGTAGGACAATTTTCCATGGTCATGATAACCAACCCTAATTAGCGCTTTCCCCAAAACAGACCATTTCTTCTGCGAATGTAGAAACTCACAAAAGGTGAATTCGCGAAGAAAAAGCGCCTTTTCTCACACTCATACCACTTTACGCGGTGAAAAACATTGATCGTGACGCCTTTAGGGAAGCCTTCCTAGCCGTTTTATTAGCAAGTATAATATGAAGCAGCGTTGAGAATTAGTCACGGGCGGGTGTTGGGGAAGTTTACATAGTAGGTATATCCTAGATCTGATAAAAACAAAAACATCTCTTTGGCATTGCAGGCGTTAGTCCGGTTGAACCAATGCGGGGATGGCGCAACGAGAAAGACAATGATTTGGGATGAGACGAGGGTTTACATGGCTTTGACTGTTGACTTCAAAACGTGCACAGCAAAATAAATATCGTACTTCTCTTTTATCTCGTTCATTCGTCGCCGTCGGCGTCGAACTTGCGGGGTTTTTCTCTGTTCTCTGACTTTTAGCCAATGAAGGGATTATTCCTAGTGATAAGGATGTTGCGGCGGTAGTAAAATGAAAAGAGACCTCCTGGACCGGGAAACTTGCCCATTTCGTTTGCTTCGGGAGGTTACTATAAATAGCCTCCGTTTTTTTGTCTAACAATCGTTCGTTTTTTTTACGTTGTTTAAATAAATAAATACACATTTCGTTTATTTAATAAGATCCTTTGTCATATTCTCAGACAAGTAATATTCTGCAACAGCTCCTTGGCAAGGTTCTTAGAATATATATATTGAGTATCTGTACTACACGATACACTTCCCAACACTCACAGCGTGTTCCATTTGCACAAAATCATGCGCCGGGACAGTACATTTCCACTACTCCTTTGGCCATTGACATATAGTATGTTATTAGGACGGGTGGAAATGACCTTCATTGAGCTACTTCGGGGCACATTTTTGTGCAAATGGAAAACTCTATAAATCACATAATGGTATCTCCATAAATATTCTGTTGTTAGTTGTTTCCTTCTTTGTCAGTATATTGTTCAACATCAGTCGGAAAAAGTACTATGAATGTAATTTAATTGAGAAAAGGGTATTTAATGACGCATCCATTTTACAAGCATTATACAAGAAGCATTACAGGCAGTGTGTGTTTAGAATTTGAGGCTGCGGCTTCATTTTTAACCCTTTCCCTTTCCGGTCTCACTAGAGCCCTCCAATCTAAGTAGTTTCACATCGTGAGGAGCGAGGAGTGAGAAGAACTACGGCGAGTTTGGACTAAAGAGTAGATGGGTGAATTGAAGTGGACGTCAAGTTTGTGCATATTCATCAGATGGTGTCACCTGCAACCCTCTTCTCTTTTCCAAATCCAATTTCATAACTCAGTGATCGCTCAGTGCGCCCTCTCCTCTTCCTCTTATGTATAGTCTCTTTAGCCACACACATTATAATATGAATAGGAAGTCTCACCCTCTTGTTAAAAATCCTCGTGAAACACCAGTTTGGGATTTTGAGTTGTTGGAGTGAAAAGAATCCTTGTATATTAAGAGCAGTGGGCATCTCGATATACATAATTATATTATGTATAAAAGGTAGTTCGTCTAAACGCAATTGAATCTGATTGTGAGTGGTTCCTTTACATTTTATATTGGCCCTACTTACAACTTTTTTGGATAACATTCAACAACCGCAAGAGAGCACCGCGGGAGAGTTTTTTTTTTTTTCACATTTGCTCATTGAATATTATAGCTCTTGTGATTTCAAACCCAAGTCTATTATACTCATTAATCATCCTATATAAAATGGACCTACGAGAATGAGATGAGGTGCTGTTTAATTCTGATACCAGAAACAAACAAAACTGAGTAAATCATTTCATTTTTTTCATCGCCTGATTTCTTCAAAGTCTGGAATGAGGTTCATAAAAATCTGGCCAAACTGTACAACATGTCAATGTCATGTTCCAGCTTTAAGTGAGCTATACAAGCCAGAAATTGAGTGGGAGGAGGATAAGCATCAACAAAAACGCAGTGAAAAATTGAATGAATTAAGTCAACGCCATATATGAGGAGGCCGTCTTTTCCAGGCACGAGTTGCTGGGGACGTCAACCCTATTTTTTCTCACTCCCATCATCACATCGCCCATTCACGCTCTTCGATAAGAAATCAAGTGGCGGCAAAAGCCTTCTCTTCTTGAATATATCAAGCCTTTTCCAAAAACGATATTTGACGTATATTGAGTGCAAATGCTGTTGGCCATGTGTTACTAATGAGGATTTGGTAGGCTGCTTGTTGGTGACAGACTATTACACGGTTGGCTACACTCCCTTTTCGCCGGTTAGTAAATGCATGGTGTTAAAACGAGGGGTGCGGTAAGAGAGGAATAGGAACCAATATTCTGACGCCTTCTCTCATGAACGTATCCCTCCTTTTCTAAGTATAGTAAATGTATAATAACAAAATATCAAAAATCTATTCACTGTAACTTTACATTTTTAACATTTTAAGCCCGGTTTCTTATTGAGCTACAACCCAGGTTTCGCTAATTCTAGAGTTTTGTACATGCGTTTCAAATTAATAACAGTATTGACAATTCCACATCAACCTTCACAACATTTTATGATGTAAACCTTTTGATGCATCCGTAAGTTGCTGTAACAATGGAAATAAATAATAAAATATAGGTCAGTTTATTTAATTAAAACCCTCATCACCCTTCCCCCCCCCACTCACAGCCACACTTGCATACATCTTTTTTATTACCATAACGAGAGAATTTTCTGCGCAACAGAGGTGAGAAATTGACGTGGATACACCCCGGATTCAAGATTGTTTACTTTAATCAATTAATTTTGAAAATAAGACAAATTCTATTTTATGAAAAGTTATAACTTGAGAAATAATTAATTTAAATAATAGTAAAACTAGCGATATTACTTTTTTGATGTGAACCAGTCCAGCGAAAATGATTTTGAATTCCGTTAAATTCAATTCTTCAAACGAAGGCGATGTTGTGAGTGCCCTTGTAATATTAAGGGGTTCAATAAAAAGACGTTGTTTCACTCACTTTTTAATTCGACTCCCGAGCGCTTTCGATCGCTAGATCATCGTCAGGGTTTAGGCTTTTGACTAGATCGCATGGAGAAAGAAGTTAACAATAAATTAAAAGTTAGGGGTTTATCACACCGTCGTCATTAAATGTCAAATGCGGTTTCTCCGTTAAATTCTGTTTTTCAGTTGGGCAGCCCCACGAAATGATCTTTTTTCAAGGATGTACAGCTCCACGAAATTATTTTTGAACGAGCCGACTCCACGAAATTGCTTTTTCAATGGGTCTAGCAGCGTCATATTTGGTATTTTAATGGAGCGATACATATCTACCCGTTAAATCGCAGCTTCACGAAATAGGTTTTGAATGGGCCAATCCTGCGAGATTTTGTTTTTGAAAAGTGCATAACCCCTGAAATCGCTCTTTGAAATGAGCCTGTAGTCTCGCAAAATGTCTTCTTAAATGAGTAAATCAGTGAACAGGGTGAAATTTGTTTTTGAGGCAGCGAAACCCATTTGATTTTGAATGATTCAATTCCAAGAAATTGCTATAATGGGGCACTTTGTGCAGGCATTTGGGGGGGGGGGGAGTGTAAATTCTCATAAAGTTGTCTTTTTTAGGGAGACGATCCTGTGAAATTTGATTTCATGAGCTTGCATGTTCCGCAAAATTGGGATCGGGTTTTAGAAAAAGCGAAACGGTATTACGTTCTACAAGGTGCAGCCAGAGGTGAAACTTGAATACCTATCGGATTAGCTAAAACCGTGAAAAATGGCTCTGTGAGAGCTGGTTTCTGAATGTGTGCGATTTGGGGTTGAAACGGGTTAAACTCCAGCCAGCGACATATAACCGCAGGATGCGGTAAACTCGAGGTAGGTGACTCAGCAATCGTCCGTTTCATATATTCGCGGTTACAAAGAGCCACGCTCAGGGGCGGTTTTATGGGGGTGGCGATAGGGGCGATCGCCACCCCCCTCAGCTCGACCACCCTCGGATTGAGGGGGGGGGGAATAAAAAAAAGAAGGGATAATGAAGAGATACAAATAGGGAGAGAAGTTGGAAAATAATTACACATCAGTAGTAAGTATTAATTGATAGTACGAAAGTTTGGATTTGAAGGATTCAAATCCAAGAAATTTTGGTTTTAAGAGCCAAACCCACGAAATTTTGCTTTTGAGAGAGCACATCCCGCGGAATTGGTGTTTAAAAGAGCAAAATTGCCTGAAATTGGGATTTGAAGGAGGTTTTCCGTTTGGAAATCGTTTGTAATAGCCAGAATAACAAAATTGGGCTTTATGAGTAACCAAAAACCATACATCTTGTTTTTGAAATAGGTAAATAATTAGCTTTCGAATTAGTCAAAGCTGCAAAACCGATTTTAGAAAGAGCTAAAGCCGTGATAGTTTGTTTTTGAAAGGTTAAAAAAACGCGAAATTGTGACTTAAATGGCATTAATTCTGTTTTGAAGAAGCCAAATCCACGACATTTGGTTATGGAAAAGCGAATTTCCGAGGGGACATTATCGTCTAAAAAGTGAAAAGGGCAAAGACACGAAATTTGGTTTTTAAATGAGCTTTGTCGTTTTTTCGTATCAACCATTATTATAGGAAAAGCTTATGGCATGACATTCGTTCTATCATAAATCGAGAATCACAAAAATTGGGTTTTGAAAGAGCCAAACCAACGAAATTTTGTTTTTGAGAGATCAAAAATCCCTCAAATTTGTATTAGAACGAGCTAAATGCGTGAAATTTGTTTTTGAGAGGTCGAAACTTGGGTTCAAACGTCAAAATAGACTCAATTGCGATATATTTGATTTTAGGAAGACCCAAACGCGCAGGATTTGTTTTGGATCATATCATTATGAGATATTGAGCTAGAATGTCTGGTTTAGGTAGAATGTTCTGGATCCTGGGGACGTATTCTTAAATGGACCATTTTCCAACATGAAAAAGCCGCTGTTTTGGCTAGGAAACCTTGTAATGCGTGGTATATTAATGTTTTAAAGTTAAATATTTGCCTTGAATAAGCAACGCCAATCTTGAAATCAAAGATTACAAACTGGCAGGAATTTGAACTTTTCCCTTGAAAGTGACGTCACAACATTGTAAACATTACACTAAGGTATTGTAATAAATAGTACAGTTCGTTGTTATGAAGCGTATTTTAAAAATATTGAACGTGCGCGTGAAGTCAGTTTCGCTACTTTTATGGAACAAAAGTTTTGCTATTTTGGGGCGCGAGTATAGTCAGTCTGTAGGATTCTTTATGGTGATTGGTGGCTTTTCCTTAATTTCAGCATCCAAATTAACGCTTTTTCTCTATATTTCAGCCACGAATTAGCGGGTTTTTCCTGAATTTTAGCTGCAAATGAGAGCTTTTCCTTAACAGTAGCTGTGAATAGCGCTTTTTCCTGGTTTTAGCAGTGAATTAGCAATAAACTAATGTACCTAATGTGTACTTTTGCTTTGGTGCATGTTTGGTGAGATGAGAATGAAGATAGGGGGGGATATTGCCCGTCCGTGGAAAATATTTTGTTACGGCCCTGCCAACCGGAATTCATGTTTTTGTGTCAAATTAACTAATTATCAATAAAATACCAGCACAACTGTAAAGTAAATTGTTACTGAAAGTTAATAAATTTATTAAAAAAAAAAAAAAATAACTGTAAAGATATACAGATCTGACATCTGAGTCTGTACAGTTTTTCTACTCTTATGGCCCTGTTTCACGTGCAGTGAAGACATTTGGAAAGAGGGAAACTCGTATAGTATTGACAAGAGGGACTCAATTAGATGAAGAGACTCAATGCGACACGCTATATATATACAAGAGTTGGCGTCTGTGGTGAGTGACTCAGTGACTTACAAACTCAGTACTCACCCCTCTGATGACGGCAATACCTTGCTCATGCCGAGAGAAACTCTTATGAATACTTATATTATTTCAACAAAAACATCCCTAACAAAGAATTTTATTGGCGCACTCCGCGCCATGCTATTCTCCGCCTCATCTTGGGAGCAGCCCTGGACAACGCTGCAAGAAAGGATTTGAAATTAATAGTAACCGTTTAGTATAAATATTTTATTATGAAAATTATTTATTTTCAAACTTATCAGTGAACATTAGAGGATTTTATAAGTTCACGAAAGTGAAGGGGGGGGGGGAGCTTGCTCAGTTACATGTTTATGCGAAGTCTGAAGAATTAATTAAAACTTAAAAGTAGGTATTTTTCTTCCCTGTCTCGCTTTGTTTTAAACTCATTAAATTAGGATCTGATGTGGCAGTGGTGACATCAATGGTTTGTTGGACCGCGGCATAATATTTTATGTCCGTACAGCAACGCGAGCTTTGCCTTTCACAGTAGTACTTAATATTTTTTGCCACTGCAATCCTTACAAGGCCGTACAATAAACTCTGTCTTGGGAACTTCCGTACATTGCTGAAGGAGTAACAAATACTTTACTGCATTTTCGTTGCGCGCTAAGGGAAATTTCACTGCGCCTTCCTTTAATGAAGTAATGAGGTACCAGCTATATTTTAATAGTTTTTGTTGGTTTTTGCTTGTGTCAAAGTAATGTTGGCTGTAGCCATGAGCAAATCTTACTTAAAAATATCAGCCCGGTTTTTCCGTGTAATAAAAAAAAAAAATAAAAAAGCGTGGTCAAATTATACCCCCCCCCTCCCCATGGTTTTTGTCTAGTTCTTTTATCTTTGGCTACTCGTATAATGATGTATAGAGAAAATTCTACGATTCACGATCGGAAATAGTTCACTCCGAAGCTCGTCGTATTCTATTATATAACGATGCCACTCGACATCGTCGCGTGTTAACATAAATACTTAATCGTACTCGTTCGGAATGAGCGATTTTCATACTATCGTAATATACTATTTTACACATGTATGACCAGTATAAATCGGTGCAAACGTAATAAGTTGTCTTTGTTTTGTTTTTTTGGTTTTTTCTGCTTCATGATTTACGCATGTATATGTATTCGAAATGTGCCCAAATGAAGAGCAAAATTTCAAGTTGAAGAACACGGGACAGGTATCTTAAAGATAATGATTTGCGGTTATAGTTGTGGCCTAGGAGCTCTGCAGTGATTTAAATTACTATCCGCCGTCTACTCGAAATGTAAATTATTGTAATCGAAAGAGAACACCTATTACCGAAAAATATTCTCCATATTGAACGAATTTTTCCGTTTCTATAGCTAAGACAAGGATGGGAAAACGGAAAAGAGACAGAGATGAAGAAAAAGAGTGTGCGAGTAAAGGAAAACGAGAAAAGCTCCTCTATGGTGCCCTAGGTATAGAGAGTGTAGCCCCCTCGAGGAACAGGGTGGGGCCTTCCATCGGTCCTGGGGGGAATTCCCGTCCAATGGAAGGGTATCTTAGGGAACAGTTGGTTGACCTCCTTGAACGCCACACCCACCACCCGCATCCACATCTTTTCACTCTTTATGACCTCTCTTTCCACAGCAACCCCACCATCTCTCAGTCAAGCTGAACTAAAAACCTTATCAATTTCAAGACGTCTTATACGGATTGGATGCCCAGATGTGACTGAAAAAATGTTCACATGTATTAATAAGATGCACATGACCTCCTTTTTTCATCTAGAACATTGATGCGTTCATAGAATTAGAAAGTTTTTTTAGTCGTTTTTCCCTATATACGGCTCCCCCATTTCATGTGCTGTTCTTCTCTCCATTCAGCCATCCTTACATACATTCATATACTCTGCTCATTATACATAGACGTAAGAGTTTTTTAATATCAGATACAAATTTTGTCCTTGTTGCGGACACCTGAAATGGGTCGCGACGCAGAAAGACACCAGCAAAATCTAATGATCATATTTACGACTAATAACCATGGTCGTTGAGAACAATTATTAGTTAGGTAGTACAATTTCTTTCAGTAACTTGTTAACGCATCTTCTCCCTCCCACATTAAGCGACTATAACAGTACAGTATAAGAGTTCACGGTCCACGGTCCGTATAGCAAAAGAAAAATAACGACCCGTAGCACCAGGAGGTCCCCTCCTCTTGAAATCCGGTAAAAGCTAAAATAACAGTGATTATCTTAACCTCATGAGAAGGGCGCGTGGGTCGGAGGGAGGGAGGGAGGAAGCTTGGTGGCAGCGAGGATGTAGGGAAGACCTACTATTAACTATTACCATTATTGTTACTCACTGTTGTAACTTAACTACTGGTCGTTTCCTGGGAGGCAGGGCTGGGGGCTTTACTTAAATTAATCCCCCAACTGGGCTAACAATGGTGTCTCGTTAAGGAACAAAAATTTTATATATTAAACTCGCACCAGTAGAGTTCTGCGGCTCGAGAGAGAGAGAGAGAGAAAAAAAATCTTAAATAATGACGTTACTAAAAAAAAATATCTGACGTCAGCGTTTAAAAAGCACGAGCATGATTCGTGATGATTATAATGGGCCAATGTGATGATACTCCGGGCATCAGGTGATGACGTTAGTAGTTCAAAAAAAAAAGTCGACGCGTAAAAAAAAAAAAAAAAAAAAAAAAAAGACCGAATCGTCTCTTATGTTGTACATAAACTTTTATGATGAGAGATGTATGATGATTTGTCAAAGATTGAGTCCATGCTAAATATCCAACGAATACTATTATAGAGTTCCTCCTATATGAATGTGAGAAACAACATTTTCAAACTTCAAAAGGGCGTTTTTTGAAGGTTTAAGATCAGCTATAAAAATAAAAATAAAAACAAAAAATTCAAGGATTTTCTGAACTGAAACCTCATCTATGAAACCGTCTCATGATCAGACCTCTCCAACTTTTTTTGTGCTTTCATCTTTGTGGGGGGTTTACGCTTTACGATCGCAGGACGAACGTTCTGACTCACTGAAAAGCTCTATAAGAAAACTGTGAATTTAAAACTGCGTTGAGGAAAAAGTCCTGTTGACTAAACCACGCTGCGGTCGGAATCACTCACACATAAACGGAAGCTGATTCCCGCTGATGAGAAATTTGCGGTACCGCAGTCCACAATATGTAAAATGCACTCAACTTGTGCACAAATGATGGCGTTTAAATGACAAATGCGTTTAAATGACCACAAACCACAAGAATATTACCGGCACCAACACCACGGGCGGATGCTAAAATGTTTAGAAGGGCTTATTATAGCCCTGAGATCAACTCCCTCCCGCCCCCACCATGACTAGGCATACGAAAGCTAACGACATCTTAATTTTCAATTACCTATTTGAAATGCCCTTTTCGAAATCGAGAATCGAAATGTTAATTATTGCTCACAAAAACCAATTTCGCGGGTTTTGACTCGTTAAAAGGCAAATTCCCGGGGTTATTGACCCGTTCAAAAAGCAAATCCGCTTGTTAGGCACTTTAATTAGCCAAATGTATCATGCATTTAGCGGTTTAAGAGCCTGATTTTGTAGTGTTCCATAATTAATGTAACCAAATTTCGCCTCTGGCACCTTGAAAAAAAACCAATTCGCCAGATTGGTTGTTTCTATATAAAAGCAAATTTTGCGGATCACGGGCACATGCAAAATCAATTATATGTAAGGTGGCACCCTTAAAAAAGTCAATTTCACAAGATTTCACACTTTTACTTCCATAAAGTTCCTCAGGGCAGTGATTATCAACCTGGGCGCGTAAGCGATTTCCAAGGGAGGCGTGAACTTTTTCCTTCGCCCTTAAGGTTGAGAGAGACCAACTGTATACAAATGTCGGAAACTTCAGGAAAGTCACTTTTTGTTTCGTTACGCTGCCCGGGAGTCTCTCAGAGAAATGCAATCGGCAGGCCAGTCTTGAGGAATGGGGGGGGGGGAGAGAGGCACTGGGAGCCTTACAGTGGTAGGGTCTTCTTTGTGTTTGCATCTTTTACTGTGGTTTGGACCTTATAGCTGTAGTTATGACCTTGGTCATAACCATGGTTGGTAGCTATGGTGGAATGACCTTTGCTGTGGTTTGTACCTTTGCTGAGGTTGGACCTTCGCTGTGGTTGGGCCATTATTGCTGTGGTTGGACCTTTGCCGTGGTTGGACATTTCCTGTGGTTGGACATTTGCTGTGGTTGGAGCTTTGCTATTGTTTGACATTTCCTGTGGTTGGACCTTGGCTTTGGCATCACACTTTCGCTGTGGTTGAGCCTTCTTTTTTCTCGTGACGTTGCTGTCGTTGGAGGTTATACTGTGATTGGGCCTTATGGGGGTCATTACACTATGTTGGGGGCCTTCTTGGTGGTTTTGGACTTTGGCTGCGATTGAAGCTTTACTGTGGTTTGATGTAGGCTTTTTTGATAAAGAAGCGAAGTTAGCACTAGGTCTGTTATACTCACCCCGGTGAAAGCGGGGGCCCCACTGAGTTTTGCCCCTGATGGGCTCAAATATTCTCTCCACGACCCTATAGCAGTGGGTGCCGATCAAAATGCACCAAAGGAGCCTGTCATTGCCCCTAAAAGGGGTCAAAATGAGCGTTTGGCCTTGCCATTTCGGTAAATGAGGACGTTCGTAAAATAACCCAACACTTAATAAATACGTGGTTTTGGAAGTTTTAGGTCATTTCAAACACGCCAGTTAGCAGTTTGTATCATATGCGCCTTCCGAAAAAAAAAAAAAAAAAATCGCCTGTAACGTAGCTGTCGGAGAGTGGTTTGTTGTGTTTCTTTGCCTTATTTTCTACCAGTGCTCTCCAATAATAAAATAATAGAAGATAAACAGATGAGCTATTTAGAGGCATGAAAAGGACAGAGAATACAAGGGATATTACGTTTCGGAAAATGTTCGTTTTGGCGAGATTTTAAATATGCCAACTTTTGTTAAGAAATAAAAAATATTTCTGAAGGGTTTTAAATTTTTATTTATTCATTTACGTGGAAGGATTGATATGCCTCATCGAAAAAAAAAATTTTTGGGAAAATGTGAAACTTCCTCATTCTCTCGACTCCAATCCAAGGTGGACAACCGTGATGGTCCACGTCCGTGGACCATCGTCGTGGCTCTTCGTTGCACTTAAGAGTTTTCGATTACGCAACCACTGCCTTTATACGTTCTGAAAACGTGCGCAAGTGACCAAAAACGAGTGCGTCATAGTGAGAAGACGGACCAATAGTGTAGGTGTCCCTTCGTGACATTATCCTGGTTTGTCATAAACCGAAGCTTTTCGTGGTTTCGGGTCTTTAACATGCCTGTTTAAAAAAAAACAACTGAATACAATGCAATGGTGGGTGGGGGGAGGCAATAAACTTTCATGGTCCAAGGGGGGCATGACCGTGAAAAGGTTGAGAAACACTACCCTGAATCATGCACTGAATACTTCCCTGTAAGTAAGGTGTTCGTGAAAGAAATCGTGTCCGGGCTGACTATATTATTCTTGATGTAAAACCTCAGAAAGGTTGAAAAAAGTTGTTTTCAGCATACCTTCGGTCTGTCTGTCGCTTTTTTTCGATGTTCTCCCCATACCGAAATGTCGTTTTCAGTTATAACTTCAAAACAAGTGATTCCAGATTTTTAAAATGAGTCCTTGAATTCGAGGATTGGAGCAGAAATATGGCGATAATGTACGCACTGCCGAGATGTCAGGAGGGGGGCCGAGGAAACACATGGGTAACTCCTCCCTAATGTGGAAATTAATTGATATATGGAGAAAGGTTTGAGGCCCACTGTTGTTGCTGTTTAATTTTAGGAGCATATGAGGATTTTAGGAGGATTTCAGGAGAACATGGATTCTTTTGAATGTTAAACACTAAATTTAGCTTGTGTATAACTCAAACAACCGAAAGAGTGGGCAAATGAAGTTACGTCCTTGAAGATCGCGCGCACTGCACCTCAGGTCATAGGATTTATTGACTTTTTGATGACTGTTACCTGTGAATCAGGTAGCAACAATCTACTATAGCACAGTGTGGCCAAGATGACCTATTGACCTTTTTCTAAGGTCCGTTGATCTGCCCGCGCTGAAAAACTGTATTAATTAGTAGGTACTCCCGAAATGAGTTTACTATAAAATAGGTGGAAATTTAACTTTTCCACTGTCACGGTACCAGAATTGGGCATCGACGGATTTTTGTTTCTGTGTCTTGTTGGTTCATTTTAAAGAACAATTTCACGGGTCTTGTTCCTTTCAAAAACAAAATTTCGCGTGGTTGTTCCATTTAAAAAGCAATTACGAGGAGTTGGGTAATTCAGAACAAATCTTGCCAAGCAATGGCTTGCAAAAGGCAATTTCGTTTATATGGTTTTCGTTGCCTCAAAAACAAATTTTACCCTGTTGACTCTTTCAAAAAGTAATTTCGCGGGCCTGGCTCATTTGAAAGAGCGACTTCAGGGATTCTACACTTTTCAAAAACCAATTCAAAATCAATTTCCCGACGCCCTCTTGCAAAATTTCATCCTGCTGACCCATTCAGAAGACAATTTCGGGGGTTGGTTCCTTACAAACAAACATTATGACCCAAAAAAGTCAATTTCATGGGCTGGCCCACCTAAAAGAAGGAAATTCCGCGGGTTTTGCCGCGTCAAAAACAAAATTGCGTTTACTTTGACCAATAAATAAAGCAATTTTGTGGGGAATGTGACTCGTTTAATCGACTTATTCCAATGGGTTGGTTGACCAAAAAAAAAAACAAACAATTCCGTGGTTTTTGCTCCATCGAACCCGTATTTCGTGGAACTATGATGACTCATGGATGCATAGATGGACTTTCCGATCAGAACAGACCACGCCCTCGCCAGACGAGCTCTTCTACGGTTACTTTCCTGTACCCTCCCCATGAAACTTATAAGAAGAAGACAGTTTTTGAAGACTAACGGTTTTGTCGTGCTCATTTACTTTAAATAACAACACTTTCAGCAGGCTATAGACCAATCAGACCAACAGCATGCCTAAAAACTGTGATTAATACGAAAACGGCAAAATTTCCTCAAAATGATGTTGGAAACCAAGTAAAATTTGAAATCTCCTATAAACAAGCAGCTTTCAATCCTTCTTGAAGTTTTATTTATTGGTTTAATTTCATAATTCCCACTCCTCACTTCTATTTCGGATTATATTTCGGTCTCTGTGATAAAAAATAAATTAAGCGGGCGTAAAAATGTTGTTATGCGTGTACTCGCACTGCTCTTTTTTACAGGGATTTTTCATTATCGTTCGTCGGTGCACCCGCAAACACTATACCAGAATACGTGTGAGTTAGTGATGGAGGGGAGGGGGCGAATTTAGTTTCAAAACGAAGCAGTTGTGGTCATCAAAGTAATTTGTCTGAACCATTTGCGGCTTTTAATTCCATCCCATCCCCCCTCCCATCCACGATCAATCCCCTTTCTCGCCTACCATTCTTTTCAATGAATGGGAAACCAGCACAGATGCGTGTGTGTAGGGGTGCTTTTGGACTACAAATCACAGCAGTTATCGTTCCACCAGAGTCGAGGGCATTAAGTAAACGTTTTCTCGCATATGTCTTTTCACGGGGAAAAAGGGACACTCTTGACTTCGATGTGTATAAAAGGGTAGGGTGGTCTGAGGGGTGACGGAGAGGTGCGTGCGGGAGTGTGGAGAAGGAGCTTAATAAAGAAAAATTATGTAGGCATCGAGCCTCCAGTTTTCCGATGCCTTATATCCTGAAACAATTGTATCCACATTTTTCGGAATTAATATCGCTACATATACAGGGTGTACAAAAAGCGACTGAACAGAGAAAAACCAGTGAAGAGGCAACTCATTTCTGATCGAAATGACTATTTGCACTTTTCCGAAATTCCGCTTTGTTTCCAAGATATCTGCCATTTTTTGTTTTTTTTTTGTTTTTTTTTCAGAGACAGCTTATTGCACACGCCATAATTGTTGCAATGGCAAAAATGATGAGCCCATTGTTCAATTAAAAGTTCATTCTCATTGTTCCCTAAACAAAGTTAAGACGAAGAATCAGCAAATTAATTAGAGAGCATAGTTATTTAGAAATTACATTTTAATCAATTGAGTAAATGTTTAAGTTGAAGATTTATATGGAAAAGAATCCCCGCTCCTCGTTCTTTCCTGCTATTCTAATTTCGAAAAAGAGGGGGAAGAGTTGACTATGGAACAAAGTATATTCCCTCACAAACCCAAACAATCTCCAGAATAAATAAAGTAAGCGTGTTCAGGGTATATTAAATCCTGGGGTGTGTCCATTTCAGGAGAGTTTAAAAGTCTGACCCTCTCTGTGTTTCTGTTAATATTAAGAGTTTCAACGAAATGAGACAGAGCGAATGGGCTGGGTTGGAGGAGTGAAGCGAAGCAAATTAGACCTTGGACCGCACTTTAGGAATCTTTTATGGAAATAAAAGCTACCCAGAAACAACTCTAGTGGAAAACGCGAATAAAGAAGAGCATTGAGGTGTGGGGGGGAAAAAAATTTACTTCTATTGCGGTCCAACAGCAGACAATCTAGTAAATAGGTACCAGTCTTGGCAGCATTGAGTCACAGAGATTTAAAAGGAAATTGATTCAATTAGTCTAAGAGCAATTTCACATGAGAGCGCCCTATCCGACCGTGATTTATTGTCCATGACGTCTTCGGATCTCATTTGTAAGTCTAATTTTTCTTTAAGAGCTTTTATTGCTCTACAAAAACGCTGTTAATCGTCGCTAAAAATTACTTCTTTCGTATTTTCTTTATACTCTAACTCTGACCCTTCCGATGACTTTATAACCGTAACGTTTTCTTGAAATGTTCGCAAAAGAGAATGGCCATCAGTTAAAAAAATGAGGGAGGAAAGATTTCTTCTTCGTTGAATTCTATTTCACCTTTTTAAATGTCTGAGGGAAGCTTCTAAAACTCGATTCATTGCCGAGGATAACTTAAAGCGCTCCTAATATGCCCTTAAAAAACTGGAGATTGTTTTTTATCCACTCCGTCGCAATATTAATGAAAAAAGTTTAAGAGACACTTGGAGAGGTGCTGCATCAAAATTCAACGCGAGCGGCCAAGGTATGAATACTAATTCATCATTGAGAGGGAGTTCTGAAAAAGAAGAAGAAGTAGAAGAAAAAAAAAACTCTGATGATCAAAGAAAAAAGTTGTTAGAAGCCTCTTTCCTCTCCTCCGTCCCTCATCCTCTTCTCAATATTGAACATATTTTCTGCATATAAGATTGCGGCATCATTATTCTTTACCTGAGGAAAAGAGTGCCCTGATTACGGATTCCCCTTTCATCAACATCCAGGACCTTTTCCCAGTTTTTTCTTTTTTTTTTTTACTAAATAAAACGTCATTTTTATTCTTTCGTCTTTTCCCACTCCTCATTACAAAAAGAATAAGTTCTTCAAGATTGAATTATTATTTTTCATCATTCAGCTCTTTGACTCATCCTCTTCGCATTGAGGGTTGATTCGCTCCATGGCCCTTCACACTATATGCGCCCTGTTATTTTCATTTTATTTTACACTCCCGTGTTCTTTTTTTGTCGGTGAAAAATGCAAATGTGGACCAAAAAGGGAAAAAAGAAAACAGTTTTATACAGGACAAAAATACGTTTCGCTGGCTCTGATATGCAATTCCTATGTCCGCAAAGATAACCGCACGGACTCGCTGAATTTGTATTTATTTATTTTTCTCATCGGCGGCAGTTTTTCCGCGAGTGCGAGGGAAAACGCGTGAGAACGCAACATGCGTGTATACATAAATGTTTAAAAATGAAGAATACGCTGCACTTTTTCCGACAATGGTTTGAAGCCCGCAAAAAAAAAAAACAAAAAACAAAAAAAATCTCTCAACAGCTAAAAGCCTGGTCAAAAACGAAAAATGTATTGGTTCCAACTAGAGTATATAGTCCACTTTTGTCTCGGACAGAGCGATTTATTCGCAACGAAATGATTCGGCGGTATTTCTGGTATAGTTTCTTTGCGTGTGCTTGCAAACGTCATCGCCGCTTACTTTTGTTCGCCTCCCTCTTCGTGATTAATGCTTCATTGATAGGGGCTCAGCCTCCTTTTCCCCCTTTCCCCACGTGCACTTAACATTAAACTATCATTAACTTCGATGCCGCTGAAAGAATCAAAAGCAAAAACGATGATGAATGTGTTTCCATAGAGTGTTATAAAAGCCAACGGAAAAGCATTGATCTCGCAAGGGTTGTAAAATGTGAAAGAACGATGGCAAGGAAAGACACACGAAATAACGGATTTCATATTGGCTTCTGGAATCTCCAAGAATGTTTATTTTACACTGTTGGTGAGTTGCTTTTTAATAAAATGTATAGGAAAAAAAATGTTTGACAGAATGACAGTCGGAGGGGGCGTGATTTTGTGACGTGGTAAGTGCCACCGATCTATAACGAAGGGGCATTATGAAACCATAATCCCAGGTCCTGAACTAATACACCAGGGGTGGAAAAAAAAAAAAAAAAATGGAAGGGGACGGGAAAGTGAAATGACGTGAGAGGGACTATGGAAAGATGGGGGGGGGGGGTGCTACATTGTTGTTTTCAAAGCAAGGACAAAAGAGAGAGGTCCCCGACGTTCCTACGCGTCCGCAATCTAAACAAACGCCACACGGGGAATCGCAAAAGCGCGAGGACTACAATGACCCTTTTAATTCTTTGTCATCCCTCCTTTCCTTTCCTGTAGCTCGATTCATTTGGAAAAATTGCCCTTCCCCCAACTATAAAATATCCTTAATCCCTCACAGCGTCACCACCCCCTCACGACACGAGCAACTGTTGAGTTGTCCCTTATTTTCCATCTCTTTTTAGCAATGCTTTTTAATTATTATTGTTCAAAGAACAATATCTAAATCAAAGAACAGTGAACAAAAAAACAGTAAAAACATCCCTTAAAAGAAATGCCTGAATTACATCAACAAGGAAATTAAATTTAACTACGCGAAAAATTCTCTTCGTTTTACTATCGTCTTAAGGTTAATCCCAGAAGGCTCTGAAAAACAAAAAGCTTGTCTCTCTGAAGGACGTAACATTTTAATTGCTCGAAAGGGAAACAAGGGTTTTATTGACGTTGAAACTGTTCCAGTTTGTTGCTTACACCGTTTTATTTTATAGGAGTCTCTGTTTACACGAATTGATTGGAATGGATTGAAAATACACAGATTGTTTAACTATAGTCGCATTAACGCAGGCTTTTGGCTCACGCCAATAGACGATCAGGTGCGTGAGGCTTACGTCCTCAACGGGCTCATCAAGGCGTCCAATAAATATTTCTTAAATTTGATATGCTTTCGGCATTTTCGGTACCAACGGACGCTCAGTGGAAGCAATGCGCGTGACATTAAGGGGGAGTTGCACATGTGTTTCCTCGACCCCCCTACAATCATACCTCGCCAACTCCGCGTTACGGAAATTACCGCCGTATTTCTGCACCAATCCTGGACGTCAAGGGCTCATTTAAATCTTCAGGAAATTCCGCACAAATAACTGTAAAACGCACATAAACTTTTACCTTGAAAATTCACACACTTTCGACGACTTATTTAGGAAATTAAGATCGTACGGTTGTACGGAATTTCCTGAAGATTTAAATGAGCCCTTGAAGCCCAGGATTGGTGCAGAAATACGGCGGTAATTTCCGTAACGCGGAGTAGGCGAGGTATGATTGGAGGAGGGTCGAGGAAACACATGTACAACTCCTCGTAAGCGATTTTGTTATCATGCTGGTTGTGGATGATGATGATATAGCATCAACTCCCAGAGTTCACATATTTCCCTCAGATTTATATCGGAGGTTTACATTGCCAGAGTATGTAACATTCCCCCCCCCCCCACTAACTGAATGATACGTCCCCCTCCCCTGCCAGCGTTGCATTGATCCATGCCCACAAAATTGCTTTTTGAATGTGTCAAAAGTGCGAACTTTGGTTTTGATACAGCGGAACGTGCAAAATGTGCTTGTTTTTAGGTAAGCTAGCTCCTCGAAATTAGCGCTTGATGACAAACCGCGCGCACCGGCCTAAAGCCAGGGTGTAGGTACGGGGGATAGATCCCCCACCCACCAGAGCCACAAGTATACGAACGAAGGGACACTAGTACCATAATGAAGAGCTCCATAAAATCTCCATGAGCGATTCTCGTTGAAGTTAGATTTAGCAGATTTTCTTGACTTGAAGCAGCCCAAAAAGGTCCGAGTACGCCCAGCTTTTTCCTTAGGCTTCAGAACCAACGCAATAGTGTACGCCCCGGACCCTCTAACAGACAAAAATCGGTGATATTCGTGGCTATAGCTGCTAAAAAGCAGCTCGTGGTCTCGCGATGCAACTTCCAGACTAAAATTAAGAAAAAAAATCGCTGATTCGTGGTACATGGAGGCCATTCTACGAATGAATTGTGGAAATGAACGCAAAAGTGTTGCATTTGGGCAAACCCCGCGGTTAAAGTTGAGAAAACACGCTGTAATATTGACAAATAAAAGACGCTTTCAGGTTAAAATTGGACAAAAATGGCGAATTCACAACTGAAATGGCGTAAAATCACCCATTCACGTATGAAAAAGGAATAGGATGCTGAATAACCGCAAAATTAGCACAAAACGCTATTCCACATCTGAAATTGGGAAAAATCGCTAATTTGCAATTCGCAGATATAAAGTTATTAAAAAACGTTAATTAGCAGATACAAGATGAAGAAAAACACTAATTCGCGGCAAAAATAGAAAAAATCACCAATTAGCGCAGCTAAAATTAAGAAAAACGTCAATTGGGAAAAGTGCTAATTCTCAGTTAAAAATGGAAAAAATTGCTAATTGCAGCTTAAATTGAGTCAAACGCCAATTCTTGGCATAAATTGACAAAACTCGGTGGGTAATGCACGGGTTGGAGAAGCTACCACGGTGCTAAAATTTAGAAAAAGCGAAAATTCGCAGCTAAAATTCAGAAACATCACTAATTCTCGAATTAAGTGTCGTGAAATTTATAATTTGAAAATGATTATTTTTTTACAGAAATGGATCGATAGATGTACATTTTTTGGTTTGAAAAAGAGAAAAAATAGATTTATAATTCAAATTCGCACCTTCTAAAGGCATTTGTGGCTAAAATCCAGAAAAATGGCAAATTCATGCATGGGTATAGTGTAATGTTAAAAAATACGCTAATTCACGGCTAGAACTGAGAAGAAGCAATAATCAATACGTATAAAAGTTTTATAAAATTGCTAATGCGGTGGTAAAATGTGCAAAACCGCTAATTTGCGGGTAATATTTAGAAAATAAAATAATCAGCCTAGTCAAAATTAAGAGAAAGGTAAATTTTAAGCCTAAAAATGGAGAAAATTGCTGATTCGCGGCTAAAAATGGAAAAAATCGCCAATTTACAGCTAAAATTGCGCCAAACGCCAATTTGTGACTGAAATTGAGAAAATTCGCTAATTCAAAGGTTTGAAACGCTACGACGCGCCGCCGCTACAATTAAAAATAAGCGCTAATTCGCGGTTGAAATTGAGAAAAATTCTTATTTGCGCCAAAAACTGAATATACGTCAATTTGCGGATTCTGAAGGCAACTTTTCAGGCGTGACAATAGGTGAAGAAACCGCTAATTTGCGAGTAAACTGAGAATAGTCGCTCATGCATTGCGTTTGGTGAACCAAAAAAATTCCTGATTCGTGAAAAGTCCCCCTATTTTGCGGCTAATATTGAATAAAACACTTAAGAAAAACTTTAATTTCCAGCTCCTCCAGTTAGTTCTGAGGTTCTTGTTCGTTGGGACGGGCCTCTAGATCACAAGTTTCTCCTGCCCTGAGCCATCTACGTCTCTTGTTTGTTACAGAATACGTGAATTTGTCACCATCGGCACTCAATCCACAGAGGTTACGAAAAAACAACGATAAATGTAAACCTGGATTGCTCACAGTGTTCTGGAGGGGCGTTGACTGGAGGAGGCAGGTCGTCCTCTGATAAACAATCATCCTGTCCCTCTCCTTGTGTAGTTATGGCAACACGGTACTTATTTTGAAACTACACTCCTCTCATCCACTTGGGAACTTAAGGGGGAGTTGTACATGTGTTTCCTCGACCCCCCTCCAATCATACCTCCCCTACTCCGCACCAATCGTGGACTTTAAGGGCTCATTCAAATCTTCAGGAAATTCCGCACAAGCGTACGATCTTCCTTTTTCATATTTCATCCCTAAAATGACTGTAAAACGCACACAAACTTTTACCTTGAAAATTCACACTCTTTCGACGACTTATTTAGGAAAGCAAGATCGTACGCTTGTGCGGAATTTCCTGAAGATTTAAATGAGCCCTTGAAGTCCACGATTGGTGCAGAAATACGGTGGTAATTTCCGTAACGCGGAGTAGGCGAGGTATGATTGGAGGGGGGTCGAGGAAACACATGTACAACTCCCCCTTAATTGCTATTCTGTATCAGCTGAGTTGAGCAAACCAGTTCTTTTATATCGTTGGATTAATCAGTTGTCGATTAAGAAATTTA
This sequence comes from Corythucha ciliata, assembly GCA_038030265.1. Classification (NCBI taxonomy): domain Eukaryota; kingdom Metazoa; phylum Arthropoda; class Insecta; order Hemiptera; family Tingidae; genus Corythucha; species Corythucha ciliata. The sequence goes on from CM075941.1 coordinate 35,891,488, forward strand.
GGGCGCCTTTATAAATGCAAGATTTAAAAAGTTGAGCTGTGGGCTTCAAACAATCTGTGCGGTCCGAGTACACAGCGCGGAGCACTCTTCCGCCTTCACGCGGTCCTAAACAACCGATTTAGAAAAATAATCTACGAACCATGACGAAATATTGGTTGCGTTGTAAAACTCAGCCCTTTCTTCAAGCGCTTAAAAATAAGCTGAAGCCGCTTGATAAACCTGTGTTTTTGCGGAGGGTTTTCTCATAAATTTCTATCTTATCACAATTTTAAAAATTTTATGTCAAATTTAGTTCAGTCCAGGTAGTTTAGGTCATTTAGTCCGGGTAGTTGGGACAAGAAAACAGTGCCGGCTAAGCTGTTATGACTGTTTTATATGTTTTTTGGGGTGCTGAATTCAAAAATCCAGTTATCGACTAAATTCTGATATGGCTTTGGCTTCACCATGAAAATATCGAAAAACTGTGAAATTTGGATAATTGCTTTAGCTTTTCGCTTATAAATCCGAAAGGACGCATCCTAGAGAAAAAACATCCCTTAGCAGAAAGAAAGTTGACAAAATATCCACACAAAAAATGAGACTAAAGTCAGCTCTCTAGCTTTCTTGGTCTCGCCTACACAGTGCGATAATGATGGAACATAGTTTCAACTTGCCCAAAATCTACCGAACTAAAGTTAGCCCCTCGCAGGACACCACTAAATCACAGTGTACCAACTCTGGAACCAGCGAAACACCGCATATTTATTTTTGGGGGCCTAACTTCATGCCAACCCCCAGTTTCGAACATTTCAATTTTTACTAAACCAATACCACTATGAACATTTTGCGCACCATGCACCTCTCTGGTTTTCAAATTTTCCCAAATCTCATTTTCAAACTTTTGAAGAGAGCCTTTTTCTTTGATGAATCGAGAAAATCTTCCTTCTCACCGATCCTTCCTTCTAGAAACTTCACTTAAATTTCTTGAGTGGTAACTTTAACAAGGAACTGCATACGCTGTTGAAAAACTTGGAATGGTGAACCCGGAAGACGACTAGGCAATCAAATTACCAAATCGAAATCGTTCTTGGTGGGGAGCTCAGAGAGAGCTTTAATTTTCACTCGTCGAGTTTCGGGCCCTAGTCCCATTCCTGGATTTCCTGAGGTGGTGCGCAAATTGTTCTTAGTGAACCCTTATCAAATTAGTTTGGTCAAGATTAAAATGATCCAAAGTGGGGGGGGGGGGCTGGCATAAAGTTGGCCCCCTAGAAAGACCGGACCGGTGTTATTTGCCGGTTTCAGAGTGGGTAAGCTATCTAAATGTGATGGTGCGCTGCCACTTGCACGGTATGAGACCGTTTGACACCGATTTTTTTCACACGGGAGGCTAACGTCAGTGATGTAGATTTTGAAGAAGTTAGAAACCATAGACACTCTTTAATGCATTCTAGCGGCTCGACAATGGGAGCTAAAGAGCTGACTTTGGTATCTTTTGTTTGGATATTTCATCAGCTTTCTTTTTGAAAAGGGATGATTTTGCTCTAGAGTTCGTCTCCACAACAACTCGGACTCGGAGTTGGAACAACTCTCCAAATTTCTTGGTTTTCCGCCATTTACATGGTGAAGCCATATCCGAATTCAGTCGATAACTAGATTTTCGAATTCAGCGACCCAAAAAATATAATGAATCGTCATAAAAACCAAGCCGGCATTTATTTCCTGGATTTACTACTTTTTTGTTACCAAATGATAGGACAGAAGGTTTCAGCGCGATTGAAGCTATGAGCTATAAGCGCGTGAGCCTATAAGCGTTGATACCAAATATGTGAGTGACTTAAATTCACCCCTCCCCCCCAATAAAATTCTCTGACTATTGAACATTCAAAGACAAAATCGCTCATTTTCTCCGTTAAAATGGTCTATTTTTCTTTTAAACAGGCCTGAATTGATTTCGCTCGAGAGTATTATTAGTACTTCCAATCCCCCTTCCCTTATAGCATTGGCTTCATCGTCCATGGAATACTGCACTTCGACCAAGAAATGACTGATCAACCCATCTGATGAATGATTTATTGTAGCTTCGTTTGATCGTTTGTTACGATTGAGAATATGACCGAATCACCAACGTGCTATGGTCTTTGCCAAGCCCGTGTTTATTATTTCAAGTTTCTAACAAGAATTAGATGACAGAGAACGATTTACTGGGTCATAGGAGTTGTAACAGTTGGACATGTTTGTTTACAAAAGAGTGTGTGTACAATATGAAAAGAGTAAAAGGAGGGGTTTCACTCTCTCCCGCGCGTCTGTCCGATAGCCCTACGTTTGAGTCGCATTGTTGTATGAACTGGGTGAGTCTCAGCTGGCAGCTGGGGGAAAAAAAGACAAGATTTCCCCTGAACTCCCCCATTCCATCTTCCTCCCTCGGATAGGGTGGCATCGACGAACTGCCTAGCTATCAATCACCCCTTTTTTTTTGAGACGCACGCCTACCGCAGGGGAGAGAGAGAAAGAGAAATAGAGGCGACATGCCAACTGTTTCACATTTTTCCTTTTACCACCCCTCATCCAAACTCTTCAGTCAAAATCCAGCCCCGTCACCTTTCGTCCTTGGAGTCTCGTTTTTCTGTCAATATTACAACAGGTTTGTATACGGGAAGGGGAGGTATGTCAGAAATTTAATTTGAAACCCGAGTTTGTTTCCATTGGGGTTTATTCGCTGCGAGAGTTATGACGAAAAACTGACACGTATAATACACGGGGTATTTGGGTCGAGGCGGCTTGATTTAAGTGGTCGTGCTGTGATATTTGAGCAAAATGTCTCACCTTTCTTCAGTGCCGCCGTAAAAGAAAACTAATTTCGTGAGGGCGCTTCCCCAAATCCAAACAAAATTACACTTTTGATGATCTACCTGTTTAGCACTAATCTTGCTCCAATGATTTTTCAACGTAAATGATTCAGGGATTATAGATAATTAATTTGAATTTGATTTAGGCAATGGAATGAAAGTGAAAATGTCAGAATTAATTTTTCTTTTTACGGTGATACTCAGATAGAATGGTTCATTTATTTCATGTAAGCACACTGTGATCCCCTCCTCCGAATCCATTCAAAACCACTAGAAGCAAATACTTCTTCTCCCATCTTTTAAGCGTATGACATTATTTCTTTTTAAAAACTCTTCTCATGGAAACATAAAAGGAGTGGGAGGGTGAATAAAAAGAAAAAAGGATAAGTGATATAAATTTCCACTAGCTTAGCCACGTCTGAAATGCATTGTAACTTCTTTCACTTTTCAAAATGCTTAGTATACAACCCTCTTAGAACTCATGCCACTAAGTTCACCCTCTCTCCTTCACATATATATATCCGTGTTCGAATTTCATGGGGAATTTAAGAAACTTTCGAAAGAGGGTCTGCAAATAATATAGGCTTCAAGGAGAAACAAAGCCGACTTAAATGTGACAGATAGAGAAATGAATCTGAGACCTCATTCATAACCGAAACGTTTCCGAAGATCTCTGATAAAATAATGACCAAAATTATGGCATGGGGCGAGAAACTCTTTCTGATCCACTCCCAGGCCTTCTTTTCAGACCCTAGGTGATGAAATACAAACAGTGACTGTTTTGACTTATTACTTTTGTAAAAGGCGCACGTGATTCTGCACGTGCAGTGCGATACGTGAGTAGGGAGGGAGGGGCACCGGTCATATCTGTGGTGTTCAAAGGGGAACTGTTGTACCCCTTTTACGCTCCCGTCTCTGTTGGTGTAAATAAAAACTCATTTTTCATTTTCTATCCAGCCATTTGGATCAAGAGTGACAGCCAGTTTTCAGCGCTCATATAATGGGGTGCTCACACGGTCACAAATAAACGGTAACCCGCCCAGACTATATCCCATTCAGCAGAATGATTGGCTTTTATGATAACACACCCATTTAACTAAGAAACAAAACTGTTTGTCATTGATAGGATATCATAACTAAGGCCCACCCTCCTACACCCCTCCCCCAACGATGGAAGCTTACAAGTGGGAACTGCGGGCATTCTATGAAAAAACTCATTTGCCCCAAACTCCCTTATTTCCTCAGATTCTTTCTTCATTCTTCTCTTTGAAACCCGTCACAATGAATTAGCATGAGAAAAGTTTTACTTTACGTGGGTGGTGTTAATTCACCTCTTGAAGGCCCCGTTTCACTTGCATCAAAACGCCGTATCGCATCAAGATGACGTCATTAATTTGTAACGTGCCGTATAATTTCGAAGGAAAATGTACGCAACGGGTACGAACGCTTGAGAGGCGGGTTTTTCCCGTCACACCAAAGAAATAATACGATGCTCCGGGGTATTATATTTATATAGGGAGTAGTTGTTTGCTCCTTCGGACCACTCCGTCGTTCGACGTGTGCCGCGAAGATCACTGAGTGGTACGCTATGATGATACGGGGTACACAAAACTCGTTTCGATCACTCCCTACCCCCGCATCGTGTCATTTCTTTGATGTGACAGGTAAAAAGGTTCATAGTAAAGCTCCAACCACAGGCCAAGGTTTAACCACAGCGGAGGATTCTCGCCACGATGAGTGAGAAAATCGAAACGGATTTGGGATGAGTCCACGCCTGTTTTTTTGCGCCGAGAAAATTCTATTTCTATAAAAAAAACAAACAAAAAAACAAAACAAAAAAAAAATCGCTCCAGCAGCTGGCGGTCGGAAAGAGTGCATTTCATTCCGTATACGGATACCATAAGCCGTCCCAGAAGTAATAATTTTGATACAATAATTTGTTTCATTAAGCCGAACTTCTACCTCTATTTTCACCACCCTCTCTTCAAAAATGTCGAAAAGTTTCGGTAGTTTTCCAAGGGCTTTGTTAGATTAAATTTTTGTGCCGTATTTTATAATACCTAAGCGTGTGAATTTAAGCGATTTTTTTGAAATTTCATCCCCCATTCCACCCCCCCCCCCCACATCAAAGTTTTCGATAAATCTCAATGGAACCCAGGGCTTTCGTTACATTAAATTATTGAGTCGAATTTTAGAGCGCTAAGATGAACTAGTGAAGTTCAACGCTATATTTGGGAATCAAAGGCTACTCTAACATGCAGTGTACGTACCAAATATGATGCTTCTAGAATCAACTGGTGATTTATAGTGATTTTTTGACCATTTCAACCCCTATTTTTCCCCCCTCCACCTCGACCGATTTGGGCCAAATGCAATACCGACCGGGGTCTTATGACCACTGATTTTTGTGCCAATGCGCGATCCGCTAAATTAATTTCTTCGAGAGTTATCGTGCTAACAAGAAAACGGCCATAAGCTTATATATATACATATAAAGAAACTATATATGAATCCCGGAGACCACTGAATTCGTGTTCTAGAGGTTCTGAAACGTGAAAAAAACATGACATGATGTTTGCCACCATCACGACGAGACCAATAGTGCATTTTCAGAATGAAATGCACTAAAAGGCGAGCGCAATCAAGGGCAATTTTTTGAAAACACCCAAAGGACTCCTGGCGACGAAAAATGGCACGAAAATTTAAATTGGTCCAATTTTTCAAATTCGCCAATATGAACTTGGATGTCAGGTGTCTAGTAAAGTAGAACTGTGGAGTTCTTTGTTTTACCACGTCAAACGTAAGTGGGGTCCCCGTATAACATTGTGGCATTTTTGTTGATGTCGAGAGCCAGAGCAATAAGATATACGTCTTAATCATAGAAATGTTTACAATTTTTTGAAACAAGAGACGTTTGGTATGCGACATCTGAGAAATTCCCATATATCGACGCTGAGTTTTTTCACGCTGAGTGATCTGATTTCGTGGTCAGCTTAGTCAATTTTAGTTTTGAAAAAGGATAATTTTTTCTTTCTGAAGTGAAGAACATTGCCAAAGACAATTTAGACAGGCTGGTACATTTTAGTGTACTCCTCGCACATGCGATGACTCCGTGAACGTAAGTATTATGCCATCGAAGTAGGTCTCAGGTTGGAAGGAACGTCTTTTCGGCCTCGTCACTGGGAATTTCGCGTTAGATTATAATGACCTTAGATAGCTTTTGTCCAGGTGAAAAAGGCTTTTAAATAACTTGGGAGGGGGGGTGGCAACATTATGTGTAAATAAATAGAATAAAATAATTAAATAAAAAAATTGAAATTTCAGGAGAATAAAATAACTGAATTTTTTTTCTGCAGATTTGGATTCTATGCACTTTGAAACGTAAAACTACAATTTTTGAGGGGGTAAAAATAAATGTTTGCGATACGATTTCAAAGACTAATTATTGAGAAATAATAAGTCAAAAATAATGTGTTATTAGAATAGAATTGTGATATCAGACAAAAAATATACCAATGAAATTAATAATGTGAAAATAGAAATTCGTACCCGCCTCACAGTGACGAGGCATCAAAGAACAAGAAACTGCTAAAAGAAAGCGTCCAAGTTAAGGTTTATGACTACTTTTGTGTATTCAAAATCAGGTGTGGCTCTCAAGGAGAATCAAATCCATGTACCGACAGTGTGAAGTAACTTGTCTCGCAACCTCAAATCCTCCTAATCACCGAGAAAAAAAAATCTGTCTTCATGTCACGTCTTTACGAATAAAGCTCCGGGGATTTGAAAGAAACTGAGGAGGATGTAATCGAAGGAGTGGAACAACGACCAACTAGATGATATCGCGATTTCCAATCGAAAGGCGGCTGGGGAATTAAAATACCCTCCACCTTCTCGTAAATCTTGAACTAGGGCTATTCCAGCACAAACTGTCTTTTTCCTATTGTGTAGAGTGTCCTTTTAATAGTGGAGGCATTAAAGTTACGAAAGGAATGTTGTATACTTCTTTCCTATAAAGATAAAACTCGATGCAGCTCATGGAAAACAAGGACTTTTCTTTCGATCTATAACTCAATTCTGCCATCTTATAGTATATTATGTAACTTTGTCCTACACCTCCAACTGTGCATTGTGGCGTGCATTTAATTGGCACGTGAAGTACAGCTGAATTTATACGTTATCACATGGGTTTTCTTATTTGGCCAAAAAAGGGACGAGAAACATAAGAAGAGGAAAATACCAAATTGTTCAGAGTTGTAATCATTGAAATTGAACGGTAATTGATATATGAATACGGCAATTATTGTGAACTCCATTCTCACATAGCTGACCAGGATGTGTACAATTTTTGAAGTGATTCTTCCTCCTCGAGGAATAAAAAACAATTATTCATATCGTATTATTAAACGAAGAAAAAACCAGATTCCCATATTAAAGCGGCATTAATTCGTAACTTTGTAGATGTATAAATTTTCAGAGGCTTTCCACACCCTTTCCGGGGAATACTGGCCCTAAAGGATTAAGAGAAAGAGATAGAGCAAGAACCATCCCATTAGAAGATTCAGACGTTTTCCAAGCTTTGTTCTAATTACCCCGCCTATCTCGAGTTCATTCCATTTGCTTTAGAGCAAGCAAATTGCTTTTATGATCTGCCCCCACCCCAACCGGGACAAATTCTTATTTGATTTCGATTTATTTACGTTGCAGTATTAAGACAAACTTTTTTCTCGACGACTAAGTTTCAAGGCAAGCACCTGCTATGTTGTCTTCCCACCACTTGCCACTTTTTTGAAAATTCAGGAGAAAACACATTAAAATAGGAAAATGGTCCCCCGCCTTCGGAGTGTTCTCTTATACCCATCATTATAATATTGAAAATATACTAATCCTTGACTCGGAGAAAATCCCCAACCATTAAACAGTCTTAACGAAAGTTTAACGTTTTTGCCTTTAAACTTGTTTCTCTCCCACCTTATCAAAATGCAAAATACTTTTTTTCTGCCTTTTCCTTTCTCACTCTCACTCTCTCTCTCTCGTCTAGGGGGTTTTTAATATTTTGTAGTTTGTGAAAAGACGAAGGGAGGCACCATCTGGAGAAAAAGCCTCTTTCCTCCCCCCTCCCCACTTCTTCAACCAGCACTGATTTCCCACACCACGTCATCTTAATCTCAACCTTCTTGGCCATAGCACCCCTCCCCCTCTCCAGTACACTCAATTTTAATAATGGTATTTTAATTAAGTCTCACCCTATTTTCCTGGGATAAAAAGGACTTGAGCCTAATTGGGAAATCTTTATTGAAATAATCTTTCCCCCGTACATAGACGAGGCAAAAGCACCGTCTTGGCGTCAGCAACGTGTTTTTTCCTCCACCTTCCCCCCAACGCACCGCATTTATGCTTGCGCAGCAAGACACTTTCATAAGTAAAGAAAAAAGTGGTCAACTTTGTTCGGCTACTTTCTAGCATAGCCAATATCGATTAGCAGAGCCTAAAAAGCCCCCCCCCCCCCTGAACGGTCAATCAGCTTGATCTGAGCATTCTGAGCGATGGATTGAAGCGTAATTGATCGCTAGAACGGGAGTTGCCGAGTTGGGCGGCAGGTCAAGAGAAATAGCTGAGTTAGGGTTCGGTTAAAGAAAGGGTAGAAAAGGTTCAAGTCGAGATGGGCGACGGATTTAACTTGAATTTATCAGTTTCTTTTGCGACTCAGAGTTGCGAAGGGGACTATACATAGTTTTAAGAATTAGTCGAAAAAATGATGAATAAATGGGTGCCACTGTAAATACAGGGTGATTCAGGAGGAAATGCATATACTGAAGTATGTTGTAGTACTAAGTATTTGCGACCAAAATGACATGAACACAGGGTCGCAAATGCTTTCCTTCTGAGATATGCGTACAATTGTGTTTTTTCATCGACTGCCTACTTTTTCTCCAAAAACTCGATTTTACGGCCCAACCGCTGGGCTTAGAAAAAAACTGTTGACGGTTTTGAAAAGACCACAAAATTTCACTTCAGAAAACAGTGTTTTGAACTGCTGTAAACGAACTCAGTGTTTTTTATGATTTTCCACAAATGGCGAAAGTGACTTCTTTTAAATTTCTCCTATAATTCAGCGACGATTTCTGCCGAATTTATAATGCCTCCGATATAGTCCCATTATCAGAAAAACATGTCCGTTCTGTGGGCTTTCCAATGACCTCCTCAAAATTGATGGTGGTCCATTTTTGAGAGAGATATCACAGATAGTATCCGAAAAAACAAGGTACAAACGTGCAAAATCAGTAAGTTTGGCCCACAAAATAAGCGTATTTGTGTTCCTTAAACGTGTTATTGTGCCTCATGAAAGGCAATTATTGCTTGGAATTCAGTCCAAAAATATCACTTTAACGCAATAAATGACAAATCATCCCCCCTCCCACCGGGGGCTTTAACATGGTGGGGCGTGGGATTTGTGTTGTGTTTGGACTGAATTCGCGGCTAAAATGAAGAAAATACACCGTCCCCAGTTTCATTAGGTCCTTAGGCGCACTAATGTACTGATCGGCAATTTGCAACTTGCTGATGCGGCAAAAACCTAGAAAAAAGTGCTAAATACGTGGCTATAACTGCGAAAAAGCGCTGATTCTTGGTCTCACGATGAACTTCCAGATCGAAATAGAGAAAAAATCGTCGGTGCATGGCAGACGTTCCATTGAAATTGAGAAAAATCGCTAATTAGCTGATAAAGTTTAGGAAAAACTTTAATTCGCGGCTGAAATTGAGAAGACGCAAATCCGTAGCTTCTGAACGATTTGAGGCTCAAACTGAAAAACAGCGCTAATCCATAGCAGAAAGTAGAAAAAAATTGCTTGTGCAGGACTAAAATCTAAATCACTAATTAGCGCGGCTAAAAATGAAAAAAACGCAAATGCATAGCTTTTTTTCGAGGCTACAACTAAACAAAAAACGCTAATCCACATCAAACACTGAAAGAAAAAATGCCAATGTGGGACTAATATGTAAAATAACGCAGGTATGATATTGAGAAATTCACTAATTAGCCCGGCGTAAATAAAGAAAAAAACTAGTTCTCAGCTCGTTTTGGGAAAGGGCTATTTCTTGCTGAAACTGGAACTTAAAATAGAAACAACGGCTAATTTGGAGCTAAATTGAGGAAAATCACAAATTCGTGGAGTTTGTTACATTTATAAATTAAATACTCGCCTTCTGAGGGCATGTATCTGGCTAAAATTGAAAAAAATGGATATAAGTTTTAATGAAAACACTGATTCGCGGCTAGAACTGAGAAAAACTCTAATCTATAGCTAAAAGTGAAACAAAATTGCTAATGTGGCACTAAAATGTAAAAGAACCTGCTAATTTGCTGATAATATTGAGAAAATCAATAATTATAGCCTGGCTAAAATTAAGAGAAAGGTTAATTTTCAACCTAAACTTTAAAAAGTGTGAATCAAAGTGCTGGTAAAAATGGAAAAATCGCCAATTTGCAGCTGACATATCGGCAAAACGCTAAGTCGTGGCTAAAATTAACAAAATTCGCTGAATCACGGGTTAGAAACGCTACTACGTTGCTAAAATCAAGAAAAATCGCTAACTCACGGCTAGAATTGAGAAAAATTCCAATTTTCGTCAAAAATGGAAAATACTCCAATTCGAGGCTTTCGTAGGCAAGTTTGAGGTTAAAATTTGGCGAAACCGCCAATTTAGGGATTTGGGGAAAAAACCCGCTTTGCGGATAAAAAAGAGAAAAATCGCTATTCCATGGTGTATGGTGAACAAAAAATGTTAATTTGTATGGCAATTATTTATATTAACCCGCTATTTTGCGGCTAATATGAGGAAACCACTTAATAAAAACGCTAATTTTTAGCTCAATTAACTGAGTGAAGTGCTAATTCCTTGGTCCCTGCTTAAACAAAGTAGAAAGACCTCCTAAATTTTCAGCTAAAATGGAGAAAAACGCTACTTTGCTGGTAAAGTTGAGGAAAAGCGCGAATTTTTGTCTACTGGGGGCGGGGGGGTTAACCCGCTAATCCGCAACTGAAGTTGAGAAACACGTTACACGCGGTCAAAATTGAGAAAAGTGCTAATTTGATGGAAAAGTTGACAAAAAGGCGTCCAGGTGGTATATGTTGTTGTCTCTCCACAATAATTGTTTTTACGAGCTTATTATTAATCTATATCATTCACGTTTGTGATCACTTTATTTTTATTTATCGGCATTTCGTTAAATAAAAAAAACAAACCCATTCATACCTGGCGCCACCCGCCCATTTCATACTGATTCATTTCATACAGATTTTCGAGAAGTTATCGAACCGATTTGGAAAATCGGGATTTTTAGGGAAATTTGAAGAAATCTGGCGGGACAATTCTGCGATCTTCGAAATTGGGACAATCCCGATTTTTCGGGACGTCTGGCAACCCTACTGAAAGATGCCCGGCAAAAGAAGGAGAGTCCCACCATCTCCGTACCGACTTCCTGCTCGAATTAGTTACCAGCGAAATTCAGGGAGCAGTCGACAATGATACAGCAGCCATGACCGAGGCTCTCCGAGATGACGGAGAACTTGTCCCGATGGAAAGTGAGCGTGAGGCAGGACCCACTCAAGCAATTGGCCCCCTTCCTCATTTTCTTCATTCCTATTACGGTTCGTATTGTTATTTTGCAAGACCTTCTGAGAATATTCCAGCCCAAGAGGGTCAATCGACCACCAATTACTGCCGTATGCACCTTGACAATAATTTAAGTTTTAAGTGGAGCAAATATTCGATGAAGTCATCATTTCCTTCCAAAGTTCTTTTTTTGTTTCCACACCAAAATGCAAAACAAATTTGGAGATAACAGATATGGCCGGTCGTCCTCTGGAAGCGTTTTCGAGCGGCGTTACAACGAGCGTACATCCAAAAAGGCTTAAATTGAATTCGATGTCATATTCAATTTGATCCTTCGGGATGTACGCACGTTGTAGAGCCGCTCGAAAACGCTTCCAGTGGACGACTGACCTAATGGAATGTAGGAAGCCTCAAGGCATATAACAAGCTACCTTGGCTCAAGGAACGATTTTTACCTCAAGGTCAAGTGAAGTAGAGGTAGCCTTCAACACGAGGAAGTTTCATAAATACGAAAACTTGTCAAGAATAAAGGCTTCTCAAGGACGCCTTGACTCAAGGAAGCTTCAAGGAACGTTCATAAATACGGGCCTTCTCGACAGATCTCGGTCGGGCCTTTCACTCATAATTCGTATTTTTTTCCAATACATAACTTTTCTTAAGCTATTTCTCCACTTGTGCGCTTTCGTCTTCCTCTTTCAATTCAACACGCCTTTTCAACTTTCAAAATTGCATGCGTCTATCTAAGCTATGCACGCAATTTCTGATATCCTTCCACAGTGGCGGATCTAGGATTTTATCTTGGGAGGGGTTCCACCACAAATCTGATAAACTCTTTCTTCTTTTGAAACAATGTTCTAGCCATTAGCATAAGGAGAATTGTTAAGTTCCGGGCTTTATTTTTAAAGTGATCATGATGCCCGCGGGGTATAGGCATCCCACGATTGCGCCAAAGTTTGAAGCCATTTGGTCTGACCAACCCCGACAGCGTCCATGACCTCACGAATAGCCGATAGCACGATTAGTAAGATTATAAGCGCCAAGCATTGTGTTTGAAATTTCTGGTACTAAAGCCCCGCAGATCATAATGAATACCCAAAATATTGGAAGTTCCATGGCCTAATATCCACGGAAATGTGAATTTCTTGTCTTAATTCTCTCGAAAATGGAAGTTTAGGGTCTTAATTATATTAATTTTAGCAAAATTGCAAGTTTTGGGGCCTTTTACCTGGCAGCGAAACTCTGGCTAACCGGTCTTAGAGCAAAATCTGACAAATTCTCATAAAATAGTAAGTTTTCTGACTGGATATCCACGCGATGGCCGATGGACATTTATGGGTTTTAATTTCGGTGAATGTACCAGTTCAGAGTCTTTATAATACAAGCAAATTAATGCGTTTCCTCTATTCTAGCTGCGAACAAGCGGTGTTTGTCAAATTGCTCCGTAAATTAGCGTTCGTTTCCATTTTAGAAGCGAATGAGCGATTTGTCTCTATTTTAGCCTGGAATTAGCGCGCGGTCTTTCTCAGTTTTAGCCGTGAATTAGTGGGTCTTATCAAACGTATCCGACAAATAAGCGTTTCCCCCTCAATTTCAGCAGCGTGTTTCCGACTTTTCACCATTTTAGCCTAGAATTAGCGTTTTTCTTCACTTCTCAGTCATGTGGATTAGCGATTTTTCATCTCTATTGCCGCAAATTAGCGCTATTTCTCAATTTTTTCCCGCGAGATATTCCCTAGTTTCAGTTGCGAATTATATATTAATTTTACCCGCGAGTGGGCCTCTTAATCCGCGAATTACATATCGTTTTTCTCCATTTTATAGCTGTGAATGGGAGTTTCTTGTCAACGTATGCCGCGAAATAACGCATTTCCACAATTATAGCAGCGAATAAACTTTAATTCTCAATTTTAATGAGGAATAAGCGGCTTTTCTCTGTTGTTTTAACTGTGAGAGAGCGTGTTTCTGTGACGTAGCGTTTTCCTCAATTTTGGCAGCGCTTTTTTCACTATTTTTGGCGTGACTTAACACTATTTCTCACCGTAGCCGCCAAATGTTTTTTTAATTTTGCCGGTGAACTGCGAATTAGTGGATTTTCTAAAAATTGATCCACGAATCAGCGACTTCCTTTATTTCACTTGCTATAATACGCGCTTTTTGCCGCGAATTGAACCTTATCTCTATTTTCAGACGCGGATAAGCGTTTAATTCCCATTTTAGGTGGGAAGTAATTAGCAATTTTCTTAGTTGTAGCCGTAAATTAGGAGGTTCTCTAAATTTTCGCCACGAATTAGTGATTTTTTCATGTTATCTATATGGAATTAGCGCTTTTACCTAATTTCAGTCCCGATGTTACCTCGAAAAATCGCTGGAATGGGCGTTTTTTCAATATTAGTTGAGGCTTCTGTGTGATTGATTGCTGTTTTTACTTATAGCTGCGAATTGAAGGTCAAAGCATCATCGGTGCAGCTCCCTAGTCAACAATCCACATTCTATAGTAGGCACCATCTTCTTACGGGGGGTTGAAACCCTCAAAATCCTCCCCGTAAATCCAGCACTGTCCTTCGTCTGGCATTCGTCACGTTCAACACACAATGCGCTGTAACGCATGTCTCAGACGCACGCGAAAAGGCACAAGTGGAGACATAGCTTTATGAATACACTATCCATATATTTACTTTTCAAGTAAATCACAATTAAAATAAAAAAAATGATAGTGGGGTGAGGAGGAGGAATCCTGTAACAGGCGTTTCGAAAGACAAATGACCGGGCGAAGATGCAGCTTTTTCGTCCTCTCCCCATGTCTCCCCACCCCCCACCCCCATCACTATCGTTACCATCAAGAGAGTTTTTTGGACTGTAGATTTATCTTTGGTTTTTGCTCGTTCAAGAGAAAGCGAAATGAGCACACACCCAAGAGCTTGTGGGTGTTGGTGGCGAAGAGGGACGCCGGTTTTGTAGAAGGAGGGGAAGAGATTCTAAGGGTGGCGGAGGATCCATCATATGCTAATATAGTGGGAGAGGCTCGTAAGTCAACCGATGTCACGAACAGAGGAGTATCCTCCTCTTGAGGAGGCTCTCGTCGTCACGACCACTGCAAAAACAGTCGACGATAATCGTCATTAACTCTTCAGAAGGATTTCGTCGTCTTTAAGTGGGAATAGGAAGAGGTGGAGGGTCGTCCTTGCATCGGCCCTTTCCCTTTGAAATTCAAAGGCACGAAAGATTACTGTCTAGGACGACACCAAAATATTAAAAAAAATAAACCCACTTGAAAAAGGTGGAGCTGACAACATGGAAAAAAATGGTTTTCGAAAGAGTAGTATGTATGCACTAGTGTATTCTTTCTCCCTTTTGTTTACTTTCAATATTATTTGGATTCCTTATTCTGCCGAGCCATCCTGTCGCCTCCAGATGTCTCGTCGAATTCGGAGACCGGGTGCAATACTGCGGGGAAATAAAATAAAAAAATGGAACTCAGACACAGGCAAGCACAATTAAAAAACGGGTGAAACTAAACGATACGCACAAAGCCATACTTTGTTGCTGTGTTGAGCCTGGTTTTCGGGGGAAACCTTCCACGGTATGTCGCCCCGCGAGTCGGGTGATTTATAATTTTAAGTCTAACAAATTGAGTGCATACTCAGGGACTACTTCTTAATAATACATTAAAACAATTATAATAATATATGTATACAAAAACAAAATTTGTGGATGCCAAACAAATACTGTTTAATACATGTATATTTCTCTAATTATATATTTGAGCATCTTTTTTGCCTTATACGGAGTTGCATTCCAGCTTGCACTCTACGTTTTAAAGTTCAAACCGAACGAAAATATTAATAAAAACCTTTAAACCTAATAGATTTTGTGGGGCATGAAAGAGAATATCTCACCACCAGAAATTTGTGTGATAACCGCTTTCAAACACGAATGATAAAGCCTTCAACCACAAACCCTGTCAGAAACGACAACTCTCTACTCCAAGGCGCTTTACCCTGCAAATCACCTATCAGCGGGCGAGCCCCAGCCGATAATTCGAATTTACATATTAATTACTAGTTAGGAACCTTTCACGAAGCAAACTGTGGCAGGTTTTGAAACCAATTAACTGCCAATTAAACTTTGGTCGTATTAGAAGGGCCAATAAGGGGAAGCGCGCAATCTTTCCATTCGCAGAGAAAAATGAAAGAAGCGCCATAAACTCTTAAAAATAAACCATCCTTTCGACTTTATTATGCCATTGCACATTTTAGAGTTCTTGATCAACGCGAGCGGGAGCAGTGGTGGGACGAAGAAAAAAAACTTTGGTAGGATTTGAAAAGAACTGGTGAGAACTGAAGAGGAATCAAATTAAAAAAAGATTTAATCAAATTAACGGAGTTTATTAAGTTAGCAGGGTGTCTTTCTATTCAGAATTAGAAACTTCAAAAATACGATTTGGAACTTCTTTTTCTCTTCGTCGACCTTTTTTTTTTTTTTTTAAGGGAAGGTGTCGCCATGCAAACCTTTAATTAGTTTATCAATACTCCCTTGCCAACTTTTTAATTTCTCTTCTCCTTTCACTGTCGCCCATCGAGCCTCGAAGCCTTTTGTGCGCCAACTTATGTCTGTGACTTGATGAATTTCAACTATACGTATATACATTCAGCGGCCGTTTTTAAGGAAGGGTATTTAGTAATATGTTGATTGATAAGCCGAAACCATTTATAACTGATGATGATAATGAAAGGGGAAAGGAGTTTTTCGAGTTATAATAAAGAGAGTATTTCCTGCGGAATGGCTCAGCACAAAGGAAAGGGAGAAAATTTTGCACCCCTCCTGCTCATACATAAAGTCATCATGCTACCTCATTACAACCATATCGGACTAGATGAAGGATGGTGTTTACTGGACGGAGCTCTGTTTCCTCACAAACGCCATTTGTGAAGGGATGAGCCGAGTGGAGGGTGATGAAAGTGTGATGGGAACGGGAAAGGGGGAAACATTCGAGTCGGTTCCAGGATTAATGCCGTATGACATACCAAATGGACCGTTGCTCCGTTTATATCGGTGGTCAACAGCGACGATTGTCAAAAACTTGGGGATTTATGAGACTAGTTTTTTTCCTGTTAAGAAGCGGTGGGGGAAGCTAGAAACCAAAGATACAAAAAAAAAAGTATATTTGTATTGGTTCTGTTGTTTGTTTGTTTGTTTGCGCGTATGTTTATTTTTTATTTCTGAGCTCAATAAGTTTTCATGTCACCGGGTCGAATAAGAGTTCATTACAAGTTTTATGGGGAAGTCATTTAGAATCGCCAACCGCTATTAGCATCATGTTTTAACCATAAAGTAATTAATAGGCTCGGCTCGATCCTCAGTTGGTTATGAAATATTCAACGGAGGCTCCCTCACTCGCTCACCGTCTTTTTCACTTAAATCTCTCTATTCATCTTCCGAGAGTAACGTCACAAGTGAATGGAGCGACTACTTTACCGACATACTGATGAGATACACTTGAGAAGTAGACTTACAAAAAAAAATCACGATTTCTTACATTCTAGTCATGGAAATTATAAAAATGAAAGAAAACTGGGAACGGGGAGAATTCTGGTTACTCTCCTACCCAACAACTCTCTTTAAAAAGCACGGCTCGAACAAAGAACGAATCTCAAGCTGATTCCTAATCTTTGTCGCTCCCTAAAAACATGAAAGGGACGAATATCGAAGTCTTAACATCCAATATCAAGCAATCCCAGTCGAACATACAAGTCTTTGCTCATTCCATCACCCTCTTCCATTCCTACACCAACATCATTGTCTTTAAAGACCGAGACCTCCATTTGCATTTAGTTAGCATACTAGTTGATCCCTATTGCTCCGTAACCCCCACGCCACCTCTTCCTATCGTTCAAAAAGCAACTGGATGGGGCGGGGTGGTAGCTTTTCTCTAAACTTTATTTGCGGCTTCTTGATTCCTAAAAGCTTTCCCAAATGAAACGAACGACTTTATTAGAGCCGGAGAAGGTAATCTGCATACGTCCTTACCTTATTCCACCGGCTCCCTTTTCTTGGCTTTCGGTTTTCTTTGGTCTTCCGGGCGAAGGGTCGCCCTTCACCTACTCCTTTCCCATCTCCTTCGGTCTTTCACCGGAGGAAATTAAAGAATATTCCTGAAGGTTCTTTGCTTTATTAAACCTTAGGACCTCATTTCTTATTTAGGTTTAATCCGAGAGGATGAAGCGAAGGGATGAGAGAGATAAATTTGAAGTTCTTAGAATTGTGAAACTTTCATAGAAAGCAATACTAAAAAAACACATCTCTTGATGAAAAATATAAACTGCATGACTTAACTTCTAAATTATTTTGTGCACTTTTTTCTTCTCAGAAATAAATAGGTATAGGTAAATAAATGTTTAAAAAAAAAAATTTGCATTGTCACGGATATTCCGCTATGGAACTTCCGATTTCCTGGGTATTCGTCAGGCTCTGATGGCCGCTCTGAGCTCTGTCAGGGTCGACTAGCCTGTTGGACGCTCTGACACGAAAAATATCCCAAAAATTGCAAATTTTCTTAAACGAAGGCTTGCAATTTGAGAGAGATATTTGTCAAGATATGGGCGCAGTCGGGGTCAGCTAGCCCAGGGGTCCCCGACCAAAATAAATTGGCCTTGAAACTTGCTATTTCGCAATTCGTAATTTCACAAAATCGTCCCTTCTCCCGGTAGAAACATTAAATTTCGCATAACAGTTGTGCTACCTTCTCCACCAACCTGCACAAATTTCTTGCGAACGCTTTTGGGGTGCACTGATGCGCACTACTGCGCCCTGGTGCACCCCAGAGCAGGTTCGCGAACAGAGCTAATTTCCCAAGATGATCCTGTTTTCACAAGCTCACGTTGCACCTATCAACTATCAACTAGAAGGACTTAACACTTGCTTTCGGGGCGTTGCAGCGTGAGAGGACTGATCCAATCGGAGCGCAAGCTACCTTTCCAGCTTAAGGTGGGTTTACACGCTCATGCCATTAGCTCAAACCGGCTTGCGCAAGCCAGTTTGCATAGTTATATCGTTGCGTGTAAACGTAGTTTGCGCAAGCCATTTGGTTTGCACAAGCAAAAAAATTTGGCTTGTGCGATATCTGTTCCCGACAGATAATTGGCTTAAGGTTTGAGCTTGGCATGAGTGAAGTTTGAGCGTGTGAACGCGGTTCAAGCCAAACCCACGCTTTCGCGCAGGCGCATCCGTTCTCTTCGGGAGTGTGAATCACATTTTCAACCTTTCCCCAACCCCTTCATTACTTTGGAGCAAGGTTCATGTTCCTGGCTTTTTTCGTGAAACTCTCGCGATTTTGCGTTCCTTTTGCTTGGCGATGCAGGACGAAAAAGAATTCCTGTGCGAGTTCATTAAGCTTTACAAGTATTTACGTTGTTTGAGAAAACTAAGTCGAAGGGGTACAGTGACCGCAATGTAAAATCGCAAGCTTACACATCGCAAACATGGAGCTCGTGAACGGGCCTTTAAAATACATTAGTTCCTATAAAGCAATGCACACATGCGGTTTTTCTAGTCGCGGCACCGCTTATAAGTAGTTGGAGGGAACTCGAATTTCCAAATCTATATCCACTCGATTAACGCTCTTTACACTCATTAGAGATGAATTGGCGTTGGTATAGCCAAAGCTACATATATTGGGATATATTAGCCCTTACAATATTGTAAATTAGTTAGTGATAAGGATTTTTCTTCGGGTCAAACGTGGTTTAAAAGGTACAAAAAGCTTCATCAGAGCTTCACACTTTGTGTGTTAAAAGAGGTCTCTGTTGCATTTTTCAATGCCATGAATTGGTGTTGCTAGGCAAAATGTGCCGCAAATCGACGGCTGCCGCGGTAGCACCGCAGCTTAAAAAAACGCAAGTGTGCACCGGGCCTTACGTGTATAGGCGTCGCTTTCCTAGCCCCACCTATATGTCAGATTCACGCTACGCCAGGGTATAGTGATGCACGAGACCGAGACGAGACCATCATTTCTGGAGCGAGACCGAGACCAAGTTTTCTGGTCTCGAGCCGAGACCGAGACTGGTCTCTGTCTCGGAATTAAAAGAATGAAAAAATGATGGTTCATTTATGAATGCAGAACGTTTTAACAATGAAATGACCTTGTTTCATGCCGAGACGGCTATTGTGTTATGGACCTCCAGGCTGTGGTGGATCCAAGGGGAGAGGTTAGGATGGCCATACCCCCCCCCCCCCGTTAGCACATAATGACATAAAATAATGGGAATAATTTACTTTTTGTAAAATTATCATAGGAAACGCGCACATTTCTTCTTCTTTCACGAATTATACATGATGGTTTTCGCACGATCAGGGAAGGAAGTGATACTTCCCCTTCCAGGTACCTCAACAGGGAAGTTGATTTTTACTTGAAAAGATGAGCTAGATGAAAACAAGTATTCTTTTTCACTCACTAGTGAAAGAAAGTAAGGCAGAAAGCCAATAATTTCACATTTTCCCTCTCAAGCGAAGGAAACAGGAAGGTTTTCACTCACTAGAGAAGGAAAGTGAAGTTCTGTACTAGTGAAAGTGAAGTTCTGTACTAGTGAAGAAAGGAAGTTCTGTATTCAATACAGCGTACCCTTGCCTCCAAACACTTGCAGGAAAGACAGTTAAACCTGCTGGTCGTGCGAAAAATAATATCCACAACTCATGAGGAAGAAGCTTTCACTCTGCTCGTTGTTAGCTCACTCGGCCCCGCCTCGTGAGCCGAACACAACTCGTAGGTAAAACTCCACTTTCCTCACTTGTAGTGAAATAATTATTATTTCACATGTCGCGCGAAAAATATCGTGCACAACTCAATTCACTTGCTCGTACTCATTAAGCCGACTCGGCTTTGACTCGCCAGCCAAACAAAGTACTCGCAAGTAAAATGACACTTACGTGCCTCGTTATATGTAAGATAGTATATAAAAACCTTCTTTCCATTTTCGGTAAAGAAGCTCGACCGAAAATACGTTCGGACTTGAGCAATATTCCGGGAGAACCCATTGTTGTTGACGGTATATTGATGGGGGTTGATAAAGAAACACTCGGCGAAAAGAATTTGTTGATTGGAAAATCTCGCCTCCTGTAAGTGACTCGTCAAAGAAAATCTTATCAGACATGATTTTACAAACAAAAAAAAAAAAAAAAAAAATGGGGGTTTGTTATGTGTCTGTTTTGCCGACACGTTGATTCTTGTCCCTCCCGCCCACTGTTTTTTTTTTTTAGTGCATTTCATTCTGAAAAGGCACTATTGGTCTCGTCGTGATGGTGGCAAACATGGGTCACGTCATGTTTCAGAACCTCTAGAACACGAATTCAGTGGTCTCCAGAATTCATATACATATACAGGGTGTTTCAGGACGAATGCCGTATATTTTAATATGTTGTAGTACTAAGTAATTGCGACCAAAATCACCCTATTGACACAGGGTCGCAAATGATTTCTCTTGAAGTTACAGGCACATTTGTGTATTTTTAGCCATTCACTGTTTTTCCTCTAAAAAGACCTTACACCGACTAAACCTTTTTTTGTACCCTTAAACTGCCGACGTTTTTGAAAAGATCACACAATTTTACTTCAGAAAATGTCAATCAACATCATTTTAGTTGCCTCCAAAAATTGCAGTAATTCGTTAAAAATGAAGAAAGCGGCGTTTTCCAAATTTCCTGTGTACGTCAGCGCCAGTTTCTGAACAAGTGATCATAGTGAAAATTTTTCGCCAATTTCAGTAAAACATGTCCGTGTTGAGAGCTTTCAATTGTTTTTTGAACAATTGAAATTGTCCACTTCATGAAATGGATGTCCGTTTCACGAAGTGGCTCCACTTTCCGTAATTTCAAAAAATTCCGTCATCTGGACAAAAAAAATGTCCATTTCTTGAAAAGGAAATCGCGTTTGTCCAGTTGTTGAAATTAAGCTTTCTTACTGCAAGTGGATGCACAACGTCATTTTGCTCAGTAAAATAATTTTTTTAAATAAATAAAAAATTGTTTCAGCACCTGAGATTCCTCACTCATCCATTTCACGAAAAGGATAATGTTGTTGCATCCACTTGCAACAACTGCTTGCTTGCTTGTATGGAAGTTTGATTTCAGCAACTGGACAAACACGATTTCCATTTCAAGAAATGGACAATTTTTTTGTCCAGATGTCGTAATTTTTTTAAGTTACGGGAAGTAGAGCCACTTCATGAAATGGACATCCATTTCGTGAAATGGACAATTTTTTTGTCCAGATGTCGTAATTTTTTTAAGTTACGGGAAGTAGAGCCACTTCATGAAATGGACATCCATTTCGTGAAATGGACAATTTTTTTGTCCAGATGTCGTAATTTTTTTAAGTTACGGGAAGTAGAGCCACTTCATGAAATGGACATCCATTTCGTGAAATGGACAATTTTTTTGTCCAGATGTCGTAATTTTTTTAAGTTACGGGAAGTAGAGCCACTTCATGAAATGGACATCCATTTCGTGAAATGGACAATTTTTTTGTCCAGATGTCGTAATTTTTTTAAGTTACGGGAAGTAGAGCCACTTCATGAAATGGACATCCATTTCGTGAAATGGACAATTTTTTTGTCCAGATGTCGTAATTTTTTTAAGTTACGGGAAGTAGAGCCACTTCATGAAATGGACATCCATTTCGTGAAATGGACAATTTTTTTGTCCAGATGTCGTAATTTTTTTAAGTTACGGGAAGTAGAGCCACTTCATGAAATGGATGTCCGTTTCACGAAGTGGCTCCACTTTCCGTAATTTCAAAAAATTCCGTCATCTGGACAAAAAAAATGTCCATTTCTTGAAAAGGAAATCGCGTTTGTCCAGTTGTTGAAATTAAGCTTTCTTACTGCAAGTGGATGCACAACGTCATTTTGCTCAGTAAAATAATTTTTTTAAATAAATAAAAAATTGTTTCAGCACCTGAGATTCCTCACTCATGCATTTCACGAAAAGGATAATGTTGTTGCATCCACTTGCAACAACTGCTTGCTTGCTTGTATGGAAGTTTGATTTCAGCAACTGGACAAACACGATTTCCATTTCAAGAAATGGACAATTTTTTTGTCCAGATGTCGTAATTTTTTTAAGTTACGGGAAGTAGAGCCACTTCATGAAATGGACATCCATTTCGTGAAATGGACAATTACGCGACATGGATACGACATGGGTGGATCCGTATAAGTGTGACAAAAGTTTTTGGGTAAAACTGCGTTAAAAGTGGAGTAAAATGGTACATTCGGAATTGTCCTACGTCGATCCGTTCCGGAGTTAAGATTTTTTTGTGTTTTTGAAAAAGCAACCAATGCTTGCTTCAAAAAATCCGCAATTTCTTCTCGGCTTATATCGCACCAAATCCAAAAAGTGATGCCATTTTCAGAAACTATGGAACATTACCTTTAGGATAGACGCCATTTTATTGCTTGAAATAATAGTCAACACCCAGAAATCTGGAGTTTTTTCCATAAATTTACGTGTCCTCTAAAATTTGTCCGTTTTACCAAAAGTCGCTGTACCCAAACAGCTTTCTCAACAGATTTTCGGCATATCACAAAAACTTCCCCGTCTTCTAAGTTTCCTTTTGGCGTGTTCACATTTCATGTTACCACTGACGTTTCTCACAAAAACGTCACGAGAATGCACAAAAACCGTGTTTTTACGAAACATGGACCATTGTCTACGGTATTCGTGAAGGGTGCAGGGAGATCGGCGGTAAGTGAGAACAGTATATCTTACCATGGAGAAGGCAAGAGGCATTCGATTTGACCCCTTCCCTCACCAGTGATTCATTAAATTGTCGCCATTCAGGGGGGGGGGGTATAATTGATTGCCGTTTGCCTACGATATCTTCTCCTTCCTACAATATTCTGTCCTCCCTTTCTAAAACAGTATTTTGACAGAAAAATATTGGCACTTGCCTATGTGCCAGGTGCCAACAACATTCGTGAAGGGTGCTCAGAGACCGGCAGAAATGGATGGGGGGGGGGGGTCAAATTGAATGTCTCTTGCCTGCGGTATCTTCTCCATGGTAAGATATCCTGTTTTCACTTACTACCGATCTCTCCGCACCCTCCACGAATACCGTAGATAATGGCCCATGTTTCGTAAAAACACGGTTTTTGTGCATTCTCGTGACGTTTTTGTGAGAAACCTCAGTGGTAACATGAAATGTGAACACGCCAAAAAGAAGCTTAAAAGACGGGGAAGTTTTTGTGATACACCGAAAATCTGTTGAGAAAGCTGTTTGGGTACAGCGACTTTTGGTAAAACGGACAAATTTTAGAGGACACGTAAATTTATGGAAAAAATGCCAGATTTCTGGGTGTTGAAGATTATTTCAATCGATAAAATGACCTCTATCCTAAAGGAAATGTTCCGTAGTATCTGAAAATGGCATCACTTTTTGGATTTGGTGCGATGTAAGCCGAGAAATTGCGGATTTTTTGAAGCAAGCATTGGTTACTTTTTTAAACACAAAAAAAATCATAACTCCGGAACGGATCGACGTAGGACACTTCCGAAGGTACCATTTTACTCCACTTTTAGCGTAGTTCTACCCAAAAATTTTTGTCACACTTATACGGATCCACCCTGTATATAGGTTTATTTATAACATTATGGCCCGTTTTCTTGTTAGCACGATAACTCTCGAAGAAATTAATTAAGCGGAACGCGCTTTGGCACAAAAATCACTAGTCATAAGACCCCGGTCGGTATTGCATTTGGGCCAAATCGGTCGAAGTGGAGGGGGAGAAAATAGGGGTTGAAATGGTCAAAAAATCACTATAAATCACCAGTTGATTCTAGAAGCATCATATTCGGTACGTATACTCCATGTTAGAGTAGCCTTTGATTCCCATTTTAAAATATTGAAAAAGTCGAAGGGGTGGGGGTGTCACCACCGGGATAGAAGTAAGTGTGTGGTCTTGTTAGCACGATAACTCTCGGAGAAATCAATTTAGCGGAACGCGCTTTAGCACAAAAATCAGTAGTCGTAAGACCCCGGTCGGTATTGCATTAGGGCCAAATCGGTCAAGGTTGAGGGGGGGGGAATAGGGGTTGAAATGGTCAAAAAATCACTACAATTCATCAGTTGATTCTAGATGCATCATTTTCAGTACGAATACTCCATGTTAGAGTAGCCTTTGATTACCATTTTAATTTTTCAAAAAATTCAAGGTGGTGGGGGTGGTTCTTCCGGTGTGGATGTGTAAAAACAGCGTTGAACTTCACTAGTTCATCTTAGCGCTCTAAAATTTGACTCATTAATTTAATGTAACGAAAGCCCTGGGTTCCATTGAGATTTATCGAAAACCTTGATGTGAGAGGGGGGGGGGTTAAATGGGGAATGAAATTTCAAAAAAATCGCTTAAATTCACACGTTTAGGTATTATAAAATACGGCACAAAAATTTAATATAACAAAGCCCTTGGAAAACTACCGAAACTTTTCGACATTTTTGAAGAGAGGGTGGTGAAAATAGAGGAGGAAGTTCGGCTTAATGAAACAAATTATGGTATGAAAATGATTACTTCTGGGACAGCTTAGGGTATCCGTATACGGAATCAAATGCACTCTTTCCGACCGCCAGCTGCCGGAGCGAAATTTTTTTCTTTCGGCGTATAATCTACTATTCCTAAGATCATTCTTAAAGAAGTGTTTGAGCAAATGTTCATTGTACGTAAAGACCTACTTTACACACGCCGTGCGGTAAAGTGTTCAAGGTAAAAGAGTTCACTGTTTACCGCACGGCGTGTGTAAAGTAGATCTTTAAGCACGATGAACGATGGGTGAGTGGAACCGCGGAAATTATATACCAAAAAGGTCAAAGTCAGTTGATTATGTTGGTGAGTTGGTATTAGAAGAATTGAGGATGGGAAGCCCGCTTTCATCTTGCGTGCTTCTTCACCCTGATGGTCGCACATATGGGCTGCGATACTTTTTTTTCACGTTTCAGAACCCCTAGAACACGAATCCGAGGTCGGTTCAATTTGATATATTGTATATACAGGGTGTTCATGAATTACCTGGACAGAAGAAAATCAGTTATGGGGCACATCATTTGCCATCGAAATTACTATTTGGAGTTTTTGTAAATTCCGCCTTGTCTCCGAAATATCACACATTTTATGATTTTTTCACGAATTCCCTTTTTTCCCACTTAAATGCTTGCCATACGCTCATAAAATGGTATTAGCCCAAAACTAATCAGCTCATTGGAAAAAGCACAAAATTTCCAATAAAATGTGTTCACTTTCAGGTGAAAGTTATATTCGTACCATTCTTGAGAGCAGCCGATTTACTAAAGAAACTGGTAACTCACATTTCCATACATTTTTCCGACGCAATTTTCAACCTCTTCGCCATTGAGAAGAAAAAATTTGAAATCAGTGGAAAAACTTCCTTATTTTGTAAGCTTTCCATTGATGTACAAAGGTTCATAGTTTCTGTATTTTTCCGTTGAGATATGAGCAATAAACTTGAAAAATCCACCCAGAAAACGTGAAATCCATGCATTTCTTCGACAATATTTTATTACACAAGGAGAAATTTTTTTCTTCTTTTATTTTATTTGTGACTCGATTATTCATCTTTCATCTTCTTAGTCAATAATTTAAGTTCCTCTCCCCTCCGAAAGAGACCCCCACCACCACTCATATGAGTGCCTACGTAATTATTCTAGGGGGAGGGGGGATGAGTTCACGAATCGAGCTGAAATTATTAATTAAGAAGATAAAAGATCAATAATTAAGTCAAAAAAATAAATAAAATAAGAAAACAATAGTTCCTTCGGTTATAATGGCACTGAAAAAATGCTTGAATTCCACGTTTTCTGACTGGGATTTTTCAAGTTTTTTACATATATTTCAACGGAAAAATACTGTAAGAGCAAACTTTTACACATCGTTGGAAAGCTTACAAAATAAGGAAGTTTTTCCACTGATTTCAAATTTTTTCTTCCCTATGGCGAAGAGGTGAAAATCGCGTCGGAAAAATGTATGAAATGTGAGTCACCAGTTTCTTTGGTAAAAACTGCTCTCACGTGTGGTACGAAGGTAATTTTCACCCGAAAGTGGACACATTTTAAAGGAAATTTTGTGCTCTTTCTAATGAGCTGATTAGTTTTAGGCTAGTACCATTTTATGAGGGTATGGCAAGCATCTAAGTGGGAAAAAAGAGAATTCATGAAAAAATCATAAAATGTGTGATATCTCGGAAACAAAGAGGAATTTTCAAAAATTCCAAATAGTCATATCGATGGCAAATGGTGTGCCCCATAACTGGTTTTCTTCTGTCCAGCTATTTCATGAACACCCTGTATATATGGCCCTTTTATGTTAGCACGATCACGGTCGCAATTTTCTACCTAGGGCAACCAAATTTGGTCTAAAAATCAATAGCGTGAATATCTCGGACGAGTTCGTGATCCAGATGAATCGGTCCACGGGAACGGTGTGAAAGAGGGGTTTGAATTAGTTGGAAATTTGCTACGGCAGGGCTGTTGCTGCAATTGCCCTCAAAATTAACTCGAGTAATGAAAAATGAACGCGCTTTTAAATGAGACCCTAGAGAACCAAATCCGTTGATATGGCAGGGGAGTTATCAGCGGAGGGGAGCTATTAAATTAACGCTATGCCTTACTGGACCACCCAATTACCAAAAAATTTCATTGACATTGTATTTTGAGCCGTCTCTTTTATTTGATTTGCCTACAGCCTAATAAATCTTGAGTAAAAAATCCTGAGGTGGGCCAAAAAGGGAGGAAAAAAAAAAAAAAAAAAAAATTAAAAAAAAATTCTTTCGGATTTGAACCCAGACACTCCGCATTCCGCAATGGTGAAATAGTGACATACCATTTAACCTAATGTAACTGATCTGAAAATTAACGTAATCTGAAAAAAGTTTTGTTCCGACAGCAGCCTGTCGGGAAAAGTGCATTTCATTCATGCGACAATCGAGTTATAAGAACCTCATAAGTTAGAACGATATCAATCAATTATGAATGAAATTTAGGCAGGGATAAAGATTTTAATTGCAAAATAACTCCTCTAACAAGAGTCCACCTTCCCATATCGTATAGGCAACCAAACCGACTCTGTTTCATTTTTCATTTTCATCATTTTGTTCCCCCTCAGTTGGTGCCGAAAAAGGGGCCTGCGGTAAAAAGTAACACGATTTTATGATTTTGACTTTCTATACCACGGCCTAAATGTCATTCATAATTGATTGATATCGTTCTAACTTATGAGGTTTGACTCGATTGTCGCATCAATGAAATGCACTTTTCCCGACAGGCTGCTGTCGGAACAAAACTTTTTTATTTCTCTGAAATGAAGTTGTGTGGCAAATGGGAGACTTTACGGAACCGTTAAATTAAATAATTATGAACCTAATTGGCTTTAAAAAACTTTGTACGATCGAAGGTAAAAAAAAATCGTACGATCCTGAGGCGTATAATCGCACTACAAACTCTACCGATGATGGCACTCGACTTCGTCTCGTACGCACAAACATCGTGCCTCGTTCGTTAAAAGCTCCTTTATGCGTACATATCGTAATAAAAAAAAGGGAGGCCCTCCACACACGGGTCGTCTCGTTCTCGTCTCGAACTCGAAGTGATTTTTCTCGTATGTTATAAAACCGTCTAAACACGGGTCGTTTTGGTCGTCTCGAACTCGATGCGATTTCGCATACGCAGTGTTAAATTAATACTGACTAAATAGTTTATCATATGGTCGTTTTGTTTTCGTTTTGGACTCGAAGAGCTCTCGTCATCCTCGTCTCTCGAACCTTGCGAATTGTTTGGTACAAGAAATCACGTGTGATTTCATTTCATACGGAGCATGGAGGTAAGTTTTTATTTATCTATGAAGAATGGAACTACAATTTTTGGTTTCTGAGTTCTGAAGTTCGAGGTTCAAACTAAAAAAAAAACCTCTAATTCGTAAAGCAAAAAGCGAAAAATTTGCTTATTCGAAGTTAAAATTAAGAAAATGTGCCAATTCATGGATGAAATTGAGAAAAATTGCTCATCAGCGGCTAAAATAAGGAAAAACACGAATTCACGGCAAAAATGCAGAAAAATCTCTATATCGTGGCTGAAATGAAGACTATAATTGGAGGCTATAATTCACTGATAAAAATGCGAAGAAGTGCTTGAGGGAAAGCCGATAATTTGCAGTTAATGGAGAAAACGTCAATTCACGGCTTCTGAAGGCAACTTCGTACCAGGAAGTGAAAAAAAAAATCGCTTAACCGGGGTCAAATTCAGAAAAGGCGTTAGGTGATTCGTGGCGAAAATTTGGGAAATCATTGCAAATTAGACGACCCTTGTCTTAGGGCTTTTCAAGGGATTACTCCCCCCTCGGGTGGGAGTGCGGTGAGGGGGGGAGTAATCCCTTGAAAAGTCCTAAGACAAGGGTCGTCTAATTTGCATTTAATTAATTGCTGGGACACATAAAGAAAAAAGAACATTTGGGAATTCTATTGTATAATTCGTGGCTGAAATTGCTGAAACGTAGAAATCAATAATTAGTGGCTAAAATGTGGAAAAACGCTACTTGTTTGCTAAAATCAAGAGAAATGGCCAATTGGGGCGTTAATTTGAGAAAATTTGCTAATTCGCAGAAAATTGAGAAAATGGCAAGCCGCTGCGTTTTATGGAGGCAATTTCGTGGCCAATTAAGCCACGGGGGGCGAAGGGAAAAAGCGCTATGGCCCGTTGAGGCCAGGTCCGGAGGACGAGGTACACAGGAAAAATTGAGAAAAATAGCTAACTCACTGCTAAAATTGAGAAAAGTCGCAAATTCTCGGCTAAAATGGAGACAAATCACTTATACACGGCAATAAAATGAAGTAAAATCGCAAATTCATAAATAATAGAAGACATAAAGAGAGTAGAAGAAATAAAGAAATAAAGAGACAAAGAATCTCTTACTCACTGCTAAATGGGGGACAAATAGCTAATTCACCAAAGAGAATTCTTCGATTTTTTTAATTCTGAAGGGAGAGAAGGAAAATCCATCGGTGAATAGCTATAATTCACTGATGAAATTGAGTAGAAGCGCTGTGCTGCATAGTGTTGAAAAACCTAATTCGCGGTTTACCTGGAGAAAACGCAAAATCGCTGCTTATTCTTAAGGGTGACTTCATGGGGGGGGGGGGATTTGACAGGTGAAAGATCCACCCGGGGGCGCCAAATGTATAAGGTGGCACTGCTAAGACCAAGACTGTGCCAGCAAGGACAAGACTATAAGACCTTCATCTTGTTTTGCTCATCACATGAGGGGATGATTAGATTACGGTGCTCCTGGAAGGGCTCCCAAGGTATTTTCAGTGAGCCCTAAGCGTAGGTAATTAATTTCTGAACAGGTATTGGCTCATTTTCATTACAATAATGTTTCTGGAGTGATACATGCCGGAGGAATTTATCCTGTTATTTTAATAGTATCTGGTGCATCACTTTTATTTATTAATTTTCTTTTATTGCAACCTTTATTTCATCTTCTCATTCCTTATATTTTCAGTCACTCATCAATTATCACTACATTTTGTATCCCATTCATGTTAATGCTTGGTTTGTCAAATAAGTATTTACTTCACCTACGTATTTTTGTGCTTATAGTATTGATTTACATTCAGATCGTCGCCCCTTTTTCCTCAATTTGGTTTCCTGATGCATTGTTATTTATTCTTTATATTGATGTTATTTTCACTTTATTTTTTTCGTTATCATTTAATATAAATTGAATATTGTGATACTAGTACGGTAGAGACCACGTAGACACGCTAAAGAGTTTTATATAGCATGTTTGCCGTGACGTGTAAGCGGTCCATTGATTTTACCGTTAGTTCGATACAGATTTTGACCGGTTATTTGCTGGGTAAAATTATTATTCGGCACCATCGTTTTCAAAAAAAATTTTGGTGTCTCAGCATCACTCAAGTGTTTTTTAGGTATCCCTTCAAAATGGCCCATAAAAATGTACAGATGACGTCACCTCATATATAGGAATGATCCCCTCTTCTTATTTTGAAAAGGTCATTTTCGACACTTTGAAGAGAGCGTGTATGATTCAAGCGTCGACAGAGAGTAAAAATATATCCCTTGATGCCATTCTCCCCTTTTTTTCTCTCTTTTTTTCACTGACTCGCACCCTATTCCGATTCCGACAAGTGTGCTAGAGGATAAATCGTTGTGCACTGAAGTCTAATGGTGATAGAAACAGACGCGAGGGTTGCCTCGATAGTAAAAATAGGTGAAAATTGGCGTTGATGCTTTAATACGTATAAGCACACAGTATATCGATATTACGCGAAAGAAAAAGTCTTGTAAAAAAGGAAAAAAACTTGTTACTCGCCTGGTTTCAAGTTTGAGTAAAATACTGAGCTCTGTTTCGCATAGCGACAAACCTTCGCAACTTGATTATCTTATACGTCTTAGCCGGATACACACATGCGGTACTTGCCAAGTAACGAGCAACACATTTTTGAAATTCTCAGCTGGTCGATTTGTAGACAATTGCTAGAAATTGATTGAATATTTGGCAAGTTACTTGGCAAGTACCGCATGTGTGTATCCGGCTTTATGTTGGTACGAGTAACTACAATATAACACCCTAAAAATGAAGGCATCGAAATACGAAGTCTCACGTGAAAAATGTCGGAAAAGGCTGATATATTTAGAATGTAAAAACTGCGAAATGATTCGATATGGTTAGTATGAGCACATCAACTAAAACGGTTAAGTAAGTTAAGTACGATTTTATGCATGCTTAACGAAAAAATTATTATGTTTGGCAAAAATGGATGTTTAAAAAAATTACAATCCCTGAAAAAGACGCCGCCAATAACGACAGAAATGAATAAAAAGCTGAATTGAGAACTGGACGTGATATTGCCAAGTTGGTATTATTGCTCAGGATATATGAGATGACAGTAATATTCACCCTCTCAATGACGCCCAAAGGGGAAGAAGAAAAAGAAAAACACACAAGAGATAAAAAGATATCGCTCTAGTGCAAAAGGGAGTTGGCGGGCCCTGTCTTGAGGATTTCCTGTTAGACACGTGCCCTTATTACTGGTAAAGAAGAACCAATAACAAAAAAAAAGCGAGGGAGGAGAACTAATGGTATCATCAGAGAGTCATCCCTCTCTCTTTTATTACACTTCAGGGCCTTCCCAAAAAAAAATATATATACCTCTCCCGAAACCAGCAAAACACTTTATTTATTCGGACTCCAAAGACAATTTTCTCCTTAATTGGTAGACAAACCAGTTTGTGAGAACCTTAAAAGTGCAGTTTTGTTATTGAAATGATAATGGAGGGCTTGCTGAGAAGCACT
Organism: Corythucha ciliata; assembly: GCA_038030265.1. Taxonomy (NCBI): domain Eukaryota; kingdom Metazoa; phylum Arthropoda; class Insecta; order Hemiptera; family Tingidae; genus Corythucha; species Corythucha ciliata. The sequence goes on from CM075941.1 coordinate 35,923,298, forward strand.
TGAAAAATATTAAGTCCCCTAAAGAGTTCAAACGGGATTATTCGCTCGGTAATTATTTTATGTTAGATTGGTAGAGGCAGGGGACAGAAAAAACACTTGAAAACGCGTACAGCTTTCGTTTTTTGAACACCCTCTTGAACATGTCTAGTATCATTATCATATTTCTGAAGGGGTACCGATGTTTTTCTATTGTACCTGCTCGTTATTTTTATCTCCTCTTGAATATGCATTCTTTTTTGTCTTCCCTCCCCATCCCTATGGTATATAGCACCTAACTCGTGCTGAGCGATAATATTTGCTAACATATTCGAACCCCTCGCCCTATTCTTTTCTGCACCCCTTTCTTTTTCTGGGACCCCTCACTTCGTAGTGAGCCCGAGAGTGAGAGATTCTGAGAGGGAATGAGAGAAGGAAAAAAAGAACGGGAGCCTACCTAATGGACTGGAAAAATTCAGTGTGACAAAGCTTTTTCAGGGGCGCTAAAGGTGCGTCTAATGGAATTTAAAGATGTGCTATAAAGATGGCGCATAAGTTGGAGTACTCCTCTTTACGCTACTTTTTTTTTAGGGAGATTTTCTTTCTTCTGCTTGAAAAGAGCACAATTTGAAAGCGTCCACATTGATTTAACTGTTGGTTGACGCTACTTATGCCTCGCCCCCCTATATCACAGGTTAACCTCCAAAATGATTTATTTGCTCACTTCTTTGGCATGCCTCTCAGCCTGCTAAATGTTGGAAATCCCGTCAAACAGATAAGTGCGTGATGGCGTGTGCCGCGACTTCTTCATTCATATAATCTTACCTGACATAAAATTAAGAGTAATGCATCAAAACAACTCAGGTGATAAAGAAGGGTTTAAGGGAGGGGTTTCGTGGAAATTATACTTTAAAATAACTGTTATTGATAGAGCCCCACAAGAAACTCCATATCTCCCAGCATAAGGCGTAAAATGAAAGGGCCGGCATACTATTCCGGCCTCTTCTTCTCCACCTCAAATACCAGTCATTTAGCTCACGCTATATCGCAAGTTTTATTTTCACGAAAGGTGCAAAAAAAGAATACAGGAATGGTGTCTCACGTGTTGAAAAACACGCGTGTATTTCGAGCAGATAATTATATCGAGTAGCATCGTATGAAACAACGATGATGTACAAGAACTCCAAGTACACGCAAGTCCAAAATATGAAACCAGAAGCCCTCAGTATGAAATCACGTTCAAGCTCAAAGTAGGTTGAGGCCAAGGCCCCGAGAACACCATTCATTTTACCCTATAATTGAGGCCAAGGCATTTCTCGCTGTTGACCCGTTGAAAAGGCCATTACAAAATAACCAATTTGGTGGCTTGACTGCTTCAAAAGTGACATTTCCCGAGACTGGCTCATTTGAAACTCATTCTGCCGTTCCCACGATTCCAACAGAGAATGTTAGTGGGGCTATGTGTCAGCGGCGCCGAAGCGATTTCAATTAGGTGTAGCAGAATTCTGGAAAAAGGACCCACCAATGGCCAATTCACGCTCGAAAAATGTCCATTCGTGTCTTTGGTAAAACTGACGATCCACGCTTTTAAAACAGCAAAACTGTACATTCAGACCCCAAAAAATTGTGAATCTGGCGATTCTTGCCTTATAAATGGCTAAACTAACCGTTTGCACCCTGAAATTGACTTTACTGACGACTCCTTCTCTGGAAATAGTCACGGCCTAAACATGGCTCAAATAACGATTCGTGCTTAAAATGATTACTCGCACCTTGAAAAACTGACAATGTATGATCTAGAAATAGCTAAGTTAGCAATTCGCACCTCAAAATGGCTAAACTGGCGATTCGTGCTTCTAACATAACCAAAGTATGTAGGTAAAACTATCACTACTATTTGGCATTAAACGCCTACAGATCTGAATTCAGCATGGTCAGAGGGACTTATAACCAGTGTATATAGCTCAAATCGAAGCATTTTGAAAAATGGTCGAAAACGCCCATTTTTAGCTACTTTGAGGGGGGGGGGCTGAGGCCCCCTTAAGGACGTCATCGCAGAAACCGCGGGCATTTGTCATTTCAGCATTGCCCTAGAGACTCATAAGTAGAGTTTGGTGCAGATCGGAACACTTTGAGAAAATTAACCAAAAATTTCGCCCGCTTTGGTGAAGATATAGGGGGGGGGGCGAAAAGGAACCTTTGCCCCCCACTAGATATATCGAGTGGGCGATGGTTCACCTCAATACCCTAACTCTAGACCTCTGCCGCCCTGTAAACTGTGAATTTCGTCCAGGAAACTGCCAATTTTCCCCCAGAAACTGTCAACTTAGCCATAAATATAACTGCCAATGTTGTCCCAGAAACTGTCTATTTCGTCCAGGGAGGAACTGTAAATTTCCATCAGTTGAAACTATCAATTTTGACTTAACTCTGTCAATTTCGATCCTATGAAGGTCAATTACGTCATTAAAAACTGTCAATTTCGTCGTCAAAACTACCGATTTCATTAAGAAAATGCCAATTGCGTCCTACAAATTGTCAATTTCGTCCTTGAATTTGTAAATTTCGCCCTAGAAAGCAACTGTCAACGGATTCCGGAAACTTACGGTTTTGTGGGCTGAGTATTCGATTGAACCCCCGAGAGCGCTATTCCGAAGGGCTCAAAATAAGAAAATTCGCCTCCTTGAGGAAAATTCGCGGCTAAAATAGAGAAAATGCACCGTCACCAGTTTTGTTAGATCCTTAAGCTCACTAATGTGCTAGTCGGCAATTTGAAATTTGCTGACGCGGCAAAAACGAAAATATTTGTGAGTATAACTACGGAAAAGCGCTGATTGAGCTGATTCGTGGTCTCATGATACAAAAATCAAGAAAAAATCGCTAATTCATGGTGTATGGTAGCCATTCTACGGCCAAGTGGGTGTTTTTGGGCCCAGCCAGCAACTGAAATTGAGAAAACACGCCACTAATTCGAGGTCGTAAGTGAAAAAAATCGCGGCTAATATTGACCAAATAAAAATTCGCGTAAAAATGGCAATTCTAATCTGAACTGAAATTGCGAAAAATCGCCGATTAAAAGCAAACATGTACATAGACATGCGTACAAAAATGTACGCATGTAAAAAAGACAATAGATGATGATTTGCTGTCAAATTAGCGTTAAACGCTATTTCACAGCTGAAATTGATACAAATCACTAATTCGCGGATAAAATGAGGGAAATCACTAATTCGTGGCTTAAATTGGAAAAATGCAAATTCGTACTGCATCCACGCTAAAACTGAAAAGTAGCGCTAATCCAAAGCAAAAAATAGAAAACTGCTTATATACGGGGCTAAAATCTGAAAAACAATGCGGCTGAAATTAGTAAAATAATTAGCGTGGCTAAAATTAAGAAAACGCTATTTTTTCGCACAAATTCAGAAAAAGTGCTAATTCACCGTTAAAAATAGAAAAAATTGCTAATCTTTAGCTCAAATTGAGAAAAATCGCTAATGCAAGGGATAGAAACACTACTACAGTGCTAAAATTCTGAAAAAGCGCTAACCCGCGTCAAAAATTAAGGAAAAATCACGAAATCGCAGCTAAAATTGAAAAAAACAAAAACAAAACGCTAATCCATAGCAAACATTCATGAAAAAATGCCAAAGTGGGACTAAAATGTACAAGAAAAACACGGCTAAAGTTGAAAAAAAAAAACACTAGTTAGCGCAGCATAAATACGAAAACGCTAATTTTCAGCTCAAATTGGAAAAAAGTGATAATTCCCTGCTAAAAAATGGCTAATTTGCAGCTAACATTGAGGAAAATTCCAATTCGTGGCAATTATTGAGATCTTTACTGATTCAAATGCTAGAAACGCTACCATGGTGCTAAAATTGGGAAAATTAAGCCAAACCAGTAATTTAAATTTTTTTGTTAATTTAATTTTATAATTTAAATACGCGCCTACTGAATGAAAATTATTAAATGGCTAATTCCTTCAATAAGTATATGAAAAACCGCTGATTCGCGGCTAGAACTGAGAAGACCCGCTATCTGTCGCTAAAAGTAAAGCAAAGTTGCTAATGTGGTGGTAAAATTAGAAAAAAACAGCGCTTATTTGCACTTAATGTTGAAAAAATCAATAATTATCCTGGCTATAATTTAGAGAACGCCTAATTTTCAGCCTAAATGGAGAAAAAGTGCTCATTCGCAGCTAAAACTGGTAAAAATCGCATTTCAATTTGCGCCAAAATTGAGAACATGCTAATGCGTGCTTCTGAAGGAAAATTCGAGGCTACAATTGGGAAAAACCGCCAATTTATGACTGCAGGTGAAAAAACCCAATCGCTGAGAAACGCCAATCCATAGCGTGTGAAGAACAAAAAATCCTAATTCGTGGCAAAAATTAAGAAAAAACCGCCATTTTGTGTCTAAAAGGAGGAAAACACTTCGGAAAAACGCTAATTTACAGTCCCTTTAACTGAGAACAGCGCTCATCGCCTGCTAAAAGAATGGAAAAAAATAACTAACTTTCAGCCAAAATTGAGGAAAAATCTCTATAAAACGCTACTTTGCTGCTAAAGTTGAGAAAAATCGCAAATTCGTGGCTACTGTTGGGGGGGGGGGGGCTAGCCCGCGCCTGAAATTGAGAAAGGCTTTACATGCAGCCAAAATTGATAAAAGTGCCAATTTGCGGGTAAAGTTGACAAAAAGCACTAATTCGCGGCTACAATTAAGAAATTCCTTGTTTGAGGCATAAGTGCTTTGGCGGATAGGGATGTGGAAATAGCAGTAATTTGTGGCTAACATTAGTAAAAGGCCATAGTTTTGCGCTATGTAAAAAGTACATTTCTTGTTTATACATAATAGAGACTCAGGGTTAGGTCGACAATGTCCGTTTAAGCGTTGCTAAGGGTTTAAACGAGTTTGTTTTCAAATACTAATTTCTGATTGGGGTTTAAGCTCTAAAGCTCAGCTTAGTGTTAAGTGGAACTTTAAACCCATGTGGTCGAACCGGGCCTTAGGGGCCTCTAGGAGATTTTCGCCCCGGGCCCCGATATGTGTAGGTCCACCAGTGTGTCTGACCAGGAGATCCGATTCCCTCTTATTCCTTCTTTGGTTTTGACAGTACGAGTATGTACTTTTCTTCCTCCTTATTACTTCATTGATATTTTATCACCTCGATCACGGACCACCCACCCCCTAGAGAGGTGTAGCGGCCGCTACGTACCGTGGATATAGTGTCGGCGCTACTGGGCTATGACTGTGGCCTAGATTATACGCTGAATGAGTGGAAGCCCCGCCCCCTTCACTTAGGGGTGGCATAATCTAGGATTGTGCCTTCTTCCCGCCCTGGCTTGATGCCTTATTGAAAGGCACATATACGAGGTTTCTGCCCGATAGGACGGCCGGGAAGTGACCCGGCACGAGTAAGACCTAGTCAGCCTCGCCCCTCCCCGCTCGTGATGACGCGATGTGAGACGGATGAAACCGGCGGCGGTGATTGCTGGTCGCGGGGTTTCACACGCCGGTGCTCTGGGTATCCTGTACCCCTTGCGGTTGGCCTATGTCAGGGCCTGTTCCCCTCCAACTGCCCAGGCGTTGGCCTAGCACAGGAAGCGATGGGCCGAGGTTTTACATGCGACGAGATTTCTGAGATCGCTGGCGATTTGCCACCGATCTCGTTGATGACGATATAACTGGCAGCGGAGAATTACATGCTCCGCTGATTCGGCCTCGCCCCCGCATGGGCTGTCTCGACTGTCTCGTTGAAAGTGGAACTTCTCGTTGAAGGAGCCGTGTGACCCGAGAGGGGGTGGCTTAATCTAGTATTACCCCCCCCCCCCCTATGGAAAAATGTCTAGATCTGGCACCGGAGACACGCTCTTGGGGCCAAATAGTCACTTCCTGGGGTCTACCCTGCCCCTGCCTACTAACTTTCGTTTGAGCACCGCACTTCCTTATACTTTTATGTCAACAAAATTCTATACTCATGTTTCATTCCTCAATATATTATGAATGCGTGCAACACTTTTCTCCCGAAAGCAAATTAAATATTCAACAGCCACCTATTTAAATTAAACTTCATTTACAAGTTAAGCAAGAGGACTGCTCAGGATTCCAAAAGAGAGTGAGCATGATGAGGTGGGTCGGGGAGATTGTGCGAAATGCAGTGGTGGTAGTGAGGGGGGGGGGTCGACTCCAGGAAAGTAGAGTTGTCAAAGAAAGATTACTGGTCCTGTCGTCCCTTTTGGATAAGAAGAAAGTCCTTAATGAATGCATATCGGCTTAAACTTCGGAAAAAGCAAAGTAAAGAAAAAGAAAAAGCCTTTAAGAAAATACTCTTTTTTTTAGTTCCTTTCCCTATCAGAAAGCTCTATGCTAATTCTTCGACGTGAGAGAGAGAAGACTCAAATTCAAATTCGTTCCTTTTACCCCCTCTTTTTACCAGAGAAGCCTCTTGAAAGTTTTTTTTAGCTCTTTTTTATTGCAAAGTGTGTTTTTTCTTCTTGCCTTCTGGCTATATTGTGTATATAAGCTTACTACTTAGCAGTTAGATGTACTTTAACGCTTATTTCAGTATACCTGTCCACATGTAGTGACCAAACAATTCGAAAGAAGCTTATTTCATTTTTAAAATCTATACACTTTACCGAGGTATTCTTATTGTATTGGAACAATTAAAATTAACTTTTATGTGGTATCTTCTGATGATTGCAGAAACAAAGCGATGGGGAGGGGAGCCAGTCGTTTGACGAAAGCGTTAACATAAAGTAAATAAGGAGCGACGATGAAGGGAACAGAAGAAGGACGAAAAAAAAAAGTTTACTTTCTTCGGACCCAAGGCGCTTTTCCTATATAAATGCAATGAGGCAACCCGATCAAAGCCCTCTGGGAGACTCAATTTAAAAGGAAATGAGTCCATCTATATTTGACAGCGGTCTTCTTGCCTGGGCGTTATTGAAACCATCAGAAGCCAAGGTTAAAAAAAAAAAACTTTTATTACACGGTCATGAAAGGAATTTGGTTCGGTTTCATTGGTTTTTTCTCCTTCACCTGGAAAATACTAATTCTGGAGTCGTAGGTTGGTGTGCCCGTCGCTCGGGAAACTATAATGGAACGTTATGAGGAAGGCGTACTTGAAATCGTCATAGCGAAAGGAATTTCTTTACATTGGTAAAATGATAAGTACCATCTGGGTTATTAGGAAATTCATTTATTTATATTTATATTCAGCTCAACAACCACAACGCCAAAACAGAGCAGTCAATAATATGAAAATGAATTATTAAATAATGTGATTAACAGTCTGTAGCCATTTTTTTTTTTTTTTTTTTTTTTTAAATGAATGAAAAGAATCACTAAAAACATCGCAATACGAGGGTACCGAATCCGCTGCAGAAGTTAAGCGATCCAGCGTGTAATGCCTCGCATGGTTAGTACGGTGGTTGCCCCACGTAAAAAACTTGATCATCACGCCGAGGAACTTTAAGAGACATGGCGAGAAAGGATTTCGGGGCAGGAGAGGTGAGAGTTGAGGATCTTCCAAGCCAAGAGGAGACTCGCAAAGCATCGTCTATCCGCCAACGAGTGGAGCAAAGTGAAAAGAAGTCTTCCATTATAGGATAATGCTCCAGAAATTGTGTAATACCCGTATACGTGTAAGAATTATAACATTATCACCATCAGAAATGGAGAGTGATGTTGAAGGAAAACTATAGCGCAAAAAATTTAAGAAAATACCTAATAAATCTTTAAATCTACTTGTTTTGAAATGAAGTATAAATTGACTTCCTTTAAGACCTTTTTTTCTCCCACTGTAGTCCTTCAAAGTGATCTACGTCTTTGCCAGTATATCTCTTCCAGAGGAGGCATAAATAAGTCGTAAATTAGCTAGAATACAAGTCGAGAGTAATAAAATAAAAAAAGGGTCGTTGAAGCAAAAAAAAAACTGAATAGCAGTTTAGGGAGAAGAACGTTGGAAAGTTGTTAACTGTGCTTTCATGACAGAAATATCTCCTGGCATATTGCACAGTTTTGGTGAACAAATCCTTAAACAGCAATGTTTTTTATTCTCCGTAACTTTTTTAATTCCGTGTTACCGATAGTTAATATCTATAGGTGTAATAGGTATTCGCGTTTTTTATTTTATTTTTATTTTTTTATCTTTTTTCATCTTTTACATCCATGTAGGGAAGGGAGTTTGGTAATGCCAAAAAACATTTTGTTTTCAGCTGACATCCGATTCGTGTACCCGGACCCTTAAAAGGTATATAAAACACGATTTCAGTATGGCGTCGTTTGTCGTGTCGTCCGTTGTCTGTTTATCCATTCTATCTCAACAGATCTGGATGAGTGACGGCTTAAACGGCTTCGTAAAACCAATCCTTCAGGGCTAAAATGACCAAAAACTGAAAAAAGTCCGGAATTTTGGCACATTTTCGATTTTTGACAAGGTTGCGTTCGGAGCTTGAGGTCGAAAACTTGGAGTGTTCGTCAGGTCATTATCCTGAAGAAATGTGCAACAAAATAAGAACTACTAAATTTGACGCACGGTCCGTTGTATAAGTATAGCGACTGGGCTATAATTCAAAGAATCGAATCGATTTACAGGGTGGGTAGGGGAGTCATGAATGAAATGCTCCATGGCCGACCGCCATACTGCCAGAGCGAATCAGACAAGACAGTGAATTCCAGATGCCCACCTAAATGAACTAATTGTTAAGTCATTGTGACTCGTGACGTCGTGACCAACCGTTTTTTAATGATACTCAAATGATTTATTATGAAAAAAGCCTCCCCTCCCTACTACTTTCCATTTAAGCGCTTTCTCTTCCATTAACGTACGCATTTTCATGAAAATTTTACTTATATGCGGATCTAGGGGCTGGGGTCCAGACCAAAATTGTGAGAAAATCGCTGATTCGCGTGTATGGAGGTCATTCTACGGCTAAAATGTGGAAAACAACGCAAAAGTGTTGTTTTTTGGCTCAGCCCGCGGCTAAAATTGAGAAAACACGCTACTAATTCAAGGCTGTAGAAATGCAAAAAAAAGCGATTAACATTGACAAAAGTAAGGCTAATTGGGCAAAAATGGAAAATTAACAATTGAAATTGCATATAAAATTTTGCATTATCGCACAATTCGCATATAAACAAGAGATGGGCTAATTCACTGCAAAAATAGCAGAAAACGCTATTCAGCAGCTAATAAAATTGTGAAAAATCGCTGGAAGTACCTAAAATCGGATACAAATGAAAAAAATAACTAAATTGCAGCTAAAATTGAGAAAACAAAAATCCTTAGGTCGATAGATGAAGAAAGATGTTGTCGCCGGTATTTAATTCATTTAAAAATACGTAGCTTCTGAAAGCTTCAAGGCTAACCCATACAGGGCTAATAATCCATAGCAGAAGGGGAAAAATTGCTAATGCGCGGCTGAAATATAAAAAACAACGAGGCTAAAATTGAAATATCACTAATTTTCTGTAATAAAAAAAAAACTAATTTTCAGCTCAAATTAAGAAAAAGTGCTAATAAAAATGGAAAAAAATGACTAACCTGCGGCTAAACGCTAAACTTGAGAAAAATAACCAATTCGTGGACAAATTGTGGTATAATTTTTAACTTAAATACTCGCCTTCGCGCCTACTGAAGGCAACTTTGAGGTCAAAATCGAGAAAACCTGCAAATTCATGGCCGTAAGTTAAAAAACACCAACGATTCGCGGCTGGAACTGAGGAGAAGTGTAAATCTATGGCTAAAAGTAAAATAAAATTGCTAATGCGGTAATATTCAAAATAATTTTTAGCCTGGCTAAATTGGAAAAACTGCTAATTCGACGCTGAAAATGGAAAAAAAAACTACCAAGTTGCAGCTATAATTGCGGAAATCGCCAATTCGTGGCTAAAATTGAGAAAATTCGCCAATTCACAGGTTAGAAACGCTACTGCGCGGCTATAATAAGGAAAAAGGCACTAATTCGCGGATAAAATTTAGGGAAATCACTATGACTCGCGGTAACTTTGAGGTAAAAATTGAGAAAAAGCGATAATTTATGGCAGTAGGAAAAAAAACCGCTGAGGCAGAGAGAAATCGTTAATTCATATTATCACAAGATTGACAAAAAATTGCGATTTGTGCGTGGAAAAAAGTTGGAAAAGCCTGCTGTTTTGCGGCAAATATTTAAGAAAAACGCTAATTTTCAGCTCAAACTGAGAACAATGCTAATTCTCTGCTACAAGACCGAGATCATCATCCTAATGACCGATACCGTGATGCGTAAGTCTCGGTTACGTGCATCACTATTTTTTTTTTTTTTTTTTTTTTTTTTTTTTTTTTTCTATTCTTACTATTCTTAGGTAATCCATTTTTATTGGCAGATGTGGTTTTTTGGTTCCCTTTGCCGTGCAGTTTCACCATGCAAATTTTCAAACATGACAAAATTGTTCAATTTTGAATGCAAATTTAGCGAATTTCAAATTTTTGTCGGCAGTGATTGTCAAACGCTTTTGATTTGCAGATGTGCTTTTCTGGTAGCTGCTATAATCTCAGGGCCCACCTTGTTGGGCATCTTCGAATGCACACCAGCCAGTAACCATTGTCTTATTCAAACAAATATTGAAGCTAGAAATGCCTTCAATTGCAACATTTTCATGTCCCTGTCATGTCCCCCACAATAAACGAGCGTTTCAACTTAATAACGAACCTCTGCAGCCGGTGAGGGGACCTTTTTTAGGGTGCGAAACCCTCGATTTTTCTCTCGGCCTTCCCATTCTCAGCATGGTACTTTGGATTTTGCTAGGAGTGGAAGGAAATGACAACAGATATTGAAGCTAGAAATGCCTTCAATTGCAACATTTTCATGTCCCTGTCATGTCCCATGCTCCCAGGCCCCATGGTCATGCCCCAGGCTCCATGTTTCATACTCCATTTAAGGGGTCCATAGACGTACAATAAATATTGCGCAATAAATTTGTACATTATTTCGTTTCCAGATGTTTAGGGGATAAAAAAATAGGTTGTTCATTATATTGTGCAACACATCAATACAACCCACAAACGTTCAATTTTATTGTACAACCCCTATTATTGCGCAATATTATTGCACGTATCATTTTGTGTTGATGTGATTCCCTTGTGATTCGAACCCATGTTTTATAAATTAAATAAATGAAGGCAACAAATTAAATATGTCTTATCAATCCCCACAAGCCTAATTGACCGTGAAACCGGAAAACCTGCCGAATAAACGAGCGTTTCAACTTAATAACGAACCTCTGCAGCCGGTGAGGGGACCTTTTTTCGGGTGTGAAACCCTCGATTTTTCTCTCGGCCTTCCCATTCTCAGCATGGTACTTTGGACTTTGCTAGGAGTGGAAGGAAATGACAAGTGTTTCCCCGACCCCCCTCCAATCATACCTCGCCTACTCGGCGTTACGTGAATTATCGCCGTATATCTGCACCAATCCGGATTTCAAAGTCTCATTTAAACCTCCAGGAAATTTCGCACAACCGTACATCTCCTTTTTGCATATTTCACCCCTAAAATAACTGTAAAACTCGCATAAACTGAAAATTCACACTCTTTCGACGACTTATTTAGGAAAGCTAGATCGTACGGTTGTGCATAATTTCCTGGAGATTTAAATGAGACCATGAAACCTAGGATTGGTGCAGAAATACGGCAAAATGTTCGTAACACCCGCCGACTAGGCGATTGGGGGGGGGGGCGTCTAGGAAACATATGTACAACTACCCCTTAAAATACTACAAAGTCCGCACTGCGTCAAGAGCCAGGTGCCGAAAGGATCGCGTTATTTGCCAACCAATGGAAGCATTTCTCACGGTGAAGCTCGAAGGGAGGCTAAAATTGAGAAGGCCCACTTATGTTCTGTTCTTGGGGCAAGTAAGCGGAAACAATTTTGGAAAGTGCTAATAATAGTGCCCACTTAATCCAGGCCAAAATTGAAAGTAACGCTAATTTCGGGCTAAAATTGATAGCGATTTCCTTTCAACACACTACACAAGTGTAATGCCGCGTCCTGTCCATTATGTTTCAATTAGAGAGGACGGGTGGAAAAAATTGCACCGTACTAGTGTATTATATTGAATGGGAAACACCATGAGATGAACGGCTAATTCACGGCTGAAATTATTCAGAAAAATCTCTGATCCACGGGCAGAAGAGAGAAAAAGTGCTAAATCGCGGATACAATTAAGAAAAATACATAGCTAATTCGCGAGGTAAGACAATACTTCACGGCTAAAATTGAGAAAAAGCTCTAGCATCACGGTTAAATTGTAAAACAGTAATTCGCGTTTAAAATTACGAAAACATAAATTCTCGGCTTATTCAGAACGCCAGTTCGTGGCTCAATCTGAAAAAAGCCGGTAATTCATGGTGAAAAAAACGCTAATTCGCGGGAAAAATTAAGAAAACTTGCTAATTCACGGATAAAATTGGGGAAAATCGCCCTTTAGCGGTTAAAATCATGAATTTTTTGCTGAAGTAGAGAAAATCGCTAATTCCCGTAAAGTGGAGAAAAACGCTAATTCACCGAAAAAAATTGAGAAGACGCGCAAATAAATCGCAAATCTATACGGCTAAATCAAGAAAATGCGCTAATTCGCGGATAATATTTTAAAAAAGCGTAAATTCGCAGCGGAAATTGAGAAACAAAACTCTCATTCACGTCTCGCTAGAGGAGGCTAAAATTTGCTAATTCACAGAAATAAATTGAGTAAATGTTAAGTAGCGGTTTCTGGAGGCATTTTCGTGGCTAAAATTGGAAAATATAGCGCTAATTCACGGGTAAAATTGCTCGTTAGCGGCAAAATGAGGAAAAACACAAATTCATTGCAAGAAAAATTGCTAATTCGCGGCTAAATGGAGACAAATCGCTAATTCGCGGCTAAAATGGAGACAAATCGCTAATTCACCAATGAAATTGAGAAGTGATGAAGTGCGGAAAAAAAAAAACGCTAATGCGCGGCTCCTGAAGCCTGAAGGCAACTTCATGACGGCGTTGGTGAAAGATTCGCCCGAGGGGTGTCAAATGTCCAAGGCAGGCACTGCAATGAGATAAATTGATTTCCCCCCCCCCTCCCAGAGCTACAAGTATACGAACGAAGAGGCACAAGGACGAACGATCTAAAGAGCCCTATAAAATCTCCAAAAATGAGCATTTCTTGTTGAAGTTAGGTTTAGAAAATTTTCTCGACTTCAAACAGTCCGAAAAGGTCCACGTGCATCTAGCTGCGTCCTTGGACTTCAGGCCCCACGCAGTAGCTTATACTGAGGTAGTGGCGAGGAGGCGGACCGCCCCTGGCCCCCTGTCAGACGGGGCCCCCGAAAAGCTTAAGTACGGAAAAATGAGGATTTTTAGGTTATTTATGAATGTATAGGTATGTGAAGAGGTCGGACGGTAGGGCAGCAATTTGGCTAATTTATACGAATTTCAGTTTATCCGACCTGTAGAATATAACGTTGCTAGTTGTTGGAGTATAATGAATATTTTATAGCTCAGAATCGAATGAGAACCACGACAGGTCGATACTACTGATAGTTGACACGCTAGATTTTACTTTTTTCTAATTTTTACCCCGAAGTAATTTTTTAAAACACCTTTGATATTGGACCTTGGAATTCACGCTGTTATTTCGCATTATTTGAGAAAGCAAAAACTAGCCCATCTCCTACGGAGATGAAAATGAGACTGTAAAATCCAAGTTTGGTTCAGAAATACGTTTAGACACGTTTTGTAGGTCCCTACTTGCTGGTGGCGTAGGTTTTAGGTCTAGGTGATAGGGTTTAAGGAATTTCATGTGAAGCCCCCGACTGACCTCAATGCTTGGCATTGATTTTAGTAATATTACAAGGGTGGATAAGGTGGGGTCACTCTTAATTTTTCAGGCGGGTTTTCGTTGGCCACGCTATAAATAATTTTTATTTATTTAAACTTTCACGACTTCAATAATGATCTAAAAGTAAATAAAGGGAAAATTAAAGATTTAGGAACCGATTAATTACTTTGACTGCTGCGCAAATGAAATTAATTTCGTGTTTGAAATTTATTCATAGTAATCAAATTTCAAAAACACGATTTTGACGATTTTTCTCTCGTATAGAGAGACAGGGTTTCGCCCACGGATTATATATCTTCCGTTGAGACGAAAAACATACTGAAAAGGGAGGAAAACTCCGAAGGTGTTTTTCCCGGGGACGTACTCTTTGCGAGGCGGTACAGGAGGCGGAGGCGGAGACATGAGACAAGTGTGAGGCGGCGCGAAACCACGCCCTGGGTCCTTCATCGGCCCTGTTTCAAAAGTTACCAAATGTGATGAGGAGGGACAAAGAAAAATGAAGAAAAATAAAAGTATAGGGGGGAAAAAATATTCTGTACCAAAAGAAAAAGTATTACGAGGGTAAAAAGAAATAGTATTGAAAGAAAAAGTCAATATCGTGTCTGAAAAGCAAGGGGAAAAGTGGAAAATCCAAAAAAAAAACTTGACGAAAAAAAATTGACCATTGACGGAAAAGTACATTCCAGGTTACAGATACACACAAACTTAATACTCACGCTGAGATTAACGTTAAACCACAGTTGTATGCGAATTTGGGTCATCTTTGAATCCGGGTAAGTATATTGAATAATTTTGACGACGACGTTAAAACTAAAATTTTTTAATGTACATACTATTAAAATATTTCACGAATTTTCGATTCAACAAATAAACGGCCTCGTCTTCAGGCAAAAGTATATACCATTGATTCGTGCAAGAGTTCTTTGTCAGCTATAAGAGGGGTCGAAGTACAGCTTCCCTCATGTTTACAGACTCATCCGAGTGAACGAAAGTTCTATTTTGTTAGTATCTCATTTTTCCCTCCCCCCAATCGGGGTATTTTTCCACCCTCGAATTCCATCATAAACATTTTTGTATAATTTCAATTCTGTTGAATTGAACATCATTTTTTTTGTCACACAAAGCACCACCGAAAATGATGATTTCGTAGATTTGGCTACCCCCAACTGGGCTTGTTCGTGCAAAAGCAGTCAACATCTCGATCTTCTATTTTATCCTCTCCAAGACAAAAGGAAGGTATATTTTCTTCCAGACCTCGACGAATGATGATGATGAAGAGGGAAGAGATGTTTGGCAGCGCGGGTTTTCTCGGTTCGATGGATGTGAAATTCGACTCCTGTACAAATATCTCCTACAGTTGCGGCGTTCTCCTCATTCCCCACTTCCACAGTCCCTGGGTCCTGTAGTAATCCACTTCTGTAAACAATAACATCGCCACGACTGTACTCTACGGTCTGTTGACTAATTTAGTCAAACAAGAGCAACGCCAACCATCCTTAGTTCCCGCTCTGAATTCCTCTCCCCCCCCCCCCTTCAAACTCTCGTTAGCTATATTGCGGTTTTCTCGAAGGATTGTAACACAACTGTAACTAGAGACGAAAATAAAGAGTTTCTCCCATTTTCCTAGGAATTGTAAAATGACTTTGAGAACCCGATTACTATTGGCGATTCAGATTAACCAAATGCGCTCTGGTGGCGGCCCCACGGAAGTAGGAAGAGCGGTAGACTCTCCATGGGCTCATTATGAGAAAACGCAGGTTTTGTTATTTTTTATGAGTTTTTAGGATTCTTAAAGTTCATTTCTTTGAAATATTAGTTGGTATTACTACTTTCTATTAACAATAAACTCATCATCGAGGAATAATTGAGATAAAATGAAAGAACTCGTGGTGAGAGAAAAATGATGGCGTTTTCCATTTACCGAGAATTTCGCACTGCGAGGGTGATTTTTCCTTCTATCCTTGATGAAGGATGGAAAAATCCCCCTACCCTATGCTACCCTATGATGAATTTCCGGTTAAAAAGGGTTGTTCAGCCCCAAAAACAGACTGTCCTTAACGAAATATGTAATTTTCCCCATAATAAGGGTGCGTTTATCAATGAACTTATTCTACAGACAAAGCTGGGATAAGTCTGGTTGCTATGGGCCTTTTTGTAAACAGTAATGCAAAGTTATCCGAGGGATTGCTATTTCATGAGAAATCCGGTGATTGATAAACCCGCCCTAAACGGTGTAAATATCCATCACAGCTGAGGGTCTAATTCCCCTCCTACAGGCCACAGGTGGGTAATTGAAGGAGTTAATAATAAAAGGGTTTCTGTATGAAATTTTTACTAGAGTCACATTAGAGACTTTTTGGGACTCAAATGTCTTGTTTGAATTGAATAAGCTGGATTATGGATAAGTGTTAGTTTTTTTAGCAAAGTGGTTGAGTTTTCGAGTAAAATTAGCGCATTAAAAGACGCAATTTCATGAGTTTACCCTATTCGGCAAAGAAAGCGAATTTCACCCCAGAAACTGACTGTGCTAACATAAAAAGGGGCAATATTCCACGAATGACTTCCACTTTCGCCGTGGTTAAACGATCGGTGTAGCCTTCTAATGGATAAAAACTGTCAATTCTTGAATTAGCAATTTGTCTCCATTTCAGCCGCGAATTAGCGATTTATCTCCATTTCAGCCGTGAATTAGCGGTTTTCCTTGAAAAGAAATTGTGTTTTTCCTGATTTGAGCCGCTAATGAGCGATGTAATTTACCCGTCTAATTTTAGCCACGAAGTTGTCTCGAGAAACCGCGACTTGCCATTTGCTCTATTCATTCTGTGAAATAGCAAATGTTTTCAATTTAACGCCATAAACATCAAATTTTCTTGACTTCAGCCGTAAATCGTTTTCCATCATCTTAGCAGCTAATTAGGGATTTCTCTACGTTTCAACAACGAATTAAGAGTTCCACCAATTTTCTCCGCAAACTACCTAACGCGTTTTCTGAAATTTGGCCGTGGATTAGCGATTTTTTCACTTTTTGGCACGAGGTTACGATCAGAAGCCGCGAACTGACGTTTTCTCAATTTAATCCGCGAATTAGTCAATTTTATCGATAAATTAGCAAGTTTTCTCCATTTTATAGCCGCGACTTAGCAATTTTTGTAATTTTTACGATTTTTCACCCTTTTAGCTGTGAATTATAGCGATTTATCTGAATTTTGCAGAGAATTAGTGTTTTTCTTTATTTCAGCCGCTAATTAGCGTTTTTTCTCAATCGCATCAATGAATTAGCAACTTTTCTTAATTTTAGCTCAAGATTAGCGATTTGTTTCGCTTGCCTTTAGCTATGAATTAGCGTTTTTTCGCAGTTTGAGCCACGAACTTGCGTTCTGAATAAGCCGAGAATTCATGTTTTCGTAATTTTAGGCGTGAATTAGCGCATTTTCTCATTAGTGAATTATTGATTTTTCACGATTTTATCAGTTAATTACCGTGTTTCGTAATTTACACGCTATCCGCGAGCTTAGAGCTCTTTTCTCAATTTTTGCTGTGAAGTTTTCTTAACTTTATCCGTGATTTAGCACTTCTTCTTATTTATAGCCGTGAATCAGTTTTTTTTTTTTCAATAATTTCAGCCGTTAATTAGCCATTTATCTCCATTTTAGCCCCAAATTAGCGTTATTTTCCATTTTGGCCGCCGGGATTAAGTGGGGGATTGGCCCCCCATGAGGAGGCGCGAATTGTAGCGATTTACATTTCCATTTCCACAAAAATCAGAGGGGTGCCATGGGCGGGCCATTGTGAAAGGCTCAGCTGAGTCAGCGGGCCACCCCTGCCCTTTCACCAACGGCGGCCTCTACGCCTTGGCGTCCTCTATTTGGCGGCATATACAATATTTGGTGCTTAACTCCATTTCCCATTCTTCGAAGCTCCCTTCTTTGAGACCCTTGCATTTATCAAATTTAAAATGATTCACATAGGCAACATTATGAGACAACAAAAAGAGATAATGACTACGTACTGTCCATTATAGGTACAAACTAGGATACTAAATTCACTACGTTCCCGAAATGTAATCCCTTGAAAGCACGTCGTACAAGGTCGATCGAAGAAAGGTCGTAACCGCAAATCATTTTTCAATCAAGTGTGACAATAGTTCAGACGGAAAACATTGTAAACTCCTTAAAAACTGCAAAAACCCATTATTTAGCCCTTACGTTGGTGGTAAGAGCAGGGCTCTTTTCCGCCATTGCGCCTCGACGCTAGCGCTGCAAGTGATAATCTGAATCGCCAATAGAACCGAAATATTTTAAGATAAAATATTGCCATCAACTAAAGTGAATGTCACAAAGGAAAAAATGATAAATACAAAGATAAACATTCATGAAAATCTTCTGGAGGGAAAGGAGGTTTTATCTCCCTTGTCAATTTTTTCATTAATATATGATCGCCACCAATCAGACAGCATTGTGTACTGACAATGTAATAGACAGCAATCTATATATTCCGAGTTTTGGGAAGATATGAATATTGACTTCTCACAGCTTTCAATCCTCTTCCCCTATCCCCTTGTCATAACCAAAACCACGTATTATTCTAGTGCAGGGGTTCTGAACCTTTCGGGAGCGAAGTACACACGATTATTGGACTAGTGGAAGACTATTTCCATTGCCAAGAGCACGGCATTGTAAAGGAGACGTAAAAAAAGGAGGTGCGCCCACTCGACCACTTAAGCGTTTCGGGCTGGGAGGACCCAGGATCCCGGAGAAATTTGAATTTGAAGGAGTGAAATTCCACGACAATTTAGGTCTTGAAAGTATGCAAATCCTTGAATTTTGTGAAATTCGAAATTTGTTTTTCGAACAAGCCGAATATTTTAGGAAGAGCTGGAGCCACGAAATACGGTTTTGGGAAGAGTGAAAGTGAAATATGAGGGATTCGTGCTTGTTTATGAAAGCAATGTAACGGTGTCAGTGGCGTGTGAAATAGCAAACATCGGTGAGATTTTATGATGAAGAAGCCAAATTCGTGATATTTGTTTATGGAAAAACGATAAAATTGTTGTTTTAGAAGGGTAAAAATCACGGCATTTGGTTTCATAACAGGCCGAATTAGTTTTCCAACTAACTAATGAAACCTGTAGAACTTGTCTTAGCAAGAGTTAAAGCCATGATTTTAGGTATTTTATAAAACAATAATCCCAGAATTTATGACTCTAAGGTGCTAAATGCAAGGAATTTGGTTTTAAAGGAGCGATGTTCGTGAAATTGGGGGTTTGATAGAGCCAAGCAAACGAAATTTGTTTCGCAAAAATTCGAAATTGGCATATGAGAGTCAACATGACATAATTTGATTTTTATATTTAGCCTTAACTTGATTTTTATATTTAACCTTGAATTTACTTTTTGAGAAAGCCACATTTGATTTTCTGATAAGCGAAATTGCGAGAAAGCGCTGAGGGCGCGAAATTTAATTTTTGAAATAATGAAAATTCGCGAAATTAGGGTTTGAATTAGCAAGAATCCGTGAAGTTGAAATTCAGAGGAGCAAGATCCGTGATATTTCGTTATGAAAGAGCAAAAATCCATTGCAACGTTGGGGTTGAAATAGCCAAAATCATGGCTTCTTTTTTTTTTTTTTTTCAAATCATGAAATTATTTTTTCGTAGTTTGGTTTTTGACAAATTAGTTTTTCGATTTGGTCAAACTAGTGAAACTGATTTCAGAAAATGCCGACCCCACGAAATTTGGAGTTTGAAACTGGAAAAATCTGTGAAATTGTACTTTAAGAAGCCAAATCCACGAAATCGGGTTTTGAAAGTGTAAAAATTCGCAAATTTGAGTTTCTAAGGGCAAAAATAAAATTTCGAGTTTGAATAAGCCAAATCCAGCAATTTGGTTTTTGAAATAGTCAAATTACATTTCTGAATTAGGCAAACCTGCGAGACTAAATTTGTTTTTAAAAGGGTTAAAATTCGTGAAATTGGGGATTGAAAAAACAAAAATCTGTAAAATAGTGTTTTGAATGTGCTGAATCTGAGAAATTGTCTCATGGAAGAGCAAAATACTATGGTGGGCCACTACTTTGGTGGATCCCCACAAACATTTTTCATGTAATTTGTATACACATTTCCGTACTACTAAAATGTACCATGTACAATAACGTTTTTAAAAAATACATAAATAAATAAAATAAAAATTAAAAAAACTCCGGTGAAATTCGGGTTTGAAAAAGGCAAAATTACAAAAATCGCTTTTTCGTAATTCGTTTTTGGTCAAATAGGTATTCCTTGAAGCTACGAAATTTGGTTTTTGATCAGGTTAAAATCCCCGAAATTGGAGTTTAAAACAGCGAAGGTCTGCGAAATTGGTTTTGAAAGAGCAAAACCCATGAAATGAGAATTTGAACGAGACGAATCCGCAAAATTTAGTTTTGAAAGAGCGAATCTGGTGGTTGGGAGTCTGACCCACCCAACGTTACATGTGGACAGAAAAGTATAGGACAAAAAAGAGGACCATTTTATTCCTCTCACCGGACAGCGCGCAGCGTGAGAATGAGCGCGGACGCTATAAAAATCAGGATGTCCGGCGGTCATCCCAAATTGGATTCATACAGCCTTTAAGGCTCGGTGGCTCCCCTGTTTCCTCTCATTATTGAGCACCCGTTAAAACGAGTGAATGGGGTCCAAGTGAGGCTGAAGAGGGGTTGAAAGCGACTTCTTATTCACGCAGTGTTCCGGCCTTAGACACTGGGTGCCTCCAGGCGGATCTTTGACCAACGCCCCCTTAAAAGTTGCCTTCGCAGGAGCCGTGAATTGACGTTTTCTCCATTCTAACCGCAAATCAGCGTTTTTTCCACACTTCAGCACTTTTTCTCAATTTCATCTGTGAATTAGCAGTTTGTTTCCATTTGTTGCGATTTTTCTCAGTTTGAGTCACGATCATCACGAACTTGCGTTCTGAATAAGCCGAGAATTGGCGTTTTCGTTATTTCAGCCACGAATTAGCGCTTTTTATCTAAACCATTGGCCATTGGTGAATTATCAATTTTTCACCATACCATTATAGCCGTGAATTCGCAATTTCAGCCGCGAATTGCTGCTTTTATTATGTTTTATCCGAGATTTTAGCGTTTATTTTTGTTTTTTTCAATTTTAGTCGCGAATTAGCGTTTCACCCCGTGAATTAGCTAAGTATGTTACTTAATTTTAGCCGTGATTCAGAAATGTTTCTCAATTTCATCCGTGAATAATCCATTTATTTCAATTTCTGCCCCAAATTAGCATTGATTCAATTTTGGTGTGGAAGTTGCAACGAGAAACCTCGAACCTCGTACTTTTTCGAATTTTTGGCACGAATATTACTATTTTCCAAACTTTTGGCCGCGTACTTGCCCCTAGAACAGCACAATTAGTGCGCCTTCTCAATTCTAGCTGCCTGTAAGGACCTTCAAAAACTGAAGATAAGCCTAATTCCTCTATTTTAGCCGTGAAGTTGCCTCGAGGAGGCGTAAACTGTTACTTTTCGCTTGACTTTTGGAGAAAGTTGTTATTTGCACAACGGCAATCTCTTGACAAAAGAATAGTATATTTCACAGCGAGTGAGGAGAGCGTCACTTTACGCGCGAGTTGTGTTTGGCGATCGAGGCGAAGCCGAGTTCACTAATTACTAACAACGAGCGCGTATAGACGCTCCTCACGAGTTGCAAACGCTAGTATGTCACTGTTAGGAGTGATAAAAATTAATAAAAAGTACCTACCTACTTTTTCTCACGGCTGTGTGCGAAACTCGCGCAACGCGGCGCTAAGTGTCTACATATATTCAAATCGTTTTTATTTATAATATTCGCCTGAACTTCAGTAGCCTACTTCGTCACTTAATCATTTAAAGCAATCCTATAATGTACTTGAATTTGCCCTGCAAAAAAGGGAGAGAAGCGGATAAATCCATTTGCTACAACTCTGTTCTCAGAGTTGGAATTGGAAAATAGGAAAATTTCAGCTTTACTTGTTCTCGTATAGTGAAAGGGAACCCCTCTTTCCTCCTTCCCCACCGCCTTTCCTTCGGCTCACCCTTTCGACAAAAGCTTGTGCGGTTTGGTTCCGTTGTAAGCATCAGACTTTGGCAACAAGTGCTGTTGGCAGCTGCGATTTTCCGTACATGGAACCTCTCCACAAACTGACATGCTACAGAATTTCATCGTCCCTCATTTCTTTCCACCCCAACCCCTCGACAACACTTCCCTTTTTGCGAACAGAAATGAAATCTTGAAGGATATTACACCTGTCAATCAACTTTCTCCGGGGAAGCAGCCTAGGCAGCTGATTGAAAACACTCCCTACACCTATGTAGCCCACCAAATTGTGGTTATATGCTGCACCTTTCTCTTATGTTTCTTTCATAAGCTAATATTCTTCTTTTATTTAATTTAAGAATAAATCAATAAAGTTGGCATTGCTTGCAATCAGCTTCGCGAGTTTATAGCCTCTTTTATAGAAGAAATAGAACTACAGTAAACATTTTATATTCTGACAATGGATTTTTTTTTTCTCGATTTATTAAGAAAATGGAATGGTTGGGAGGAAAGTTTATCGCCTTATAAATGGTCAGTTTTGCCTCACAAGTTCCAGTAATTCAACAAAGAGGCCACCCCCTCCCCAACAGTAACATTTCCTCAAGACCGATAGTCCAGTTGGTAAAAACAGAAGAGGCCAAGAAATGTTTTATGTATGAGGCAAAGGAAAGCTTGGGCTGACCGATGCCGCCTCCGCAATATGGTTTGGATCTAGAAGTGAGCGAGATAGATAGGCTGAAGAGAAAGAGAGAGTATATTGCCCTTTCCTCCCAATTACTAAACCCCTGAGGTTTTCGCCCTATTCTCTTTGATTTACTCTCCGAAGCTTTTATCGCAAAACTAGATCCCTTCCCTTCCCTTCAGCTTTACATCAGTATAAAGTTCAACGGAGAATACAATTGATGAATATTCAAAGATGACAAGAACTGCATAGCTTAATAGTGTACAAATTGAAGAGGCATCTGGAAGGGATTTTAGATATTTCTGGACATCTAATTAAACTTTGTCCTTCTCAGACTGCAGTGAGAGATTCAAGGACAGAGTTCTTAAATGTTCCCATTTATGGAACTGTCTTTTATGGTTACGCTAGACCGCATTGCATGAAACTATCTCACCGGCCAGTTTATGTCCAAGAAAAAAGTGGAAATCGAATGGGAAGAAAAGGTTTTTCAGAATAACCGCCCATGAAATATATTCAAGAGAAAATAGCCTCGAGGGATCCCTTTAGGGTCCTCTTTAGTATCCCTTTGAAACTATCCTAAAGCTTGTCGGTCGAGAGGGGAAGTCTTGAATAAATGAGCCTCATGGGTTGTTTCAAAGACAAATTGAACTATCGGGCTATCAACGCTGCTGAAATTGAAACTTTTATCTTATTTCCTTGCGTTATAAAAATGGTCAAAAACTGAAGACCGATAGGTTCAAGTCTCCATAGTCCAGTTGATAGTATCTCCTCCCTATGGACGCGGTTGAACGCAAGGGAATGTTCTGTTTTTCTAAAAATGGAAAAATGCCTATTGAAACTTTCAACAATAAAAATAATGTTTGAAATCACCCCCACCACCAGCCCCCACCAGCCCCTTTTAGTATAAATGATTGTATTCATGTAAACAGACGAGAGTTTCCCTTCGTCTAAACCGTTTAATCGAATCTTCCGTGAATATGTAATGACTAGTAATCTTGTTTTCTCCCTTAAAAACATACCCAGCAACCAAACCGCAAGAGAGGCAAACTTAATTCTGGAAAATCGGGGAAGACAAACGATGGCTTGGGAAGAAGGATAAATCAAACCGACCCAGTTGGTAGATGAGTGGGATTGGAACGTAGGGTGAGAGGTGAAGGAAAGGGGGATTCCTCTTCGACCCCTCAACTTCATTCTTCGTACACTCTATGGTTCATTTCTCACTCTTGACTATGCAAATATACTTCGATGAACCGCAATCAATAAAGAGCACGAGAGATGATGAGGGAAAGGGAAAAGTATTGTAATAATTTGCAAAGAGGGGTTTCCACCAACGCAGTTACAAATACAAATGGTTAGCTTTTTTACGAACATCAAAAACCGATTATTTAGGCCCTAAATATCATAAACGATCCTTCACATATTGTCCAGCCATCTCTCTACCTAAATTTTTATTCGTCGGTGACTCAAAGTAACCAGCTTTTTGAAAAAATGACTCCCTAAGAAGAGCAATTGAGGGGGACACCCTCCCGCGACTCCTTTTTTTGAGACTGATAATTATACACATATATACGATATTTATCACTATCAGACATCTCTCCCGCCTATAGTGAAGTGAAATTGAGGAGTTAAGTCCATAGGCGCATGGCAACTGGGGGAAGACGTTGGCTTCGTGGGGGGACGAAGGCCAGAGAGTGGGTACATAGGGTCGGTCCCCACGGACTGGCTCCTTCGGGGGCCCTCGGCTGGAGTCTAGTGGAGGCCCTTACCCCCACCCCGGCTCGACCATCCAGTTTTTTGAAAATTAGTCTGTAAACCACATCTCACATGAACTTTAAAAAATTGTTTATTCCGGCATGAAAAAAAAAGCAATTTTTCAACAGAGAAGCGCACAAGATCTCACCAGAAAACCGTCAGCTCCAACCCAATGAGGAAGTAACGTAAAAAATAAAAATCGCTGGAAACATTTTTTTTCGAAAGAAAATTGCTAAATATTAACCAAGAATTGAATATCATTGCGTAAATGATTGTTTTCAATTTATTCAAATTAGAGTTGGATGTAGGAAGCCATGCAATCTTCGTGATTTCAATTTATAGTGAAATAATAAAACTTGCCAATTTTTTTTGTTACCTTAAACGGCCGGTCCGTGACTCGTGACGTAGTTAAGGCGTTGTGACCCCACCCAACCAACACACCTAGAGAGAAGGCCTCCGGACTGGTTTCCTTTAAACGCGTGACTTCAACATCTGAATGCTGAGAATTTGTAATCTCCGCCATCACTACACCCATATCAGTGGTCCACTTTTGTTAATTACTCCTCATTTTATTTTCTTTGGGATTAAACTTTCCGGGATTTACCTTTAGAAATAACTATGCTGGCCCAACCCTTCTCATCGTGGTTGTTATCATGTCCTTGCCCCTTCTTGTTCCTCCCGTTTATCCTAAGTCCTATTGTTTGATTTGTGGAAGCTATTGTGATGTTATGCGAATGCTGTTATTACATCATCAGTATATCTAGCCTCTTTCAAATGGGTCGTGCAACTCAATAGTTACAAAAATTAATAAACAATTATAGGAACTGATTTCGTTTGAACGGATCGTGTTTTCATGAGTTTTGTTAACCAAGCTATCAATTTGGAAAATGTGTTACTTCCGTATAGGTGGTAAATGAGCCTAAAAAAATTACTGTTCATCCCCCATTTGCAGGTCCATGGCAGCCATCCAGCCAACGATACAGGCTGCACAAGCTATAGGTACAACGTAGAGGTGGGTTAAATTACGGTTAACTGTTATGACGCAACAGTTAACAATAAAATAACTAACGACCAGTTAATCACGTTAAAAAATAACCGTTGAAAAATAACTGGTCAATTCAACCAGTTTCTTCTCAACGCTCGGAGATGGCGTTATCTATCAACGGGTTAACACTTTCAACAGTTGCGGGAGAAGAACTGTTGTCCCTAGCGGGAACGAAACAAAACAGACCAACCAGTTAATTTTTAACGGTTATTTCGTAACAGTTATTTTTCGTCAACGAACGTTAATTAACGTTTACGAAAAATAACGATAACGCCCATCTCTAGTACAAAGTCCTATTTTTCATTAACTCACAATGTCACAATACGATCATAAGTTACGAACTTTACCCCAAAAAGTGACAATCAATACATAGAAAAACGAAAATTTAGCCTTAAAACGCAGAGGTCTGAGCACAGAAACTCGCTATAGAAAAATCACCATTTTCCGACGAAAACCCTGCCAGAACGGTCAAAATTTAATGTTTCCTTGACAGTAGTGTACCAACCTAGGAGCTCTAGGGGGTGGTGGACCGTCCCAGTTCCCGCTCATCAGAGAGGGCCTCCGAAAAGCTTTTACACATAGATAGAAAAATGTGGATTTTTAGGTTTTGAAAAGAAGACAGACCAGATAGGAGAGCCATAGGAAAAGAGACTTTGCGGGTTGGTCGGTGATTATTTGACTCGCTTACGCTGATCCCCAGTTTCTCTATACTGCGGCTAAAATTGAGCAGGCATGCTAATGTGCCGTTCTCGGGGCAAGTATGCTCGGCTAAAAATTTGGAGAAACAAACACATTTTTTGAGATTAAACTTGTGAAAGAACGCTCATTCGTTCCTATGAGACAATGCTCTAATTCACGGTATTTCGATGCAACTTCAAGTTCGACATTTGAGACAAAATCGCTGATTCGCGGTATGTGGATGCTACCTGAAGGCTACAGAAATGCTTATGTGCTAGAAATTGGAAAAAACCCGTAATTTCGAGCTGAAAGTGACCAAAACAACAAAAAACTGCAATTTGTGGGTAAAGTTGGAAATCGCGGCTCAATTTGAAATAAAGCACCAATGCACAGTTTCTGGAGGCAAATTCAGCTAAAATCAAGAAAAAGCTCTAATAAATAGCAGAAATGCAAAAAGCAATAGAGAATAACGTAAATTCGAGCATGAAGTAGAGTAAAAGCTCTAATTCACAGATGAAACATATGGAAGAAAATTGACAAAAGGCACTAATTTGCAGATAAAACTGAGAAAAACGCTAATTCAAAGCTAAAATTCTGCAAAAAAAGGGCCAGTTATTCTCGGTTTATGGAGGCAAATTGGGCTAAAATAAAAAACGAAGCGCTAAAAGTGAAAAAACGAATCTTTTACTAGCGGAAAAAATTGAGAAAAACGCGATTTCGCGGCTAAAGTAGTAAAAAAACTCAATTTGCCACGAATTTTAGCCCTCGCAGTACAACTGCTAAAGACGCCACCGTGGAGCAACTGACAGCGCGCTCCGTCAAGAAGAACCCGCGGCCAGCGCTCTCTCATTCGATTAGTTGCAACTTTTCTTCCCTCTACTTTCGTTACCGAATTGATTGCCCCACTGTTTACCACAGATAAGTGTTGTTATCTCGGCGAATTTCCATGGAGGGGGAAAATAGCTAGAGGGGCTGATCACAGGAGGGCGAGGTCCACGTTTAACTTGACGAGCTATAGACTTGTAGTCCAGAGTTTTCAGGTTCGAATCCCGCCGGGGAGCCCATTTTTTTCTCGAAGCTCGAATCGTGTTGGGCTGGCCCTCCCCCCCCTCCCGGCCGGAAAGACATCAATTGCATTTAATTCATTTCATTGAAATACCGCGACGACATATCAATCTTACTTCTTTTTTAAAGTTCATTTTGAGGGGTTACTTCTCCAAATAACCTAATTAGCGGGTTTAGTTCTTCCAGAAAACCTAATTATGTGGGTTCGGCACATTCTAAAGACCAGTTTCGAAAATTGGGAGCTTTGAAAAATTAGTTTCATGCCTTTGTTTAATCGAAACCAAAATTTGGCTGTTTTCCCTCTTATAGTATAACAACCCGTTTCGTTTCGTGGGGTTGACACTTTCCCAAAACCAAACTTTATGGATATGGTTCTTTGTTTCACCAATAAATTTAAAGCTTTGGCGTTTACAAAAATGAATTTTCCACTCTTGGAAGTTGGCTTTATCAAATGGTTGATTTCGTGGGTTTACCGGTTCACTTATTCGCAAATTTGACTGTTCCAATAGACCTATTTTGTGGATTTAGGCGCTTCCAAACTTTACATTTCCCTCCTTTGGTAAACTTCAAACTCCAACTCTGCCAATTTCGCTCCCTTAAACATCGTTGCGTGGGGTTTATCACCCAGAGGTGTAGGGGAAGCACGGATGCCCACTTAGACGTGAAGGTATAGTTTCCCATACCAGTGGAAGGACCAATTTGTACTTATCGATATCGTCTATACGAAGTTCTCGTTATTACACACACAAAAAAACCAGTTCACTCCCCAACAACCATCCCGCTGACCTTTAAAACTATAAATATAAGGTCAATGAAAGCTTTCTCAGTCATAAGGTATATAGGAATATGAATGTGTCAGCTCAGACTCAATTTTTTACGAACAGCACACTTCCAAACTGAGCAGAACCACAGAAAACTGCAGTTGATACAATACCAAGAAAAAAATACATAGCTATTTCGGGTTTTCTAGCCCCATGACTATCGCACAAGCAAACTCAGCCCCAGAATTAATGGCCAAAATGCTTGCCATTTTTCACATAGAAACACACTTTTGTGTACCATCAGTTTTATATAGCTTGATGTTTTCCCAGTTTACTCCAAGAATCTTTCACTATCCTTAGACGAAATTTCCGTTATCACACAAGTGTGCAAAAAAATATTTTCTGTGGGTGACTATCCACCACCTACCTGCATTTTCTGCTTCAGCTCTCACTGCTCTGATGTGATTTTGGATAATTTTGATATAGAGCGCCCACAACCCACAATTCACCGTTTGAGACAGACCCTTATTAACCAGTCAATTTATTTTTTCCCGAAATTGTGCAGGTTGACGAATGCATGCATTGGAGTTATTTTAGCTTAGTAACGCGCCGAAACGCTCTGGATACGTGTGGTGACCCTTTAATAAGAGGAAACTCCATTTCATTTTTAAGTTCTTTCTACTAAGTGGGTAGGGTATAGCTGCGTTATATTTCTTCTCGTTGAAAGTCATGTTACATTTTAATAATGCGATATAACGAGAAAACTTATGTCAATCTAACAGGTTTAAAGGTCTTTGAAATAAGGGGGTGGTTTTTAGAACAACGCACCTTATTTCCCCCTTCGAGGGGAAAAAGTAAAGAAGTGTTTTTGGTGGAAAACAATTTGCGTTTCGCCACGAAGATGTATATATCAAAAAGTTTTAGACAGTTCTAATAACGGTCACAACCCACCCTCGCTTTCACAGAAATCTACAATAATATGGAAAACCTGCCCGGGGATGGCTTAATGGATTCAGCAGATGTCGGCATTAAAGGACAAGGATGAAAGCGAGTCGGCTCCACTTTGAAATTCAATATGCCATCGTGGACCTAAAACGACGACGAAGTGAAAGACGGCCGGGGAAACACGGTGAAGGAGTGAAGGAGCTCGAAGGGTGCGGGTATGGAGTAGTAATTCGCATCGTATAGCCACATCTAAGATGTAATTCTGTTTACATTATTCATTTGCGAGGTGTCGCCCTCGGGCCTCCTATCACTCCTTTCGTCTCTCATCAGTCAAGTTCTATTTGGTAGTGGACCTCCTCGTAACCACTTCTTGCTATAAAGGTCTACTCTAAGTGGTCCAACCTCGATCTATAAGACTGAAATATTCTGTTTCAATGTAACTACAAAACTTTCCCTTCAAGCGATAATTCAGATGAAAGGAAAACATTAGGGAACTGGGGGCCTGTCCTGTCATGTTATAGCAAGTCAAAACGACATTTTATAGCGACTGTCGATTGAGGTGTTGTTATCACCATTTCTACATGTCGAGATCGTTTTGTGTGTTGGTGTTGTGTAAGAACAAACTTCCATAAACAATAATGAATTTATTTGGATACAATGACAATGGGCAACATCAATCGGAATTCTTTCGAATAGGTGTCCCAATCTGTCAGCTTTGACTGAAGAAGTCTCAGTGCTACATAAGAATGAAAATAATTAGCAAAAGGAGAACCGCAAGCTCTGGGCGTTCATCCTGCTAGTTCGAGAAAAAAATCAATCTAATTATAGATAGACATATGTAAAAAATAAGCAACTTACTGCGTGAGCTCGCTTGCAAAGACATTATTTTCCTTTTTCCTTAAGATTAGGATGTCGCCATACGAGGAGGCTGGGCCCTTGAAGCTTTAGCTCTGTTCTGTTAGTTCTGAGGTCCTTGTTCGTTGGGACGGGCCCCTAGATCACAAATTTCTCCTGCCCTGAGCCATCTACTTCTCTTGTTTGTTGCAGAACGAGAATGTTCCAATCATATCACGAAAATACGCGAATTTGTCACCACCGGCACTCAATCCACAGGGGTTACGAAAAAGCAACGATATAAAACTGGAGGGGTGTGAAGGGGGCAGGTCGTCCCCTCATTAACAATCACCCTGTCCCTCTCCTTGTGTAGTTATGACAACACAACTCTCTTCCGGTATTTACTTGGAAACTCCACCCCTCTCATCCACTTGGGAGCTTATTTTATGGCTATTCTTTAACAGCAGTGATGAGCAATCCAGTTCTTTTATATGTATATCGTTGCGAAAAAGTCGTAGGTCGCGGCAACACCTGACAGTGGAGGCGGAAGTCAGCCGGCATTGGGGGAGCAAGAATCTGAGTAGTTCAGATTTACCCCCCCCCCCCCGCCTAGAAAATACCATTTTGCGAATCAATTATGCCTACATGTGCAAAAATACAATTCTTCGAGGCAAAAATTCCAAATCCATAACAAATTTACCGCTTCTTCTTAATGAAATTCCCTTGTTTCTGGGTTAATTTTCCTGAGTAATTTGAGTCCTAAAGACACAGTTTTACTAGATTAATGACGCCTTATAAGCTAAATCGGTCATGAAATGTCCTGCTTTCTCTATGAAACTTTCAGACCATAATTTAGAAAAAAAGTCGCTGATTCTCGGTGTATAGTGGCTATTTTACGGCTAAAATTTACCAAAAACCTGCCGTGCTGTTTTTGGGCCCAGCCCACGGCTAAAATTACGAAAAATTGCCTAATACGTCGATGTAATTGAGTGAAAGAGCTAATTAGCCAATAACCTGCAGGAAAAACGTTAATTTGCGGATAAAAATGAAAAAAACACTTATTCGCGGCTAAAATTGAGAAAACACCAACCCGTATCTTCTGAAGGATATTTTGAGGCTAATCCATAACTAAATTGAAATGAAATGGTCAATGCGGGGGGCAAAATGTAAAACAAACGCCTTACTCGCGGCTAATATTGAAAAAATCACTAATTACCGCGGCTAAAATTAAGGAAAACTCGTAATTTCAGCTCAAATTGAGAAAAAGGGCTAATTTGCGGTTAAAAATTGAGAAAAACGCCAATTTGTAGCAAGAATTGATAAAAATCGCTAATTCACGGAATAATGACTTAAATGATATAATTTTACGTGCAATTTCAGAAAAGTGCTAATTCCCTGCTGCAAACTGAGAAAAAGCGCTAATTCGTGGATAAAATGGACAAAAATCCCTATAAATGTTCAAAATTTGAATCACGCCGATCCTCGGCTTTTCAATGCAATTTACTTGTGGCTAAAGTGAGAAAAACCAATATAAAACAGAGCAGATACTAAGGGAGCTCATATAGTTGTCCGCCTCGGGCCTCTATAGGTCCGCCATTGGCTGTGAAATGTACTTCGCCTTCTGAGCCAAAATGTCCATTGAGCACATTAAAATATACTTTTCGAGGGGGTTAGCCTTTCAAAGCCCAAATTTCATGGATTTGTATCCCAATGAACCAAATTTATCGGGTTTTAATCACCCAAAAGGAGGATGAAACAGTTGGTTCCAGAGTCACATTCCTCTTCTTTATGGTCTTGACTGGAATTGTCTTGGTTAGGTGGCTAGAATTGGCAGTTTTCACCCCTTTAAACCCAAATTTCAAAGATTTAGCCTTTAGAAAAATGAATTTCGAAGGATTGATTCCCTCAAAATGCAAGTTTGCGAGGTTGACTGTTGACTCATTAAAAAGTCATATTTAATGGGGTTCAAGATAGCAATTTCACACATTTGCGGTTTGTGGCCTTCATAGAAGCTATTTCGCGGATTCGGCACAAAGGGAACCCAATTTTGCTATTTTGGCAAATTCGAGAACCAATTCCACGTTTGGCTCCATAAAAGCAAGCAACTCCGGTGGTTATATTTTGCTCTTTCAAAGCCCAAAGTTTGCAGATCTGGCTCTGGCTGCAGATCTGACTAGTGAACCCGAATCATGTTGTGTAAGGTGCGAACTATAATTTTTAGGAGGCAAATTCAACACGAAGCCATTTTTTTTTTTCTCGATTCCTGAAACATCGGATTTCAGCGCAGCGCTCCCCCAACCAGACCATTGGGGGGGGGGGGCATTCGCTGACCCTGAACCCCACTTCCGCCGCCACTGACACCTGAGTTTAGGGGCACTTTTCAACATCCACTCTCGACAGAACACTATTATTGCTACCCTCTGTTAGAACTAGCGGCTTGAATGACAATGATGGAAAATAAAGTCAACACTTAATTCAATGAATAAACTCAAAAAAGCTCACAGATTGAATAATTCTTCCTTCTTATCAACTTCCGGTGTCGTTAACAACACCCCCAAGGTGTGGTCTTGATACCAACACCAATACGATACAAAAGGTAGGTTCGCTTTTTTTGTGGTTATCCCGACTCAACCCCCCCCCCCACCAACACTAATAGTATGAATAATAGTGGAACGGGGAAGGGCTGGGGACGAATTCTTGTGTTGGAAATGTATTTATTAAATATTTACTTATTACCGAAATTATTTGGTAACACTTCGTTGCAAGGAGGAGCAATCAATTGCGTAAATAAAGGCTTTACCACGGGTTCCTCTCCGGGTGATAGGATTCCAACACCTTGGAATGTTGGAAGTGAAAAATGCAGGGAAACCCGAAGTGTTTTCAAGATCCGACTATTGCGGCTGAGAAATATTGACGTTCACTCTTCATTAACATGTCTGATTAGCACTAAGGGCCGTATTCAGAAACCTACCTTAACCTTTACAACTCCTTTAAGCGCTTCAAAACAGATGACACATTTTTATAAACCATCATAAAACCATAAAACCACCCCATAAACCATAAAATGAACCCGTAATGCATTTTTTAATTTTGCTAAGCGATACTGTTTGTTCTGAGTCGAAACTGGTAACCGTGACGTCAAACTTTTGTTGCGTATTCCTAACTAATGACGTATAACGACATTTCAAGTAGTGTTGCTTACTTACAGACATCTCAGCATGACGTCATTGCTAACGAGTGTTGCTACGAAGTGTTGTTTTCAACTGACGTTAACTTTACAGAACAGGCCCCCAGGCTCCAGTGTCGTGTTGAGAAAATGTGATTATAAAGGTCGATTCAGACTATTCGGACATGACGTGGGAACACGCTGTCCCACGTGTGATAAAAAATTGCAGAAATGGATTTTGTTTGTTTACGTTCACATTACCCGGACGTGACGTGGGAACACGTGGGATGATGCTTGTCAGAGCAATGTGAACGTAAGGAAATAAAAGTATTTTTTAGAATTTTGTATCACACGTGGGAAAGCGTGTTCCGAAGTCACGTCCGAGTAGTCTTTATTGACCTTAACCCTTGATTATAACCCGTTTTCATCCCTGGAAACCATAACATCATTTAATTATTGGAACAGAATCAAAGTAGTGAAGGGCCTATAAATAATGGCGATCTCCTTCAGGTCGCTTCTACGGTTGACAAACAAAACTAATTTTTCAGCACAGCGAAGGAAGCAGGCATAGTGAAAAAAACAACGATTTAGGATAAAGGGAATAACTTTTCCTCTGGAAGGTCCAGTGTGAGTCCAGCCTCCTACATAAAGTCATGAGTTGGTATTGCCCTGTCCCTCTTTGGTTGATCCTCTGTCTTTTTTACTCTTGTATTCCCTTCTCACTTCACTTTTACCCTTTTTCCTCGATTTTTTTTTCTTCTCTGTCTCCCTCTTTTGTTTTTATTGCTATCCATCAGAACCACTTCTCTCTTCTTTCTCCACGATTATTTGCTTCAAGAGGTTGGGAGAGCTGTTTAACCACTTCTGAAGCTTTAGTACGGCAACCAGTTCCATCACAGAGATTGAAAAAAAAAAAAAAAAAAACTTTTAAAGTGCTCCCTTCCATCCCCTGGGCTTTCTCAAGTCCAAACTTTTCATTTCGTGCCATTTTCTCATTAAGTCAACGAGAAAACAAAAGGTAGACGTGGCATTATTTGCTGGGGTCATCCGAACCTGCGCGATACTTCTTATTGTTGAAGTAAAGAGATGGTTTTTAGCGAGTAATAAATGGCGTAATAAGATAAAATTTCTTGATTCTGCTCAACATTTCCGGCTGAGGAAAATAATTACGCAAAGAGGGAAGACGAAGGTCCACTAACCCAAATCTATAGGATTTCCGTGGTCCGGGTATTGATCAAGCAATAAACTTGAGAAATGAGATTCACACAAAAATCCACAAAAAGAAAACGTAATGTAATTCAAGTAGATCTTGAAAGATAGAGGGTTCCCCGACCTGAATGCTATTTATTCTCTTTCGTGAAGGGAAACCTTAGTTTCACCGTGAAAGGGCTTGGGCCTGAGGTGAGAGGGTAGGATGCTTTCAGTAAATGCTTCTGTAGTAGGAATGCCAAAGAAAGGTATGGTAATGGGAGGGGGGAGCAAGAGGATCACTCAACAGTATTACGATTCTTATATAACTCATACGCAAACAGAGTTTCAGAAGAAAAACGAGAAATACTCGTATGGATGGAGATTGGCCACTATATGTTTCCCTTTACTTGAACCGAAAGCTCTTATAATATCTATGCTAAAGCTTCTCATTGTGAGGGGAAGGGAGACACGTTTTTGGTTGCTTACTTTTTTGCGTGAGAGTTTCTCACAAGAGAAAAAAAAAAAAGTCAGAAAACATGTAGTCCAAATTAAACAAATGACACAGACTCGGTTGACCGAAGATATTAATTACTTATTTATTTTTGTATTTTAAATAGCCCCTTGCATTTCAGGATAATTAATGAATCCATCTTCTATAAAGCAGCTCTGGCTTCTGGCTTGGACGTTTTAATAGTTAGGCTATACCCCGAAATACTCGCCGCTAACTGCGGGTAGCCTAACTTATGAAAATTCCCGCCAGCATCAGAACAGATGTTCATGGATATTTTCCATGAACATAGACGATGGAATTATGTGTACGATATCCTGTGATTCAAAGTTAATTAACGTCATGGTCTCCACCACTTTCCCACAAGGCATTAGGTTCATGAAATTATTAATAGGTCTCCACCCTGGGAAACACTGCGTATTCGTAAAAAGAACAAGATCAGCCTGAAGACTGCTGCTGTGAACAGACTGGGCTGCCACCAGTGGGAGGGGGGAAAAAACTGGGGTGTGCTGTTGAAGGGGGCTAATCAACTATGAGCCCCCTCCTTTCAACAACAATCCTGGATAATAATTCTTAAACCATCACGATGCAGGTGGCACTAGTCCAAGAGACAACAAAACCACGGACTCAAATCTGTATCTTTACCGTTCATTCAGTATTTGTGAGTTTCCTGAACGTAAATTGGTGTGCACATCCCCAACGAAAGGTTTTATGGGGGGAAGCAAGATCATCCCACCTTCACACAGTCACTACCCAATGTTGCAGGAATAGCTCACTTTTAACACTATAGAAGGACGGCATGAGCCATTTTGACTCACTTCGCTCTTTGCTCTTCAATTACTTTTTTGCTGTTCGTCGGAGAAACTTCACCCTCGTGACTTTTAATATAATCTTGAATGAAGTCCGAAAAATATTTTTTCAATTTTTTAGTTTGATTATTTTTTGAGTGGGGGCTTTACTGGTCTTGGTTCTTGCAGTCTCGCAAGACTCTTGCAGCAAGAACAAGAACAAGACGACAAGACCAAGACCAAGAATTGATTGTGGATGCAAGACCAAGACTGCCTGCAAGACTTCGGGAATGTGTCTTGCGCAAGAACAAGAGTCTTGCGCAAGACTCTTGCAATTCTTGCAAAAAAAAAGATCGGAATGATTTTTAAGAAAAGCTAGCCTGTTTGACGGGAAAAGGGAGAGAGCTCTGAATACGTTTATTCGGCAAAAAACGCACTCACTCACCAGACAAAAAGGTTGAATCCTTCTCCGCACTCTTCATCATCATCATTTTTTTTAATTTTTTTTTTTTTTTTTTTTCTGGTTTCCTCTTTTTCCGTACTGAGTTCTTAGCTCAAGCTAAGCCGTTCTCTCCGCGTTGCGTTCAAGTTTTCGGTGAAGCGTGAAGGTAAAATTAGTGCCACCGAAGAAGAACCACCCGCTATTTCATCATCGAGAAGTAAATTTGAATAAATTTCATATAATTTGTACTCCAATTGTATGTGAAAGATATGAACAGAAGCGTGGAATCTGCAAACTGTGTTTTTCTAGAGGAGAGAAGTGGAAATGAATGAAAAATCTCAACACTTCGGACGGGATTCGAGAGGCACATCATCTCTTTTCATAAAAGCGATTCGCGATCCACAATAATTCTATCCTTCAAAGGCGGATCTTTAGTAAAATTTTGTGGAGAGGGGAGGTCACTCGAATCATCTCTCAACAAAAAGTACGGTGAGGGCGAGGAGGAGGCTGAAAATTCGCCGTATGCCATTCGATTTTCCTGACGCTTCTAAATTCGGCTCAAGAATTCAAGACAAGTGCCTTCAATTATGGGGGGGGGATGGAGCTGCTCGGGTCATTCCTCGCGAATCCCATCCACCTCCGTCCAATTAACCATCGTCTACCAAGCGGATTACACTTTCTCACCTTATTTATGCACCAATCCTGGGTTTTAAGGTCTCGTTTCAATCTCCTTTTAGGGCGCATCTACCCACGGTCACTTTTGGAGTACGAATTTCAAATATTTTGTTAGTTTGGATAGTCCAGCAAGGCATTTTTTTAGGAGTGAAAAGTCTGTCAAACCAAACCACTTTTTCGGCGCGAATGGTCAGTTGCCATTTTTCGGACGAAAACTGTCGGGATCGCCCTTTTTAGGGCGTGGAATAGTCAATACGATTTTTTTACAGCATGAATCTTCAAATTGACATTCTAGAGTCCGATGGTGGTCAGATTGTTCATTTTTGTAGCCGGAGGTGCCAAGTTTGGTCTTTGCAGAGAAAGGAATGGGCAGTTTGGCCATTTTCGAGCACAAACGGTTGGTTTTGCCATTTGTTTTCATGGCCTGAGTTGTCTGTGTAGGCAGTTATGAATAATAGGGCCTGTATGAGTTTTTAATTCATGTTTTTGGCCGTTTTTGGTGCACGAATCGTCGATTTGGCCATTTTTATATCAAGAATCATCATTTTTGGGCATTGTCATGGCGCCAATCGTTAGCTTAGCCATTTTAAGTGCACACAGATGCAAATTATTCGGAGTCGGAACTATTTGGTAATACTTAGCGCGCAAATGGTCATTTTAGCCGGTTTTCGGGCATGAATAGTCCGTTGAGGTGAAGCGCAAATAGTCAGTATTGAACCTATGTTGAGCGAATGTTCAGGTTGTCCATTTTCGGCGCGAGAGTGCTCGATTTTACTATTATGAGGCCAGGACATTATATGCTTCGACATTTTCAATGCGCGAATCGTCATTTTTGCGTTTTTGAAGGCACGCAGTTAGTTTGGCCATGTTCAGGGAGCGTACTGTCAGTTTAGCCATTTCCTAATACGAGTCAGACCACCCATTTGTGCAGTGAAAATCACCAGAAAATTGTCAGTTTAGCCATTTTCACAGCGCGAATCGTCAGAATTATTATTATTTTATTTTTTATTTTTTATTTTTTGCGCGTATTATAGTCTGTTTATCCATCTTTACGTTTGGAATAGCTATTTTTAGTAGGAATTGGCTAAGTTTTAGCACGCATCAATTTCTCAAGTTCCTTGGCTGAACCGGTGATCAACGATAATCTACGGGG
The DNA here is from genome assembly GCA_038030265.1 of Corythucha ciliata. Lineage (NCBI taxonomy): Eukaryota > Metazoa > Arthropoda > Insecta > Hemiptera > Tingidae > Corythucha > Corythucha ciliata. Next base: position 35,960,872 of record CM075941.1, read on the forward strand.
TGAAATGAAAGGTTTTGGCAACTATGGCTACATCGTTGACAGCGGCAAAATCCCTCGCACTATAAAAATTACTGATTTATTTCCCTCACTTTTAATTTCCGAGATAGAACAAGTAAGTTCATAGTAGTTACCGCCCCCCTCCCCAGTGTGCAAGAGTCTTGCGACGAGACTCGTGCGCATGACCATGACCAAGACCAAGAACAAGACTGAGCCTGCGAGAACAAGACCAAGACTGGATTGTGAATGCAAGACCAAGACGCAAGACTCGCTATATGCAAGACCAAGACTGTCAAGTGTTAGTCTTGTTCTTGCTTTTCGCATCACTACCTAGAAGTGCGGTAAGGAGTCATTTTGACTCAACGCGTTTTTTTCTGATTCCCGGCTCATCATTAACAACAATTTATTGGCCAAAAATACTTCAAGAAAGTCGACAATCATCGACTCGAGCATAGCAAACATCGAATTCAACGGGAAAAAAAGTGCGCCAATGCTCCAAAAATAAGAAAATCTGCCATAAATTGATGTTCCTAAATTTCAAGTTTGTTTGCTTCCCTTTTGCATTGTAATACGAAAATAAGGAAAATAGAGTGTTTAAGCCTCAAAACAATGAATGAATTCCCATGAGTCATTTTGACTCGTATACATTTAGCCGTTCTGCTAGGTAGGAAAGTGTCCTGTCCTCCTAAAAGCCCACTTCACAGGATTTCACTTTTTTTGTGAATGTAAAATTTCAAGCGCGTTGGTCTATTTTAAATAAGTAATTTCGCATTTTTAATTTTATTGGCATAAAATTGGCAAGTAGAAAGGCAAAACAAGGCCCATTTTACAACATCTATTCCGCGAGATTTTTTCATTAATAACAAATTTCACCGGGCTTCAGCTCATGCAAAAAGCACTTTCGTGGGTTTCACTGATGGCTCAAAAACAAAAATTCGCGCTGTTGACCCATGTAAAAAGCTATTTCACGGGGTTGTGTAATTTAAAGATCAATTTGAGGGGTCTTCTTCTTTCCAAAAACAAAATTTTGCAGGGTTGAACCATTTAAAACCAATTTCACAAAGATATCTCGCCCAAAAATTGAATTAAGCGGGTTTAGTAGCACTAATAACCAAATACCGCGATGTTGGTCCATGCAAAAAGTAATTTCATGGAGTCAGTTCATTCAAAACAAATTCCGCGTGGCTTGCACTCTGAAAGAAGAAGAAGAAAAAAAAAATCGCAGCATTGGCTCATTTAAAACACCTAGCCTGGCAGATTCGCTCCAAAACTTACAGCAATTACATTTGCCATCAATCCCAAGTGAGCAGTTGGTATATATCACGAAATATTAGAGAAAATTATCAAGGTTTGACTTGACACTCTTGGTAAGTTGGTGAATCTCTTGATGTTGCACGCTTCCCCCCACTGTGCTGTGTCTTCGACCATCGAGTGAATATTCCAATGCCTTCAGATACAATGAGGAAGTTTCACATTTTCCAAAAATATATTTTTTTCGATGAGGCATATCAATCCTGACACGTAAATAAATACATAAAAGTTTAAAACCCTTCAGAAATATTTTTTATTTCTTAACAAAAGTTGGCAAATTTTAAATCCCACCAAAAGAACATTTTCCACAACCTAATATCCCTTGTACCCTCTGTCCTTTTCATGCCTAAATAGATCGTCTGTTTATCCTCCAATCTCATATTAGGTCTATTCGTTTGTCGTCCGGAGCTGCACTATTAGCACTGAAAGTACTAACCTTTCATTATTTTTTCGCGTTATTTCACATGATAACCCGCAAGGTTGCAAAATTTCGTGCTGCTCGGAGTCGTCCGGGACGACAACAAACGAATACACCTATTATTGGAGAGCTCTAGTAGAAAATAAGGCAAAGAAACACAACATGCCTTTCACCGACAGCAACGTTACGTTGGCGAATTTTTTTCGGAAGGCGCATTATGACACAAACATGCTAGCTGGCGTGTTTGAAATGGCCTGAAACTTGAAAAAATCGCGTATTTATTAACTGTTGGGTTATTTTACGAACGAATCACGACGTATGCTCTATTTTAGCATAAATAAACTTTAAAAAATAGATTAATGAATAAGTTCTGACCCATGAAACTTCCTCATTCATGATTGCGCGACCTTGGGGGTCGTATAAATGTTTGATGAAAGCCGACCTCAGTAGTTATACAAGATTTTAAGTAGCAGAAAAGGTGCTTTTAGAATAAACTAAATTTTAAGCAAACCAATTCCCAAAATTTCGAGTTTTTTAGGGTAGTGTATAGAATTGCATTTAAATTAATGGGTATCAGAAATTAGTACCTATTACAAAAATCTTCTGTTTTCCATTGTTAATATTAGAATTTGTAAAATTGCCAATGTTCAACTTAATATTCACATTAAGGCCGCATCGATCATTGAATTTTCAAAAACAGGTAATTTGAATCTGTTTTATCGACTAAAACAAAGATAAGGTAATTCGAAGAGGAGTTATGCCGAGAGCTTCAGTAAGCCAGATGCATTCTATCGTATTGCCTGCAAACCTGGAGGCGGCAAAGCTGTTCAAAGTGTAGGGCTCGTAGCGATAAAGAAGATTTACAAATTTCCTTAGAATACTGTATGAGTCACACAAATAAGCTTATTCGTTAGGGGATTGGTTGAGGGGGGGGGAGGTTATTTGTACATACAAGTTTCCCACTTCTATAGTCGCGTATTTAAATAATTTACCCAAGACATGAACGAAAAGGAAGGAGTACCTGAGGAAAAGGAACCATTCAATGACCAACTTTAATTAACCCTAGTAGAAGACTAAGAAATAATTACAGCAGAGGAGGGGATCATTCGGGTAATTATTATGTATTAATTTTTATTAATAATAATAATTATTAGGTATCCAATCAAAATTCTGGCATACATCTTGGCTTAGGGTATTCATTACATATAGCGAGATAACATGGTGTATTTGCACGTAATTACAGCTAAATTCTATTTTTCATTTCATTCTTTATTCATAATCAAGTAATGATGTACACATTTTGGAGGGTACCTGGACACAATTTCAAAAGTTAAAGACATTTTGGGGTGTAACTTGGGGATGTGAATGCTACGGTGAAAGCCAGCAATTTCTCTATGTGTACGTCGTGAGGAGGCTATACAACCAAACAAATTTCTTCCCTCGAAAAATGAAGCATTTTGATAGGTTACACAGACTCCACAGGCGCTTGTGAACGGGCCTTTAACACATGATTTTTTGAAAAGCAACTTGTGAATTGAGAGAAAGGCATTAAGGCCCGTATTCATAGTCGCTACTTAAGTTAAAATTCTCCTAAGTAAAAATCAAATCAGTTGTTTCTGGAAAAAAGTCATCTGTTTAGACACCCACTTAGGAAAATTTAAGTTTAAGAAATGTCTATGAATACGGGCCTAAGGCCCGTACGCTAAGTTGCTCCTCGGAATTTCCTCGACTCCAACCTTCCTCGCAAACTGTAGAATCACATGTTATTTGATAATTTTTCATAGGCACCACACAACACAAACATAGAGCTTGTGAACAGGGGGGCCTTACACTATACTTTCTCTAGAAACTGCGCTCAACTATCAATTTACGTAACGGTGGTCCGACAAGCATATTGAAGGAAGTTCAAAAATGAATTATTTGGAATTAATGTAGGCCGCAACTCATGATTTAGTAGCAGCTAGCTAGAGCCAATGGCTATAAGATTCGCAATAAACACTAATTTTGCAGGCAAGGGAAGTTGTGAAGGTTGACGCCATCCTTCGTTCCCAAGTGGCAACCAAGAACACATCAATCCTACCTGATTCCGTCAACCGAAACGTTCGTTTTAGATACAGGTCACATCAAGACTTGATTGTCATCCTTTTGCAACACAATTCGAGCAAATGGAAACTAATTAAAAAATAAAAACCACTATCTGGAGCAATCAACCACGTTACTATTAACAATTTGTATGGGAAACCTATGACACCGAAATCTTCAATCTCCCAGGGACTCCTTCACTTAAATCCGCCTGAGCGCGCTCCGGTCCACCTGCCCGCTCCGAATATTTCACACCCACAACATTATACTGGCGTTCGTTAACTGCTGTTAATCAAAAAATCTGTTGTAGCATTAAGATTAATTTTTTATTGAGATTATTTCAGGCGTGGAACAAAGTAATTGATTGTCGTTATTTTTTCATAAAAACTTGGAATAATTTTATCGCTTGAGGCGTGACGATAAGTTAATATCGCGTTGTTAAATGACAAAAAAGCTTCTATTTTATTTTCCATAGGTATTTTACAGATCATTCCTCCAAATTAATTTTGTCTTCTGGTCGAAAATTATTAGAAAATTACAAAGTTAAATAACCCACTTTCGATTTGGAATGAAATAAGCCGATTCACCATGCCAGTGGCGGCGGAAGTATTTTGGTTCAGTTGGGGAAGGGGGGGGGGCGAAAATTAAGGCTCCTCTCTACCCCTCCTCACCATACCATTCACTACCATGAATTCGGGTTATAACCTCTTTTAAGGTCTTCTTGAACTAACACACGAGAAGTCAGTGGTCAGTTTGTCAAAGTCCTTCACAACAAAAACCAGAAATTCCAATCGAGGATAGTAGGTGGATAGTATTTTAGAGAAAACTTCAATCAATTTCTTTTCTTACCAAGGGGAATCTTTTAGGTCACCAAAGTCACACTTTGATGCAATCCTGCGCAAATCTCAAATGAAAAGGTTCACTGGCTCCCCTGAATGTTGGTTATACGACTAAAAAATATTGCTCGCTCATAAAATAAATTAATGTTTACTGTGAAATATTTACAGAATTTGTTTACGACCGCATCGTCCTTCTTTCTCTCCGCATTGGAGACGTCCAACCGTTCGAATATATCCTTATTTGACACTCCTCTTGCATTTTGTGCAGAAAAGAGCCGGTTCGATAACGTTTCCATCGTCAGATCCACTTACTCCAGTCCGGATTTTCTTTATGCAACTGCCCCGGAGGAGAAACCAAAGGTGGACGAAACGCGAGGTCAGCGATGGGTTCCTCTACGCTTGACACCATGTTTTAAGTTCCAATAAAAACTCCAAGTGTATTCAAATCGAGCAAATCCTAAAATGTTTATTTTAACAATTCAATTATTCTAACCGTCGTGCGACACAAATGTATAGCTATATTACAAAAACCCCACCCAAGAAAAAGTCCTGGGCACGCCTCTGAATGCGGCAATTCTTGTAAATACTGCCTATAATGTGCAATTTTGAATGGATTTCGACCTGAATGAGGCATTGCGCTTAAATATTGGCCTGGATACCAGCGACCATGTCGCGAAATATTCATTTCTGTACCGTTTAAGGGGCACTGCACTATAGCGGCTACTCCTGTTGCGTGTTGTGTGTCAGGCTGGAACCGCCTGTATTTCTTGGTTGAGCGTGGTGACTTCACGGGACTCATATAAATCACGTTTGTCTCAGACTAGTAACTTTAAGAAAATGTGGCCCAACAATTTGAGGTGACCACCACACTATGGAATTTTGAAGGCGGTTTTGATTATTTTTTTGCACAAGTGACCTTGACTCCAAGGAAGGGTTGCCAGAGACAAAGCTCTTCGCCCGGAGATATTATGTATTTATATATGGGGGGGGGGGGTAAATACTACGCATGTCAACACCTGATCGCACAAAGGACTAATCCGCATAAATTTGCGCGAAAGGACCAATCTGCATTATTTGGACCAAAGGGCTAATCAGAAAGCGGTTGTAGAGGTAAAAAAATTGGCGCAGCCAATCTGAAGTTGAAGACATGACTCAATTATCTGTCTTTGGAGCAGGAGCAGATCCAGGTCTGAATCCTTGGGGGGGGGGGGATGCTGATGACCCCCCCCCACCCTTTTCACCAACACCCTCATGTTACATCATTCCTACGATTCCAAAATTGATTAAATTTTGGGATGATGTTTCAAGACAAATAAGGATGTTCAGCACACCTATATGCAGTATTAGTCCGTCAAGTTAGGCTTTTACCCTACGAATTACCGGTTACCCACGCTAGGGAGTCCCAGGACACCAGAAGTACCAGAACATCAAGATTAACGCATAAATTATCGTTTTCTCGAGACAAAATGGTAAGTTTTTTGATAGAAAATCTAGAATAGAGGGCATAGACATTTTCAACCGTGGTGGAGGGGCTTGAAAAAGTTGGGTAAGCTAAGTAGGAAAGAAGGTTGATGGCCTGAAATGAAGCTCACGGAGCAAAGATTGGTCGGAAACAGGTAATTTTAATACTTTCAACATTTTAGAAAAAAAGGCCCGAAAGGTTTTATCGTGCTCCGTATTGGTCGTGGAAAACCAATGCATGCCACTCGTTTAGGGGATGTTTAGAAAAAAAACTGATAAAATGACTGATGAATGAATGTTTTCGGACGGACAAAAGTTGTGTCTATAGCGTTTCAGAGGTTTCATTTTTCCTATCGAAAACTTTCGATAGAAAGAATGCCCCAGGAAGCTGGCTGTCAAATAGTGCATTTACTACTATGAATTTCGACGTTTTTAGTTAATTTGCTGTTACCACTCAGTGTGACTCTCTACTTTAATTTAGCCATTTCTGCACAATAATCAGTAATTTACTAATAACGTGATAATAATAATAATCCCTACTAATTTACTACGTAATAACGTACTAATAATCCCAAATTAACTAGCTGCCGGAGCGATATCTTTTGATGCTTTGATGAGCGTTCACATTCAGTTCCATTCAAAGGACCGCTTCCCATGAGGCTTTAATGATTTTTAGCATGTTGTAAATCGCAAGGAACGTTTGAATAATTTTGCTGGTCAAACCACTGAAGAGTAAAGCACTTTTTTTTTTTTTTTTTTTTTTTTTTTTTTTTTTTTTGAGGGCTCGGACGGTCTCCCGACTCCGAAGGTGCCAAAAGCCTTTCGGCCCATACACCATACCCACTTGGGGCCCGGACTCGGGAGAGCCTAGTACGGCTCCTCAAACCTATTTATCCTTTCCAGCAAACTCAGGAGACGGGTCCCATTCACCTTTGAGAAGCTGGGGAAGGGTATCCTATCGTCACCAAAAATGGTGTATCTGGCCGCCGCGTAGCCGTCACACTCGCATAGGACGTGCTCCGCGGTATCTTCAGCCTCCCCACACCTTTCGCAGTCGGGCTCCCCCACTGCCCCCATGATTGACAAATGCCTATTAAGGGCGTAATTCCCTGTATACATCCCTACTATCCGCCTAAGCTTAACCCGTGTTAGTCCCAGCAACCATGCCGAAGCTTCCTGATCTTCGTCGTTGATTCCTAGTTTTGCATGTCGGTACCCGGGTTCATTCCGCCATCTCCTCAGAGCTTGGTCACTGGCCCAGGCCCTTATCTCCCTCAAGACCACCCTGCGGGCAATGCCCACCGATGGTTCAGGTCCTATTACCGGCTGGTCCGCGCCACGCTTGGCCAGCTCGTCTGCTTTTTCATTTCCCTGCCATGGATGACCCGGGATCCATCCCAACGTTAGGGAGTTCCCTTCACCCTGGATGTCCCGTATCCCTACTCTGCAACTCGCCACGACCGCTGAGTCCACCACGGGTTTGGTGATCGCCCCCAGCGCCGCCCTGCTATCAGAGTATAGACACCGATCGCCCTACCTGTCTCTTTCCGCTTCAGTAGCTCCCGAATACAGGCATCGATCGCTACCACCTCGGCCTGGAAAACTGTGGTGTGTCCCCCTAGCGGGATACTTATTTCCACCCCCAGCTCCGGCACGAAAATTCCAGCTCCGGTCGGCCCTTCCTGACCCTTCTTGGAGCCGTCCGTATAACACACCAGCTCCCCTCGCCGGGATTCCCAACCTTCCTCTCTCATAATGACTCTCTGTTTGATTTTGGTCGAGAAGTCATTCCTTTTAACCACGTAATCCGGCCTAAGTGCCGAGGACGGGGATACTCTGTTTAGTTGCACTATTTTTTCACCAAAATTGTCATTTCTGCCTAAAAATATCTTATTATTTTTGTTATAAGCTCATGGCTAATTTTCATGAGTTTCCACCAAAATTTCCCCATAGAGACTTCAGAAGAATCGAAAACCTGAGGTTTCCCCCCTTAAACTCGAAAACTACGCGTTGTACGGCCCGTAAAACTGGGTTTTCCTATATGTATAGCGGCGCCAGACGCTTAGCGAGCGCAGCGTGTTTTACATTTATTCCTAGTAACTACATGTTCACTTTTCGACTGGGAACAATTTAAATAACGCTGCGCGGAGTGTTTTGCGCTGATAGGAAAATCCGGCTCAAAACGTTGAAGCGTTAAATATCCTTTAGAATTCAAACAACCCTCTACATTTATGGACCAGCTGACGATACATTTCTCAACAATGTAAAAATTCTGCACTATCTCATTCATAAAGACTCACTTTATGAAAAGATGAGGCTAAGAAATTGGAATTCCTGGGGAGGGGGTAGCCTTTGTATTTCAGAGAATCGACAAATAAGCTTGCCAACCACAGTTTGTCCTCTGGAAATCGTCGTGATATTCTCTTTTATTTCTTAAAAAATCAATGACGACTCGAAATAGGAGGATGCGAAAATAATTGTGAATTTCATTCGATTCTACGATCCGTGCAAAACACAGAGATAAAATTAGCAATAAAAATACTACCATTACGTTTATTTTAGTGCTCTCTGTCCTCGAACAAGGAAAACAATTAAAAATAAAATATGTATAATGAAACTGTGTTCCAAAGGTTCTGAAGAAAAATTTTAACATTCAAGTTTCTTCTTTCGTTGTTGGACTAACTTAAGTCTTCATTAATTTCATTAATTATTACGCTGATTATGAAGTCTTGAATAGCGTTTCCACGATTAAGTTAATTTGTATTGTTTGTTGTAAACACCATTCTGAAGAAATGTTGAGGATAGGTAATGTTTTTTTTTTTATTTCATACTTTTCAGAGAAGTGCAAAACATTCGTAGGCGTTGCGCAGGGCGTCAATGACGGCTTGCCTATCCTTTCGGAAAAGGACTTGAGTCTTATGTCCCACAGATAACAGCAGCGGTCCGGCTCACTTTTCTCTTCTCTCTATGATTACTGATTACAGAGGGAGTTTCGTAATGAAGTTCGCGATTATGTTGCTGTCAGTGGGGTAGCTGCGATAATAATTCCATTGAACTTACCGAGCAAGTTTTTACCAGTGTTTTTATTTAATTTTTTTTTAATGTTTCGCAAGAACAGATTTTCAACAAGTGCGAGAACAGTTTGAATTTCCTCATTCTCTCTCTCTTCCTTCTAGGATGCTGATCTCTCAATTTACGCACCAATCATCCAGCACAATACTCTCTTCAGGCAAATCGTGACACTCGAAAAGGTACATTTTTTTAAATGAATAATTCCTCCCCTTTTTTAGAAAGTATCCATTTTAACAGTCATTTTGTTTCGTAAAAGGAGGAACATGACGAAGATTCTACGACAAATGTCCTGGGGACGAGCGGCCGCTCTTCTACTCATCCTGTGGCTCGTGTTCGCAATTATCGCTCTCGGTTTTCTCAGGCACGAACCTGACCACCTGACGAGTAAAAGAATTAATCAGGCGCTCAAAGATTTGCAAGCTCTTCACACTCAACGAGAGGAGATAACGCGACTTCTACTCGACTACAATTCTGGGTAAATTAGATAATTCATTCAAAAGTCATCCGGCTTATTTGTGTTTTCAAAAATCACGTTTATTGCTACGCAATACACGCGCGATTACTGCTCAGATATCTCAGAATTCCCAGGTTATGACTTGTTAAGATATTTACATGTATTCTTGTCAGTAACTTGCGTGTTGCAGGGTGTTATGAAGGTCATGTGAGTAAACAACTTGGCTAGGAAATGTTCTAGTCACCAATCAAACCAACCAAATGGAGTTAATTTGGCTAATTCTGACGGTCGCTCACTGTCTCTCTTCCGTTTGATCCGCGAAATTTGTGGTTTGAAAGAGCTCAGTCCATGGATTTGCTTTATTCAACGAGTCAAGCCAGTGAAATTGAAAATAGAACCCATTTTGACTGGGTCAACAGCGCAAAATTTTTTATTTGACGCAGCGAAATGCTTGCAATTGTACTTTTGTTTGAGCCAGCCCCGCGAAAGGCCTTCCTTGCGATGTTTTGAAATTGGGAAGGAGAAAGAGCCACGAAATTGTTATTTGTGCGTATGTTGTGTGAGTCGATTCCGGGAAGATTCATTTTGGAAGAAGCCGGACCCACCAGATTGGCTTTTCAAGTGGGCCAAAAACGCGATTTTTTTTTTTTTTTTTTTGTTACTGGTTTTGAATGAGCTAATCCTGCAATTGTTTTTCAAATTAACCAGACCTTCGAAATTGCTCTTCAAGAAGAACCAACATCCTGGAAATTTCAATTTTAATGTTGCGAAATTCGTTGAGTTTCTTAGCGAGCTGGCTCCGCGTTTGTGTCTGACATATTTTGTGAAATAGAGGTAAAGCGCAATAAATGACTAAATTGGGCAAATTAGGCTAAATTCCGTTGCGAATGATTTCAGACCGACTAAAGCTGCGAAAAATAAAATCTGGAATGATCAATGTTTGCCTTGTTTGTAAGGTTTTTGGCGTTTACTGTGCCTTACGTCAAGGTCGTAGCCAGCCCTTGGTCTAGGGGTGGGCATAAGACCCCAACAAGATAACTGGTAGTTCGTCTACTCAGATATAGGCGCTTTAAATCGTCGATTTGTTCCCCGAATTGGCGATTTAAAAAAAAAAAAAAAAAGCAAACGATTTTGCCAAAGCTGACGTGTTAAGGTGCGTTTACACTAAGCGAAACATCCTCGCGAGGATTTCCTCGCGAGGCAGCGTTTCGCTCTACCAAGACTGACAGTGAGTTTCCTCGCGAAACAGGGTGAGCCGGCAGTTACAGCGAGGCAGTCAAGATGTCTACGTCAGAGCCTGGTAATATGGTTTTTTGCAATCCTGTGGCGTCTTCGTGCTTTGCCTTTATGGCCATTATGCATCTTCACAAAAAGAAGAATAAGAAGAGGAATATACGCCGCTGGTGGTCTAAAGAGGTTTTCTTAAGACGCAATCATTACGGAAACAGTCTTTTGGCGGAGATATCTGCGGAACTGTTTATATTCCTCAATCAAACGAAAAATTTCCTCGTGACTGTTCATATGACAGGGAAGAGGAGAGGCACGAGGGGCCGAGAGGGAAGACCGAATGAGACTAATTGCCTCGCGAGGAAAAAAGGTTCGTTCACACTAAGCGAGGAAATGCAAGCGAAACACTTTGATGCGCTCTAGGAGACCGACAACCGGCCGCTCGCTGCGAAACATCCTCGCGAGGCGTGTTTCACCACTCACGATACGTTCACACTAGGCGAAACATCCTCGCGAGGCTTGCCTCGCGAGGATGTTTCGCTTAGTGTAAACGCACCTTTATACCGAAACATGTTTCCCATTTGCACATAATTCTGCATTTGGGAAGTTAATTTCCATCCGTCTACTCTGAATTGAATTATATAATGTTGGTGAAAAGATTATTTTACCACAAACTGACTTTTTTTAATGAGAAAATCAGAGATTTTACTGGTTTCATCTCAATTATCAAACGCGAATTAGCAATCTGCCGCTAATTTATGAGCTTTTACTTCATTTTTGTCACGAATTAATGTTTTTATCATTTTTAGTCGCGGATTAGCGTTTTTGCCCAATTTTACCGGTAAATAGGAGATTTAGCTCAACTTTAGACGTGTATTAGCGTTTTATTTCAAGGCTAGTCGCGAATGTACAATTTTTCTCAATTTTAGACACGAATGAGTTCATTTTTCAATGTGAGCCGCGAATAGGCGTTTTTCAATTTTAGCCGTGAATTAACTGGATGGATATAATGAATATTTCTGTCGCCGGTATTTTTGATTAATAAATTAATTAAACTGATGTTATCCGGACGACGATGGAAGGGCATAGCCCAACACAATTGGAGTTTCGAGAAAAAATGGCTCCCCGGCGGGATTTGAACCCGCAACCTCTGGATTACCAGTCCAGCACGCTGCCAATTGCGCCACGGAGACGCCTTTGGGAGTCGTACTCCGAGGGATAAGCTAAGCCGAACCCCACCCAGGTCCATTGTTTCTCGAAACTCTAGGCGTTTCCCCTGATCGGTAAACCACGCCGAAATTTATCTTATCTAGATGTTTTGAGATGGATATAATGAATATTTCTGTCGCCGGTATTTTTAATTAATAAATTAATTGTGGGTTCAAATCCCGTCGGGGAGCCATTTTTTCTCGAAACTCCAATTGTGTTGGGCTGTGCCCTTCCATCGTCGCCCGGATAACATCAGTTTAATTAATTTCCAATCCACTTTTTTGTCCAGGTGTTTACTTCTGCTACCGCGGTTTGTATTTTGCTAGTAGCCTCTTCAACATAATTCCCGAAGAATAGCTGTGTCGTCGGCAAACGTTGCAATGATTGAGTCCTCTCTCATGGGTAGGTCTGTCGTGTACAATAGGTAAAGCACTGGTCCAAGGACGCTTCCTTGAGCTACTCCAGACGATATTTTACGCAACCGCGAATATTCACCCGTGTTTCACTCGGAAGTGTCTACCATATATATAAGATTTCAGAATTTCGTATATTTTTTTCGGATTTTTAATTCAATGTTAACTCAAGCCCCTCGTGTCAAACTTTATCAAAAGCTTGAGCTACATCCAAAAAGACAGCCGAACAGATTTTCTTTTCTTCCAGAGTAGGCTCCACAGCATTCACTTTCCGATGGACCTGATCTTTTGTGGAGTGTTGTTCTCTGAATCCAAACTGATGGGATGGTATGATTAGTTTTTCTTCTAGAATAGGCCTTGGTCTTTTTCAGGAGCAGCTTCTCAAAAAGTTTCGAAACTGTAGGGATAAGTGAAATGGGTCGATACTACTTCACTTCATTAGCTTGCTTTCCCTGCTTCGCTGTCATTATAACTTCTTGATTAAATGCAGTAGCATCCTCAGTTTCCTTTCCAGCCTCGAAAAGTTGTCATCCTTTCGTATTCTGGATTCTTCATCCCCAGTATTGGTGTTTCGCATAAAAGTCACCCCCGATAATGAAGTCATGTACAAATCTGTTGAATAGATTAGTGTAGTCCTCCTTTTTCAGCGCATGTCTTGGAGGACAGTACATTGCCGCAACTTATCATCTCTCTGTCCTTCATAAAGATACTTATGCAAGCTACTTGCATTGCATCTTCTTCTATCTTTTCTTCCTCGTGAAGCTTGATATTTTACTTGATCAGAACCGCAGCTCCCCCTCTCGCTCTATCCGCAGGATGAACGCTATGATACAATCGATATCCCATAATTTTAACCAACGATGATCTAGTGAAGTGTGTTTCAGAGATTAAACAAATGTCAATGTTTTCATGATGTAAGAATATTTCCAACACCAACAACTTTTCTCGGAGTCCATTGGATTCCACAGCGCTATGCGAAATGAATGGATGCTTCTCAATTTACTTTTCATCTTATAGTTTAAATTTAGCGCTGTTTTCAATTTTCTTGATGCGCTCGACAATCTCAACATATTTTCCAACTTGATCATCAAGTTTCTTCGGAATTACAGAATAATTCCTCGGTAGATTTGTTGTTGATCCCCGACACAGGATTTTTTACGGCGTCCAAAAGAACTCCGGGCTTTGAAGTTCTCCGTTTCGGCACCCTGCGCTAGGGGTTTTTAAATGAGCGAATAATGTATCCCGAGGAGATTTGAAGTTTCCCCGTGGATTTTTTTGGCTTGAGACCTCGCCACGTTCATCAATGTCTTTCTCTTTCTTGATGAGATTTACAGCTTCTAGAATTTTTAGCCGTTTGTTCTCGAGGTCCTCGATAATATCCTTGGCAGGGCATGAGGGGCGTAGGCCTCTTGCTATTACTCTGATGGGTCGTTCATGTAACATTCTCGTACCTATACCACTGAACTTGTATCATCGTTCAATTTTTGCCTTAAATTCCTAAACGCTTCTTCGCTGAAAACATTTATTTTCCAAGCATTATTCCTCAATGAGGTCACCTTCCATGGTTCATTATCATTGATAACTGCCGTAATAGTTTGATGGAGGTCAGAATAGTTTTTCAACCCACTTACGTTGATAGTTGGCGGGGCAGGTTGTATTTTACCTTGCATAATCGTAGTTTTCTTTCCTTCTGGAGTTCTTTCCTCAATTTCCGGCGATGATTTCGCTTTTATTTTCTTGCATTCTTTTTTATTTATTTTTTTTTTTTTTTGAGAATCCAATTTGTCTCTCGCTCAAGATCCTCCTCATCGGTGCAATATTCATTTCTGCTGAGCTGGATCACTTTAGCCTGTCCTCCAGTAGGATTATTATTCACTGTAGCATTGGTGTTTTGATCCACCTGTGTTAATTGTTCGCTCAGCGATAAAATTATGTTGTACAGCTCGCTAAAAGCTTCGTTTATATTTTCGTTTTGCATTCTAAACGCTGCGGTAGTTGCACGATGCTACTACAAATTTAGTTTTTTTTTTTCGTATAATTCCTCGACCGCTTCCATTGATGAACAACCGGTGTCCCCCTCACCATCCGTCACAACTGGTAGGTCACCAGTCACCACACCATGTTTAACTATTACACAATACTGTTTAAATTCCTTGATAGCTCCGAACGATGTTAACTGTTCGAAGGTTCGCGCGATAAACGATAATATGTAGGTGATAGTCTTTCCAGTGATTCATTTTTTCTTTTACCAAGGGACTGTTGAAGGGAAAGCTTCACAAAAGATTCCTCACCCTTGCCCCTAACATCCCATTGCCACCAACGCAGCATCAATTTTCTTGTCTTATTTCGGCGCCATTCCTGGATGTCCTAGAAGGTCGAATGTTTTAATCTCCAGAAAATTTTCCTACGCAGCAGTACCCCATTTTTCAAATCAGTCGAGAAAGTGGAAGGGTGGGCAGCTTTTTGCACGTCTGGTCCTTGGTCACTTGGTTGCACCTTGGTTTACCACACGGTACGGATTTATCCGCGAAAGTACACAAATTGATTCGGAATCGTCGACTGAATCGAATTTTCAGTCAAGAACACTGCTTGGGCACCTGCAACGTTCCAGGTCGGATGGAACTGAAAAACCGTCGAAAGGTGCCAAATCTCCGTCCAGCCGGTTTCCAAGTCTTCTTTTCACGTCCCCCCCTTCATCACCATTTTTATATCTTGAAAAGGAGCCCCTTCTGACTGGGCTCCGGCCGCCCCCCTCTCCGACGCCCCTTCAACGGTATGCTACTGCTTTTATCTGAAAAATAGTCAGAAAAAGGAACCTGTTTAGTTTTGAAACACCATACGCAGATCTTTGGGCCAGACCTGTAAAATTTTGTTTCTGAAAGGATAATATATAGGTACCTCAAAACTTCTCTTTAAAATTAGCCCAAACTCTGGAAATGTTGATTTTAAACGTGTGAAATCCGTGAAGTTGGCCTTTTTTTATGGAGTCAACCTCGGAAAATTAGTTTTTTATGACTTGCAATATTCGCGCAATTTGGTGTTTGAAAGATGAAAACCAGCTGAATTGTGTTTTTCAAGGAGCTAAACGCGGGATCGGGGATGGGCGAATCCACGAAATTTGCACTTCGAAGGTGACCAACCCGCAGCGGAATCTTTTTTTTTTTTTTTTTTTTTTTTTTTTTTTTTTTTTTAGGATCCCAAACCCATTAAATTCCTTTTCACTTGTGCGAAATTGTTTTATTGAGTGAACAAGACCTGTGACATTTGGTTCTGTGAGTTACAATAATCCGCAAAATGTTGTCCTTGGAAGGGTCAAAGCTATGAAATTAGGATGACCAGACGTCCGACTTTCCCCGGACATGTCCTACTTTTCAAAAGCGTCTAGGAACGTTCGGGCTCATTTTACAGGCGCCCGGGGAGAGACCAAAATTGTCCTCTTTTTTCCCCCTACTTTTTCGGTCTCTACTTGATGTAACGTCCGGTATTTATAACTCACAAAATGTTTCAAGTTCATCTTGAAACAAAGCTGCGGCGCTAAGCTGCCACGTCCCCATTCCCAGTTTTGCTCTCACGGTCCTCATCAGCCCCGGTGAGCCGGGTCACCGCCCTAACTCGATTTTACGAAGTCAGGTCGTAGCGCAAAGTCCACCCAGAGAACAATACAGTGACTTCACCCGCTGAATCACTCCCTCTCACCGTCAAGCCTCCATTTCACTCAAAAATCTGAAATTCACCCTACAGCCTATTAGAACATTAGACCGACGAACCAGAAAATTAGACTCACAGTCTACTCTCTAACAGACGCCAATTTCGCCCATTAAAAACTGGATTTGGCGGATTCGTCTCGTCCAAATTCCAATTTCGGGGTTTCGCTCATTCAAAATTTCTGGAATTTTCGCTCGTTCAAAAACCAAATTTCGTGGGTTTGGCCCTTTTCAAACCAATTTTACGGACTTTCGCTCTTTCAGGACCCAAATTCGTGGACTTGGCTTCTTTAAAATCCAATTGCTGAGATTTTTGCCTGTTCAAACCCAAATTTCTTGGCTTTTGCTATTTATAAAATCAGTTTCTCAGGTTCTGGTTAATTAAAAATAATAATTTGGCGAAAAACGAACGACATTTAAACAAATTTCGAAATTTCTGCCTTTTCTAAATTACATTGCGCTGGAGATTTTCACTTTTCTATAAACAAACGTTTCAAATTTGGCACCTTTAAAATCAAATTTCTCTCATTTTTGTTGTTTCGTACACCAATTAGGCTGATTTTCTCGCGTTTAAAACCCAAATTTCGCGGTGTTTTCTCTTTGAACAACTAATTTTACGATTTTCGATGTTTCGGAACCCTGTTTCGGGGACTTCGCTCCTTTTAACCCTGATTTTTGGGGATTTTCGCCCGATGAAAAACCAGATTTCGTCGCTTTACCTCTTTATGAAATAAGTATAGCGGGTTCGGTAAATTCAAAAACGTAAATAGGTGAAAAACTAACGACAAAAAGACAAATATCGTTGTTATTTCGGGGTTTTCAATCTACAATTTCGCTGTTAATAGTTTAACATAACGAAGTGTTTAAACATTCAAAGTGTCAATTGTGGCACCTTCAAAACCAAATTTCACGGGTTTTTGTCATTTAGTACCGCAATCTTGCTGATTTTCACGCGTTAAAAACCAAACTTTCCTGATTTTAGATCTTAATGAAATCAGTTTCTCAAATTTGGATAATTCATTAATTGAATTTGGCTCTTTCAAAAACTAAATTCGCTGATTTTGCTTATTCTAAACCTAAATTCAGTCAATTCGAGTCTTACGAATCCCAAATTTTGCGGATTTATTTTCTTTCGAACTTTATTTTCGTGGATGTAGCTCATTTATACACAATTTCACCGCTGTTGGCTATATGTATTTGACTAGCCAAATTTCGTGGGTTTAGCTCTTTCTGGAGTCCACAGCCTCACGGCTTTGTCCAATTCGAAAAACTAACGTAGAAAAAACAAATTTCGTGATTTTAGATGCTTGAACAGAAATTTTTCGAGGATTTTTGCGGATTTGCTTCTCCTTTTTTGCGAAGCAAAAATTATCTTTTTTCTCTTGAATTTCGCGTTTCACAGAACAAATTCTGTAGCCCTAGCTCTTTCTAGAATCACTTTCGCAAATTTCGCTAGTTCGACAAAAAAAAATGTGGCTCTTTCAAAAAGCAAATGTGACTCGATCAAAAACCACAATTTCTTATTTTGGCTTTCACAAACCCATGAAAAACCAGATTGCCCGCAAAACCCAAGTTTTGCGGGCTTCCGCTCTTTCAAAAAGCTTATTCACGGATTTGGCTCATTCAAAAACCTTGATTTCATAGTTTTGACTCTTTGAAATCCCAGTTTCGTGGTTTTCAGTCTTTCGAAACCTAATTTCCTACCTGAAACGCTGTAGTGGTCGTGTGGGCGGACCTCCTTTAACATCAATCTGATCAACGATTAGTCGTTGTTAACTTGTATTTTGGCGCCCTACTTTCCTTCGAAAGCGTCCTATTATTGTCCTACTTTTCGTACTATCAGACATCCTCGGAAATCACTTTTACTTTTGGTCACCTTATGCGGAATTGATTACGCACGCACAACTTAACTGATCGTGTATACCGGCAGTACGTATATACCCCCCTCCTCATCATAAAATCCTATGTTTCGACCATGATGCCTCCAACTTTGTTCTGAAATCTGATGGTTTTGACCAATCAATCAGACAATGAGGGGCATAATTAGTGCTTTTGGCGGAAAATAGCGTTTTTTGGATCGCAAGTGCGAATCGAGAGTTCCCTACCGAGTTCGGCGGGAAAAAAATAATTTAAGCCCCCGCTTTAGATACCGAATATGCAGATGAATAAAATGTATTTTATCCTTTAGGCATTGTTGAGTGAAATGCACTTGTAGGTTTGGTGGGAAAGGGGAATCAGAACTAAACGCGTTAAGAGTCGAACACGTTTAGGTATTTTCTTTTAGGTACGTGAGCTCGTTGATCGGTGGATCCATGTCACACGACTGCCCTATTAGTTGACCATCCGTCAGTCCTGAAGGAGATAATTCAATATTGTTGTCTATGATACTATGATTGTTTCTAATTTTATGTTAATCGCATTACTTTGTATTTTTCAGTAATGGACTTTTGAAACGAGAAGAAAAAGAAGCCATTTTAAAGAGCATTCAAGAGAGGGTTAGCTTTGCCGACGCCAATGCGCTAACGAACGAATTAATTCCAGGTAAAGTCTTCCTCATTTCATTGAGCTGGCATTGACTTTTTAAAATTTCCTCTTTTTACGTGAAGTGGCTGGCACACCTTCGTGGGAGTATGAAAAATTACGGCGACGCCTTCACATGGGCGTTGAAGAAATGTGGTTTTTCGTGAGCAGCCAACTCAGGCAAATTCAAAAACGATCACTCGTGTCAAACCCGGCGTTGTCATCTCTCGTGAATAAGTTGCTCGAAGAAGGCGTCGAGCACAAAAGGTTCTGTTGTGATGCAGTAAAATTCCTGGTTCATTGGAAAAATTTTTGGTCTTTGCTATAGGTCTTTGATAAGCGACGTCGATAAACTAAAAAAAGTCGACGGATTCGAAGGTTGGAGGCAGAAGGAATTCTCCGAACTCTCGGACTTGGTCCAGAGAAGGATATCTCATTTGCAGAACCCGCAGGACTGTGGGAGCGCGAGAAAGCTTATCTGCAAGCTAAACAAAGTTTGTATACTCAACACTTACGTAGTTTTTTGATTATATGAAACCTAAAATGTGTCCCTTCAGGGTTGTGGATATGGTTGTCAACTGCACCATGCCGTCTATTGCCTAATAACGGCCTATGGGACTCAAAGAACTATGATTCTGGAGTCAAGGGGCTGGCGGTATAATCGTGGAGGATGGGAACAGGTTTTTAAACCAGTTAGCAATACATGCACTGAAGTCATTGGGCCTACTCATAATTGGCCTGGTAATATAAAACATTTTTGTGCGTTATCTCAAAGTTGAACGTTAACACGGTTTTTGCCGTACGCGACAGGGAGTCATAGTTCACAGAATGTACTCTTGGGAATCATTGATTCAGTGTCACCGCGGCCTCCATATCTTCCCCTTGCTGTCCCTAAGGATTTGGCCGAGAGAATTTCCCGTCTTCACGGTGATCCCTCCGTTTGGTGGGTAGGCCAGTTCCTGAAATATTTCCTCAGGCCTCAAGAGGCGACGTCTAATCTTCTGTACGACGCCGCTCAAAAATTTAATTTCCAGCGGCCTATTGTTGGGTGAGTGTCTCTGAGGCGAGCTTCCCTTTTGGAAAGCTGACCAGTCCGCAACGGTAATTTGTTTCTTGCAGGGTTCACATCCGAAGAACCGATAAAGTCGGCACCGAAGCCGCGTTTCATTCAGTCGACGAGTACATGTTTCACGTCGAAGAATACTACAAAACTCTATCCCTCAGTAAAAAAGTGCCAAAAAAACGAATTTACTTGGCCTCGGACGATTACAGGGTTTTTAATGAGGTCAAAATGAAGCAAGTACTATATTATAATTGCATCGTCGAACCACTTCCGAAATTGTTCCTGTATTTTGTAGATACCCTGAGTATGAAGTCCAAGGGGACCCACAAATAGCTAAAAGCGCCGCTGTGTCCACGAGGTATTCAGACAATTCTTTGAGCGGAATCATCATCGATATCCACTTTTTATCGCAGTCTGACTACCTAGTTTGCACATTTTCTTCTCAGGTTTTATACAATTTGTAAAAAAACCAGTTCTTGGAGGTCGTAACCAATCAAATTTAGGTATGTCGAGTGGCCTATGAAATCATGCAAACGCTGCATCCCGACTATTCTGGTAGATTTCGATCTCTGGATGATATTTATTATTACGGAGGACAAGGAATGCACAAGTAAGTCGTTTTTGGTGAATCGTCTGTTTGATAACCCAATAATGTTTTTTATATAAAACAGACAAGTGGCCATCATGAGTCACCGCGCCCCATCGCCTGAACAAATGGACCTCGAAGTGGGCGATGTAATCGGTGTCGCTGGCAATCATTGGGACGGTTATTCGAAGGGAACCAATCTGAGGTCCAACCGGAAAGCACTTTATCCTTCATTCAAGGCATGTCACCACCACAATAGACACCCAAATAATTTCCGCTCATAATAAGAATCTCTTCTTATTAGGTTGACGAAGTTGTTGAAACCGCAGATTTCCCAACGTATACCGAAGTACCACTTGTTGCTAACCCAGGCGAAACGTGAATTTTTCGATGATTAGAATCTGGAAAACATGCGGTTTGGGTGGGTTTTTCCCAGCCAGAATCTCAGGAACTAAAACGCCGAAGAAATGTGAAAACAGGAACTACACGATTGCAAACAAACGGGTTACAAACCGTAAAAATCGACTAAAGAAGCACCCAAGTCTTCGGAGTAGCACACATGAAATACAAGTAAAAAGCAGTATTAGCTTTCTTATAAAATAATGTTGATCTTTAATATTATTGAGAAATCTCATTAGTTGCCAATTTTGAAAAAATAAGTGCATGTTCATATAGATTTGTACCTATCCCTCAGGGTTCCTTATTTAATCGACAGTACAAGAATTAAGGACTCGCCGGTGATTTCCCTCAAGGCTGTCGTTAATAAATGCGTATAATGTTTGTGATTACCTATGTTTTTCGTTCAGTAGAGGTTATTTTCTTCTCAAAACGCACCGTTTTATAATATATCTATAATTTATTTGTTTTATTTTTATTGAAAATAGTAAAATTATTTGAAATAAGTATGGTGTTCATGAAATATTGCATATAGTTGAGGTAGGACCCATTTCTTACTTCATTGATGGCTGCAACGGCAATTGACCATTCCTATTACTGTGCTAGCAAGCTATTCAGCCTGTAAAACTCACTGTTTGTCCGCTAGACTGGCAATTTTGTCTCCAAAACTTAATTTTGAGTTCCAATAATTGGGGATTTACCTGAACCGACTACACTCACAATGTGACCATGAGCTACTAGTTTTGAGTTTATTCATCATCGGTCAACGAAAGTCGAAGACGCGAATTTGCGATATTTCTGCATTTTAGCCGCGAGTTAGCGTTTTTACTCAATTTTTTGCCGTAAATTTGGGCTTTTTCCTAATTGGTCACGCCTCTAACCCCCCCCCCCAGTTAGCCATTTTTCTTGATTTTATCCGTAAATTAGCATTTTCCCTCATTTTAGCCGCTAATTATAGACTTTCATACATTTCAGCCATGAGTTGGAGTTTTTCCCCCAATTTTCGCCGCGAATTTCCTAAAGCTTTTTTGTAATTCGGCCGCGGAATACCGATTTTGTTTACTTTGTGGCATGAAGTTACCTTCAGAAGCGTTTTCTCCATTTAAACCTCGAATTAGTGGTTTTTCCTCACTTAGCGTTTCTTCTTAACTTTTTTTTTCCAAATAGGTAAATTCGCTATTTTTCTTTATTTTATCGGAGAATCATAAATTTAAAAAAGGCAAGAAAAACGATAATTGAAATGCGCACGGCTATGAAGGTGAGAACAAAATCGCGGTTGAAATAATAAAAAAAAAAAAAAAAAAAAACTAATTTCGGGGTAAAAGGAAAATGGCAAATTCGCAATTGGGATTGCAAAAAATCGTCCATTTGCGGATACAAAAGAGAAAAAGTAAATCCGCTAATTCGTAGCTAAATTTGAGAAAAACGCTAATTCAAGACTGAAATTTAGAAAATTGGCAAACCAACAGCTGAAATTGGGACAAACGCTAATCCACGGTGAAAATAAAATTGAGAAACTCACTCGGAAACTCAATCGGTGCTAAAATTTAGAAAATGGCTAATTCAGTACAGTATTGACAAAAAGCGCAAATTAGTGGCTAAAATTTGGACAATCCTTATTGGCTGATAAAACTGAAATGAAATGCACATTAAGTCGCAGCTGAAATTGCGGAGAAACACTAATTCATGAATGAAATTGATAAAAAAACGCTAACTCGCAAATAAAGTCTAGAAAAACTTAATTCGCGGATACAAGTGAAAAATCGGCTAATTCACGCTAAAACTGAGAAAAACGCTAATTAACGCTAACGCTGATTAGCGGTCAAAATTTAGGAAAATACATATCCGTAGCGTCTGAGGGCAACTTCGGGCCTAATCCAGAGAATAAGCGATAATGCATAGCTAAAAGTGAGAAAACAAATTGATGATAATGCGGCGCAAAATTAGTTTATACGCCGCTTAATACAGTCAAATGGTAGTTTTTCAGTTTTTCCAGCTTCAGGCTCAAGTCAACTTTCTGTCAACGGCAGGAACAAACAACACAAACAAACACAAAGCCTGAACTAAAGGGGTCCATAGACGTACAATTAAATATTGTGCAATAAATTATTTGTACAATAATTTCGTTTCCAGATGTTTAGGGATAAAAAAAATTGGTTGTTCATTATATTGTGCAACCCATCAATACAACCCACAAACGTTCAACTGTATTGTACAACCCCTATTATTGCGCAATATTATTGTAGCATTCAACTTTTTATCCCAAAAGTGAGAGTATCCAACCTTGGACAGTCAGAAGTGTTCCTACCTTGGACAGTGTAAGGCTTGTACTTTTTGCATGCTTAAGGCCCATGATGTATTTGATTGGATTGATTTTGGATGCCGAAGAGCAAAGAATGCCACGAAAAGAGCTCGTTCACCACCAGGCGCCAGCCAACTACCAAAAAGAAACGTGTGCCTCAACCAGAAATTTTTTTTTGAGGAGGAGTTCTAGACCGCTTGGTTCATGGCCTTTCAACCTTAATAAGCTTTCGATACCAAGTCATGTTATCAACTCATTTTCAGTGAAAATTAAATGAGTTTTGTTCTCGAGATTTTATTTCTGTAGTCTTTGTGATTTTTCCATGAAATATAATAATATTATATTTATAACGTCCTATTAAACTCGTTAGAGTTTGAAATAATACTTCTCCTTTTAATCCTAGTGGAGACGAACCTTGAACAGTAGGTGTCCAACGTTGGGGACGTGTATGGGCCGCTTAAAGGAGTTGAAAAATGTGATGGTTTATAAAAACGTGTCATCTGTTTTGAAGCGCGTAAAGGAGATGTAAAGGTTAAGGTTGGTTTCTGAATACGACCCTAAGGCCCGTATGCCAAGTCGTTCCTCGAATTTTCCTCAACCTCAAAGCTCCCTCACAAACTGGAAAAATTATAAAATAACATGTGATTCTATAGTTTGCGAGGAAGATTGGAGCCAAGGAAATTTCGAGGAGCGACTTAGCATACGGGCCATAATCAATTGAGTAGAAAAAGTCGGAAAATTTTGCCGTTTTTCGCCGATGTCTCAAAACGCGACAGGAAACTTTGTCGGAAAAGTTCAAATTCGGATTCAGCACCCCAAAAAACATGAAAATCAAAAGTAATTCCAAGGTTTCCATTTTTTTCCACCTCAGGGCAATTTTGAACCACCATTTGACTGGATTAGCTGACTTCCGGCCAACATTGAGAAAAACCGTGTTGCCTAGTCTAGAGGGTTATTAAGAAACAACCTCTCATCAGACCGAGAATTGAGCTAGGCGGCCTAGTTGGACATTCTCCCTGGAGGCGAGGTGGCTCGAATGTACACTACGTTCTTCATCTGACTTTGCCGTGACAAGCCAGGGGGAACACCAGGGGTTCAGCAAAGCTGACGAGATTTAGCTGCTGTGGCTCGAGTAGCCCTGTGGGCTGTAGAGACAGTAAATAATTTTATAAGCTTCATTGAGGTGTGCATTAGTTGCTTATTACTTAGCGGTTCTTAAGATTTTTCATTAGCGGTAGCGTACAGGGCAAGGGTGGCGAACCGCCCTGGGCTTCCTATCAGAGAGAGGCACCTCGAAAAGCTCAAAGATGGAAAAATGAGGACTTTCAGGTTCTGTGTTCATAGATGGTACGTGAAAAAGAGTTTTTGTATACGATTGAACAGCGATTTGGCTCCTTTCGACAGTTTTCAGTCCATCCGACCCAGAGGCGATTTTATGAAGGTGGCGATAGGGGCAATCGCCACCCGCGTCAGCTTAGCCACCTTTATATAAGGGGGGGGGGGAATTAAAAAAAGAAGGGAAATTGAAGAGATATAAATGTGAGGGAAAGCAAATCAGATATCTAGATCCTAGAACTAGGAAGTTGGAAAATAATTAAATACCTTATTTTTTAAGTAATTATTGGTAGTACCTAGTACCTATTGGTAGTAAT
Source organism: Corythucha ciliata (assembly GCA_038030265.1). Classification (NCBI taxonomy): domain Eukaryota; kingdom Metazoa; phylum Arthropoda; class Insecta; order Hemiptera; family Tingidae; genus Corythucha; species Corythucha ciliata. Next base: position 35,985,578 of record CM075941.1, read on the forward strand.
AAGTACTAATTGGTAGTTTGAAAGAGCCAAACCCTGGACATTTTGCTTTTGAAAGAGCATATCCCGCGGAATCAGGAATTAAGAGAGCAAAGTTGCCTGAAATTTGGATTTGAAGGAGACGAAGCAGAGTTTTTCTGTTTGGAAATCCGTGTAACTGGCATTTGTAATAGCCAAAATAACAAAATTTGGCTTTATGAGTTACTACAATTCATAAATTTTGTTTATGAGAAAGGTAAATTAGCCTTCGAATTAGTCATAGCTGCGAAACCGATTTTAGAAAGAGCTAACGACGCGATTTTTCGTTTTTGAAAGAGCGGAAGTACGCGAAATTGTGGCTGAAATGACATAAATTCTGTTTTGAAGAAGCCAAATCCACGACATTTGGTTATGGAAGAGCGAATTTTCGAGGGGGCATTGTCGTCATGAAAAGGACAATACCACGAAATTTTATTTTCAACCGAGCTTTATCAGTTTTTCGTAACAACTCAAATTATAGGAAGAGCTTATATGGCGTGAAATTCGAACTGTAATATATCGTGAATCGCCAAAATTGGGTTTTGAAAGAGCCAAACCAAAGAAATTTTGTTTTTCAGACATCAAAAATCCCTAAAATTTGAATTGAACGAGCTAAATGCGTAAAATTTGATTTAAATTGGACTCAATTGCGATATATTTGGTTTTAGAAAGAGCCAAACTCGCAGGATTTGTTTTGGGCCAGATTATTATGCGATATTGAGCTAAAATGTCTGGTTTTAGGTAGAATGTTCTGGATTCCGGGGCCCCAAACTTTTTGTTTCAATCAAATTGCTAACACGAATTTCACCCAGATTCTTGAGCAGATATCAGACACTGCAAGGGACAGTCGGCTTTCAGGCAATTTTTTTCAGTAAGAAAATGACGAAATTAGGCGAATAGGAGGGAGGGAAGGGAGAGAACACAGTTTACCGCCACCCCCGTCACGGAGGCCTAAAACCTCCCCTGATCCGACCTGGATAATAAAACGTTTCTGCGGTGATCAGCAAGTAGTGTGGCTGAGGTATTCAATTGCGCCCATACGAAAGCGCTATTCTGATGGCTCAAATTGAGAAAACTAGCGCCTTCTGGAGGTGAATTCGCGGTTAAAATGGAGAAAGTACGCTGACCCCCAAGTTTCTTTAGGTCGTTGCAGATAAAATTGAGAAGGCGCTCCAAAGTGCTGTTCTTGGGGCAAGCTAGCGGCAAATAGTTTGGAAAAAGCGCTAATACTGGTGGCTAAAACTACGAAAAAAAAAAGAAAGAAAAAAAAAAAAAACATCCGCGGTAGTTTCTGGATGCAACTTTTGGGCCATAATTGATCAAAACCGCTGATTCGCGACGACTAAAATTAGGAAATGCGCTATATCTTGGATATACAAGTGGGGGGGGGGGGACCGCAAAAAAGCCAATCCGTAGCTTCTGAAGGAGATTTCGAGAAAAAGTGCTGGTCGATAGCAAAAATTGGCGGGTAAAATGTATATAAAAAAGCATGCTATTTGCGGCTAACATTGAGCGAATCACTAATTAAGGAGAATCGGCTAAAATTAAGAAATCCATAAATTTCAACTCTAAGTGAGAAAAAGTGCTAATTCCCTGCTAAAATGGATGAAAAGAGCTATAGTTCGTGGCTGAAATGGAGACAAATTTAAGTTTGTTTTTAAAATTGAAAATACGCCAATTATCGGCTTTTGAAGGCATCTTATTTGTGACTAGAAATGAGAAAAAGTGGTAATCCGTAGCTATAAAAGTGACCAAAAAAAACCGGGCAAATTTGCGGATAATTTCAGAAAATCACGAATTAGTGCGGCTAAAAGTAAGAAAAACGCTAATTCACTGTTAAAACGAGAAAAAGTGCTAATTCGATGCTGAAAATTGGGAAAAATTACTATTTACGGGTAAAATATAGAACAATAAATTTCAAATTGCGTTTAATATTGAAAATACGCCATATCTGAAGGCAATTTATGTAAAATTGAGAAAAAGCGCCAATTCATGGTTATATGTGAAAAACCACGCCAATTCTTGGATAAAACTGATCCATAGTTGAAGGTGTATATAACTATTACTAATGCAGGGCTAAACTGTAAAAAAAAAAACTCGCTAATTTTCGGCTAATTTTGGAAAAATCACTAACTAGCGTAACTGAAATTAAGAAAAACGCTATTTCCTTTGTTTAAATTGAGAAAAGTGTTTATTTGCTGCTAAAAAATTGAGGAAATCGCCAATTTGTGGCAAAATTTCAGAAAAATAAAAATATAAAAATAAAATATGAAATGATAAAACGTTATTTTGCTGTTAAAATTGATTTAAAAAGGGGGCTAATGCGTCATTTTTTTGTGTCTAAAATTAAAACTACCCCAATTCTCGACTTCTGGAGGCAACTTATTCGTGGCTCAAAGTATGAGAAGAAACGCCAGTCCAAAGGTGATGGCGTTTTCCATTCAATGCAATACACTAGTGTGGTGTAAGTTTTTCCACCCGTCCTCTCTGAATTGAAACATATGTTTATGGAGAGGACGCGGCCCTACTCTTGTGTAGTGTGTTGAATGGAAATCGCAATAAGAGTAAAAAATATTGATATTGCGGGGATAAAATGAAAATGTAAAAAATCCGGCTAATTTAAAAAAAAACACCGATTAGCGTTGCTAAAATGAAGAAATTTCGAAGAAGAAGTGCTAATTCAGTGCTAAAATTCTCTAATAAACTTTATTTCTCTCAAAACGCCAATTCGTGACTGAAATTGAGTAAAAGCGTTGATTCGCAGCACAGAAAAATTCCATTTTGCGTATAAAACCGTGGCTTCTGGAGGCATCCTTGTGACTATAAAATTGAGAAACATCGCAAATTCTTGGCTTTAGGTAAAAAAAAAAAAAACAAGAAAATAAACAACGGTGATTGGAAGCTCAAATTGGGAAAAATGTTGCCCGCTGCCGAAATTGAGATACGCGCTAATTAACGGGTAAAATCGACAAAAACACTCATTCGTGGCTAAAATAGAGAAATTAATCAATTTATAGCTTAAACTTATCATAATCGGTAATTGACAGATTAGGGTGTAGAAATATTGACCATTTGTGGCTAAAGTAAGGAAAAAACCATAGTTTAACGCTAGGTTAAAATTATGTTTGTTTTTTATAAGGAACCTCAAGGAGTTATCCACCCCAGGACTCCGATAGGTGTAGGTCCGCCACTGGTCCGCCAGCCCCGTGACATCGCGGTTGAACGAACCAACTCCAATTTGCACTTTTGAAGAAGTAGATTGAGATTATTGCTTTTTTGGGTGAACCAATCCCGCTCAATTGGTTTAGAAATTGCCCAGTCTTGCGAAATGATTTTATTGAAAGGAGTGAGACCCATAAAATTTCTCTTTAAAACATTGCGAATTTGCTTTTCGAATTGGATAACAGCGCGAAATTATGCTTATGCAACAGCGAAAGCCACGAAACTAGCCTTTAAGGGCGAGTCTGTGCCGTGAAACTCGTTTTTCATGAGCCCATTCAGCGAAATTCCATTTTTTATGAGGACGCAGGCGGCACGCCAAATTGGTTTTTCAAGTGGCCCCCAACAAGCGATTTTTTTTTTTTGGTAAGACCATCCCGCGAAATGGGTTTCAGATTTCCGCTGGAATTTCGAGTACCATATTACGATTCCGCTCGGGCGCGAGAACTATAGGTAGCAGCCAATAGGTATACCCATGAAATTGCTCAATGGTCCAACCCCGATTTTTTTTTTTTTTTTTTTTTATGAATCAAAAGCGCGAAATTTGGTTATTTTTAGTCGTGAAAACAGTGAATTTGTTTTTTTTGTTTTTGTTTTTTTTTTTCAGGAGAACCAGCACCATGAAATTTGCTATTAATGAATGAAACTACGTAATTGCTCTACATATACTATATTTAGAAAAAAAGAGGCGAATCTCATGAAATTGTTTTTTTTAAGGAGCCAGCCCTGCATAATTAGTTTCTGACGTGTCAGATCCGTAAAATTTGATTTTATAGCTAATGCCAAACCGGTGAACTGCGTTTTTAGCGCATTTCATTTATTAATAATGCACTAAAGGCGAAATTTGGTTATATAATTCCTCAAAAGTGAAATTATGGGTTGAATGAGCAACAAATCCCGTGAAATTGACTTTTTGAGCGAGTAACACCCAAGAAATTGCTTTCTGTGAGCAATAATCCACAAAATTTGTGCAAAAAAATGGTGATACCTACAGAACATTGTCAGCCCTACCTACCTTTGTCCGGGCTAACATTTTGACTGTAACCGCGCTGCATACTTAAAGGAACCGTAAACAAATTGGTGATGAATGGCGGCCGTCGCGTCGTAGACATGAATTAAGGAGCAAATGTCAGCCTTGTTACGCCAGTGTGTCACCTGACTATGAGTAAAACGTACTTTATAAATGCCTCAAGCGACCTCTCTGTTCAACAAAATGATCTGCGGTGTGATAGATTCGAGCTTCTGAGTCTTCAATCGAGCTCCTAAAGACAATCTTGATCTTGTAATGGAGGGGGGGGGGAGTGCAAACAGTCTCAGAAAATAAATCTAGGATAATGAGCTTATGTTGTTATACTTGAATAACATTTAATAATCATTATAATGCGGATCCAAAAGAAAAATATTGAGCGGTGAGAGGGAGAGGTACCTACCCTTACTACTGTCAGCTTCTTGACCGAGGGCTTAAATGAGTCCATACGCAACCCTGAGATATTCCATTTTTCCAGCCTCAACACCAATGTGCTAAAATCTGTTCATAAAATGAAAAGAAAATACATGAATAGAAAATCGGGTCGACTATTTCCAGCTATTTTTGCTTACATTGGGTTGGAAACTTTCATCTTCAAGTCAAGAGTGGAACTCAGTTTGGCTTCAATTGGGAGTCGAAGACTCATTGTCTTCACTTTAATAAACAGACCAAAAGGTAGAGAATAATTAAGGGATAACTTTGTTATAGGTACACTAGTGCCAACGTCGTAATTGCTGGCGTCAAGATAGCATTAGTTGTTGGCTGGGCGGCACGAGGGGGAAAGGGTACCTTAATTGTTCAGCGCTCCCCTGTTTCATACTAATAATTCACAATGACCAAGAAGTCCAAGGCTCATCGCCTGCTCCTAAAATCTGTGCATTTTCCAGAATTTCACCCTTCCCATACTCTTGCAACCCGCCCTAATCGGCTTCTTCTGTCTATCTACCGAGCACCCCTTCCCCGCTTACTCGAAGGGCTTTTCCTATTCCGACTGTCACAGAGCCTGGCACTGAGCCATAAGCATTCCTAGTTTCTTCCCTTCCTCTTTATTTATAAGAGCATATATATCAAGGGAACCACCCAGCCTAATCTGGGTAATTTCCTTATCTCCACCCGTGCTCAATAGCCTAGAATGGAACTTAAGGTGTTCTAATGGATCACAAAATTATTCTAAGGAGGTTTCTTAGACGCAGTGGATTTTGTTAAATGGAATCGATCAATTTAAAAGTTGCCTCTGACTACAAGGACCCAAAAGTTATTACCCAGAATAATAAAGTAATACTTAATGTGATTCGTAATGATTGGCTGGGAAGTAATCCGTCGAAACATTTTTTACTTTTAAAATTCAATGACATTTTAGCTACCGTACTCTCTACATAGGTGTACAACGGACTCAATTAAAAGACACGAACTCCCGAACGGTCTCCGCGCTTTGCTTATTCGATGAAAGGGACGAATGGGGGAAGTGGGGAACCAATTTCACGTTGAATGAAGTTCAACTTTCAAGACTGGAGAGACGTGGATCGATTCAATTTGCAAGTACATAGGTTCAGTTAGAGGCGAAAGGGGTTTGAAAGGGACGGGTTGGGGAAATGTGTATAATATTGTGTGAGTTAGCGTGCAGCGTGCAGAGAGCATATTGCCTCGCTTGAATATTACTCAATTGCCTCCCTAGGCTTGTTTTACGATTAGATTCTTTTTTCTCCGGTATTGACAGCAAAGACGAGTTAAAAATGATGAAATAAAAGCTCTCTCTACACCCCAGGCTGAGCACATCAGGGGACGAGACGTACATAAAAGTAGGACTCTATTAGTGTGACTGGGCATGGAAAAGAGGGGAAAGGGAAATGTTGTCGAGGGGTTTTTATTAACTAACTCTTGCTTGATGAACTTTTTATTACAGTCTTCCCAAACTTTACGACTTTAACCACTTTTTTCCCTGAAAAGTGACAACGGCGCCAGGATATATTTTAAGTAAATTTCAAATTAAAGAGGAAACGACCACGAAATGAATTAAACATGACATTAAAATACAAGTTGAGGAATCAAAGTTTCTCACAGGGCACAGCTTCCCTCCCCCTCACGAACCACCGACTGAAAATTGAGTCTGAAAAAGGTTTCTAGTTCAAATAAGATTATCATAAAAAAAGAAAGGACGAGGCATCACAAAAACGCAATTTGGGCAAGCCTACGAATTTCCCATTCTTGGTTATAAGGAAGTTCAGTTCTGTCGAGAGAAAATGTTCGTAATGAAAAGAAGCACAAGCCTGTTGAAAGAGAGCTAGGATTGAAGATGAGGCAAAAATGAACAGAAAACTTGTTAAACTTTTTAATTAAACTTTTAAGAGATCATAGAAAGACTATAGCTCAAAAATAATCATCAATTAGAAATTGTAATGACTTGTAAAGCGTTGTAGCAGAAAAAACCACGTACCTATCCCCACGATACAGCTTTGTGAGTAGAAACTAAGCTCAAATCAGAACTCACCCCCTCTAATTTAAAGTACCTTCCCACCATGTACAAGCCACAGACACGTTCTGGATAAAAACACACGATTTTTGGCCGTACAAACATAATTTCCGAGACATAATATTTCACTTCTTAGCTGATTTTCCTGGGAAAATAAAATAAAAAACTTGCTCGTTCGGCAAAATTATATCAGGGGGGTGATTCTGTAACTTGCTAAATTTACGTGTCGTAAGTCGTAAAATGGAAGAAGGGTGAGGGGAGGTACCTCGTTGCCATGGTTTTTGCAATACCTAGTGAATTCAACTGCGGAATTTTCACGCGAGAACGTGTGGTCTCGAAGAAAAAATAATGAATTCTTAACAAATGTGTGGGAAAACCAAGGCAACGGGGTACATCCTCTCCCCCTCCTTCCCAGTTACGACACGTAAATTTTGCAAGTTACAGAATCACCCCCCAGTTTATTCTTCTTCAAACAATTTGGATTTCAGGGCTTTCCAAATCCAAAATCCTGAGAGGAGGAAGAAACAGCTGGACAAGGGCATGAGGTGGAGGGTTGCTGCTCCATACGGCCCCCTGATCGCCTCAGCTACAGAGCTACTAGTACGTTCGAAAACATTGAAACAATATCAAAGCAAACCATAATTTATGGTTTTTCTCTCATACTTTAACAAAATAGCATGGCGATAAACAAATTTATCGATAATCCGTAAAAATATTCAGTGTTCTTCTTATAAACCTGATCATTAAACTCAAATGGAGCTAAAAACATTGAGGCTGAAAAGCATTAGCCTTTTCTCCACTTGAAAGAGAGGAGAACCTTTTTTTAGAGGTAAAAAAAAAACGGAAAGCTCTTCATTGGTTTGGAACGCGGCTAAAGTTCGCCCAACGGCCCAATAAAGTCCGACAGAATTATGCCAAATGAGTTTGAAATCTGAGTTAAAGCCCGGTGTGCTGATTCAATTTATATAACACTAGAGAAAAATAAAGCCTGCGACGCTGGACACTCACTCGAAAATTTAAGATAAGTCCTGTAGCACCCTTGGAGATGGTTTTTGAAATGGACTTGGAGTGATATGATCAGGGATAGGCAAATACTTCGTTATTTAAATATTATTGAAAAACTAAACAGGTACGTATTTCGTATTTTAAATAGCTAGGTATTCATAATTCATTATAAAATTATTTTGTACTTAAAATACTCTTTTGAAAACATATTACTTAGTATTTCGTAATTAGAGATCAGGGGGCCTGTTCTATAACTTTTAACTGTCACTATCACTGTCTCTTTCCACCCGTCCACCCCATCAACATGTGATTCAATTCGGGGTGGACGGGTGGAAAAGGATATTCCTAGGAACACTGAATTCTTACAGAACAGGCCCCCAGGTTCCACAACACATCAACATTTTATTAAAATAACTGTTCTGGCAGCATAGGCAGAACAAATATTCTATCTGGATAGATAGAGAAAGCTCTTTTTATTGCTCAAAATCATCTCAGACAAGGTCATTGAGTCTCAGGAAAACGTCGACCCTCCCGGTCTTCAATTGATCGCTCCGGAGTCAAGAAAATCGACTAAAACCAAGACCAAACACAACAACGCAAGTCCTACAACGCAAGTCCTAACAGCAACGTAAAATACTGTCATTTTTAGCTACTTCATTAGGCTCTCGTACTGATGCCAGCCGCATTTCTCATCAATTGAGCCTTGAGCGTCATCCAAGGCTGCACTGCTCGGTCAACTTTGAAAAAAGACTCTAAAATTGTTGAATCGGACAAAACCGCGTACTTCGGTATCCAGATAAGGCTAATTTTTGGTCAAAAGATACAGTTTGAAGCATTTTTACTCGTTTTCCCGATGGCCATGAACGACTGCTGTTGATCTGTGATGCAGATAAGCCGTGTCTAAGCTTTTTCAACCCTCTTCACGATGTCGCTAGGGGGATGCCTGACCATGCATGAGCCAATAGACTGACTAGGATATCGTAAGGGAAAGAAAACTGAAGAAAATGATTTGATGGCAATCTGATAATGGGGTCAAAGCAGTTTGACTAAGTCCCCCTCGTCGCAGCCCTAAGGTGTGAGCCCAGTGGCCATCGGATCAACGATGGGCAGCCGCTGGTATAGTCTCAAAAGGCAGGCGCTCTCCGCATGCGAACAGTACGGTGGAGGTCCTTGGTGTCTCGCTTGACGGTAGTCTGAGATGGCGCTCACACACTGTGACAATTTTTTGCAATCATCACTGCAGCTTTCTTAAGATCCTTCCTGAAGATTTAAATTCGACTTTGAAATCGAATATTGGTGCAGAAATGGAGTCAAAATTTACGTGCGAACTTTAGGCGAGGGTTGACTAGGAAGGGTTCGAGGAAATCCGCCTGAACCCCAGTTCATGAGTTGTTCATGTGTTGCCTCGCGCCCACTGGCCCACTGGAAGCGTTTTCGAGCGGCGCTACACCTTGCGTACATCCCAAAGTCTCAAATTGAATGTGACATCATGACTTGATGTCCCTAATCGTGTATTTTCACATTTGAGATTCCGTTATCCGATTCCCGTATCGAGGATACTAAAAATACAGTATGCGGCAAACGCGCTCATTCACACTTAAGATTCCGGTATCGGATACTAAAAGTATGCGATTCCGGAATCTGTAGTGTATTTTTAGTATCCTCGATACTACAGGAATCGGATACCGGAATATCAAGTGTGAAAACGGTCTTATTCAGGAAAGCAAGATCGTGCGCGCGTGCAGAATTTCCTGGAGATTTAAATGAGACCTTGAAATCCGGGATTGGTGCAGAAATGCGGCGATATAATTTACGCAATGCCGAGTAGGTGAGATATGTTAGTGTGTGGGGGGGGGGACACATGGGAAACTCCCCCTTAGTGTGGAACTTGATTGATAGATGGAGAAAGGTTCGTGGGTCAAGGCCCACTCTATGTAGTGTGCTGTTCAATTTCAGGAACTATCGTTGATGAAGATGGATTTATCTTATCTTATAGCTAAATTTAGCCTGGTATATCCCAAACGACTGAACAAGTTAGGATTATGAAATTACGTCCTTGACATTCGCGTGCTCTACACCTTAGGTCATAGGATTTATTGACCTTTCGGTGACTTTAATCTGTTAATCATGTAGCATCACTCTGTAGCACGGTGTGGTCAAGATGACCTTTCATAAGGTCCGTTGATCTGCCCGTGCTGAACAACTGTTATCAATTACTCCGGAAAGTGTTTCTTATTGCCCGAGACTATCAGAAATAGATGGTGTACACCCTAAAGCGGGCCACGCACGATCAAACATGCTTGACAAGCATGGTATTGTCAGTCGCGCTTGACAAGCATGTTTGACGTTTGACGCCGCACCCGCTAGTTCAAATCTGCCGTCAACCGCACCAACCGGGCTTCAGAAGTGTTCAGTGTTGATGTTCAAATTGAGCCTAATATAATGATTAGTCAGCGCTGATGGTTTTGGAGATATTTCAGCAAAACCCTCAAATCCAAACTACAGCTCAAGCAGCGACAGCACCCGACGTGAAATCTTCGGGAAATTTTTACTCAATGAAGGGAGGCGGGTCCGAAAGAGATTGCACCAAATATTCATAAGTTTTTGCAGCTTCCAGACTTCGGCCAACTTTACGTCAGCTTTTAGTTCCCTTCTCCTCTTTCTACCAGGAGACGAAGGGGAGGGAAAAAGTGGTAGGGTAGTTTCTTGTGTAAAATGTTGTGCTCTTCAATTTTAGTCTGGAACATTTTTGCGTTAAAACAATTTGTTCAAGAATTATTTCGTAAGAACGATCGAAATGAAACTTCCACCAACAGCAGCTTCTTAATCAGATGCGAAATCGTAGAGAATTTTTTATGCTGTGTTAGGGGAAGGGAATCAAACTGTGTGCACCAAACGTTTTCCTGTTCTTATGGGTATCTGGGCCAAATCTCAATTTAACTGTTCTACAGCTTCGTTTATCTTGAGATGGCCAAAAAACCATAAGATAATAGAAAGAAGAGAATTCTGTGAGCTTTAATTTGGTATTCGCTTAAATTTTTTGAAAGAACAACCCCCACTAGGATCTAGGCAAAAAACCATAAATAAGGACCATTGACCCTTCCCCCTCACTTCTTGCGCCAACTCTAGGTTCAAGGACTTTTAGTATGCTATACCACTAGGCATCCCAAACAACGTGGCACTGTCGTTTTTGTACGTTTTGACTTTCTACCTAGATCATTCATTGACTGGGCTATTTCAAGCTCTATTCCATAAAAAAAAAAAAAAAAAAAAAAAAAAAAAAAAAAAAAGAGAACATTGATATTAATCTTCTGTTGGTGATATTGTCATGGCGGTTACCAGACATATGAGTGGTTTATAAGTTATAAGCACCCCTCACCTATATCATATCCCAATGGTAAAGTAGCGAAAAGGGTCTCTCTACACATCACAGTCAACGTCTGATCTGAGCCATTACGGTTCACTCGGCTCGTTCTAGTTGATAGGTGGTGGAAACGGGTCGGTGTGGAGGGATGGGAGCTAATTAAACCTTGAATTATGACTCTCGTCTCTCAGAGCGCCCTGTTTCAACACGAATTCCACTTGGTAAAGGCAAGTTGCGAAGCAAACTCTATAACGCTAAAATACGGCAAAGAAGACTTGAGAGCCTCGAAGAGAGAGGTAAGTCATTTACGACGAGTATTATTGAATTTAATTGAGAAAAGTCAGGCTTGGACTTGTTTTGCCACACTTGAATACATAGTAAACCTTCTATTCAACAACCATTATAATAATTTTGACTGGTTATACTGTACAGGAGCTGATCCGAGACAGTTATAGCGAATGGTGGTCTTATGAAACTTTGTTCGTTAGTTTTCGGAAACTGCTTGGCTAATCAGTTGTTCTATCGTGGTTTGGCTTTTTTCTCGACCGTTATCTCATAATTAAGACGTCCGTTTTAAAAATAGCCTCTTATAGTACACTCGAATCGAGGCGAAAATCCGCAAAATTAAAAGTTTACTGGCTGAATCTAGTCACGATATTGCAAGTTCCGGGTCCTTAATTCCAGCCAGTGTAAAGGGGGGAGACCCCTCCCACACTTCTATCATTTAGGCAATGTGGATTACTCTCCAGTTCTTTACTTATCTATTTTTTCCGGACACTCCAGGCGTCTGCCGTTACAACCATTTGGGTTTGGTGATCACCCATCTCCCCGCAGCCCGTTATATGACTGTAAATGGCCGAGTTGGACCTATAGTGAGGTGCTCCCTGTCCGAAACTTACATCCGGTGCGGCCGATTTCGTTGCTACGAAACAAGACCCGTAAATTAATATTCATAAAGACAATTTCAACTTTAAGTCCCCACACAGCACACAGTAAAGCCGCCTTCACATGCGAGCTGTGACAGCTTAAGCTTTGAGCTGTAGCCAATAAATGAGCAACCCGCGTTTGAATTAATTATATTTCATTGGATACAGCTCAAAGCCGAGCTTTTTTCAGATCACATGTGAAGCCGGCTTAAGACTTGTGTTTATATTGTGATTATGTTAGTTTAGTTATTGTTGTCAAATTGTTTTCAAAATTATATTTTTCAAAATTAACCCGTTTAGACTGGAGTAAAAAAAGGCGTTGAAAACGGCCTTGAAGGCCGAAAACTAGTTCCGCCAATAAATAATTTTGTGAAGAGGACAAAGACTCCACACACGCGTAACGTCATAATATGGTTTGGGAACGGGTGTGCGATCTTCATTTTTCAAAATTCACCCCTGAAATAACTGAAAATCTCAGTATAAGTTCACCCAGAAAATTCACGGTCTTTCGACGACTTATTCACAAAAGCAAGGTCGTACACACACCCAGAATTTTCTGGAGATTTATATAAGAAATTGAAATCCTCGATTGGTACAGAAATACGGCGATAATTTACAAAATGCCGAGTAGGCGAGGAATGGTTGGGGAAACACATGAGAAACTCCCCGTTAATGTCGAAATTGATTGATAGATGGAGAAAAGTTTGGCGCCCACGCCATATTATGTAGTGTGCTAGTGTGCTGTTCAATTTTAGGACTATTGTTGTTCAAATATATAGAGCCGATATGGATTCTCTTGAAAGTTAACCTTCCTTAAATTTAGCTTGTTATATAACCGTAACAACTGAGTTACGTGTTTGAAGTTCGCGCGCACTACACCTCTGGTCATACGATTTATTGACCTTTCGGTGATAGTAACTCATTAATCATGTGACAACATTTGGCTCTAGCGTGGTGCGGTCAAGATGACCTTTTACAAGGTCCGTTGATCTGCCCGTGCTGAAAAACTGAAATTAGTTCCTCCCGAAATGAGTTCTTCGCAATTAAGTGGAAATTTAACTTTTCTACTGTAGAGGTTTTAGTTTTAATAAGTCTTAGTTTTCAACAGAGTTTTATTATTAACACAAGTATTCACATTCACTAGTTTTTAAGGCCCGTTCACAAGCTCTATGTTTGCGTTGTGTGGAGTCTTTGCAACCAAACAAATTTATTCCCTCGAAAAATGAAGCATTTTTATTGGTTGCATAGACACCACACAACACAAACATAGAGCTTGTGAACGGGCCCTTAAAGAACGGTCTGACTATCACTGAACAAAGGTAGGAACGTTAACGACACAAAACATGGCGGACCAATAGGAAAGCTTGTAATTGCGCGCACTTTTAGTCTTTGTTTAATTCAAATTTATACGTCCAACATTCCCCCTTAAATTTGAATTTATTTGTAATTGTACATTTTTAATTAATTTTTTTAATATGAATAAACTTATCTCTCAACCGTTCAAATTCGATTGGAGTTAATGATTTCGTGAACGCGTCTGCAAATTGATTTTTTGTGGGACAATATTCAATTTTAAAATCGTTTTGTTTCAGTTTCTCTACTATGAATTTATATTTAATGTCAATGTGTTTGGATCTTTTTCCACTGCATCCATTTTCAATTATTTTAATAGTACTTTGATTGTCTATGTACAAATTAACTTTTAAACTTTCATTAGTCAATTCATTAAAAAATTGGTAGAGAAAAATCACCTCTTTTATGCATTCACTAGCGCTTACGAGTTCGGCTTCTGCAGTGTTCGTAGCGATGTTTGACTGACGTTTAGTTGACCAGGAGATCGCTCCACCACAGTACAGAATAACGTAACCTCCGGTGCTTCGTCGAGTCTTCTCATCATTAGCGAAGTCCGAATCGCAGTACGCATCAATTTTTAAATGGTCATCATTTTTGGAGTATTTGATTGCAGCGGTTTTCGTCCCTTGCATATATCTGAAGATTCGCTTCAATTTTAAGATGTCTCCTTCGGTCGTGTTTTCAACTTTTCTTGAACATTGGTTAACTGAATACGTGATATCCGGTCTGGAGCGATTTGATAGATATAGCAGGCTTCCAACTGCTTCACGGTAAGGGTATGTTGTGTTCGGTGTCAAAGTTTCAAAAGATCCCGGTGTAGAAGGAGTTCTGACGCTCTTAGCATTTTCCATATTGAATTCCTTGAGAATTTTATCAATATATTTGGGTTGGTGTAGAAGCAATTCTCCTTTTTCCTTTTTCAGCTCCATTCCCAAATAGGTTTTAGGCTCTTTCTCGATAGTGATGTCAAATTGTCGTTTTAATTCTTTCAGAAAATCCATGATGATAGCCGGGTTGTCTCCTATAACGAGTCCATCATCCACGTGGATTGCTAGAATGAGCGAGCAGTCTTTATTTTCAAAAACGGATTTGTCTGATATGAGTTGATTTAACCCTTTCTTTTTTAAAAAATCAACAAATGTTTTGTTCCAGTTAACAGGGGCTTGTTTTAGTCCGTATAATGATTTTTGTAATAGGCATACATTGCCTTTTTCTTTCTCAAATCCATCTGGAAGTTTCAGGTAGAGTTCTTCTTTTAAATTTCCGTTCAGAAAAGCACTTGCGACGTCGAATGTAATAATCGTTTTATCTGTAGCTACTGAGTAGGCAAGCAAAAAACGTAATATATTGGTGTCCACAACTGGACTGAATGTCTCGTAGAAGTCTCCTTCTCGTTGTTCGCATCCACGAGCAACTAGTCGAGCTTTAAACTGACCATTTTCCTTTTGTCGAAATACCCATCTGCTACTGAGGAGTTTCTTATCTTTGACGTCTTCTGGAGAAAGAATTTTAAATACGTTGTTTTTCAGAAGTGACTGTTTTTCCTTTTCGATAGCTTCTTTCCACTTGGCTGAATTCGGGCCTTTAACAGCTTCATGGTACGTGAGAAGCACATAATCTTGAAGATAATTAGGAGTTCGTCTGTTTCTGTGACCTCTTTCAAGAAGTTCTTCGTGTTCAGATTCGATATCTTCATGAACAGTCTCGTTTATAAGGCTTTTTTCTTCTTCTTCTGAAGATTCTACATCAGAGTCGTTGTCTGGAATCGTCGGGTTTTCATTATTCGTCTGCGTTACTGAAGTGTTTTGCGTCATTGGAAATGATCCTGAGATTTCATCACCAACATCAAATAGTCTTAAGGCATCATTGCTGTTGTTTTTAATAACTTCGGGTATTTTGTCATCAAAAATTACGTCTCGAGAGTAGATGATTTTTCTTGCGTCCTCATCCCATAATCGCATCGGTATCCATTTGGCGAATAACCAATGTGGCGATATTGTTTGCTTCGATAGTCTAATTTCTTCAGACGAGTTAGAACTTTCGCATGAGCCGTACATCCAAAAAGGTGCATTCTTTTGTAATCAGGTTTCTTTCCGAACCACATTTCGTATGGTGTTTTCGAGTCAGGCAGTGCTTTTGTAACGCATCTATTCAGTATGTAGCACGCAACTCGGCAACTTTCACCCCACATGTCTGTTGGTAAATGTGAGTCATAGAGTAGCGCTCTGGTTTTGTCCAGCAAGGAACGATTAAGCCTTTCGGCTTTGGCATTCAGTTGTGGAGTGTGAGGGATAGTGAAATCCAGAATTGTCCCTCTAGATTTAGCCCAATTCATTAGGTTTTTATTGGCGTATTCACCACCATTATCAGCACGTATTTTATGCACAGGCAAAGTCCACTTCGACTCAACTTCGGCGACATACTCTTTCAGAGTATCAGCTGCGTCTGATTTATTCTTGAGTAAATAAATTTGTTTGAAGCAGGTAAAATCGTCTTGAAACGTCAAAATGTATGAAAATCCGTCCCATGTAGGTTTTTCAACTTTACATATGTCAGTGTGTGATTTCTAGTGGTCTGGTAGCTCTGGTTCGGGTTGTTAAAAATGGAAATCTAGTCTGTTTTGCTTGAAGACATATTTCACAGAGATATTCTAACTTTTCCAAATCAGTAGTTATTCCCAGATTATTTTCCTTATTTAAAATCTTCAAACTGTTGTAGCTGACATGTCCTAGAACTCTATGCCAGTATACAGCGTCTTTTCTCTTCGGATCAACTACTTGAAAACATAAAGGCTCTTCGATGGTTTCAGGAGTTAGTTTTAGAGCGTACAACCCATTTGGCTGTTTTTCCCCCTCAAGCACATGATCATTTTTAGAAATAATAACTTTGTCTTTGGTGAAAAGCACTTCACCACCATTTTCCGTAACTGCTCCAACTGATAACAGGTTACTCTCAAGACACGGAGCAAGTACGACGTTTTTTAGTATGCACTCCTTGGCGTCCAAAGTACCCACGCCAGTAGTAGGTAAAGTTTGGTTCTTCTTTGCTACTTTCACCTCGTCACGTTCAATTTTGGAATCATTCAAAATTGAGGGTTGATTGGTCTTATGGGAGGATGATCCACGTAGAATTTCAGTTCTCTCGTTGGTGAATTTCTGATTTTTTGAGTGAAGTAAGCAACCTTTTTCTCTCTTTTTTCATGTTCAGCGCGAAAAAAACATTTTTCCGATCTGTGATTGGTCTTCTTGCAGTATCTGCATTTGTCTTCTGTCTTACTGGAATATTTAGGGCATGAATTTGCAAAATGTCCAGGTTTTTTACAATTGAAGCAAATAGGTGAACTTTCGGTGTTTTTACGGTGTGGGTGTTTCTTTTTAGTGATATTGAAAGCAACATTATCACTGGTTTTAGGTTTTTCAAGGTTGTTCTCTTCAGCAAGGAGGCGAGTCATTAGATTGTCGAGGGTACGATCAGGCTTTGATACAGAACCCCAAGCGGTGCGAAAAGTTGAGTATTCCGGAGGTAAAATGGCAAGAATTTTTGAAATTACCATTTCATCCGAGATGTTTTGTTTTAATGCATTTAGACGAAAAGCTGAATTTTGTATCGAACTAATGTTTTGAGCCATATCGCGCGATGAATCAAACGTGTAAGAGTAAAATGTTTGTAATAGCTCATTCACTTGGTCATCGTTTTGTCGATCATAAACTTTTGTTAATTTGTCCATCATGTCTTTCGAAGTCTTACAGTGTAAGATGTGAGACAAAGTAGGCTTATTAACAGTGGCTAATATAGTTTTCTTTGCTCTTGCATCTCGTCGTATAAATTCTTTTTTCTCCTTGTCGGTAGTGAGTGTTTCTAGTGTAATTTCGCCAGATGTGATTTCATCTAGACTAGCTGATTGAAAAGCTACGTCTATTAGGAGTTTCCATACGTGAAAATTCTCGACTCCATTCAACTTCTCAATATGAGATATATCATCTAGGCTTGACATCTTGATGAAAAATTTGTTTTACTCACGGTTTGATCAGCTTCATAAACACACACATGTATTAAGTTTTTATTACTTTTCACTTCACGCACAAAGCATAGTCTGGGCACATGACCTGTAGAGGTTTTAGTTTTAATAAGTCTTAGTTTTCAACAGAGTTTTATTATTAACACAAGTATTCACATTCACTAGTTTTTAAAGAACGGTCTGACTATCACTGAACAAAGGTAGGAACGTTAACGACACAAAACATGGCGGACCAATAGGAAAGCTTGTAATTGCGCGCACTTTTAGTCTTTGTTTAATTCAAATGTATACGTCCAACATCTACTGTCATAGCCCAAAGCACTGGAGAACCTTTAAAACACAGGTACGGCAACACGGATTCCAGCACCATATTTTGTCACAGCACCAGAGTTGGGCATCGACCCATCCATTTTGCCACAAAATTTTTAAGCCACAAAATAACAAATCACCACTAGTGGGGGAATAAGGGAACAAAATCATCAGGTGGAGTCATTTTCTCCTATTCTCTCGGATTTATGGCTAGTCCTACCAGCCAACAAACTTAGGGGTAAGTAACATACGGGTAAGTTCAAACAACTTGAAATTATTAGTACATTCCTAATCATAGTTTTTTCATATAATATGATTTCAAATTTTTCCCACCAGTCTAACAGTAGTCCTTTATCCATGCAATGGACAACTTTTACTAGAGAACCTATAGTTACACACAGGTACTGACAATACTCGCCATATGTGGTCCTTTAGTGAGGGGAGTGCTTGCGATTGGCTGGTGAGCGTAACCAACATGACCGGAGCAGTGAATGAGAGATATGAAATCTATTGGGGACACAAATCGAAGGGCTGACATCTGGTATTATCAGTTAAAAGCTCCAGGAAGCATATAAGACATGATAAATCATTCAGCATGTCGTGATTGTTTGGCTTAAAATGGCATACCGTGCGCGATAATATGGTATAAGATTATTTTTTATTTTTTTAACTTATGTACCTAAGTATTACTGAATAAGCGTATGACTCGGTAAATCACCCTTATTCTAGAAGGACTATACTATGTAGAAATGGCTGTTGGAAAAGTTAACAAGATTAAGAAAAAAATGGTTTCAACAATTATGAACAGTCATACGCTTATTCAGTGAGTAATACTTACATTAATTTAAAAAATAAAAAATCGTCTTACCATATTATGGCGCACAGTATGCTATTTTTGAGCCAAACAATCACGACATTCTGAATGATTTTATCATGTCTTATATGGATCCTGGAGCATTTCACTGATAACACCAGATGTCAGCCAGTAGATAAAGGACTACTGCTAGACTGGTGGGAAAAACTTGAAAACATATTATACGAAAAAACTATGATTAGGAATGTACTAATAATTTCAAGTTGTTTGAACTTATCCCTGTGTTAAGTTTGTTGGCTGGTGGGACTAGCCATAAATCCGAGAGAATAGGAGAAAATGACACCATCTGACGGTTTTGTTCCCTTATTCGTTCACCAGTGGTGTTTTGACGACGAGATGTAATACCCTCACAGAAATTTGACATTGCAAATTACTGCAGTTTTTCAACGAAAATGATTATCGTTTACTATTATGTAAATTTGGAGGATCTATTGTTGCAGCTTACTGAGGATGATGCTTATAGCATTAAAACCGGTATAAGATAGTATTAAAATAATGAAAGTGGAGAGACATCTCGTTTTCCGAATTCATTGCAAGTTTGAAACTCTACAACATCGCCCCGATAAATAATGTTTAAACGACAGACCTATAACTTGAATATTCGTATACACACTTTTTTTATTAGAACAGCCGATTTCAAGTTTTTTATTTTATTATTTTGTAGCTTAAAATCTTTTCAAAAACGATACTCGCAAAATGGATGGGTCGATGCCCAACTCTGGTACTGTTAAGGCAATATAAAACGCATATCCCTCATACGATTATAATTATCAACTGGTCTCATTGATAAGTGGGGTATTTTTATTTATTTCGACCACTTTCTACGTTTGCTTGTTGTTACGAAGGCAATTTTTACATTAATGGTATTGTGTTCACCCTAACGACTATGAGGGACAAAATCTGCCCCCCTATTCTATAACTTTTAACGCGTGCGTTAGCGAAATAAACAAGGTGAATAATTGAAAGTAATCAGCTGAGAAAATTTGCTAACGCACGCGTTAAGAGTTACAGAATAGCCCCCCATGGTGTGAAATCCGTGTTGCCGTACCTGTGTTTTAAAGGTTCCCCAGTGCTGTGGGCTGTGACAGTAGAAAAGTTAAATTTCCATTTTATTGCGAAGAACTCATTTCGGGAGGAACTAATTTCAGTTTTTCAGCACGGGCAGATCAACGGACCTTGTAAAAGGTCGTCTTGACCGCACCGCGCTAGAGCCAAATGTTGTCACATGATTAACAAGTTACCATCACCGAAAGGTTAATAAATCCTATGACCTGAGGTGTAGTGCGCGCGAACTTCAGAGACGTAACTCAGTTGTTGGGGTTAAATAACAAGCTAAATTTAAGGAAGGTTAACTTTCAAGAGAATCCATATCGGCTCTATATATTTGAACAACAATAGTCCTAAATTGAACAGCACACTAGCACACTACATAATATGGCGTGGGCGCCAAACTTTTCTCCATCTATCAATCAATTTCGACATTAACGGGGAGTTTCTCATGTGTTTCCCCAACCATTCCTCGCCTACTCGGCATTTTGTAAATTATCGCCGTATTTCTGTACCAATCGAGGATTTCAATTTCTTATATAAATCTCCAGAAAATTCTGGGTGTGTGTACGACCTTGCTTTTGTGAATAAGTCGTCGAAAGACCGTGAATTTTCTGGGTAAACTTATACTGAGATTTTCAGTTATTTCAGGGGTGAATTTTGAAAAATGAAGATCGCACACCCGTTCCCAAACCATATTATGACGTTACGCGTGTGTGGAGTCTTTGTCCTCTTCACAAAATTATTTATTGGCGGAACTAGTTTTCGGCCTTCAAGGCCGTTTTCAACGCCTTTTTTTACTCCTATTCTTCCTACTATACTTCCTATTGGTCCGCCATGTTTTGTGTCGTTAACGTTCCTACCTTTGTTCAGTGATAGTCAGACCGTTCTTTAAGGGCCCGTTCGGAAGCTCTATGTTTGTGTTGTGTGGTGTCTATGCAACCAATAAAAATGCTTCATTTTTCGAGGGAATAAATTTGTTTGGTTGCAAAGACTCCACACAACGCAAACATAGAGCTTGTGAACGGGCCTTAAAAACTAGTGAATGTGAATACTTGCGTTAATAATAAAACTCTGTTGAAAACTAAGACTTATTAAAACTAAAACCTCTACAGTAGAAAAGTACGATACCTCGTATGACCAGAGGTGTAGTGCGCGCGAACTTCAAACACGTAACTCAGTTGTTACGGTTATATAACAAGCTAAATTTATGGAAGTTTAACGTTCAAAAGAATCCATATCGGCTCTATATATTTGAACAACAATAGTCCTAAAATTGAGCAGCACACTTCATAATATGGTGTGGACGTCAAACTTTTCTCCATCTATCAATCAATTTTGACATTAACAGGGAGTTTCCCATGTGTTTCCTCAACAATTTATCAATCATTCCTCACCTACTCATCAGCAAAAACCTCTGTACCAGTCTCAACGTCAACCATCTTCCAAACCTCCAACTTCGCATGCAATTAGTACCCCTCGCACTCGCCGTACAAGTGTTATGAAAATCGACGTTCCAGATACTGACATTGATGACGCTACCAGTGGCGATACCGACTCCTGTTGGCAAGTACAAGTCAGGAAACGAAAGCCCGGAGGGAAGAAGGGACGCCCACGAAAGCCCTCTGCTTTCGATACCCAGGCCAACCAGTCCATAAAAACTTCACGATCACCCACACCTCAAAACGAAAAAAGGATGACCTCTATCACCAAAACAACAAAGACCACCACGCCCTCACCTACAACAGGTAGTTGATGTACAGGCTCTAGAAGCCCAATTAACAACTCAACACGATTCCTCTCGGCCCCCAGTAAACACCCTAACTAGAACCGTTAACCAACCCGAAGACGACCAGAATAGTAGTCCTACTGAAACACAAAATAAATAACTCTAACCAAACAATACACTAACTTACACCTTCAATACAATAAAACTAACTTTAATTATTACTATAAAATGGATAATTACAGTTTATTACAATGGAACCTCAGAGGAATCAATCCACAGCAAGATGACCTTCTAAATTTAATCAATTCTTACAACCCATTTCTAATAGCTCTACGAGAAACACACCTACGTCCCACGCAAACTGTTGTGTCTTTTTTACACATTAATCTTGGAACCGCGGTTAGAAACTTATTTTGTATACAGGGTGGATCCATATAAGTGTGACAAAAATTTTTGGGTAAAACTACGTTAAAAGTGGAGTAAATTGGTAACTTCGGAAGTGTCCTACGTCGATCCGTTCCGGAGTTATGATTTTTTATGTGTTTAAAAAAGTAACCAATGCTTGCTTCAAAAAATCCGCAATTTCTCGGCTTATATCGCTTCAAATCCAAAACGTGATGCCATTTTTTCAGAAACTACGGAACATTTCCTTTAGGACAGAGGCCATTTTATTGCTTGAAATAATCGTCAACACCCAGAAATCTGCCATTTTTTCCGTAATTGTACGTGGCCTCCAAAATTTGTCCGTTTTACGAAAAGTCGCTGTACCCAAACAGCTTTCTCAACAGATTTTCGATGTATCACAAAAACTTCCCCGTCTTCTATAAGCTTCCTTTTGGCGTGTTCACATTTCATGTTACCACTGACGTTTCTCACGAAAACGTCACGAGAATGCACAAAAACCATGTTTATTAAATATATATAATTAAAAAATGAGGGCTCTTTAATCTAGTACGACAGGAGAGAATTTATTTGTTATTAATTCAAATTCCTAATACGACGTTCCCCCAAAGCAGGAAAACACAGCATCACTTCACTCGGGGCCATATTCATGATCGCGGCCCAACAATCGAGATGGATTATTATGCATTTGAGGAACTCCGACGAAATGATTGATGATAACTGACATCTGATTGATCGTTTAGCTTAGAAGCCACTGTACACCTTATTTGAGGAAAGGTGGAAACTTAGGTACCACTTCGGTATTGGCCGAGTCTTGGTCAGTTCCTCGCCGAGGAGAGTTTTTGGGACGTTGGCCAATGCGGCTTGCCCTTTTTTTCCCCCCCTTTTTCTTGAGGACATGGAAGCCACGGCTAACACAGAAAATAAGACCAAAATACACCTAAATGGGAAAAAAGGATGAAACACATGGCACCTCCGGCCAGAACGACCACAAAAAGTCTGCGTATAGGCTGAGGTACACATGAACCTGGCGTTTTTTTTATAGCAACTCAAGGCGCTCACTATCTTCTTCCGAAGCACTGACGTCATAGCACCAAGAGAAAGCTATTTCACATCGAAAAAACGATAAAACGTCATTTTTGAGGGAAATTGTAAACGCCACGAAATTAATTGTAAGCGACAGTACGTTTGGCGTATACGATCCCAAGTGGGAGTCTCATGTCGTTTACGTTTGGCTGAGAGGGTGGATACGATGTTTTTGATGGCGCTTACGTTTTCCCGTCCAAATTTCAAAGCTAAAAAAAAAATAGTTTAAACCAAATTTTGGCTTAATTTGTTGTTGTTTTATGTACATGAACGTGCCATAGAATCTAAAAATCCCAAAAACTCAAATTGACGAAAATTGGCGCTTACGATACTTTGCGTTTCCAGTAACGATAATATGAAAACAAAAACATGACAATCTCCCCCACTTTTTGTTTTTATAATTAATGACGTAATCGTTTAAATAACGAAGTGGTCGCCTGTTCCTAGCAGAGCGACGAAGATAATGTTCTGGACGAGGTGAACTGGGTAATGTTTGGGGTGCCAATTCTTCATCTTGTTGCTATTAGGTGAAAAAAATGACAAGCTGTTTTTTCCCCAGAGTTTATCCAGAGTTGACGTTCTTTCTTTCCATTGCGAACTAATAGATTTATACGTAATTTAATTAAAATACATTTGAAAAAAAAAAAAAAAACATTGTAGCCGTTTCGGCACGTATACGTTGATTCTCGAGATACCTGCGCGGTTGGAAGAGAGGGAGAAAAACCGTGTACATTTGAATTTTTATTTGATTTAACCTCCTGTTTATCGTTGCCTAATGAGGTCGGCGAATTGGCCGACGAAACGTCGCTTTATATGAAAAAAACAGCTGTCATTTTTTTCACCTATAGCCCTAATTGGTCTTTAATGGGAATCGAAGTTATTGGAATGGGCGATAGTTTTTGTTTCACAATAATTATGACTTTTTTGTTATAGAGAATAGGACCCCTGTACTCTTTGTATCTTCCGTATATCGTTATAAGGAGGATTACTATAAGGAGGCTTCACCTTGGAAAGCTTGCATGGAATTATAAAAGTAAAATAATGGAAAGGAACAAGAAAGTTAAATTTTAATTGTATATGAACAAAGTAATTTAATTATATTACACCAAAAACTCAATTTTTTTTCTTTTTCCCTCTGGCGTACCTATCGATGACACTCTCTGCTGAACATAATAATGTCTCGGTGGATGTGCAGCAGCGCTAATCCTTTTAAACGGTCCTCACCCATGCGTGACCTGAGCCAGGTTTTCAGTCGCCGAAGGGTGGAAAAAGAGCGTTCCGCTGTCGCTACACTAATGGGAAGGGTTGCAAGAATCGAAATGAGGATGAAGATACATGGATAAACATCCTTGTCACAGTTTTCTAAGACGTCCATTCCATGATATTTGTGGGTATCTTGCCTCCCTCTTTCCGAATACGTCTAAAACTTTCGACCCACATACTGTAACTCTGCCTCTAAGTAGGACCTTTTATCCCCAAGAACGGTACTGTATCTCTCGGCTAAGATCTTCAGCACCCTTCTCGACGACGGATCTGAATCGTCGTCCAATTTCCAACAGAATGGAAGGAGGATCCTGAGGTTAAACGATCTCAAAATGTCATCGGAGAACCGGTCTTCAAGATCAGAGAGAGTGGCCTCCAGAAGGGGAATAAATATAGATCGCCTGTAGTAATCCTCTGTGCTTTCGAAAGGGCGATTAGCCCTTGATTTCTGCACTCTCGTTACACGTTGCACTTCAAGTTGACAGTTTACACCGTCCGCTGCTTCGCATGCCTTCTTGAATACCTCACTGAAATAATCGTCGGCTAGACTTCTACGGCTTCGTAGAACGGCGATTGTGTCCTTCACCATGTTGGATGCTGCAACAGCATCTAGGGCCGGCTTTTGTAAAGTCAAGCTGAGGGTTCACGTGGTACTAAGAACGTAAGAATTGTACTAAGAACATTTTATCAAATCGTTCTGTGTAGTTTATTGATGTAGGTAGCACTTGAATAGGCATGTTCTGTTATGTGACCGAGGTAGTCAATCTGAGTTTGGAAGAAGGTACACTTTTTTTTGTTTACGTGTAAATCGTTTTCAGCTAGACGTTTTAGACAAGCGCGAAGATTTTCCCTGCAATCTTCCAAAGTAGCTCCATGGATAACTATATCGTCGAAATATGATTCTGTTTTCTTGAGGCCGTGTTAATATTTGTGTCAAGATTCTCTTAAGTCGAAGGAGCCGTTTTTATTCCGAAGCTTAAGCGTTTCATACGATACGCTCTTCATTGGGTGACCTGTGTCTGAATTTCGGAGCTTTTCGTGTCGACTTTTAGATGGAGGTATGCTTTGCATAGATCCAGCTTGCAAAATAATTTGGAATCTCTCAGACTATTCAAAACGTCGTCAATGCGGCTTATGGGATGTGTAGCGTTTGGTTTTCAGGGGTCGCTACTTAGCCCCTTTTGATAGTCAATTTTGTCAGGGGGTTCCTTCAAGCGAGCGTAAAGGGGATGAGGGTAAGAAGCAAGACGCGGTTTTGTATGTTAACAATTTTTTATTCAATACACGGACAGATAAGACAGTCAATACACGGAAGGTAGAGGTGGGTTAAATAACGGTTAACTGTTATGGCGCAACAGTTAACAATAAAATAACTAACGACCAGTTAATCACGTTAAAAAATAACCGTTGAAAAATAACTGGTCAATTCAGCCAGTTTCTTCTCAACGCTCGGAGATGGCGTTATCTATCAACGAGTTAACACTTTCAACAGTTGCGGGAGAAGAACTGTTGTCCCTAGCGGGAACGAAACAAAACAGACCAACCAGTTAATTTTTAACGGTTATTTCGTAACAGTTATTTTTCGTCAACGAACGTTAATTAACGTTTACGAAAAATAACGATAACGCCCATCTCTAACGGAAGGTAATGACTGTGATTCCCCTGTCCTTCCCAAGACGAGAGAGGCCCAGTTTGGTGACCTACCCCAGGCAGTGAGAACTAAGTACCATCACAGACAACATGCAGTAGAGTGGGAGGACTCACCGTAAAAAAGGAATATCCAAAGTTTCGTGTGAATATCCAAAGCACGTGGTGGCGGCGACTTAAGATAAGACGAGATAAGACCACGTGGTTCACCAACACTCCTTCGCCTGTCAACGACCGATGAGGTTTCGATACTCTAGGCCCCGCACTCGGACGCTAATCGGCAGGCGTCGGCGACGGGAGTACGGGACGATGGAGAAAGACTCACGACTGAACAGTGAGCGATGACGACTGAGACAGGCTCGCTACTGAACAGTGAGCAATGACGACTGAGACAGTCTCACTACTGAACAGGGAGCTACGACGACTGGAACGAACTCTCGACGAAACAGTGAGTGACGACGACAGGGACGAACTCACGACGGAATGTGAGCGACGACGACTGGGACGAACTCACGACGGAACGGTGACCAATGACGACTGAGACAGGCTCACTACTGACCGGTGAGCGACGACGGCTGACTTACACACTCTACACTGACTCTTTTCCTTTCTACTCACAACTCGTTTCTCTACGACTTTAACCGACTCACTACTAGCATAACCACTCCGCGCCGACTCTTTCCTTTCCAACTCACGTTCTGATTGAGCACCCGAATTCTATGGCTGACCCTTCACATCCGAGCCCCACGCATAGATTGATCGTCCCTTTTCTTTGCCCATCGCTCCCACCCTGTAGCCAGGCCAACCCACCGAATCCCTCCCCGAGATGAACCGGGGAATCGAACCTCCTACGACTTCTGAATTATTATTTCTCAATAATAAGTCTTTGTAATCGTATCGCAAAAATATTTTTTGACCCCCCCCCCCTCAAAATTTGTACTTTTACGTTTCAAAGTGCGTATAGAATCCAAATCTGAAATAAAAAAAAAAATGTCCGTCCGCCGTCCGGGCCATATCTTGCCCTAGGATTGCTCGAAAAAACTCGTTCTTTCGCACGTAGACTCCATTTGGGGTCTAGTTGGTCCTATTCTAACATCTGATCAGTTTCATCAAATAACTCCCTGGGGTTTTATGGGCCAAAAGCGGGTCCAAAATGGGTATTTTCAAAGGATTTGGGATCATAGGGGTGTGGGGTCTCGATTTTCATGTAATTTCAAGCCGGATTTGACTACATCCATGAATAATAAACCCATAAACAGTCGAAATAATAAGGCATTGTTCGATAATTCGCAGCGTTTTTTAGTATTATTTACTTCGATAGCTGTTGTAGAGTTTGCCCCATGAATAAGGATGCAACTATAGCGGCGGATGGGGGGGGGGACGCAAACTTTTAGTGGGGGGGGGGAACCACGCTACAGATGGTTTGCGGAGACGAGATTTTGTTAACACCACATTTATAGTCAACGCAAAACGGACGTTACCATCTGGCTAAGGTATTACCACCAGAGGTGAACCCCAGTCACTTGACGGTGGTGACGGGTGTGATTATTCCAGAAGATTCAAGGGAATCTAGTTCTTTTTATACTTTCTCGCGCAATGCATAGGGAACTTTACGAACATGATTAAAACTGGGTGTTGCATTTTCCCGTAAACGATGCTTAATTTCAACGTTAGGGATGCAGCCGACTTTTTGTTCGAAAACTGTGTCAATTCGTTAAAGAAGTCTTCGGTTGGTGCGTGGTGAATAGAGACAGAGTCACGAGTACGAGTGGTGTGATTTTCGAGGTCGATTTGTATTAGGCTGATATCGAGAAATCGTATCCACGTTCGCCCTAGTAGTGCTTGATGGCCAGGAGGAACGACATATAGATCGCTCGTTATCGATCGATTTTTGTATGTGACGGTGACTTTTACTTTTCCGTGAGGTTTGATGGTGTGTTCTGAATAAGAACGAAAAACTAGGTCGGATGATTGTAATTGTAGACCCAAATCAAGTGAGGCAAAATCATCGGTGGGTATGAGGGAATATTTTGCACCGGAGTCGACTTCAAAATCTGACACACGCCGTTCAGTTTAACCGTGACGATGTACTTGTCTGGGTGAGGTGTCACTTCAAACGAGGCTGGCTGAATACCTTGAAAGTATCACTCGAGCCAGTGTAGGAGAAAAATCCAGGAGAAATAGAACATTTTTGGCTCTCAATCCGTGATGCTTCGAGAGCGACGGCCTTGGAAACGATTTCATCGAAGTTGATGGAGGATGATTGCAAAAGTTCTTTTATACAGGGTGGAACAGGATAAGTTTGACAAAAAAAATTGGGTGAAAGTAAGCCTCATTTGTGAAAGAAAACACTCTTTGTACCATGGTCCGAAAATCAAAACCCTACGAGATATGATTTTTCTAACGTTTACTATGACTCACGTCACTTTTCTTAACTATATGGGAATGACTCAGTTTCCAGCTGACATTTTGCAACTTTTGATGACAGATTCGGAAACAGCACATTTTATTCTGTAAGGATTAGCCATTTACGATAAAATTCAACCATTTTCTGGGGGCTCGTGAGCTGCTCAAAGTTTTGCAAATCCAGGATTTCTAATTTTTCAAAAATTTCAACCCCCGCTTTTTTACTTGAAATTTGAGCGCACCGACATCCCATGGGTCGTAAAAACTTCCCCAGTGTGTACTCTTTAAAATTACTCATGAACGTAATTTTAGTTAATCAGTGATTTTTCGGCAGAAATGGCCATTTCTTAGAAAAAAGAATGGTTTTTCTCTTCAAAATCGCTTGTTTCGACCTACAACATTTGAACGAGCTTTGTGATTTTTAGCATGATTGGCGTCATTAAAGCATCATCCAAAGTTTTCCCTTGAACGGGACGGACTGTGTACGCCTGTCAAAGTCCAAAAAATGTCGCTCCCGCAGCTAGCTGTCCGATAGAGTGCATTTCTCTACTGCGAATTTCGAATTCGTATTCGAATCGGAAATTGATATCAACAAGTAGAGTCATTAAGTGCACTAATTTCGTCCAATAACAGCTAAACACGCTGAAATTCGCAGTAGTGAAATTCACCCTGGCCGACTGCCAGCTGCCGGAGCGACAGTTTTGATATTTCGGTAGGAGTGCGCATTCCATTCGGTTCGAAGGAAAACATTGGATGAGGCTTTGATGAATTTTAGCATGTTATGAATCACAAAGCTCAAATTCAAAGTTCAAATTGGGTTGGTCAAAACAAGCGATTTTTAAGAGAAATATCATTATTTTTTCCAAGATCTGGCCTTTCTGCCGAAAACTCGCTGAAGAACTAAAAAAAAAACGTTCAGGAGTAATATTAAAGAGGACAAATTGAAGAAGTTTTTCCGACCTATGGGATGTCGATACGCTCAGATTTAGTGTAGAGAAGTGGGGGTTGAATTATCTGAAAAATTAGAGATCCACGATTTGCAAAACTTTGAGCATCTCTCAAGCCACAGAAAATGGTTGAATTTTATCGAAAATAGCTAATCTTGACAGAAAAAAGTGTGCTCTTTCCAAATCCATCGTCAAAAGTTACAAATGACAGCTGTAAACCGATCTATTCGCATTTAGTTAAGAAAAGTGATGCAAGCCTAAAAAAACGTTAGAAAATCATATCTCGTATGATTTTGATTTTCGGTCCATGGTTTATTGGGTGTTTTCGATCGCAAATGAGGCCTATTTTCACCCACTTTTTTTTTCTCACACTTATCCTGTTCCACCCTGTATATTTCGAATATTTTGATAAATCATAATGAACATATGAAAATAAGAACATGACACACATACTCAAACTACACGGTTATACCAGTATCTGCTCTTCTCTATCTGTTCAGGCAGCTAGCCGCCGACATGGAGGTGTTTCAATTCCCCTTAAAAACAACATCCAGGCGACCAGGGTACCCCTGGTCACGCCCCTACAAGCCGTTGCTGTCCAAATGGACTTACCTCTTGTTGTCATACCGTCTGTTGTCCACATCTCACTGACCAAAATTGGAATAAGAGTGACCTAGAATCCTTATTTAGACAACTACCCGCCCCTTTCATGATATTCGGAGATTTTAACCCACATCACTCCTCATGGGGCTCTATAACTACCAACAGAAATGGCACTGAAATCTACAATCTCATGCAAAATCTTTCCCTAAACATATTAAACGACAAGTCCCCCACACACATAAATACAGGAAATGGCAATTACAGCTCATGTAGAAACGATATCGTATCGCACAGTATGAACGCCGCCTAAAACTCACTAAAGTTTTCCCTAGAAAATTCACGATCTTTCGACGACTTATTAACAAAAGCAAGATCGTATGCGCACCCAGAATTTTCGGGAGATTTAAATAAGACATTAAAATCCTCGATTGGTGCAGAAATACGGCGATAATTGATTGGGGAAACACATGGGAAACTCCCCGTTAATATCGAAAATGATTGATAGATGGAGAAAAGTTTGACGCCCACACCATAATATGTAGTGTGCTAGTGTGCTGTTCAATTTTAGGACTAATGTTCAAATATATAGAGCCGATATGGATTCTCTTGAACGTTAAACTTCCTTAAATTTAGCTTGTTGTATAACCGTATAACAACTGAGTTGCGTCTTTGAAGTTCGCGCGCACTACACCTCAGGTCGTAGGAATTATTGATCTTTCGGTGACAGTAAATTGTTAATCATGTGAAATCTATTGGCTCTAGCCCGGTGCGGTCAAGATGACCTTTGATCAAGGTCCGTTGATCTGCCCGTGCTGAAAAACTGTAATTAATTCCTCTCGAAATGATTTCTCCGCAATTAAGTGGAAATTTTATAGCGATTTCTATTTGACACACTACACAAGTGTAATGCCACGTCCTCTCCATAAACATATGTTTCAATTTTGAGAGGACGGGTGGAAAAACTTACACCACACGAGTGTAATGCAGTGAATGGAAAACGCTATAACTTTTCTACTGTCGCAGCACACAGCACCAGAGTTAGGCATCGACCCATCCATTTTGCCAGTATCGATTTTGAAGAAGTTTTAAGCCACAAAATAATAAATAAAAAACTTGAAATCGGCTGTTCTAATCAAAAAGTGTGTATACGAAAATTCACGCTATAGGTCTGTCGTTCAAACACTATTTATCGGGCGATGTTGTAGAGTCCTTGTTGTAGAGTCGGCTGTTCTAATCAACGATACTGCTTTAAGTTCTGAGCAAGTGTCTAGTTTCACAAGCCCAACCTTTGTTGAGGTTAAGGTAATATGTGGGAGAGGAGTTGATAAATTAATTATTTGGCAAAAACATGAGGTAGGTATTAGTTTTATGAAATTGATTCTGTAGACCAGTCAATATAGACAAAAAAATCTGGGTAAATCGCAAACATGCATGTAATTAATTTTTTATTCGCGTGTTGTTAGGACCAATGAGAGCAGTTATTACTCAAGTTTGCAACCCTCAAAACCTTGTGCTCAACTCGTGGCACTCGAAAAACCAAGACATTTCATCACTAACTATTTCCTCGCCTTTTCTTGCCATTTTGTCAATTTTTTGGCAACGAAAATCGAATATTCAAGGTTACTATGCACAGAGGCCAAAGTGCTGGGAATTTAAAATGCAAAAATAAAGAAAAACCCGAAATTATAAAGTAGCATGGTGAAGGGGGAGTTTAATGCCAAGAAGGGAGGGGTGTCCTAGCATAACCTGATACCATTATAACAGCCCCCCGCGAGAAGAAACCTATCCACTTGGCGTCACATACCCCCAAAAATTATTGAAAGTGCCCCTTCTGTACGTTAGTACAGTAATTATTCTATGGGGCTAATGTAAACGCGGTATTTCTAAGCTGTGTTTCCGCGTGGTAGGGTGAAAGGAGAGATTTTTCCAGAATTTCTCCGTTTTTTCTTGGGGTTTTCATAGAAACCAAAGTCATATGGAAAACCAAGTCCTCAGACTCGAGGAAAAAAATGTTTTTTATTTTGGGTTGGGATTTTTGCCAAATACAAAAATTATTATATTTATTTTCGGTTTGAAGCTGTAGCGTGATATCTATCTTGATACCATATGTTTTTTTCAACACTCAACTTTTGTATAATTTTTGAATTTAGCGGGTAATCTACTTTCTTAGTAGAGCAGCGCAACGTACCGGGAGCAAAAATCCCAACCCACGAACCGCTTCATTTTTTTAACATACAAATAATACAAAGTTTAATGACTTGGTTTTCCATATGACTTTGATAGAAACATATGGATTTTATACTTTTTGACATCACGACAAACGAACATTCCTAAAAATCTTAAAAATTTCGTGACCGGACAGAAAAGTCTCCGTGTTTACAGGGCTTTAACACCGGTGCTGTGTGATGCGACAGTAGAAAAGTTAAATTTCCACTTAATTGCGGAGAAATCATTTCGGGAGAAATTAATTACAGTTTTTCAGCACGGGCAGATCAACGGACCTTGATCAAAGGTCATCTTGACCGCACCGCGCTAGAGCCAAAAGATTTCACATGATTAAAAAGTTACTGTCACTGAAAGATCAATAAATCCTATGACCTGAGGTGTAGTGCGCGCGAAATTCAAGGGCGTAACTCCGTTGTTTGGGTTATATACCAAGCAAAATTTCAGGAAGTTTAACGTTCAAGAGAATCCATACCGGCTTTATATATTTGAACAACAATAGTCCTAAAATTGAACAGCACATACATAATATGGCGTGGGCGTCAAATTTTTCTCCATCTATCAATCAATTTTCACATTAACGGGGAGTTTCCCATGTGTTTCCTCAACCACCCACCAATCATTCTTCGCCTACACGGTATTTTGTAAATTATCACAGAATTTCTGCATAATTGAGGATTTCAAGATCTTACTTAAATCTCCAGGAAATCCTGGGCGCGCGTACGATCTTGCTTCCCTCAATAATTCGTCGAAAGTGCGTGAATTTTCTAGGTAAATCTTTAGTGAGTTTTAGGTGGCGTTCATACTGTGGCGATACGATATCGTTTCTACATCACCCCGACACACTTCCAGTTGTTCCTATTTGTCCCAAACGCTGTTAAATATTGGCGTCGGCAATGTCGAAACGATATCGTATTGTTCTAGTACGTTTGCCACCTCAGGGTATGTTTATACAGGGTGTTTGGTAAGTCGACGGCAATAATGCAGGGGGGGTTTTCTAGGTTCGAAAATGGACCAAAAAAGTCCATATAAACATAGGTCCGATTTCTAACCGTTTTCGAGATAGTCGAAATTTTGGTAATTTTTAGCCATAACGTTGGTTTTATTGGATTCAGCGCTTATAAGTCGAGAACAGTTACACGTAAATTAAATCTGAGGGCACTACCGAAAGGAGCAGACATTTTTCAGTGGGAATTGGTCAAGTTATCCCCGAAAGTAGTCGCAATTTTCCAGTAATCAGTCAGATTGTAGAGATTTGTACAGATTCTAGGCAGTTTAGCTGTAACTCGATTACATGAAAGCGAATCTTGAAATGCCATCGAGGTTTGGCAAATTTCACAAAAACTTGCCTCATTAGTGAGGATCAAAGTACCGGGTGTGTGGGATAATCATTCCAAGCTTTATCCGTGTTGGGCAGTGTGAAAAAAGTCGTTCATGACTCGTCGGAAAGTATAACTATCATTAACTCGAGTAATAGACTCAATCGACGGCGTTCTCGTTCGTCCAACAACACACGGACGATATTTCACACTTTCCGTACTTGTTATGATATGTACTATTTATCGCGTCAAAAAATTTGCTTTCGTAATATCATTTCAAAAATCGTATAGCGCCCCGTCAAATTGAGAAACAGAAATGTACTGGGCCTAATTTTAAAAGCTAGTTTTATTGGCTTTCCAGGACTAATACGAGGGGGGATCCAAAAGTAACGGGAATGTCGTCATAACTTTTTTATTTCTGAATATTTTTATACAACAAATTGCAATTGCCTTCAAAATAACTCCCATAGACTACAACACACTTGTCCAATATTTTTTCCCACGGTTTGAAACAATTTTTAAATTCAATCAACGGAGTTGCTTTTAAACCCTCTTGCGATTTTTGTTTTACCTCCTCAACAGTGTCAGAACTTTTTCCTTTCATGTCTCTTTTGAGTTTGGGGAACAAAAAGAAGTCAAAGGGGGCGTGGTCCGGTGAGTTCGGGGGGTGGACAATCGGAGTCATGCCGTTTTTGGTCAAAAACTGCTTCACTGAGAGTGCAGTGTGGGCAGGTGTGTTGTCTTGATCAAAGATCCATTCCCCTGTTTGCCAAAGATCCGTCCTTTTCCTTCTAATGTTTTCCCTCAGTCGCTTCAAAACCTCCAGCTAGAACTTCTGATTGACCGTGCGCGGACGGGGGCGTTGGATTTTTTCGATGTTGCCGTCCGTTTTTGAAGTTGAGTGGCGCCAAGAACGAGGTTGGTCTACAATCTCCATTTCGCCATTTTTGGAACATGAAAACCACTCCTAAACACGAGTCTTACTCATAGCAACATCCCCATAAGCTGTTCTGAGCATTACAATCGTTTCAACGAAGTTTTTCCCCCAACAAAAAACAAAATTTCACCGCAGCGCGTTGCTCCCTGCAGTCAGCCATGACACGTTTTCACCGAAATGGAAAAAGTTGTTTTACTAAAAAATTTCTCTCGAGTGATCGGGTGCCCTCACAGCGACGTGGCTTCGCATGCTGACGCATTGGGAGTCACCCTTCAACATCACCCCTCCAGACGACCCTTCTCCCACTCATCCTTTTCACAATAGCCCTCTTTCCGTTACTTTTGGGGCCCCCCTCGTAGTGGTTAGGAAGAGTAAAGATCAATTCAATCAGTGAAAGTTTGATTTTCAACGAAAACTCCACGCTTCCACGTGAGGTTCCCTTTGAAAAAAGAGAACGGATATGCGAGATATGTTTTACGGTAATGAAAAATGGTTGAAAGTCATTTCGTAAAGAATAGAAAACTTGGATCATTGGGTGATCCTTTCTGTGAAGCACTAATTTTAGAGAAGGGCTCTTCCCATAATTTTTGAAGGTAGAACGGCTTATTATATAGTATAATTTCCTTCGTTAAATCAAAAACTACGGCTCTGGGATTTTTTACAATATTGTTTTAGATTTTCTCACACTAATTTCCTCGCAAAAATACCTTTTTTTTTTGTCAGAAAACACAATTTCGAAATTCCGACTTTTTAGGGCTTTGCGATTTGCGAACCCCTTTTAAACCTCTGCTTTCTACTAGGGATCATTAGTTGGGGTGATTTTAAAAATTCATAACACGAAATATAATTGAAAAACGAACTTATTATTATTAAGAAAAATGAAGTACAAACTTATGAAAAACTACTAACTAGGTCTAATTTTGTTGCTGGATCACAGTTCCTTTGCATCAGCGTTTTTGCTTACTTATCACACAATTAGGCGTCAATAGTTTCATTTCAACGTAAAAAAACTAAAAAACTTCAAATATCTAGCCAGGCATGTGATGATCCTTCTTCAGCAACGCAAGATCGGGTGCTTCCCCACTTGAACGCCCTAAAATTGAGTAAAAACCGGAATATTAAAAAAAGCTTAACTGAACGGTCTTGTCTACACTATGTCACTGTCACTTGACGAAAAACCCGGTCTCAAACAATCACAACATAACCCAGGAGAACGAAGTTTCTGAGGGACACAAATAAAACACGTAATAAGAGTGACAACACTCCAAGCGTTTTGGCGGTTGTGAATCTTTGGCTACACCGCGTTCGGGGCTCATGGCGGGGGCCCGTGGTAGACAACACTTTCAAGCAACCCTCGATTTCCGTAATTACGCCTACTTACTACCAAGAACCAGGGAATATGGTGTAGGTAAAGTTTTAATCCTTATTAGACTACTGATCCTAATTACCCGATTTAAACAAGCCAGTGAGCTGGAACACAGAATTCTCTTGAAAGAAACGAGTCAACAATCGATCTCAAGCTGAAGAAAAAATTTATTTTTGGTACTCAATTTTCGAGTAGAATAATACTTTGGAAATTAAATATTCATAGGATAAAAAATAGAGGTTCAAGAGGCATATTCAGTCACCAAAATGACATCAAAAACAAATGCCGCATGCCATTAGGAATCCGTCTCCTCGCCTTCTGTGTAACTCGGAAAATTATTATGAATGCTAATCTTCTGATAACATTCATCCTCTCAAGCTTTTCCACCACTCCCTCAACATCGACCCCCCCCCCTCCTCCCCATACTGCAGACAGTTAGCCGAGGCCACAAGAGAATAAAGCTGGCTCTCTACCAAGGAAAGGAGGACGTAATGAAGTGTAAGCTTTTCTAGAGTGACAGTTATATACAACAGTCATGTTTCATAATGCTTTACCTCTTCTCTCCACACAGCCTCCTTCCCACCTCTACATAACGGCCATTCTCTTTTCACTTTAAAATATCGCCGCCTAAAATGAGGAAAGACACTCTTGAAGGAAGGTAACTTCTTTTGTTGTTTCCCACTTTATTCACGGAATTCAACTTTTATAGGTGAGGGATCCCAACAAAGCATATTGCAGCGATCTCCAACTATAATAATCTTAATTGCAAGTTTTGATACAGCTATTATAGTAGGGGAGCCCACAATGCTAAATGGGGGTTTACTCGAGCGTCGTATTGGGTTGCAAAGCTTAGATGATAAAAATATAAACTTGTTATTTGATGTATACCTTTTCATCGGTGGGGAGAGCGGCTGTAGACTTTCAAAAATGTAAAAAAAAAAAATAAAATAAAAATAAACAGTATGGACATCGTCGAGCGTTTCAGATATTTACAGCATCAATTGCCTATGTATTTTTAATGAAGTATGCTTGTTAATCTGAAAAATGAAAAAAAAAAAAAAAAGTAATCGAGCGCGTCAGTTTTTCTAAGGGAATGTTAAGTGAACCTAAAAATAATAAGCTCTCATTCAATAATCTGACGATTTGGAGTTGAAGCAAACTCGTGGCCCTTATCAGAATGTACAAAAAAAAAACGTAATTTTGAAATACTCGAGCGCGTCAGATTAAGATACATATGCTTCATAGTGACGTCCTAAACGTGCTCTCTCGTAATCTGACGATTATCTGGAGGGATTCGCCTAATCTGACACTTTTTTAAAAAATTCTCGCTATATTTGGTGCCTAAGTCCTACATTTCTGCACTATTTTCGAAAGAGTAACTTGGTTAACTGAAACTGCGATGTAAAGGACATTTTTCTACAATAGTTGAATAATGATAACATTAATTAACTGATATGAGAGAGAAAAACGCTATTTTTTAAAACTTCATTATTCAACACATAGGGCAACCTACTCAGTAAAATTTAGCGCCGGCGCGGCGCTATCCACCCGTCCTCCCGAATTGGAACATATGTTTCACACAAGACGGGTGGGTGCTCAGTTTTACTGGCCCCACGAATTGAATAATGACTAAACTTTATCGACGAATTTTTGCTATTTCGGCTTATGGAAATCGTCATATTATATACATATATTTTCGTTATCCTTGAATTATTCCCTTCAACATAAATAAAAAATTAGCCACGCTTGAGAATGTCAAGATGACGTGTTTTTTTTGTTTTCAAGTTTGTAGGCCTCCTCCGTCTTTGCGTCACTCTTAAATTGTCAGATTAGTGGAATATAGACTTTTTAGCATGTAATTAACTCCTTAATTACATGTAAATTAACTTCCTTAATTTGACGCGCTCGAGAATGTCTGATGATACATTTTTTTTACTAATCTGACGCTTTATCATTGACGGGCGGCCATATAGGGATCATATTTGGTGGAGGTACTCAACTAGGTATTACAAGGTATCCGCAGTACGTTAATCTTACGCGCTTTAGTAAATCCCGAAATCCCCTCTTGGGCTCCCCTACTATTATGAATTTAATATTGGACTCCCTTCTTGGGTACTTACTTGTGGTGTCACCGGGTCTTCGCGATCATTTTCCTTTTTTTCCTTTTTGATGCACACGGGCGATAACTATCGCTGTGTCATTGGTTTCTACAGATTTTTTTGAAAAATCTTCTGTTTCAAACAAAATACAGTTTTCTCGATTCTAGGAGCATCTGTTAACGACGTGGCCATAGTTCAAGGATTACTATACCGTAAGTTAATTATGTAGTTCAGTCGAATAATCTTCGGCGTTGACGCTTCTATTTCAGTGTCCAGTTTTATTTGCAACAACTTGTTTGTTGCAGTCAGCAAATCCCAATTTGCGTTGCGAGCCAATTTTTCCTGACTGCTGTGCCAAAACATGCCCAAATAAACTCTCGGAATTTTTATTTGGACAAGTTTTCTTCCACAGCGTACGTGTCATTTCACTTTTAAAAAATATCTATCCGGTGAAATATAAAACTTGAAATAGCTCAGAGAGTGAGAGAAAAATAAGGGAATAAAGACAAGAGAAGTGGCAGTCGTCTTCATTCTGCTGGCAACCACAACCGTAATTAAAAGAGCATTACCGTCCAGGAGAGATGATTCAACTTTTCCCATTTTTCCCCCTTGCACTATCACCGCCACCCACTCAACTCTCAGTCTCCACCACGCAGTGCTCTGCAAAGCCAAAATTGGCCCATTTATTATTGGTTTTTCTCTTCTGTCTTGGTTTTTTCAAGGGAAAATAAATCCTTATAGTATAGGTTTCAGATGTTGGGTTCTTTGTGGTGTGAGCTTGTGCGCGAATACACTCCTATAAATATTCAGAGTTCAGTATCACCCCTAATAGATACTACGTACTTACTATTTATAGGCCTCAAGGTGATAGTGTCAGATTAAACAAACATCTTTTGTTGTAATTGAAGTGCATTCATTTCATTACGCAGCGCAATCTCTCATAATTTCTCAGAATATGACTGGGACATTTATAATTACTGTTGATAGCGACATTGCGTTAGGCATGAAGAGGTACTATGATTCACATGCATTACTCATCACCATCAGTAACCAAGCCATGCTGAGAGAATGTTCAGCCAAATACGTAAAATTAACAACTGAAAAAAAAAAAATAAATAAATAAAAAAAAAAGAATACCAGGATGAAATGACAGAGGGATACTCATATAGAGCTATATGATTTTCACGTTAAGGGGAAGCTGTACAATGTGTTTCCTCTTCCCCCTTAAATCGTACCTCGCCTACTCAGCGTCACGTAAATTATCACCGTATTTCTGAACCAATCCTAGATTTGAGGATCTTATTTAAATCTCCAGGAAATTCCGCACGCGCGACTTCCTTTTCATATCTCACCCCTCTCTCTTTTTTTTTTTTCATATTTCACCCCTGAAATAGCTGTAAAACTCACATAAACTTTTACCTTGACAATTCACGCTCTTTCGACGACTTATTTAGGAAATAAAGATCGTACGTGCGTGCGGAATTACCTGGAGATTTGAATGAGACTAAATTCCAGGATTGGTGCAGAAATACGGCGATCATTTACATAACGCCGAGTAGCTGCAAGGTACATGATTTGGATGGCGATCGAGGAAACACATGTACAACCCCCTTAACCTACAAACGCCATAGATCCCTCATACCTACTGGAATTGTGGAAATTTCATCCCGAAAGCTATTTTAAATTCGCCTTGAACTTTTACCTTGTAATTTCACGGTTTTTTTTCGACTTATTTGAAAAAAGGAAAACTACTGCATATACGGAATTTCCTGAAGATTAAAACGAGTCCTTAAAAACCAGGATCGGTGCAGAAATAAGGCGAGAAAATGTATGCCGAGTAGTAGACGAGGAACGATTGGAGGGGGGTCGAGGAATCAACACTGCAGTTCCCCATTAAGTATTTACATTACAACTTCAACTCCTCTCCCAACCATACACCTACATACTTATTTC
Source organism: Corythucha ciliata (assembly GCA_038030265.1). Lineage (NCBI taxonomy): Eukaryota > Metazoa > Arthropoda > Insecta > Hemiptera > Tingidae > Corythucha > Corythucha ciliata. Next base: position 36,025,185 of record CM075941.1, read on the forward strand.
CCACGCATGTAGTACGGTATGTAGTACATTTACGTACTTATCACAATAACTTCATGAAAAAACTTCAAAAAATTAGGCTCCTAGCGGGCGGAAAAAAACAAAACAAACAAAAAAAAGCAATAAAACGCCAATCCTCGGTTTGGAGGCAGCATACCGCTCCTAAAGTCGAGAAAAAGCAACAATTCATAGCCAGAATTCAATAAATTGCTCCTACAATTGGGAAAACGCGCTAATTCACGGCTAAAAACTGAGAAACGCTAGTTGTCATCGTCAGCATTCTCAGGGGACGGATCAGTTCATCCTCTGTTTTTATAATTGGTTCCCTATCTATGATTACATCACAAATGCTTCGGATTACAATGCTATGAATACTCAGAGCCACCATATTTTGGCGGATGGTGACGGAATCTACACTATCATATGCCGCCGAGATACCGAGGAACGCAGCTACAACTGATTTTGAATCGGAGAAGGCGTCGTAAATGTTACATATAAAACAGGCGTGGGCATCCTGGACTGAGAGCCCCTTTCTAAATTCACATTAGGCACTGTGGCTATAACAGTTGGAGAGGGTGCCATAAAATTCGCAAAAAGATTAGTCGGTTTGATGTCGAGAAAAGAAAGCTCACTCCCACTAAAAATTGTTTTATTATTTCGTGACCGCGGTTTCAGCTTAACGCCATCTTCAAACTAAACAATCCAACAAAAACACGACAAACAGACGGTCAACACCTTAAAACTAGAGGAACTAGCGTAACAACATATATTTATAACTTACCGAGCCAACGAAAAAACAACGTCTGACAAGATACCGACTAGAATTAAATTGCCAATGAGCGCTCCCCCCTCTCTCCACTACCAGAACATAAGCTCAATGCCGAACGCTGAACATTTGCCACCCTCGACCCGCCCTTCAGAGTTCAAGAACCACTTGCTGGCCACTGGACACCCATTTGATGCTTCAGAGGGCGGAGTGAAGCTTTTGCATGCCCAAAAGAAAGAATCGAAGCTTACATGGATGGAGTTCTTGGAGACAACTCGTCATGCGTCGGAATACGGGGATGGATGTTTGAACATAATTAAATCGTTCGATCTCGGCCCCTGTCAGCGTTCGGCCTTGAGCTTATGTTCTGGTAGTGGAGAGAGGGGGGAGCGCTCATTGGCAATTTAATTCTAGTCGGTATCTTGTCAGATGTTGTTTTTTCGTTGGCTCGGTAAGTTATAAATACATGTTGTTACGCTTGTTTCTCTAGTTTTAAGTTGTTGACCGTCTGTAAACTTTAAATTTTTTGATTGTTTGTCGTGTTTTTGTTGGATTGTTTAGTTTGAAGATGGCGTTAAGCTGAAACCGTGGTCACGAAATAGTAAAACACTTTTTAGTGGGAGTGAGCTTTCTTTCCTCGACATGAAATTGTTGGATGCTCCCACACTTCCGGCCTAATAATTCATTATAAGATTAGTCGGTTTTGCAAATTTTAGCCATCCAAGCAATTATACATATATACATATAAGCCCCGTTCACACTAGGCTACTAATAGCTCGCTACCAGTAGCAAGCTACTAAAGGTACACTACTAGTAGCTTCGGGCGAGGGGTGAGAGAAACTCGTTCACATTAGGCTACTACAATGCGCTACTACTAGTGAGCTACTTCGTAAGCTTGAAATATCGAAGCGAAACCTTTTGGTACTAACTGCTACTAAATTTACTGGCCGCGACTAAAGTCGAGCATGCTCAACTTGGTGATACTAGTAGCTTGCTACTATACATATATAATTATCTCAGCGGGAGTTTTTGCTTCTATACTCAGTTGCTTGTATGCTCACGAGGAGGACAAAGAATATTATAATCTTTTCTCGTGATGGCAATTTTAATTGAAATGTCCCTCCCTCTTGATTTTTTTGTAGAGGGGGGGGGGATGTTTAGCAAAGCCTGAAGTGATCTCAGGGCAACATAAATTTTGTTTTTAATAATTTTCCGAAATTTCGCCTACATGTGGGAACGGGCGTCACGCTGCCTGATTATTTGAAAAAGAGACGTGAAAGAAACGTCCTACGTCGCATTAGTCTACAAGTCTGAACGAAGTGGGAACAATGAAAAATCCAGATCATTTATTATAGAAACGCGACTGGTATCTGCTTAGGAAGTTTTCTATGCTCGAGGCTAGGAGTTTACCGCGACACAAGTGCTCACACCGGAGCTAGTTGGACGAAAAAACCCGAGCGATACGTTATGTTTTTACATAATCGTCAATCGCATAGCTGACGTCAGCACCTAATCCACAATCACAAAAAGTTCTTCAAAATGTTCTCCTGTGATTCTTATTTATGTCGAAGAACTCGCGGGATGCCATTATCCCGATCACTCTCTAGTTATTTCCTGCAACAGAGCGGAAGACTCTCCAAACGCTTTTCATTGGTAGAGCCACTCCGTCATCCACTTTCGTCTACAGCTTACGCCCCAACTTCTGCTCGTACAGGCCTTCTGCTGATCACTCTCTGGACGCAATTCAAATCAAACGACTTCTGCTGTGGCTGAGCCGGGGTCGGCAATGTTCAACTCAGAATTCAAAAAATTATCGGACAAACTACGGTGAAAACCACTCCCCGATCGCGTTAAAAACTGTATTTTTTGTCGTTATTTCCATGGTTATTTCTGCTCAAGTCGATAATTATTATTGCTGAAGCCCAACTTGAATAATAAAAGAAGCTTACTAGCTTCGTACAACCATTTTTTAGACATTTTAAAATGAGCTACTACAGACAATGCGCTACTGAAGTTGGAAATTTTCACCTTTAGTAGCTCGGTTGCTGCTACTGAATATTAGCCGATACTGAGTGTTCACATTGCGCTACTAGTAGCTTCCTGCTAGTAGCGCGCTACTAGTAGCCTAATGTGAACGGGGCTATAGTATAATAGCATGGGGAAGCATCACAGTAACCATTAAATGCTGCACTACTTGCACTATAACCAGACATCCGGTTCGACCGAGTAGTTTTGATGAACTCACTGAGCTTAACCCCCCCTCCCACCAGAATTTGGCGTATTGTGTAAAAATCCTCAAGTATCCTTGTTTTAACACCCATAAATTAGAAGCGGTTCTTATTGAAAACCTCGAGAAATGTCCACAAAAAAACGTCTAAAAAACAGCTAGGTAGTTGAACTCTTCCGTGGTGCAGAGGGACACTGTAATTGCAGTAAGTGAGGTCCAAACGAAATCGCGTTTCAAGTCCTCGTAAAAGATGCCGTTTGGCAAGTACTCAGGAGAAGGAATATGAACTGATACTGAAATAATTTTATAATTTATAATTACCTACATAATTATAAAGTTAATAAAACATCGCCGAAATTCAGGAGAGGAAACAACGCCATATTTCTATTGAGTTAATATTTTCGGTGAGTAGCGAGTACTCAATGAAATGGCTCTACAGGAATCAATCAATTTCTGGCGGACTTCCTATCTAGAAACTTTTGTATTTTATTGTGAAAATGTAGTGAAAAGAAGACATTCGCTCTCAATGAAGTTACGCGATAATTTCTATAACCTACTTGAATGAGTTTAGTTTTTCTTTCTGTAATAAGCGCAAATGAAACGTATACGATATACCTACGTTCTTTTGGAAACCATGAAATAATCTGGCCGGAGAGAAAATCAAAACTGGCGTCTCAAAACCCTTGAAAGCATGCCTTGAACGTCTTTATCGCGATGGATACACATTCCCAATTGAAGGTTTGTCTTAATCCCTGCTTGGAGTTATTTCGCCTGACTGCATTATTTTTGATGATTTCGGTGGCAGTTAACTCAGTGGTACATGGTTTCTCTCCTTTTTTTACTAGTAATATTTAGGAATCTACGTACCTACTCTTTTCAATTTGCCTGCATAAGTCCTTATATTATCCCAACTCAATTTCGGCCGAACATGAAGTTTTTATCCCAAAAGCAATGTTAACTCTAAGTTCCCAACTTATATTTTACAACTCGTAATGCTTTTAGCTAGGAGTTGGTAGAGAGCTCTTACAATGTTTTAAAATTAGAATGCACGAAATGGTTCTTATTGTTTGACGAAAGTTTATAACTAAGTTTCTAATTAAATTATGTTTTGGGGGAATATTAAGTCCGTAACGTAGGTGGGAGTGGGGCCTGAAACGTTTGGGCTAACTTTCTACTAGATACTTGATGACTCAGCGACAAGGGGCGAAGTAAGGGTTTGTTGAGAGAGCGGGATGAAACATCTACAACTGTTTAAAGGGTTTTGGACTAGGGAATTGCCTCGGTCTTACGTTAGAGCAAGGAAGACTCTGAGAGCGATATAGTAAGGATGGCTACATAAAAAGTACGCTTTAATGATAATGAAATAATAATAACGCAAAAAAGAAAAAAACATCATATTTGGTCACTTTAAAGGCTTCGGTGGCCACTCAGTAGCGTGTTGGCGGGAACCACCAAAACGCTGCACTTCTCGATTAGGCATGACTTGAGAAATTCATAAACCACGTCTCAAAATAGTTCGAATTTGACATTTTTAGAGCACCCGCACGCGAGTCTGTACTTTGAACCACCACTGACCTTGGCTACCGACTGGTACATAGTGCGTTTCACTTTGATGCGTGGGACCCGAGCGACACGACGCGAATCCGGTGGACGGGGGCACGTACCCCCCTTGGTGAGGTCTCACGGGCTGGGTTCGTGCCTGCAGAGTGCTCGGTCCCACGTATCAAAGTGAAACCTTCTCGGTCTAAACCTCTTCGCCGATATAATTACAAACACTTAAGCGATTTTCCCTCCTTGTTAGATTCTGAATTCTTTCTTTCAATTCGACGTTCTTATGTTACTCAGGTGAAAAAAAAAGGAAGACGTGAAGCATCAATTCCTGCGTGCTTTCATGAAGTGCAGAATAAATTATTCATGCACTTTCGTGTAAAAACAGAAAATGACGCCAGCCAACCCTCTTAGCTCCTTCAGAAAATTGAAACGTCTCGTATGGTCCTCTAAAATTCAAAACAAGGGAATCTTTCAACCGTGCCTTGCGACGTTATTTTATCCTAGAGCGACGCAGCAATATTCTTTTTTAAAAAACAACAAAAAAACAACGTATATTTCCCTCAGTTTTAAGGCAGCCAGCTAGGTTAATTGTAAGACTAAAAAGTAACAAAAATTGCAACCCCCTTCTCCTAATTAACTCGAAAAACGGTCTCTCCTTCCACTCTAAACCCATTTTTCCTAACCTCAAACGACGTTGTTCTCATTTTCCTGGCCGCCTGAAATGCTCATGCAATGTCAAATATGCAGGGGACAACACGTAGATTTTCGAGAAATGTACGGAATGCTAGCACACCTTGTTTTTTTTCCAAGCTCCAACCTCTCGCCTTTTCACATTTTGGAAGCCATTAGCTCCTCACTAAATTTGAAAGAGAAAGGAAGGTAATTCAAGGGATAAAACGAATTAAAAAGCTAAATGTCTACGTATACCATTTTAAACCCTTATACCGTATGGAGTGACAGAAAGGTACAGTATCAATTAAACAGCATTCACCGCCCTACGACTGCCACGTAAATTGTAGGGCGTGAAGGAATTAAGTCCAAACAGAGTCTTGTCCTTTCAACATTCACCATTTGATCGTCTGTACTATCCTCTTTGAAAACACAAAGAGGTTGATTAATTTATAATTTAGGGTTTGGCTTATAAAGGGAAACTGTAAGGGATGTAAAGATCGTAATAAGCGGACGTTAAACGACGGTTATATTGTCTGCTTTATCGAGTGCCACAAATTATGCAGGAGATTTACATGGTAATTAAGTTATTATCGAAAGTATGAAGGAATATGTTGTGATCTTACATTATGATGCCTTGAACAAGTTACAAAAAGATCCAGCCCCATAAGTTGCAGACCGTGAAAGAGTTAATATAGATTTTTTATTCAAAAAACTTAGTTCATTCCAGACCTACGGTTCTAAACACGGGAGTAGAGCACATATTACTACATAAGCAATAATTGGTTTTGATAATTTCTTTGCCGATTTTACCCCATCACTCTGAAATCATAGTTTCATTGTAACATTTTTATGAATACTGAATAATACACACTCCTAGTCGACACGATAATGTTATTGACTTTAAAGGATCCTTTTTTGTTGCTGGGGCTTTTATGCCTCAAAAAACCTAATATGCATTATACTTTTCTATGTGAATCCTATTTAGGCCCGGAAGATAGTATAGTTTCTCTAGCCGCTTCAAATAATCCCGAGCATTTCTTTTTGAATACATGCCACAACCGAAGCTGGCTATTAAACTTTGAATATTCTGATGCGAAGGATATCGCTTTCTTTCTTTCGCTTTCGTGTTCTGTCTACCTATTTTGAATCTCTCTCTTTCTCGCTCAGAATGTGTCTGTTCTTTGTTCTGGAAACGCAACACTTCAGTTTTATAAAGTTGTGCAAACATCTGAGCACAGGTGGAGAAAAAATAGCATCAGTGTATCTTCTTTTTGTTGTAAAAAGTGGCTCTCATAATCCAATAAGCGGTAATAAGCGATTGATCCGCTTTAATGCGCAAATATTAGTGAGCTTTAGCATCACAGCTCCGCTAACGCTAACGCAAATCAATCTTTGCTAGGATACGGAACATATGATTAGTTGAAAATGGCCGTGACTTCATCTGGTAGTAAGGCCCGCCGCAAATTAAGCCCGCACGCGTGGGGTACCCAAGCTCAAAAAAGCAGTTAAAATACTATCGATTTTCAACTGTTTTTTGAGCTTGGGTGACCCATGCGTGGGCTCACTTTGCGGCAAATTAATGTCTCTTCACTTCACTCTGTCGCAGCTCACGGTAAAAACACTTCTTGTAGTCAAATTAACTCGTTGTTGATTATAAAAAATTGTCTCATTGAATTCATAAGAGACGTGTTCCACAAATTTACATCCTCCAGAGACCCCTGTCAAAAGCAAACGAATAGACGATTTCCACGCAGGCGCTCTCCAGTCCTACTTTAACACTTTAGACCCCCCTTAGTGCAGGTTATGGGTTACTCTTCTATTGTGCTCTGTAAAGTAAACTTATTTTTTTCTCATTCCTGTCAAACTAAAACCGCGTTTGCAGTTATTCACTTCTGATTTTATTCTTCAGCCTCCGTCTCACGAAGAGTACCGATAAAAACTTCAAGTCATTCCGGTGGCACCTTATATGTAGTGCGCATAGTGTCACACTCCTTCACATGTACTTTCTCTTAACTTTTTCCTCAGTTTAAGACGTTGTCAGCGAGTTCACCTGGTAGTAAAGGTTTTCCACTCAAGGAAGGTCTCTGAACACGGTCACTAAGAAACCAATTTCTCGGACTTCGCACTTTAAAATGTCCGTTCCATTGTTTCGCGAGTTCTACACTTTTGCAGAAAATCATCGGGTTTCATTCAATTTTTCAGAATAAGTCAATGAAATCACGTGGTTTTCTACACTAGCGTAGCACTAGCAAAACAATGGAACGGATCTAAAATGAAAGTTCGTGGATTTTTTGCGCGAAAAATACATTTTCGTGGGGCTGCCTCACTAAAAATGTTTTTCCCAAATTCGCTGACTGTTGGGCACTTGCGTGTTCTGGAGAAAGTTGCATGTAGTGAGGCGGCTGAAGTCGTTACGGATCTCATGCATGTGAGGATGGATTTTGGAAAACCCTTTAAGGTCGATATAGGCAACCGCGACCTTTGGGATAAGGGTTTGCCAAGGTTTAAGCCCGGCACGCAAGTATGGTATACTGATGGATCTGTGAAGGATGGGGGTGCTGGCATTGGGGTCTTTGGCCCCAAGCTTCAGCATTGGGAGTCCCTTGGAACGACCACCACCATCTTTAAGGCGGAGATCTATGCTATAGAAGCCTGTGCGCGGAAGATTAGTGAGAGGGGTCTTCGGAAAGCGAAGATCTTTATCCTGTCTGACAGCCAGGCGGCTCTTAAAGCCCTAGGCTCAAGTGTCGTGAATTCGAAGCTAGTTTTGGGGATGTCTTGAAGCCCTCAGGCCTGTGGCAACGGCAAACAGCCTTACTTTGATGTGAGTGCTGGGTCACAAGGGGTTTGAGGGGAATGAAATGGCTGATCAACTCGCGAAGAGAGGATCAGAGATGCCTTTCGTGGGCCCAGAGCAAAGTCTCGGGGTCACGAAGTCCTTCACTAAGAGGCAGGTGCAGGCGTGGTTGGACGAGAGGCATCGTGAACACTGGGTTATACAACCAGGTCTCAGGCAGGCCAAGCTCTTTGTCACTCTAAAGGGACGATCGGAGAAGGGCCTGATCTCTCTGAGCCGAGGAGATCTTAGGATCTTGGTGGGACTGCTAACGGGACATTGTGCCCTTCGATATACACTCAGACTAATGGAGAAGTCTGACACGGACATTTGCAGATTTTGCGACTTGGCCGTGGAAACAGCAGAGCACGTACTGTGTGAGTGCGAGGCTCTGGGGCGGTTACGCTTTCAACGTCTTGGAAATGATGTGCTTCAACCGGAGGACATCTCCAGGATGGCTACGGGAAATATCCTCAACTTCGTTAAGGAGTAGTGGTGGAGGACGCTTGAAAACTAGCGTCTTTCTTGGCAGGGCAACCTGAGGGGACACCACAATAGATCTTATAGGTCGAGTTTGGTAGGAGATAGTTTCTTCTGGGCTTCCCTCCCCGTTAAAAAAAAAAATCGCTAACTGAAAAAAGTAGCAGATAACCAATTTCGCGGACTATAAGCACTAAAAACCTACTTTGCACGTCTGACTCACTAGAAAAACATTGAGAAGGGCTCTATGAGCTGAGGATGTCGGCTTGCGCCATGGACTGAAACCACACAGGGAAGGAGTCCCTGTCCAGGTTGGCTGAGCAGGGAAGGTGTCCCTACTCAGACATGACTGAACCCAGTCCTCTGCGCCCCGGCCGGGAGTGCGAGAAGACCAGGAGTCGGCCATACGCCCGCCGGTCTCGGACAAGAGCCGAGTCTTCTGGCGGCCCCCCTCCCACACATCACTCGCCTCGGATCCCCGTGGAGGCTGCAGCGACGAAGGATATGGTCGGTGGTTCCCTCCAAGACGCGACAAGGGCATGTTGGAGGGTCCCGTCGCCGGGAAAACCACAACTTGGCGTGTAATTTACCATGCCCCGTATAGATAGCCCCGTAAGGATAGACGTGGCGGCATGCTCAAGGGTGAACCGCATGGCCGCCGCCAGCCTCATCCGGACATCGGACATGAACCTGACCAAGCGCCTACCTGTTGGACTGTTAGTCCAACGCGCTTGCCAAGCCTCGACGACGAGGTCATCAAGAACGCGGAGGCTCCAAGCGGTCCCCCACTCCGCGGCCAGAAGACCGAGGCGCCCTGCCCAGTCACCACGGCACCGCACTAAGAGGTGGCGCCGGTGGACCTATGCGTCAAACAGGAGGTCCGCTGGAGGCGTTCTCGACAGCACCTGGAACGCGTCGGTACTAACCGTCCGGTACGCCATGGCTACCCGTACCGAGGCCTGCCACTGCAGGCTAAGGACTTCCCCCTTTGTACCTTAGAGGGCTGGTGCCAGCACCACGTCGCACCGTACAACAGTGTAGGTATGAATACTGCCCTGAAGTAACGGGCACAACCGTAGTATTACACATTTCCCGCCACTGTCCTATGTAGGGTGAAAGTCCTCTCTAGCTTTCCCGCAACCATTTCGAGCTGCGGGGGTCGCTGTCCTCCCTAGTTGATTTCAATCCCAAGATAGAGACCCAGCCTCTCCCCCACACGAGGCATGACCACGGTAGCGATTGACCAGGGTGCTACCCTAGATAATAATTATGTTTATGGTTGGGTGAGGAGTTGAAGTCGTACCAACAATGAAGGGTTTAGCGGAAGTTTGTGCATTCGTCTTTGGCTTGTTTAGATTCCACAAGTAGGCTATTTCCCGCTTGACATGACGTGCGTTGTTGACCATTGCCTACTTTATACAGTTTTTTCTTTAATTATTTTGTTGATACTGGCGATCAAGTAATCCCACTCGAGTTCCCCCGTCAATTATTCTTTCACCCGACGTGGGGTAGTTGGCTAACAAAGAAAGTTTCTTAAACCCAATTTTCTTTATTCAACCTGCGCCAACCTTTAAGGTGGAGTTGTACATGTGTTTCCTCGACTCCCCTCCAATAATACCACGCGTTACTTGGCGTTAAGTAAATTATCGCCGTATTTCTGCACCAATCCTGGATTTCGAGGTCTCATTTGAATCTCCAGGAAATTCCGCACGTGCGTACGATCTCTTTTTTGATATTTCACACTTAAATTAACTGTAAAACCCACATAAACTTTTGCCTTGAAAATTCACGTTCTCGATCGCGCTCGCTTTCGATGGTTTAATAGGAAAGCAAGGTCGTACGCGCGTGTGGAGGGGGGGTTGAGGAAACACATGTACTACTCCCCCTTCAAGGGGAAAGGAGTTTTGAGTCGAAAAATAAACAATTCCAGTATGAGGGATCAATGGCGCACGGGAGATTGAAGATATTCTAGTAGATCCTTTTCACGAAACAAAAGAAGCATAGCTCGGTTTGAGCGCTGGTTGGTTGCATAACTATATTTTACTCTTGTGATTTCATTTTATGAAAGTTACGATAGCTTTGATCGTGATTGAAACAATACTAATGAAATTATTATTTTTTATTAATAATAATTTTACTGTTGTCACCCACCTTAATATGGTTTTTATTCAATGGTTTAAACGAAAAATGGATAATGACCTGCTTCCTTCCAAGTTGAATTCTATCTTTCCCTCGTTATGTTTGGAACAACTGAGTTTTAAGTTCTTCGGGCTAGGACTGTGATCGGTGGGAAAGAGAATATTACTGTGTGATTCTGTGGTCTCCTCAACAGTTGTATATCTAATCCTATAAAACTATCGCTGATAAACCCTCCTTACCTAGGTGCAGTACAGCTCTTTATACGTTTTTAGAGTCCCTCTAGTTTGCTTATAAGTTCAAGGATTAGGTTCTTGAAAGTGAACGGGAATAGTTTAGAACAGAGAGCTTTGCGCTTGTACAACAACTAATCTCACTTGATCCATCCCCCTCTCTACTTTAGTAATAACTTATCAAAACCGGGAGTAAACGAGAAGCCTTTCTGCTACGTAGAAAATAACTTTTATAATCGTTTGACAATAAAGAGAAACTTCGAGTTTAACCAAACTCATTATTTAATAGGAGAATAAAGTACTCACAGGTATCGTTAGAAGGAACGATCCTGCTTGCTTTATTCTCGAGTTGATGAATAATCCATAATTTTACTCTTCCGTGTTATTTTTATTTTACTACGTATTCTGACATTATAAACAAAATAGTAGGTATAGGAAATTAAGCCAGAATAGCGGAAAAATTTGGCCCAATTTAGAATGTGGCTAAAACATTCCTTTTGATGTATTATTCTTTGAGGATTCGAAGAGTCCGCAGGTGGCGAACCTATTTTTAAGAGTGGATAGACGACGTTGGCCAACTCACCCCTACAAGGAATGAAAAAAATCGCCCAAGCGAGAAGACTAAAGCCCCGTCTACATAAGACGCGAAAACGCTGTCGCAGGACGCAACTGATAACGCAGGACACAACGCAAAAGTTGAACTAAGTCCAACTTCCTGCGTTTTCGTTTCTGCGCCCACCAATAGCTTTCGACCTAGGAGGCGGGCTTTGTACTGATAGTGGAGGTTTTGCAATCCGCCAACTACGAGCTCTCCTCTTTTCCACCCTTTCACTTTCCTTTTTTTTTTTAATGCTATCGCGGAAACACATTCACAGGCTGAACACGACAGCTGCTTCCACTTCTACATTTACTTAAATGGTACAATCTTTTATAAAATGATTGAGTAAAATAAATTTGTCTATTATAACTTTAAAACTGGTTAACCTTATTATCTCGAAAAAAAGAAGCAACAACTGGTAATTTCTTTCCCCCATGGCTTGATATGATTGGCTGGACGCAAGAGCTGGCCTGCGTCTAATGTGAACCCTTCAGCCTTGGGTTTGCGTCCTGCGTTCCCTCTTGCGTCCTGCGACAGCGTTTTCGCGTCTCATGTAGACAGGCCTTAATCTTATGCAGTTGTGTGTGCTATGAGTCGATAAAAATCATCCCCAAATCCGTGGGCTGATTACTTCTCGAGTTATGTCATATTTTGTACGAAAAAACGATGTTTTAGGCTTCATTAGTTTATTGAAATCCTCACGCCCTATATTTAGTGATGAAGTTGTTTCATATGCCGTTTCTGAAGTTGTTTTTGGTGGTGAATCAAATGTACGGTAGCTCGATTCTCTGACATCAATATTATTTAAGTTATGAACGAAGATACCCGAAAAAACACGATTTTTTCTATACTTAAATGTGCCCTAAAAAATGTGTGTTATGATTTACGCAGGACTAACCATTTTATCTCATCGCACGCAGTTTTTTGTGCTGAATTGAATGAGCTATAGTGGGGATTGGTAGTAACAATACTTTTTGAGTTACGGACAAACATCTCCAGCATTTTTAAAGCATTTGTTCTTATATTTGTGGGCGTATCTCGGAAACTATTGACCCCAGCGATCCCTTCAAACGCTTATTCGATTCAGCACAAAAAACTACGTAAGACCAGAGAACATGGTTAGTCCTGCCCCTAATCTTCATACACATTTTCCTAGCACATCAAAGTATATAGGGAAAAGCTTGTTTTTTCGTGTATTTTCGTTAGGAACTCAAAGAACATTGATCGCAGAGAAACGTCGGACGTGAGGGTTTTTTTGGTCATTTAAGCCAAAACCCGCGTTGGTACAATTTAGGTCGTAACTCAAAAGCTAGTCGTCGCACGGACTTGCGGTTGATTTTTTTCAACTCGGCACATAAAACTACATAGGATTAGACACCCCGTTCGAGCCAATTTCTTCACCCCTTAGAGCGATGAGTTGGTCTACGTCTACCCTTCCTTAAAAGGACTTTTGCCACCCCCTATCGTTGTGGACTCTTCGAATCCTGGAAGTATACATCAAAAGGATTTTTTAAAGCAACGCTTGAAGTTACGCCGAGCGCGCCTCGATGGTGTAATGGATACAATGCTCGCTTCACAACCCAGCGGGCCTGGGTTCGAATCCAGCCATTGCCCATTACACTATAAGGCTGCGGCGAGCTGTGACACGGCACACCCGACTTCGTGTGGGCGTTCCCGGCGATGTGCGTTCAACAAACCGCGCACCGACCGAAACGCTCGCGTAGTACGGGTGTGAAGTGCACAGTTAGATCTGGGTATGGCGTAGGAGCCCAAGTGACATTTCATAAAAACGTGTGAACTGTGAACTTCCTAATTTTACGGTTCCTTGACGTTTTCACAAGGACATTGCAATCGGATGCTACTGCATTCCATCCCGAAACCGCTTACATTCATTCAATTTGAATCAAAGATGCCATAGGAAAATAATGAAGTCTTCGCAACGTTTTCGAATTCATCTATTCTATTATGAAAGATTTAGTCCTCTTCACGAATTATTTAATTTTTCGGCGGAACAAGTTTTCGGCCTTCGAGGCCATTTTCAACGCCTTCATTGACTCCAGTGTCACATCTACAATAATTTTGAAAATATTTTAACAACAAATAAACTAACCAAATGAAATAGAATAAAAGAAAAATTAAATAAATAAATAAACATCTTACCACTAGGTGGGCGTTAACGTTGAAGTCTAATAGTCCTAGTAAATATTAATTTACGGGTCTATTCTAGTAATTATATCGCTCACGTTTGTGATCACAAAGCTGACTATAATCGGTTACTTTATTTTAAAATAGACCTTATGCTGTATCTTTTAAAACCTTGATTTGGGGGAAGGTGCTCAAGGAGTGAGTAGAGGGGGGAGGCCCCTCCCTCACTTCTATCATTTAGGCAATGTGGATTACTCTCCAGTAATTTACTTATTACTATTTTTTCCAGGCACTCCAAGCGTCTGGCGTAAGGTTCAGTTACTAACAATTGGGCTTGGTGATCTCCCATCTCTCCGCAGCCCGTTATATGATTGTAAAAGGCCGAGTCGGACCTAGTGAGGTGCTCCCTGAAACGTGTCCGGTGCGGCCGCAGTACGTTGCTTCTCCACACCCACCACACAGAAGCCTGTAGACCCCGCTTTTTTCCTAGGATTTAGGGGCATCCTTTCCTTTACTCAGTATGCTCTTGAGGCTGTTGTCGCTCTTAAACGCCACTTCATAATTTCGGTTTTTAAGGAGGCGCTCCAAGCCCAATGAAGCTGTTCCAAAATATGGTAGACGAACCCATGCATTCCCGGCGGTTTCCTTTTTTGACTCCGAAAAGATGCGTTTCAAAACGAACCTCTTCTTCTTTCCTGAATCAATTTATCTACGACCGTTGTTTCGTAGCCGTTGACCGCAGCAATGTGATAAATTGCATGCGGTTCTTTTTCAATTCATGAAATGAATCTATGAACAAGGCTTCTGAACGCTGCCAACCTGTGCCGAGGGTAATGGTGTGAATCGGCGTGAATGGCCTGATCTATCATCGAGCTCTTTCTGAAAATTTCATACTTGAAACCAGTCTGCTCACGTTCGATTGTAAGGTCCAGGTAGTTCAGTTTCTTGTCCTTCTCTATTTCCATAGTGAAACGCAAGTACGGCAATTTGCTGTTGAGGTACTCAAGAAACCGCCCTAGCTCTTCATATTCGCCCTCCCAGACGACGAGCGTGTCGTCCACGTACCGAAACCAGTGCTTCAGGGAGCCCGCAAACAGATTCCCGGCACTCAACAAAAATTCTTTCTCGAAGAAATCCATGAATATTTCGGCGCAGAGTGGGGAAATGGGAGATCCCATCGCCAGACCTTCATTCTGTACATACATTTTGGAATTGAATTGTAAATAACTTTGTCCCAAGCACATTTCGAAAAGTTGCTTCATCTCCCCCTGGACAAGGAGCTCCTTACATTTCTCCATGAGTATTTTGTCAATTAATTCTAACACTATACTTTAGGAAGTATACAGGTAAATAAGTTTACTACATCAAATGAGACAAGTTTACTTCGTTCTGTTGTTCGTTAGAACTCTGACGCGGAAAAGACTGGGTGATGATGAGGAAGGGCTCGTAACTAATAGGAAACAATGGCGCCACTGGGCAATCTCTCTGATTTCAACCGGAGAGCAAACCAATCTCACCGAATTCCGACACAGTCCAACAGAGATTCAATAAATTCAACCGGTATACAAATGCGATCTAACATGAGACGAAACCCCGAACACGTTGTAACTGGATGGAAGTCAACTTCCACACCGGAGAATAATTGAGGTTATAACCAGAGAGAAATTGAAATCTAGCCGGAGAGAATGCTCATTGGCTAATGGAACGAACAGGTTTTTGCAGCTGGTGCATATTATGATAATAATATATTAACAGCTTTTTTATAGTTATGATGAAAAAGCCAAAACACCCGTCCAAAAACCCGTTTTTTATAGACTCATGCCTGCTTACTACTGGATAACACGTTAATATAAATGAAAAAACTGGAGATTTCCTTCCCTACGGTAGGATAATATTCAAGCATCCGTTTCAATTTTTTGACTGATCCAAAATTTGTGTCATTTCATTACCTGTTATTCATTCGGTTTGACTAACCTGCCCCGTTAGTCCGTTATTTTGCCAAATAACGAGCAAAATATTTTTCAATTTTTAGTTAGTCGGTTTTTAGGCAATGCTAGACATTGATAAATATTTTGCTCGTTATTTGGCAAACACCCCGTGCGCATGTGTGGAGCCGGCTTTAGGTTAGAATTATTTCAAATTCGGTTGTATTTGACAGGTCCACACAACCCTTATTTATTTTCCTGTTAAATTCAGAATATCACATTAAGTTGGATTTAACCGGTTCAAAAAATTTCCTTTTTTTAACCGGTTATGAATAATTACACTTTTGGTTGGATTTCAAAGGTTAACGCAACCACCATTTCTTTTCCGGTTACATCAAAATTAAAATTCGGTTGCATTTAACTGGTCCATAAAATTGTCAATTCTTCTCCGGTCACAAGCGATTTCGGATTCGGTTGAATGCAACCGGATCATGCAATTGCCATTTGACATCATGTTGGAATAATATTGATCCGGTGAGATGAATTACTATCCGTTCATTTTCCCACACAATTCGTTCAATCCAACCGGATTTTTAATTGTAACTGGAGACGGTATTGTAGTATTTCTTAGAGTGTAGGACTATTAGACTTCAACTTCAACGCCCCACCTAGTGGTAAGATGTTTATTTATTTATTTAATTTTTCCTTTATTTTATTTCATTGTAATTTGGTTAGTTTGTTTGTTGTTAAACTATTTTTAAAATTATTGTAGGTGTGGCACTGGAGTCAAATAAGGAGTTGAAAATGGCCTCGAAGGCCGAAAACTTGTTCCGCCGAAAAAATAAATAATTCGTGAAGAGGACTAAATCTTTCATAATAGTATAGATCAAAACCTTCACAACGTCGCCATCACCCATAAAATTAATTCATCTATTCTCAATTACCGATAGTCCAGTAACTTTGGGCACTGGAAGGCCTGTTTCAGGACAAACGTATAGAAGTTTTTTTCTCAAAGGATTTATACGTTTTTGGAGGTGCTGAATCCGAATCTGAACTTTGCCAACAAAAATTCGGTCGGCTTCACGTCTAAACTCACACAAAACTCAAAGGCTTGTATCTCTGAGCTATGGAGTTTTTTGATGGCGCTCTTCAACATTCTTGAAGTAGATTACATTTGTGACAATTTAAGCCTAATTACAGCTCCGTATGACCAATATTTCCTGAGTTACGAACACTCAAACAAATTTACGAGTGCACGGGAAATTCAGTTTCAGAAGTATTGTGAGAGTCTGGGTGCGTATGCACACAAAGCGAGTCATTTTAAGACACCCAGACGCTTTTGAGATATCCAGGGTAGGTATACTACCTAATTTTTTCAATATTTTTTGACACAGTCTCATATTTTTCATTACAACTGTAAAATCTCTCCTTCGAGCCGGATTTAGGGTAATTTTGATGATAAAGCTTAAAAGAGCAAACTTTTCAATATGAAACTCTCGCGTGGTGGGTGCCTTTACAATTCCTCTCTATACCATTTTTCAATATGTATCCTTGATTTCGATAAAACCGGTTTGTCATGTAAAACAATAGGCATACCTATTGAATTTTGCATAGTTGTTCACGTTGCTTCCACTATACCATCCGGTCGAAGAAAAAATGCGCATTGGAACTTGTTGTGGCTTTTTTTGAGGTCTTCAAACTAAGCCTAAAAGAACGATTACTCTACACTGATGGTTTCAAAGATATTTCAGTAAATTGAATGAAAGGGCCCTCAAATCCAATTTCCAGCTCCTGCAGTGCCAACACCTGACGTGGAATCTTCAGGTTTTTTGCAGAAAATGGAAGTAGGTGGGTCCGAAAAATATTGCACCAAATATTCATCAGTTTTTCCAGAGCTTCAGGCTACAGCTAACTTTCCGTCAGCGGCAGAAAAAGGTCAATTTTTGACTGTTCATATCTCAGGAACTATTAGTCGTACGGAGCTAAAATTGGGTTTAAATTGTCTCAAATTTGCAAATTATGGAGCGGCATAATTGAAAAGTACAAAGTTCCAGAGATACAATCAATTGAGTAGAAAAAGTCAGAAAACTTCCAGTTTTTTCTTGAGATTTTGACGTGAAGCCGACCGATTTTTTGTTGGCAAAGCTCAGATTCAGATTCAGCATTCCAAGAAACATATAGATCATTGAAAAAACTACTTATATACGTTTCTCCCGGCCAAATCGTCTATTGACTGGACTAATCGTGCGTTGGAAAAGAAGCATTGTTCAGTTTTATTTAAATAAACATTAATTTGTGCAATTTATTTGTTATTAGGACAAAATATCAATTTTTACTAATTTTACGTTTTGCTGTATGAATTCGACATTTAGAGAAAAAAGCTGGAAAGGATTTCATATTATGTGCCCTATTTGATGCAAATAATATGGTAGGAAAAAGGCAAAACAAAAATATCGTTTACAAGATTATATAAAAATTGTTAGAGTTCGTGGAAATGAATGGCTATAACCCATTTTCTTCTATTTCTTATCGTGTTGATCCTTTCAGCAAAGCTCGACGGAAAGGAATAGGGTGAAAATTATTGGGAAAGCATACTTAGAGGATTGAGAGATGGGAAAAGGGTCAGAGAAAAAAGGATTACCCTTAATGTCTAGGGAGAAAAACCGTGATGAAAATCCACGTTCGCCACTTGGAAAACGGTCTTTCCGCCTTCTTCTTAAGTTGCTTTTTTCACTCCACCCCTCTCAAGAATATTTATATATTTTTTTCCTCTTCATTCGAGTCCAGGAATAGACACATTAAAAATGTTGTGTTTTCGTACAGGATGAATGAATACGGCAACTGGTGTGGGTATGTGGCACTGTGGTAATCTGGGCCGTCTAAAACAAATAGTTTCCTTGGTAAGTTCCATTCCAATCTCGGCTACATGGAAAAATACTTAGAGGATTTCGACAGGGGAAAAGTCTTTTTTTCAAAAGAAGTTCTCTTCTCAACCAAATAGCTGGGGTAAAGGTATATTTGTTCTACGACCAGAAGTTTTCTTCTTCAGTAGGTACATATACCTGAGCATCTTATGTTCTTTTTAGATCACTCAAGAATAAGAGTGGGTGAATGAGGTTTCAGAGTTTATCTTCATGAAAAGAGACATGTTATTTCATGATATTTACTAATATGTTTTATGCTGTTGGCTGTAGGTAAAGTTTGATTCCACATCCATCAAACTTGGGCTAACTTTTATAACGTAGAAATACCTATAGATCCGTTAGAGTGGGGTTCGGAAATGTTTTCTGGGAAGAGGTTAAAAAGCGTCCTAATTAGGTTCTAATTTTTATAAAATAATAAATGCGTTTAAGAGACTTCTGACAGAAGAGATAATTATGAAGGAGCTCAAATTAGTTGTCTCACTTGTTTACGGTATATATTACTTATAGCGAAATGTTGGAAAAACTGCGGAAAGTGGCCAAAGATTGGTACATCATCTTTGGAAACTATGTAATTGGTAGTAGGAGTCACAGCGTAATCCTCCCGCTGGAGTTATTTTGTAACTTATTATGGCCACGTCCACGTTTCCATTTAGTTTTTTCCATCTAGTTCCATTTAGCTCTGGTGAACTCGTGATCTTTGTGAACGTGTGTGAATTGAAACTTTCTGACATTTACGAATGAAATTGCTGTTCGAGGTAAGCGGTAATCCTGTGTCATCGTTGGTCCAAAGTGTGTGGAAATCGTTGGATTAATATTTTTCTCCTAATTATCTGAAAAGACGGTGGGAGGGACGAGGTGAGGCAGTAGAAAAAAATAAAGTAGTTTTCTGTGAGAGCCTTCGTTCGTTTAAGAGAAATAAAACTATACTTTGACCCCGAACTCTTTATCTTCCCCGATCCGATGTCTTTATCTTCCCCTTACCACGGGAGCATCTCATGTCCGCATGGTTTTGGTGTCGATTGGGTCGTAACTGCGGGATTAATTAAATTTCCACCAACGTCCGCCCATAAGCTATGGAGGTTGGGCAAACAGTTTAGATTTTGCGGGCCGGCGGTACGTGTCAGAAAGAGATTATAACCTCCACGGTTTCTGTTGTAGGAGGAGATGGCAGCGAGGACTATCAGGTTACTGTGGAATGAACGGATGAGGGGGGGGTGTCACTAGGGGCAAAATCGTATCCATTGATGACATCTTGCCGACCAATCCGGGGGTAACCTCTAGGCCTCAAGAGGAAGCGCAGCTTTCCGATTCAGCAACGGTGGCTGATCCTCCCAACACCACTGATGAAAATTCGGTCTCTGCAGCATTTGCGGTGTTTCGATCAAAAATGCCCGGGGACTAAGGATACGTATAGCAAAGAAACATCCAGCTCTGGCCAACGAGATGACTGTCGCGAGCATTTTGAAGTCTGGGAACTCAAGCAAGAAAGCCCCATTTGTTGAGGATCCTGGTTACAAAGATGATGTGAGGAGGTGGGCTGCTACGTTCGAGGCCATATCGAATGAGGGCAATATCAATAGAGAAGCGTTCAATAAAGCAGTAGCGGATTTCTCGGATTTTATACGAAAGGCCAATCAATATTTGCCAGGACCGAAACATCCTGCGGTGAGGAAGGCAAGGCGAAGGTCCTAGGGAATGGTGCTTCGAAGGTATCCAACCCGACAAGATCGCATAATACCGCACGAGCAAGAAGACAGGAAGCCTACCAGTACGAGCTAGCTCAACCGATAACCGAAGACGGAGGGTGGTTAACAATATAATGGATGCCGACGCCTGGAAGAACTGCCCGCTGCCCACCGAGATAATTGAAAAGTATTTCAAGGAAAATATGGAAAAGAAAAACTTGTGCGAGCGGGTGGTGCCAGGCAACCCTGACATCGGGTCGATCGAGTTGCGGGCAGTACAGAGGGCCATCAAGTCTACGTCCTTAGATGTTGCCCCGGGCCTCGATGGAGTGTTAATTCGGACATTTAAAGCTCTTGATATTGCTAGCATCATTAAAATAATAGCAGAAGTGATTCTTAAGACCAGGTACGTTCTGGAAACTTTGCGGTAGGGAAGAACTATCCTATTGTATAAAGGAAAAGGACCGACATCTAAAATTTCATCTTGGAGACCCATCACAGTGTACCCATTAATTCGGCGTAGCACCGAGAAAGTTCTCGACCAGGAGCTGCGCCAACAGGTGGGGTTTCTCGGGTGTCAGCGTGGCTTTGTGAGGGGGGTCCCCGGGTGCCATGTTAACGCAAGGTTGTTGGATGCTGTGCTAAGAGATGCCCAAAGCAAGACAAAAAAAATGCAGTAATCGCCTTCCTAGACGTGGCGGGTGCATTCGACAACATCGGGCACGCACACGTAATCAGGGGGCCTATTCTCTAACAACAAGCAATATTTTTTTCGCCAGTCATGTGTCTATTTCATTCATTTGTTTGAAGAAAATCAATGAAATAAACATATGACTTCGAAAAAGCTATTGCTTCAGAGTTAGAGAATAAGCCCCCAGGTCACTTGAGTCAAAGAGCGTGTCGATGGATATTCAGCGCTTGATTTCGGTGCTTCTGACTGGTAGCTTCACGCGCTCGAAGAAAACGGATGATATCTCAAGAGTGGAGTTCCTCAGGGAGGGCCGTTATCGCCGACTCTCTTCAACATCGCCAGAAGTTTGCGACGTTGATTTGGCAAATAGGCTGGGTTATCGGCTCCACAACGATGAAGCAGGTATAATTCTCACTGGGTTCGCTGATGATCAGGCTGTGATGGGCCTGCAGCGTGGAGGCGGCCGAGAGAATAATCGATCTTACCCAGCGAATGTTTAAGGAGATCGGTTTGTCTGTGAGTCCTGCTAATAGTTCAGCAATAGTGTTAGTCAATGGGACGCTCACCCCCACCAGTCTCACACTCGAAAACGGAAATATTATCAAGTCCACAGGCAAAGGAGAGGTTATAAAATAAGTAGGATGCTCCATCTCCTACGAACTGGCAGTGAATGAGAATTCGGTGGAAAAGCTTAATTCAAACTTGGCAAAACTTGCGTCTTCTAACTTATTAAGACCTGATCAAAAGCTCAATGTCATTAATCAGAACCTGTTCCCGGCCCTGACGTACCCTCTGCAATCGTCACCCCTTACAAAGCTAAGCGCGGTGATGATGGACGGAGTAGATGTGATAATTAGCCTTCCAGCGAGCGCGGCACCTGAGAGATGCATTGTGCGCGTTTGAAAGTGTGACGTGCTCACAGGAGGGGTGTCAGAGAAGTGGGGATTTCCATATTTCATGGTTATTCATGTTAGTGGCGTGAACTAAGGGCTTTCGATTGTTTTTCCGTATTTATCGATGATTTCACCTGTGAGGTGCCCCGCGCTCTCAAGTTAGATTTTTAAAATTTTTTTCTGAGCATGAAATTGATTTTTTCTATAAGACAATCGTTCATATAAGCTTATTTGCCAATGTATTACGCTCAACATGCTCCATATCGTTGATTAAATCGCATCACGCAGTCGGCAAAAGATAAAATCAAAAGAATGTTTCAATTCAACAAAATCATTTGTTATAACTTTTTACTTCAATTCTGGATTAACGTGGGGTTTAATTTAGTTTAATGTATTTATTTCTGAGTTTCTAAAATATCGAAGATGAGCCTAGGTAAAAAGATTTGTATCTCATGAAAGTTACCGTGGAAACATCAGTTTTGAGACACATTAGAATAGTCTATGGGCGGACCATTTTTTTCTAGTTATTCATTTGTTTTCTTCATAACGTTTTTCTATGTTGCTTACCAATTAGTTGAAAATGAAAAACATACTTTAAAAATAACCAGCAAAGACTGAAAATAATTTGTAAGAAATAATTGTGTAACATCGAAGGCTTTTGGGATTTTTATTCTATTTTATTTATACACTTGCTCTAGTCTTTTGTTTCTGCTCGTGTTCGTTTTTATTTCCTATAAAACAATCAGTACAACATATTTAGTCCAAACATTGGACTCTGCGGCCTCATTTTGACCTCTTAAATCTATTAGGTGACCGCGCGCACTCGTGTAGACGAAAGGACCGCGCCTGCTGGAGGGTTAGGCGGTATGTGAAGGCGATGCTGGGCTTGACGGCGGACAGGTGTGCTGTACGCTCCTCGGCGGTACCGTGGTCTTGGTCTTCTTCGATGCAAGTGGGAGGCACCCCTTCAGCACTTGTCGATAGCCCAGAAGCTAGCCAAGGTGCAGGATCCTCTGTTTCAGAGAATATTCGAGTACGAGGGTGAAGCTGCACTGTGCGCGGAGAGGCTGGAGCTAGAGGTGCCGCGCCCCGGTGAGGTAGTATCAGTGAAACGAGTTCGGCTAAACCTGAGGGAGAAATCATTCGGAGAATGGGCGTCCTGCAGGTGGCAAGGGGCTGGAGTTAACCACTTTAAGGACAACCCCAAAAGTAACAATCTGATAAACAGATTCTGACGGGCTCCAAATGGACAAATGCACTCAAGCTAAACGTAAACTACGCGCCTCTACGAGGAATACCGGTGGTCGCCGCACAGACTGGAAGCGATGTTGGACCCCTCTGTCGCAGATGTGGCAGGGAGAACGAAACACACCAGCCCGCGTGCTTGGTCATTGTCCGCATAACGTGCTTCTGATAACTAGGCGCCATCACCGCGTTAAGCACGCCCTCACGAAGCTCCTGAATGAGATGGGGAAATTTTCCTGCTTTGAGGATGTGTTCGCCGTGGACGATGAGGGATCAACTAGGTACGCTGACATATTGGCGTTCGAGAAAAGGGGTAATCGAACGTATATCCTGGATCTCACGATCCAGATCTCACGGTTAGATACGAGACGAACGACATGGATCAGGCGGAGAAGATCGACAACGAAAAATGCCTAATATATGAGAAGTGCACCGCCTACTACCAGGAAAAGTTCAGGGAGCGGTTTGGCGAGAGGGAGTTCCTGGTCCGGGGCCTTTGGTTCGGTTCCAGGGGAACGATTCCGAATAGGACTTTAAAAATTCTGGATGAATGACGATGTCGGAATCACCAGCAGCCAATTGACTTCGCTCAGCGAGCTCATTTTGCTTGACTCACTTGCGATAATTAAAAACCATATTATATCACGTATTAAAAATGTATTGTATGGATATTATGTATTATGCTAGCCCCGACCATGGACAAGCGATTCGTTCGTGTTTTGATTGTTATATCGATTTAGTACCTTATTGTCGTCGGTGGTAGTCAGTACCCTACGGTTGTTGTTTTTTTTGTCATTATTAATATTTATACGTTGTATGGTTTTGTTGTTTTATTGATGGATCGATTAGTACGCTGTGTTGACGCAACTCAATTTAGTTGAGCAGCCTCTCGCTATTGCTATATAATAACGCAACAAAGTGTTTCATTTTGATCACGATTGAACGGGAAATGTGAACTACAGCTGAGGATAACGCTCACTCTACGCATCTGTCTTTCTTTTTTCTTTTTTTTTTTTGACTTGTCTTGCTCACTTGACGGAAAGGAAACAGGCAGCCCAAAAAACGTATACGAACGAACGAAAAACGACGGTACACGTTTACAGGTAACAGTTCAAATTTTTCACCGGTGAATGTACAATAGGTATTCAAAAGACAATACATATACAATATACAAACATTTACCGTCTATTCACGCATTAATTTCATAGCATAATTTTATCGATTATACGACCTGTTGGTACCTTCACCATTTGAAAGGCGTACGCCTCCAAAGACACCAAAAATACGATAAAAATCAGGTTTTCAAGTGGCAGAGTAAGAACATCTCGTTTGGGATCCCCGTCTCGAATGGACTTAGCGACGACAAACGATAACCACAGCAGTGATCGAATAGCAAATCAATTTTCAATCAAGTTTGGAGGCTCTCCGATAGCTTGAAGTTATAGAAACACCTTCAAATCTCTTTTTACAAAATCAACAACAACAACAACAATTTCGTGGGCTTCGTACTTTAAAAAATTATGTTGCGGGATCACACTAAAAACACAAATTTCGTCACCCTGGCTCTATACAAGCCACTGGGGAACTTGCATGAATCTTAGAATGGGTAGAAAAGCAAACCGGTGATTTGAGCCGTGAGCCGAAGGATAACAACGGAAGTTGCTACTCGATTGGTGCGTTTTAAGATTTTTAAAAAAGGTTCAAAGTTCTTCAGAAGGGGATGGATGGTGCGAGGGGAAATGAAGTAAATATTTACTTGTGAAGCATTTGAGGGAACTCTAAAATGGTTTGCTTACAAATAACATGAAAAATCCCCCCTTCCCCACCAGTAAACGGTCTAGCCCCCTCTTTCCCACATCATCAATTTCAATAAGTAAGTTTTGACGTAATCGAACCCCCACTCAAAATTTTTAAGAATTCACTAAAAAAACAGCCTTGACTGATTTCAAAGTTTAATGTGAGCAATAGACTTGTGGAAGAGCCCTCTTTAAGGAACGCCAACTTTTGAAAAATGTGCAAGTTCCCCATTGTGGGTATATGTATAGGTCAGAAATGAAAAAAATTCACAGGTTTGGCCCTGATGAAAGAACAACATTTTATTCGCAGGCCTCTGCCAGAATCGTTGAAAATCAATTCAACAAAACGTCGCGAAAAACAAGCGCCCGGACAGAAAAAGACGGTCGTTAAAATATAAAATAAAAACAAATCTGTCTAAAAAAAGAAAGAAAGAAAGAATACTTTACAAAATTAATTTCGAGGGATAGCCTCTACAGAACAAATTTCGCCGGTTCGGCCTTCAAAAAATTTAAATTTTCGTGGTGTTGGCTCCTTTTATTTTCCAACAGGCCCACCTTTAGTGGGTTTGGTCCTTTCAGAGAAATTCGCGGATTTGACCCTTGCTCGGCATCTCAGCGACTCAGCCACGAAAATAAGAAATTCACAGGTTTTTTGCAGTGGTTTTAAAACATTTAATGGATTTTAAGACTACAAAACAATGTTGTGGTCGGTGAGGCGAACATCAAGTGGAAATTGAGACTTTCAAACTTTTTCGTAGGCACTGAAAACAAGACTTGGAAGCCTTTTAGGTGAAGATAATGCTTTCGTACGTTGGTTCTCAGTCGCGACAGAAGCCAACAAGGAATAGCATTGTACACCAAATAAACGCATGCGTGTTTCGCCTGGGTGACCCGGTCGAGTTCCGCTAGGAACAGACAGACTCTGGCTAGGTGACTACTTTTTCTCCTTCGCAAAATCACAGGCACCAGGCAAACATACCGGGTGATTTCTGCACAATGCAAAGAGCCCCCGCTTGGTGACATCATGCTAAAATCTAACTGAGAGTATGTCATCGAAAAAGTTTTCCTATGTTTCAAGTTTTTGGGCTTGCAGTTTTCTAGACTTTTCGCTTCGCTTATATTTTTTTTATTTTATTTTATTTTTTTTATTTTTATTTATTTATTTATTTATTTATTTTTCCAGCCCTCAAAAAGATAAACTTGAGTGGAGGGCTGGAGCTGACCAAATAAATACTACAAACGTAAGAGAATTTTACAATATTGAGTACGTGTTACCTACAATGATCTACGTCATATATCTTTCAATCCGCAATTTGTAGCATACAAAAAAAACTTAAAAGGTACAACTCATAAATCTACTCGCTTTCCCAACGAAATACAAAATATCTATAATAATAGACACCAAAGCAACTACCAATAAATTTATCACACATTAAATACATTAGATAAATAAATAGACACCAAAGAAACTACCAATAATTTATCACAGATTAAATAAATTAACACAACAATCACACAACTAATTTTAAATTATCAAGTGAGATGGTAACTTCAAGGAGCGTTCACAAATTCTTTTGACTAGAAATTTTTTAAATTGGCTCAATGTATTAAATTGCATATAACTGAACTTATTCAATAAAGCTATTTTTAAAGCTGTAATAGAGGCATGCCTAGCGTAGAAATCAGTCTTATGTTTCGGTATAATAATATTGGTAAGTCGTGATAATCTCGTATCTACCAAGGTCGAACGGACAGGCATAGCAGAGCTAATCTTAAACATATGAAGGCAAGCTGCCCTAACATATAATTCTTCAACAGATAGCACATTGAAGTCTTCAAACAATTTACTAGAGGAGTACAAACTAGGTCTATTTAATATGATTTTCATAAGAGTCTTCTGAACCACCAGTAATTTATTGATAAGGTATTTATAAGTCCCTCCACACACTATAATACCATAAGCAATAATAGTTTGACATAGCGCAAAATAGATCATTCTTAATGTTCCCCAACTAAGGCACAATCTCAATATTTTAAATTTATGAAATAATTTTCTGACTCGGCTAACAACATTCTTGATATATCCATCAAACTTCATCCTAGACTCGAATATAACACCTAGATATTTACAGCGATCAACAAATCTTACCTTATCACATTTACAATCATCATTATTCCCACCATCGTCTGAGTGAACTGTGAAGTGCGTATCCCCACTAAACTCCTTAGCTCCCAAAGAGAACTCAACAATCGCCGTTTTGTCTAAATTAAGTAACATGGAATTAGTATTTAGCCAATTATTAATTAACCTAAAATCTCTCCTAATTTTACTTAACACATCCTCAGAATCTTTACCATTACACAACAAAACAGTGTCATCCGCGAAGCAAAACGGAGAAGACAACGTATTCAACGAAAAAATACTATTATAGTACACTATAAATAGCAAAGGTCCCAGGACAGAACCCTGTGGTATGCCAGATCTTATTTCCACCGAGTCACTGACAGTATTGTTAATCCTTACAAATTGTGTACGACCGGTGATGTACGATTCTAACAGTCTAAGGGCAGGACCTCTAATTCCATAATTTTCTATAGATGTATTATATATATATATAGACCATGAAACTGGACACGTCAAGCCCATTTGAGCGATTCATTACCCCTTTGTACATGTAACCTCAAAATTGAACATTTCACTCTCATTTAACGGCGAGTTCGTACATTTCATACTCATTCGCTCACGATACGTTGATGCGTACATGTTGGCTAATAGTGAACGTGTTGTCCCGATTTAACCTTAAAACTCATCATTTCGCGGCCAATAGGCCACGTTCAACTAGTTAGAGTGTCATCTCATGGTTATGTTATAATTCCAACTTTATGACATGGCGGTTGCTTTGAAGAAGTGTAAAGAGCCTTCATAAACCAGAATGTTTGTAAAATCACGGTTTATCAGCTCCTTACTCAATTGCTGGGACGAGAGCCGGGCGTGTACTATGTGGTTGCTTTCGCTCTCCCGACTTAAGCCCAGTAACGGCCCATATCGGGATAGGTTCCCATATTTATGTCACTTTTTTTGAACGCAGGAAGTGTCAGTATGGGGACGAAGAGAGTCTGTACGCTCGACGCCCTTTCATGGATGAAGTCCTCAAGGGCCTCAAGTGGAGTGCAACGCATGAGCAAATCCATAAAGACGTTGGACGGTCGACAGCGTAGGTGGAAGAAGTGAGGTATCCGACGGTACTCGCCAGCAGTCGTGAGATTCGGTGTATCGGAAGCACTCGGGGAGCTGCAACGTTGGAATTGTAGCTTCTCGTTGATGGGGTCATGTACTGAGAGAAGGTGTAGCGCGGGGCGGTGTAGAATTGCTAAGCGTTGCGTGACTCCTGGCGGCGGTACCTCAGGTAGAGAAGAGAGTGTAAGTGCCTCGCGGTGATAACAGTACCACTCCCAGTGTACGAACAAGGAGAGAGGAGACGCCACTGTGTAGCCCGTGACTTCCCCTCTTCAGGACCGACTAGGGAGACGCCACCAGGCCATCAGGTGAAAGTTTTTCTACAGGCATCGCGTCAGGATGGGAAGAAGGCACGCACCTGGTAATTTTTTTTTGTGTTCATTGGATCAACGAATCATAAGCTTATTTCATCTGAATGGACCTGAATTTAGGAATGAGGCAGGGAACATGAGGAAAATAGGAAAGTTCGAGTTTTGAAAATGCAACCTTTCGGTCATTATGCAGGTGTTTTCCGCAGTTAAAAAACCTGGGAATTTGATTTAAAAAACCGTTATAAATTAAAAATTTACCACTTCTGCGATAGCTAAAACACCAGGGGCCTTATTCAGAACGGTCGGGATAAAATGCCTCCAGCGGGGTGCAAGGACACCGAATAAGAAAATAACATTATCCCGTCATAGTCACCGCGTATGCGGCATTATTTCAGACAACTCTGAATAGGCCCCCAGGTGGTGTTCAGTGAGAATCATCTAATTTTTTTCTCTCACAGTTTTCCATTTGCACAAAAATCTGCCATGGATCATTTTATTTCCACTTGTCCACTCTGAATTGAAACATTATGTTAATATAGAAGACGCGTGGAAATGAAATGCTCTCGAGCAGAATTATATGTAAATTGAAAACGCAATCAATCTTAAAGTAGATCCCAAAATCGGGTTTACCACCTTGACATTATTTACTGTTCTTTTTCACACGCACAAAACTAATTCTACGTACTTCAGGTGCGGGTTTTACGCGTTTTGCTCTCGTGTCCACGAATGCGCACGTGAAGTTCACCGATCGCGACACGATGCGCCATGTTGTGGCCGCGCCATCCCAACAAAAGTTAGGGGTTGCGTTTGACTCATACATCGGGATTTTGTGGTTTGTCTGTATGATCCCACCAGACCGTAGTTACTCTCTGGGGTAGATTGTTAATTTATTGTGACCCTACACTATTGTTGGATCACTGAAAAGAACGAATCACGAGCGTGATCTGCTTTTGTCTTTCCTCAAATTGTGATATCGTCAAAATAAGCTTACGTTCTAGCAGCTTTCGTTTGAAATAACCCTGTCGAATATTTACTTTTTAGATACAGAGTAAATTGGATGACGATCGGGTTTAACCTCACGGTCAATAGGATTTTATTTATAAAAGTGATGCCTCTGAATTACATGAAATTCCTGTAACAAACCAAACCAAGGGGTTCAATCTGTAGGCATATGTTTTATCCTTCCGTTTATTTACAGCATATCCTCGCCCGTTATTTGGGTAAATCGTTGATTCACATTGTAAACCCGTAATAAAAGGAATATTCATCTGCAATCACGCAGAATCCTCTCCACCCTGCTCATCATGCTCGCGCGTCAAGAAACGTGGTTTTCCAACACATTTTTATTTCACTACCGAATCACATAGGAGAATCCATGTACTAGGAAATTTTATTCTCTGTCTGACGATATTGTATGTTTCTATTTTTGACAGAATGTTTGCAAAAATAATATTTCTGAAAACGTATAGAAATTTTACAGCAAAGGCATTCGGGAAACTTGGTGAAATATGCGCACTTTTTTAATTTGTCCAACCCACCTGACATTTATTTGCAATGAGCAGTCAGCACGGGAAAAAAGTTTTATTTAACTCAGGGAAAGCTGCCAGTGTCACTTTCCCGCGTGAGAAGTACATTGGAATTGTTTTAATGTTTTTTATTAATATAGTGTAGGTAGGGATATTTTGTTATCGTATTTACCTGGGATTGCGGACAATGAATTAAGCTCAATTTTTGCAGCTATCAAAACGAGGACTTTTAACAGGGAATAAAATATAAAGATTCTCATTTAAATGTTAACCCTCTCCTTCACAGTATGGTTGGTTACTTCTCTTTTAGAGGCAATAAGTTTAACTGGTTACATTATAGGATACGTAGACTCCACAGCGCGCATACAAAGAACTTCAGTGAACGGGGCTGAACGGCATAATTATGCGGGACTTTCGAGAAGGACAAGGTAATTTATTTGTTGTTTTTTAGAAATTGGTACGTTTTGTGACGAAGAAATGAATACGCAAAACTCAATCACCGTTAGTATATTATATGTATACATATGATATACTAGGATAAGCCCCTTTTTCTTCCTCTTTTCCGTAATGAGTTTATCTAAAACCAACTTTTGAATAAATTGTTACCAAAACTTCTTCACCCTTTAATTAATTTAGTTTAATGGAATGGTTCACACTTGGATTAACCCTCTTTTTTGCCTGCTGACACGTTTTACTAACATGTGGATGTTACTAACAGGATAACTTACATCGGTTTTTCTTTTGAAACGAGCAAAAAACCAGGGATACGCCCGGCATAATATACTGCACTTGGATATAAAACGAAAAACGTGTAAAAATATTTCGTTGTTACATGCAGGTGTAGAAGTTACATTAGGTATATTGCTTTTTCCATGGCAGTATGGTCAAATGAGGAGTTATATCTTTAAAGATTAAAGCTGAAAGTTGGATGGAAGAACTGAAAAGGGAGTAACTCTGGGTGCTTTCCACTCCGCCCCTCTCACATGTCATCAGAGCCTTTTATTCAATGGCGCATTGATGTCAAAACCAACTCTTTATAAATTATTAGTTCATAAATTCAGTAATTAAGCTTGTATTGTGAACGATAAATTTCTCCACTTCTCTCTTTTTTCCCTTCACAGACAGTTTTGAAATCAGATCGCGAGGGATGATGGTGAGGAAAAATAATGTGCTGTAATGGTTTCAAAAGATTTTCTTGAGGCTTTGTGAATTAGGATCTGAAGAGTTACTTCTCATGCCCCAGCTCATTGTTTACGTTTCAATTTTACTTTCTTAGATCTACAAAACTCCTGCGTATTAAAATTACTGGCTTTTACGTAAGAACAGCTAAAAGTACGGATGCCACCCTTCGCGGATGTCTGAAGAGTTCAAGGAACGATCGTTCTAGTTTATTCATTGGGAGTATGTATATCTTCGGAGTATAGCACATGTGGAAAGTTAGCTCATTCAACTTATAAGTGGGTAAGAATGGTTTTTGTACTGTGACAGAACCAAACAGGATTAGAGAAATAGGAACATCGCAGGATGCAAACAAAAACAAGCTTGTAAAAAGGGAAGTTTGTCTTTTTAATACGCTCTGAATGCTAAAAAGGCTTTGTTACCCTCATAGTGGTTGTATCGTTTATCATTAAAAAGATGGTGAAACATTTCTCAATGTCACCATGTGTTTAAGTTAAAGGAATCTTGATGACCACGCACTATAAACATGACCCTCTCACGCCCTCCTTCCTTTCACTCTGCAACTCCAATATAACTTAGCCGCTCACAGCGTTTCAAAACTCCACACCCTCTTATACAGCCCTCCCCACAGGTTCTTCAAATTCCCATGTTAATACTTTACCCGTGTTCTTTTTCAGGCTTAACATCAATCAATCATGTTGCTCTCTGATCCTTTCATCCTCAGAACATCAATCCGACGCCAACGTACCGTGAGTTTCTTAGCCCTTTTATAGCTGGGATACTTATAATTACATTTTGTCATGGCATCATGAAGTCTGTGTGATAAGAAATCCATAATTATTAAGGATTCTTGGTATTGTATTGATTCAGTTTGGCCAGTAGGTCATGGAAAGGTAGAAACATGAACATGCTCGAGGTGTCGGAGGGTGTTAATTGTGTCATTGGTGCTTCAACGGCGAAACTAAGCAGTACAAAATCGGATAAGTCTTTTGACAATCAGGAATTTAATTCAGAAATATTGCACTTTGTGAAATGCTAGACGCTTTCAAATTGAAGTATAGTTGTTTACAATGGGCACTTTCATATTACATGGGCTGCGTCAGTGCCACAGTAGCATATAAGGGGGAGATTTGACGATGATGAAGTTTCTGATTAAAGCTTCAAACTCATAATTAAATTGAGTAACATTTTTTATTTTGGAGACGTTGGGAGGTTGGGACAATGACAGTATAATTTTATAGAGGTGGCGTCCTCTAGGTTTTGATGCCACACGCTTGTGGAGGCAGCATTGCCAACTGACATTTTGCTGTTCCTGTCAAGTCAAGCTCAATATTCAGTCAGAAATCCGTCAAAATGAATTCCATCCCGTTAAAACTATTCGTCTAATAAGTAATTATCATCAGCGTGCGTGTTTTATGTTCATGAATTGCGAGGAACGAAATTCTGAGAGAGTAAAAAACACTCATTCGAGACTAAAAGTGACCTTTTCACGGCTAAAATTTGGAAAAACGATAAGAGACATTTCTCCTCTAGTGCGAGAGGGGCCTAACGCACTGCTCATGGGGCAAGTTCGTGGCTAAAATTGCCAAAAAGTGGTGATTAACGACCAAAAGTGAAAAAAAAAAGCTATTTCAAGACTAAAGTGGAGAAAAATTGTAATTTTAATTACTTTGTTCGTTTGTCGTCCGGAGCTGCACTACTGA
The DNA here is from genome assembly GCA_038030265.1 of Corythucha ciliata. Lineage (NCBI taxonomy): Eukaryota > Metazoa > Arthropoda > Insecta > Hemiptera > Tingidae > Corythucha > Corythucha ciliata. The sequence goes on from CM075941.1 coordinate 36,057,942, forward strand.
AAGTACCAACCTTCAGTCATTTTGCTTCCGAGCTACGGAAGCATTGTTTTCACTTTTGGGAAATATTTTTTTCTTCTTCTTTAAAATCGAAATTTCCACTTGCATTTCACGTTACATACCTTCCTGAACAATTTCGGTTTCGTGTCTGTCTGTCTGCCTGTCCGCAAATCCTAGTAACAAGCATATCTTCCATACTTTTTATCCGAATTTGATGAAATTTTCAGGGAATATATGTGTTGGCTAGCAGAGGGTCCCCTGTCAATTTCGTCAAAATCGTACAAGGGGGAGGGGGTGAAAAGCGAGGAAGCACTGTGCTATAATCATTAGCAGACGTTTTTTCCCTGTTATTTCCCATGATAACAATGATGCAAGGTAAACCGTTTTTTTGGGATACATACATTATTTACTGGATTAGTTAGGTAGGGACGGTAGTATTATCCGACCATTATTGTCGATGTTTGCTTTAGAGAGATCGCGACTAGCAATAAGACTTATTTAATCCTCAGGTATTTCATTAAACAATCTTTGACAACGCGATAGCCTATTAATTGTATTTGCAATAGTAAGTTTGGCGTTACCGTGAGTTATGGTTGCGTATCACATTTCTTTTCGTGAAAACAGTCGCAAGTATAAACAGCAACTAGCAAGCAGCGTAAGATGAATAAAGTGACAGAATCCATAACTCCCATTATTAGGGAGCCTCCCTACAATCCACGTGTAATTCAAATTATTAATGACATGAATTTGCCTCCCCTCCGCTGTACTTCGAAAAACTTGTTTAAGCCTGAGTGACGATACCCAGATTTGTTAGATGCCAGAATTATATACCGAGAGAATGAACACAAGCAAAATATTTCATTCTTAATGAACATTCCAAAATTATTCCTTTGCGTTACAGAATTGAGCTTCTTGCCCAGTCAAGTGATTTCATGCCCGTGAAAGGGAAAAGATCGAGAACCAACGTACCAATATGAAAACTAGTGGGAATTTGGAAATGCCTGAAGTTGAGTCAAACGTCCACTAAAAAACGTAAACATTGAGATAACTAAATATAATGAATGGCTATACTAAACATTTAATTTTTACCTTTTAAATGTCACCCCTATAATTCACCCGTCGCTGGTACAAATCGGGGACATAAATCCTCAGAAAGTAACAACTGAAATTGTGTACCTCACGATCGTGATCGTAAACCAACGACGATATTCTGCAAAAGTTGCCCGTTCGCGGCTGAATACATACCGCAATTAAACTCACTACTGGTATTTTTCGTACATGCCATAACTGAATTATTCGTAACTGCAAATTTTTGAGATTAATGTGAAGAAAATATAATGTTCGTGGTACACTAAAACTGTTGAACTGGAGTATTCTGTCTTATTAATGATATAATTATAAACAAGATAACCATACTACAACGGCACTGAATCTTCCATTAGCCAATCAGAGGCCACGAAACAACTCCTGATTGAAATCGAGTAGCATTTCAAATTACGCGTCCGGGACTGACAAACGAACGAGGCTAATTAAAACAAAAAAATAAAAAAAAGGTAAATAAAACATTAAAACGCCAATTCAAGGTTTCTGGAGGCAACATATAGTGCCCGAAAAGGGGGAAAACCCTAATTAATGTCAATAATTCAATATGCATATCTCTGCTAAATTTGGAAAAATCGTTAGTTAGCGTCTAAAACTGAAATTCACAGCATAAATAAAGAAAAAGTTATAAACTAAAGTTTGTAGAGGACAGTTTATGACTAAAAATGAGAAAAGGGCTAATTTGTGACAAGAAAAGAAAAAAACCGTTAAAATGTTGTTAAAGCGGGGGGGGGGGATTAAGAAAAATCTCTTATTTGCAGCGAAAAGTGAGAAAAAAACGTTCATTCGCTGCTGCAACTAAGAAAAAAATGAAATACACGGCTAATATTGAGTTTTATTGCGCTGATTCACGGCTAAAATAAGAACGCAAAAATATCCGGCTGTAAAAATAAGATAAAGTGCTAATTAAGCTAACGTGATGAGATGCGTCGACTCACAGCTAAACTTGAATAAAACGCTAATACATACAACAACACATCACATCAATTCAAAAACGCTTATCGGCTAAAATTGAGATAAACCACCGACTCTCTCGGTTAAAATAGAGACAATTTTTGAATAGAGAAACAATTGCTAAAATTGAAAAAATGTGCTAATCCGTTGTTTCTCGATTCAATTTCATGACTGAAATTGTGAAATCACTCTAATTTCAGGCTAAAATAACGAAAAAGCGCCAAACCACGAATTGATAAAAAGTGCTCACTATGTACACATGCAGCTTTTGAGCTGTCTCTGCTGCATACGCAAGTGGATTAGGTTGATTCCCAATTTCCCATGTTAGTAAACTTGACCATGAAGTTTTATCTCTATCCAATGTCGTAATATGAGTGAGTCCCTCTCATTTATTTTAACTGTGCACACGTTTCCCCTTTCAGTCACAGCCGTTTACCACCCTTCAACCACTATTGCACTTGTAGATAACCAGTCCCATAATTCTAAAGCAAGCGCGGTGTAATGGACAGATTGCGCGCTAGGTTTGAATCACACCAGTGCTCGCTCCCCTATAAGTCCCCGAGGCGCACTCGACTGGATCCAGCCCTCGAAGCTATTCGTCGATAGCAGATGTGGCTGTGCTACCCAAAAATGCGGTTGCGCGAAGAAGGGCGTTAGCTGTTCCCCTCTGTGCAAGTTCTGTGAAGGAGCCACTTGTGATAACACAACTCGCCCAAGGGCCCAAGTACGAAGGGGTGTTATATGAAATAACACGGGTGGTATCCACGTGGCAACTATTTTAATTGTGACAGGATAACGCCGTGTTAAAATTATAACGCCCCTTCGTACTTGTCCCCCAGAGCAAGAAACGGCACCAGTAGGAATAAACAACATCTTATGGAGTGGTGAAGGGGCAACCACTGTGACAACTGCTCCGGGGATCAAAATATCACGTTACACCCAGAATCGTGCGTAAGTATTGACCAGAAACAAGCAATGTCCAAAACTTGCAATTCTGCCGATTTTTAGCTCAGATTTATTATGTAATTTCGTGACAGTATTTGCCAGGCTTTGGGCACTGTCGGCGCCGGTTCACCTGGGGTTTACGGTCACTAAAAAAAGACCGTGCAAGATAATATACGCAATTTCACAAAAATAATGACCAGAAACTGTCAATTTCGTGAACGTTATCTCAATGAAAAAAAATGAATGCTCTTACAATTTGGCGGGTAATTAGCTCCAAAAAGTAGCCATTTTGAGGCTATCCATCGAACATTGGGCGCTAGTTGCACACGACTGCTAAAAAAATGTCTCCGGAAATTTAATTTCACGGAAATAAAGACCAGAAACTAGTAAGCCTTACCATTTTCATCCTGTGAATCCCTCGAAATTGCTTTTTCAGGTTTCTAAAACCCATGAAATCTCTGTATTTGTGAGTGAATCTCGCGAGTGATTTTTCAGAGAGTGATACGTATACCCACCATTTTTTTAAATAAGGAAATCCCACGAATTTAGTTTTTGTTTGTGGGGTGCGTGGCGAGTAAATTGGAGTTGCAAGCTAAAAAAATTGAATTTGTAGCACAATATCCTTAAAATGTGGTCTAGTCTCTGCTTCCAGGCTGGTAGATTCACAGGTCCCACAGGACTGTTCGGTCGAGGCTCTAATTATGGCTTGGTGATTTATATGACGAACCAATCTCAACAAACGGAGGCGCACCTCTTGACCTCATGACCCGGCGAACCACCAGATGACCTAATGCTCTCCTAGGGTGGCTGACGTGATAACCGCGAGGCCCGTGCTAATTGCTCAGCGTCTCCTGGGGAGTGAGCTCTTTGTCCAGCAATTTGTAGGCAATGGTGGTATTGCGAACGAAGCGTACGCGAAGCAACGTACTCACATTACTCAATATACCTGATCGTTCTAGGGACCTACCGCTACTCCTAACGAGATTCAACATTAAAAATACTTCATCAGAGTCGGTTGACATGATTCCTGGACTGTCTCGCATATGTTTTCTAGTGAAATGTTGGCTTTTTGCTTTTCTGAAAATTCTGCATTCAAAATTTCACCTTTCCAATGCCTCCAAAAGGCGAAGATCCGAAATTTGACACCTCCTATGGTGCTCGGTCTGGAAAAAATGACCTGGAGCGTTGGGGAATTTTCGCAGAGATGCTTTATTTACACGGTCAAGGGATGACCGCTGTTAAAATAGGTACGCCAATTTTTAATAACGGGAAAGGGCACGGCCTCGAAAGGACAACACTGCTGTTGGAAATTTCACACCCTTCTTATCAAATAGTACGTGGCCACCACAAGTCCACTTTAACACTCACTGGCTCAAGTGCCCTCCCTGTTCACGCTTAAGTGAGGTAAAAATTTTGCGCCCCCTGCTTTTGATTGACGTGGAGTTATAAATCACTAGTGTTCAGCTCACAACTTCTCGTATGTTGTTAAACTCATACTTAGCACGCTGGTCACGTGAGAAGAAAATTGAAATTCCTGTATCTCCAAACTCCATTATTGACATCTTTCATGATGCACCAGCGCTCATGTGGCGACTAAGTGAAACGACCTTCTGGGGAATCTATCAATTTTCAATTGGGTTCACTTCAATAATTTTCTTTCTGATTCTGATTCTTACTACCACAATAAACAATACAAAGCAAGTGACACCGGTCAGATGTTACCCCAGACTGTTAGTTCATCTTAGCTCGGCAAGAGCGCTGCTGTATTTATGAAAGATGTCAATATCAGACCAATAAAATAATAATTTACCTGTACTCGCAATTGACAGACACCTGTGCCTATGTTATTTCACTGTGAGGTGAAAAAAAAGTCAGGGTCAACAAACATGTATAAAACTAAGCTTTACTCGAAAAAAAAGGGACTGTTTTTTTTGAAAAGGTGGAAAAGTAGGATGAAGGGGAAGGCAATTCCTAAAGAAATCCTTCATTCCTTTGACAATGGACCATTTTTTTGCATAATACACAATGCCCTCCGGTTTTTGAAAGTGTAGGATAAGCTTGTAAGAAGGTCCCAGGACTTGAATATTTTGAAGATCGGCAAATAAAGTACAAAATATGACTCCCCTCCGTCATTGGTTGACTTTTTCGCCTAATACCACTGATGTTTGTTACATGAAGAATTCAATTTTTACGAATATCAGAAAACTAATGCATTTTTTCTTTCATTGCTAATGAATGAAATACTTCGGAAATGTTAAAAAATATTTAACTCTGAGGGGGGTTATCGTGCAGAGCCTAAAGGAAGAAAAGGAAGACAAATATACGCCGGGGGTACAAAATGGAAGACTGGTCTTCAGGATTGCTATTTTGACAAGGAATTCAAACGGATTTTCATACGCGAAGCTTATAATTCACCTTACGAGCAGGAAGCAAAAATTCGGTTTGTATCAACATGTGAAAGCGTCGTTTAATATGGTCCCCAGGGTTGGAATTGCAACTTTAATTTCCAGGCTGAAAGGTAAAGAAAAATTTCGTACCCCAATGGGATTTCGGCCTCCTTCAGGGAACAAACTCCAATCATCACCTGGTGACTTCTACGGGACATTCGCTGGCCGAGTAGACGGTACGGACACATTAAATTATTAGAAATAACACTATCGGTAAAATTAGAATTATTTATTATTATTTATTTTTAATATATATTAATGATTGGTTATGTGTATATTCCAAAACGGTTGGTTGCTACTCATATTTGCCACGTTTTTACCCCTCAAGAAATACTACTAATCACGAACGCAAAATGATAAACACTAGTTCACAGTCGGCGACGAAAAAAAAAAAAAAAAAAAAAAAAAAAAGCCGCGGAGAGACAAATAAAAATGAAAAATGGGGTTAAAAAGCTGGCCTTTACAACACTCTTTTATTCATCACAATCGGTTTCTCGCCGTCAAAGAGGACACTAACACTACGGAGCAGAGAGAGTGAGTGAGAGAGAGTGACTCAAGTTTTGTGCAGGATGGCTAGCAGGACGTGAGAGAAATAAAAAACCCGACAGTGGATTTTTCCCCCAACTGGTTCGCCTCTTTCATCAAACCAACTTCCTTTGTATTAGCGGAGGATTAAACTCACATCCATTTTATTGCACAAAATGTGAGGCTAAGGTACAGTAAAAATTAAAGAGTCCGAACAATTTTCTGGCGTGATGGTGAATTAAAATCTCAGTTTTTTACTCTTTTCTTTCACTTTCAAGCCAGGCAGGGATAAAATGCTTGAAAAAGAGGCTTATTTTCCTTCTTTTTCCCTCTGGATTAAAAGGAAGTTGGGAGGGAACTCTGGATTAAATTCAATTGAAAAAAGGGAGCGCACTACGACTCATCTGGGTTTTCCTTTGAACCTATCCATCAATCAAAACTGCTGAGATGGATCTGGATCTATAATGGAATTTGGGGTATGTTCTAAACTACTGTTTGTTTTATTAAATTGGACTTAATTCAATTTCACTGTGCATCAAAATTGTTTCCGTCATGATTATCGCCTCCGATGAAGTAAACTATTCACTTCAATGTACCCCCAAATCTTATATACTTATTATAATATTATTAAATTACATTATTTGGTGCAGAGAGATTGAGGGACGTCATCAACCATGACCATAGTATAAACGCACCCCCTTCCTCCTTTCCATTGCACTAATTCAATTTTTTATTTTCAGCTTTCGATCCTGTATCAAGAAAACCAGAAAAAAAGAAACTTCCAGCAGATAGAAAACCCTTCGTCTTCACATCAACCAAGAAAGGTGGATCTGGATATGTGGGAATCACGATAAACCCTTACCCAGAATACACGTAAGTTTTCGAATATTACTCGTCCGATAGAATAATCGTTGTCACCTACACCTTTGTTACGAGTTACGGCTCTTGTTAAGCCGAGTTAAGATCTAGTTTTGACATTTGAGAGAAACACAGATGAAAGTTTCGTCGTTACTGTAACACCATCTCGTCATTAGCATCGCTGTCTGTCAATCAGGCTCATTTCAAAAAAGGATTTTCCTTCGCTGGCCTCTCCTTTTCATTAAAATAATGCCCCCTTCTCTTTAGAACGGTATTCTACAATTAAATCATTGAAACGAAGATTTAATTGGAAACCCCTTTCTCCGTCCTTATATTTTTAAAATACTTTCATTATAAACGACTCTTGAAATCCTGAAATTGTAGCTCTTGTCTAAAACTAATATTTTTTTGTACATATTTTTATTTAGTTAGACACGGGTATTAACCAAAATAGCGTGAAATCAATTATGAAGTCATTAATTTAGAGTGGGGGTGCACCTCCCAACTCCCCCCTGTGCACCCCCTTTGAATTATACGTCTACATCGTGGCATCCATTTTCTCGTCTTATTTCCGCATCATTCCTGGATTATAAGGCACCATTTCAATCTCCAAGAAATTCAGCCGACGAAGTAGCGCCCATTTTGAACGCATAAGTGGGTTTTCTCGTTGGTTGTCCCACCAAAGCTTTGCATAGGTAATGAGGAGATAGATGCTCAAAAGTTTCATTTTTCTGCCAAGGAACGTTTTCCACTTCCAGAAAAGCGTGCGGGGGGCGTGTTATGGCCCCGTTTACAAGCTCTAAGTATGTTGTCTGTGGAGTCTATGCAACCAAACAGTTCCCTCGAAAAATGAAGCTTTTGTTGAGTTTGTGAACGGGCCACCATGTTCTATGCGTCTTTGGCGTCTTCACGCAACCAATCAAAATGCTTCATTTTTTCAGGGAATTAATTTGTTGAGTTGCATCATTGCAAATACTCCACAGAACACACAACTAGAGCTTGTGAACGCCTAAAAATTGATTATTACGACTATTGTTGTGGAATAAAAAAAAAGTATTTGTACACCAGTAAAGTGTCTTTTCAAGCCTCGAGGAGTGGCCGGTCACTCCTCTATCGCCTCGTCTGGCCATTTCTCATCTCGCCTCGAAAAGACGCTTTTTAGCTTCCAGGTATCCAATATAGGTGGTAACGTGGTATCGAATTGGCGTCACACTTTCCTATTGGCGGCCATCTTGTCACTTTTTTCCTCAGATAAATGTTTATGTTAATAGTTTTTAGGGCATTTAATTGTGTTTCTGTTAAAGTCCTTTTTAATTTCGGGTTCGGGACTTTGGCTACTTTCTAACTGGGTTCGCTACGTCAAATTGTGCCATTCAGAAGTGTTCATCCGAGTGTAAAAAGCCGCAAGTGTGAGACTTTTCGGACTTGCTTCTAATACTTTACATTAATGCCCAGGAACTAAAGAACTGAGTGTAAGACGTCGAGCTTTGTGGCTGTCGCTGTTTTTTATCATCGTTTAACTGACCAGCATATCAAGTTTTCTCGTAATTTGACATTTATTTCCACTCAGAGAAGCTTGACGGCGAGATTGGCTAAAAAATTAATGGACTTAGCTTTTAAAAAGTGTTCATTGCACATTGCAGTGTTTTTTTACGTGATGCTCCGCTACCCGAAATTTCGAATACTCCGAGAAAGTTACAAAGCCCGACGTTTCACGCCCAGTTTAGTAGTAGTTTAGGAAGGAATTCTGAATGGTCTCATAATTATGCCCTGTTTGTACTTCTTGGGCGAACACTTCCGAATGACAAAAGTTTACATACCAAACCCAGTTAGAGAGCTTACAACATCACGAACCCGAAATTATATGCAGGAACTTTAACAAAATGAATTGCACTGAGGCACAAAATGAAATCGCTAAGAGAGAGTTTGGCTAACTGGGACAGGACAGATTTGTAGTGTATAGATCTTTGATTTTGCCAAAAATCACCTAAATGGGCAGTAGCTGCCCTTAAACAGAGCACAAATGAGAGTTTCATGATGTCATTGGTTTCAGTAGGTTTTATCAAGTCAAAAGCGTCCCAGCAAGGTCCGCGTGCGGGGTTATAATTACCATTTATCCGGTGGATTCTCACTAAGCGGGGCTAAATGACAATTTTTTTGCCAGACAAAAATCAGATTTGGTTGTTTCTTTTATTTGTTTGTTTTTGCTCTTTTCTTTTTCATACAGTTATTTAATGTATTTTAATTTTTTGATTTTTTTTTTCATTTCTTTACCATGCTGGAGTACTCTGGGGAGGTGGGTTCTGACCCCTCAAACCACTCCCATGGACACGCCACTGCTTGAACGTCATGGAAAGTCATGGTTGCCTATTTCATCAGTCATCCTTCGTAAGAGTTCGTTATAAACGACAAACATGTTTCGGCTGTTCACCAATAATTTCAATGTCTTGCCTTCAACTTCAGTTCAAGACGAGACGTAAAAATGGCGAACGTTTTTACTGGAACCGTACGTTTTTATTGGAAACGTTTTTATGGCCGTTCCCCGGCCATGAAATGGGCACCACGGTGCTGATATGGGATTGCTTAATATTCTCTTCCGGTCTGTAGAGCTAGTATATCGGCACTGCTTATGGAGGGTAACACGGTTACATTAGGCTGGGTACCAGCCCAAGTAGCAAAATTCAATGAAATAATATTTCTTAAACGTTTTTCTAGAATATTGAAAATTATATTGAATGTCCCATTTAAATAACATTAATTTCAATGAACATTGATAATGTTTTATCAAGATTAATTCCTCATGTATAGAAAATATTGCGCCATAAACGCTCATAAAATATGCCAAGAAAAGTCCACATAAAATATTGTGGCATTATATTCAATAGATATATTGGGTTGATAAATCAAAAATATTGGTTCAAACACGCGGAATAAATATTTAGGAGACAATTATAGGGTGTGATGCAGCAAGGTGTTTGAAACATGTTCGGATCAGAGTTGCCATGGGACCAGCCAATAAAATGTAATCATCTTAAATTTTATTGGCTGGTTTCAGGGAAACTCTGCTCCGAACAATTTCCAATCACCTTGATGAAACTGGCCTAATAATTATGAAATCAATTACTGGTGTAATTTTTCAAACATTTCGGGTATATTCTTAAAATCAATATAAAACCTAAGAATGTATTATGACAATTTTATAAAATCGCGTGACGGAATCAGACAAAATTATTTACCAAAATTTCAAACACGAAAAGAATTGACGTTATATTACGTTATCTAGTTTCTGCTTACTCGAGTCGTCATTATTTTGCCGCTAACTCTTTACATGATGCGTTTGAAGCGATTTAAGCGAGCTGTTCTCCTCCAGAAGTTGAAGTCTCTACTTCGTTCGGAGGCAAATGTTTCCTTCCCGCCACAACACGATCCCGCTGTTGAAAACGAACGACATTTTACTATTAATAGCTCAGGAATGCAGTAAAAGAATTATGCGAATTATTAGTATTCACCAATTGTTGTAGGGAAATTCCACCCATAACTGTTATGAAAATCGCTTACGCTCACACGAAGGCCAGTGCTGCCACTGCCAGTAGCAAGCAAAAAATACGGACTCAAGGTCTTTTCTCGTTCTAAACACGCCACAACTTGTACGAACGCGCATGGCGTGGGCATAACTTTGATCTTCGTTGTTCCCCTTCTCTCTATCGTGTCACCTTGTGGTCGGCCAGAGTAAAAACAAAACCTCCACCCATTTCATTTTGCTGTTTTTTTCTTCGCGATTAATTGTACGTACTGAGAATGAGTGGTAGTCGCACATATCATAATTATTATTTTCCACCATCGAAATGGGACCTAAGGCGCATTTTTTAAATTTATAAGTTCTCTTCAAAGCGAAGTTAAAGAAAAAAGAAAAAGAGAGACAGGCCCTACTTCTCGCACTTGCCTCCTGAAAAGCACCAATGAAAGGTTAACACAATAATTCTGGAAAATGCACTGAACAATCACAAAAAAAAATCACGTAATTTAATTTCCCATAACGTTTAAAGACCTAAAGATTCTCGTCTTCACAACCAGCTGATTTTGGAATTGATTTTAAACCGAATATTTTGTGCTAAATTGGAAAGCAACATTTTAAAAATGCTCGTACTTCTACTCATTTTAAGCATTACTCGACCAATATGAATTTCATGTTGTAAAAATGATGTAAAACTAATGTTGGAATAATCATAACCAAAAAATATTGGATAAATGATTATCGTGAAGTGGTGAAAAAATATTATATTATAAATGTAAATTGAACATTGGAAAACTATTTGTTTCGAAACATTAAGATTCCATTAGTAAAAAAACATTTTTTCAATATTTAATTCACATTACCAATATTGTTACAACGTAACAATATTGAATAAATATTGGGAAAATATTACTGTTCTACTTGGGATGTCATGCTGGCATCCCGGGGAATTGAAAAGCAGACGAACTGGCCATGAAAGGGGCCATGACAGAATATGTCGGCCCAGAACCACTGGTGGGGGTAGTAAGCAAAGAAGGACTCAGTGAAATCCGAGGTTGGGCGAAAGTGGAAGCCAAGGCACGGTGGGAGGCAGACAAGCGAAAGAGGGTCCCAAGTAGCAGAAGGATGTATCTAATACATTTCTAAAATATGTTAACATATATTTTTAATGTTTCAATATCCAATATTCATTTAATAGGTTTTAAAAATGAATTTTCAAATATATGTTTTCCAACTTATTATATATATACTATATATGTTGCTCGACATATTTTAATAGCAAAGTATTTAATATAATTTAAAACATTATGAAAGTTATATTGTCCCCCTTCCACCAGGGAAAAGTGAAATTTAATTAGCTCGTATGCAGAGGCGTCTTTTCTATACAGTTAGGTCCCCGGGACCGGGATGAAATTGGTGTTGGTAGGGGGCTCACTCGAATAATTTATCAAAAATATGATGGTGCGATTGATGGGTGGGGGAGGGGAAATAATCGGGTATGAAATTTTAAGAAATTGCCAAATTTCAATCGCTCATCATAGCGCGTTTTGATATCAGGGCAAAAAAGTAATGTAGCAATTACGTTTATTGTCATATTTACTGAAAAAGTCGATAAGTGGCAACAAAAATGAGGGGAAGATTCGAATTCGGGACAAAAAGTGATTTAAATTATAAAGTGAAAATGAAAATGGGTGGCATATAAGGGACTTGGTAAGTGAATGATAATATGGAGGGTTATTGAAACAATAAGGCCCGTATTCATAGTCGTCACTTGAGTAGAGTATTTACTTATTTCGATTCAAAACAGATGACTCACTTATTAGAACGACCGATTTGAAGCCACTTAAGTAAATACTCAGCTTGAGTGACGTCTATGAATACGGCCCTAAGGTGCGCTTTATTGCCTTTTTGTACATAAACGAGGAGCATTCAGTTTTCATGGTTCAGTAGCGTGTCTAACAATGAGCCGATGGCAGCGACTACTCTCGCGCTGCTGTGAATCAAATTCACTCTATAGTTAAAGTGTTTTCACCAGTGTCGTATTTATTTTTAATTTATAATTGTATTTATTTTGTCAATCCATTGAAGACAGGCGAAAGTTATTATTTGTCCTTAACGCTTGAAGTAATTTAAAACTAACCATTAATAAAATCCGAGGAGCATTAATAAAATAGAAACATCTCTATCCAGAGAGAATGCTCGTCGCTGAAAGAGGAAAATCACTCTAACAACCCCTGGAGGGATAAAGTCATTGCTCAAACTGGTTTTTTCTAGAACCACCAATCTTCTTAGTCCAGCGATTTTCTCATTGATAGAATCAAACTAACGTGATAAAAGAATTGAAATGTTCAACCGAGAGAAAATTTTGTTGATATTGTTATCGAACGCCGTTGAAATGAATACCGACAGTAATGAGGCGGTGAAGCAACTGCGTTCATCCCTTGTTCATGGCTTCTTTTATGCTTAGGGAAACTTCGGTATGGCTGACAATGAAGTTCAAGGGTAGTTCGGAAAAAAAAATAATGGGTATTGGTTTATTTTGTAATCTCAACCTCTAAAGCAATAATTTCCTCGTCTAGTATCGAATTTGTTTTTACCATCGAAGAAAAATTTCCTTCAATCTCGTATTTTTTCACGGTTATTTCTCAGGAGCATAAGGCTCTTGTCAAAGCTTAACAGGTGTTTATTTCGTTTTGAAAAGTTATCTTTTAAAACTGGGAGAAGAAAAGTTGGTGAACGACGTCTTGCCACGTAAAGAAGGAAGAGGAACGTAAAGTTCAGGAAGGAAGGTTGTGAGAGAACCCCTTACCTGGAGTGAGGGTGCTGAAAATAAAATAAAAACACCTCCACCCCCTCAGGCTACCATATCGAGCCAAAGCGCTAACTTTTCATCTTTTTGCAGGCCCTCACTTGTTGTTGGCAAAAGTTAATTTTCGACAAGGAGAATAAAAACTCGATTTTAAGCTATCAACGTGTCTCTCTCATTTTGAAATGCGCTAATTTCACAGAGAGACCAATTTTTGAATTCACTTAACCAAAAAATTACTTTTTAGAGATTGGCGGTATTTTTTAAGTTGAGTTTGAAAGAGAGAGGGTGGGTGGGGTGCGGGTGTTTGAAAGCTTTGGTTGAATACAGAGAGGGGAAACGGTTCGATGCCAATAATAGTTAAAGTGGGAGTCGACGAGGATTTTTAAATTGTAGGGACGGTGCAATTTTTTCACTTTTGGCCTTCTGCTCCGTGAAATTGCCTCATTCTCTATGTTTTTAATTTCAAGTATTTTGCATGACCTTATTCATAGAGATAATCCTTTTTAAGGTCTCCTTGGCGGGAGTTAATGCAATTGGCAAGATCTCTGATTACAATTACAGCCTTCTTAGTCCATCATAAACTATTATATTGTTAGTGGACGCTATGATAATAACGGAAATGAAAATTTGATTCCTCATTTTGAATGTGTATAGTGGTGAAAAATACGACCAGCCGCCCGATGAGAAGAAAGGAAAGCTGGGACCGCGGAAAGATCCATTCGTCTTGGGCTACCCTGGAGGATATTTCGATACAAATCCAAACAGGACGGCCGGTGATGAACCGGCTATTTACAAGAAATTGAAGGAAGTTAGTTGGGAACTTCACGGAACGTTCGCACCTCCTCACGCCGGAGAAACCGTTAACAGCGTAAGTTTACATTGTGTTGCAAAAAAAAAGAACTTCGAAAGAAAAATTGAGTGTTACTTGTCGTAGCCAATGGCCGAGGTAATGGCTTTACCGAACATGTTTTGTACTTGTGGTTTTACTTTCATATCACCACGAACGTGACTTCATGGCACTACTTCCATGTGTTAGGAAGTATTGCGTTTTGAAGGCTGATTAGAGGCGTCGGTAGAGTTTTAATAGCCACGTACCGTAGCACACACACGTATAAAGCAACGGCATTCTTAGAACTTAGTTTTAACTCGAGTACCGTTATTTTAAATTTGAGCTATTCCAATATGCCCTAAATTGTGAGAAGAACTCTGTTTACACCCTGCAAACAAAAATTTCGCCTTTTCTCTTAAAAAAGGAAAAATGTTAGCCCCATTCTTACTTTTTATGAGCATTGCAAACAGGAGCAGGAACATTTTAATTTCCTTTTTCAATCTCCATTCTTTATAATAAGCCAAGGACCCTTTGGCTATGTTTTTATTGCGTGAATGGGAAGGCGTGTACAATTCAAAGGATTCGTTTCTTTGAGCAAGGGTGTATCCTTATTCGTTATTTGTTATTATTACTCCACGCCTTATAATTTCTCTCTTTAAAGAGTTGTGCGTGAGCTTAAATTTTCGCGATCTTGCCTCGTAATGCTTTTTTGAGCAAATAAAAAAAAAAGGGAAAAATAGAGAAAATAAGGAGAATCGTGTGACGGAATGTGGGAAAGGAAGCGGAAATGGAAATTGGCTGTGGTTTTCCCCGCTTGCCCCATACTCTTGTTCTGGCCGTTATATCCCTAGCTTACATCGGTTCTCATTCTTTTCGTATACGGCAATTTTTGTCTATAGCACTATCTAGCTCAAGCTTTATTGCTTTCTCTATTGTTTGGTTAAGTGCTCCGGTCCAATTACACTTCGAACATTAAACCTAATATTTACCTATCTTGCTCTCGCCTTTAACCGCCTTGTTATCTTCTTCGGTCCCGCTATGCATCTATGTACACACGATGAGGAAATAACCATGCGATCAGAGAGATCTTGCTTGAAACCATATTGCCATTGACCACTATGGTATGCTGATGTTAGTTATCAGCTCCGTTCGTTTTTCACTTCCGGACTACACCGAGCAGCTCGAGATTTTGTGACCTCGCGGGTTATCTTGTGAAATAACGCGAAAAATAAATTAAAAGGTTAGTACATTCAGCGTGGTTTGGTGTAGTTCCGGACGACAAACGAACAGCGCTATATTTTCCATAGTGATGAATAAAGGCCAGAATATATGCAAATACATATTTGCATATGCAATTGCATATTTAGACTGCATATAATTGCAGATTTATAAAATGCAAATTTATATGGATTTTTCCTGATGTTTCTTAAGCTCGGTGCACACGATGCATTTTTCGAAGCATGTTTACTTGCATGGTGAAAAAAAACATATGATCCCCATCAGTGACCGGATGTTTTTTAGAACAGGCAGGCCATCATGCTTCAAAAAAATGCATCGTGTGCACCGAGCTTTATATTATGATGCATGTCGGCACTTTTTTCTTCAAAAATACGGGAAAATGCAAGAAAAAGAAAGCAAAGCAGTGCTGAAATAGTATATTGTGAACCTAGGGGGAAAGTGCAACTTTTCTAACCGAGGGACGTTGGATAGCCCGAGGCGAAGCCGAGGGCAGACTATTAGCTCGCCAGGTTAGAAAAGACACTTTGCTCGTGACGAGGTTCACACATTTTTTTTCGCACTGAGCGAAGGGGGAAAACGCAAGAAATTATGAAGTGATCAAGCTTACAGGGAGCGAAATATTTTCCCTCCCTAGGTTTCCTAGGGCGCAAAATAGTTTCACACTTTGCTCCCTAGGGTTCAAACAAATTACAATTTCGTGCCTTCTTTGGGAGGAGCATAATGGTTCATTTCTAATCCAAAGTGAGAAAAAATATACTCTCAGGTCAACAAGCCCATCAAGGAGGTGACGCTCGCTCTCTCTCAATTCAAGAGTAGGGAATCAACGGCCTGGTTCCGCCGGGAATCAACCGCCATTTGTAATTTTGTCATCTATTCATTCGAAGAGAAGGTCGTTGGCGCTACGATTCGCGGTGTCCGACATAATTAGGAAAATCCGAAACAACTGCGACCTTCCCGGTGGTCTTCAGCATCCCGCTCACATCGGACGTCCGGGGACTTTTAGTATGTTTACCTCTCAACTACCTCAAACAAAGCGGAAAAATAAAAAATCACTAAACCGGCCATGTCGTCTACACTCGTTTTCCATCATTCGTTGACTGGACTACTAGCCTACACTTGCTATATTATTTTTTAATCCAAGTTTGGTAAAAATGGTTGAAAAAGGCATGACTGGCGAAATTAATTCAATCGGAAGATGTCGGGAAACGATTTGGCTTGGGTTCCTATCGCTTGATCTGATAATTATATCGGTCGGGCTTGCTGCTCATTGCACGAGAAAAATTGTGTTTTTAATTATTATTAATTCAATTTTTCTTTATATGTCCGACAAGGCATATCAACCCTTCCATGTAAATGAATAAATTAATAAATAAATAAATACAAATTTAAAACCCATAAGAAATATTTGTATTTATTAACAAAAGTTGGCATGTTTGAAATCTCGCCAAAACGATCATTTTCCGCAACGTAATATCCATAGCATTCTCTGTCCTTTTCATGCCTATAAATAGCTCATCTGTTTATCCTCCATTATTTTATTATTGGAGAGCTCTATAGTAGAAAATAAGGCAAACAAACACAACTAAACCGCTCCCCGACAGCTACATTTCAGGTGAATTTTTTTCGGAAAGCACTGTGGACACTGTCGGGTTATTTTACGAACGTATCACGATTTATGCTCTATTTTAGCGTAAAAAAGTATTGAAAATAGATTTATGAATAGATTCTGACCCGTGATACTTCCTCATTATGGGATTGCTCCCCGCTCACCGCACTAACCTAGTCACAACTGTGAATTCGAGGTAGTGGGGAGGCTGAAATTACAGAAATGATTCTTGAAATTAAATACTTACCTTTTTTTCATTTTTTTACTTCCCATTTTTACTTAGCAGTTTTTTACTTGTTTTGATTTCCGAGAAAAAATTGCTCCCCTGGTGGGCTCTGAAATCACGACCTCCTGGTTTCGCAGCAGGTGCTCTAACCAAGTGACAATCATGGGATTTCTCCCCCCTCAACGCTGTGGTGGTACTGGGGGAACTGCGCGAAACCTGGAGGTCATGATTTCGAAGCCCACCTGGGGAGCAATTTTTGATCGGAAATCAAAACAAGTAAAAAAAATGGTAAGTATGGTAAGTATTTAATTTGAAGATTAATTTCTTTATTTTCAGCCTCCCCAATCCCTCAAACTCACAGTCGTGACCATCCCATAATTTATTATCCGTGGAAAGGGTATTCTAAATTATATCATTATTAAATCAATTAGGCCAAGTTTGGGTTAGTTGAAACAATAAATAGTCTGATTGTAAAGTTATTATTTGTACGATATTTTAATATGTACCTAATTATTTTCTCTCCCTATATGCGCACATTTTCACTCTTCCTATAAAATTTTGCAGCTCGGCGGTATAAAATCTGGTGGATTCTCGAAGTTCCCCGAATATCAGTCGGAGAAGTACATCGACCCGTACAAAATATCATCTGTTAGCCGTGCTGGTAAGAAAGATAAGCCTGCGCCCAAAGCGGACTCTCGGCCCTTCAGACCAACCCAGGGCTCACGCTCGTTCCCTGTGTCGTCCATTGTCAATCGCAACGTTGACGTTGGCTCAAACGTCAATAACTACCAATCAATGAAGCCGGTAACATACACGAGAGAGTTCTTTTACGACATCGAAAAATAGGAAAATACAGTTTTTAATTTCATTATGTTCTCGTGAATAGAATTTCCTTTATTTATATGCAATAACATGCGCTACGAGTGAGTTGGGTTTATTTTTAAATTGTTTTACCACTTGTTTGTCTTACGAAACAATATTTCGTGTCAATTTTGGTTAATTCTAAGCTGTTCCACTAAGAAGCTTACCAAGGATTAAGTGAGACCCTACAGGGTACCAAAATGTTTAGCAGCATTAAGTATGATGCTTAACAAACTTTTTTCCGCCGCGCTGTTAAAGTCCTTAGTGCAAAGGAAATTAAAGAAAAGAGGATGAGAAGAAAGGTTAATGCCTCTTTAGAAACGAATTTAAATCAACCAGCCGCTAATTAAAAGAAAATTATACAACATTACCTTCGCAATCCTCCCCCTCCACCGACCATCACTATAGTCCGTCATACCCCCTTCCGACTCCATCACTCTTCAACCTCGCACCGTTTATATCCTGGCACTTTAGCAAGCGAGAGCTTCCTTCGGTGAAAGCAGAAGGGAAAGAGAGTGAGACGAGCCTCTCCTGGGTTAAGCTGCGTAATATTGGATAGACAGGCTGAGTTAATACACTCAAGTGGAACTGTTAGATACGCGAAACGTGGGAAACTGAGAGTGGCTGGCCGCGTTATAAGCAAGTTGAAAATCTGCTTTTAACCTGAAAACAAAATTTCTCGTCTTGGTATTAGAAACTCAGGCGAGAAAGAAAATAACGTATAATAATAATAACAATAAAATACTTTCTTACAACAGGAAGCGCTCCGATTTTTTTTTTTTCACGCGGGACAAAAAAAAAATGATGGCAAGAAACAGGCTCAGTAAAAACAATCGAGGCTAAGTGGAAAGCGCAGGAAAGACGAGGAAAACTGGGTGAAGGGGGTGTCGTAGAATTGAATTTGCCTTTTTACATATATATAGAGCAAGATAAAAGAAAATGTATCCATAAATAATAGGTCCCATAACTTTTTCTCTTCTTGTGCATTATCAGCGTTCTTCAGTTTATAGAACGATGGGTGGTTGAAAGCATGAGAAGGGATACTTAACATTGCTATTTTATGCATGAACATGCTCGGCATTATTTGGTTTTGGATGTAATTTTTGAATCACAATACTATCGTAGATTAAATCATTTATAGCCCCATACGAAAATGAAGCTATCCTATGTTTCCAACTCCACTCGAAAACCCCTCGTCCAAAAACATCTTCAACTCTCGTTAAAAATCATATGTGTAGTGCGCCTATGAATACTGTTAAAGAATGATTGACGATAATGTTTGATGATAATATTGTTGTGTGGGGAGAAAAATCGCGGATCCGAAAAAATAATTGGATGACTATCGTTTCCGTGCCACACAAGAAGAGACACTTTTGGGAGTTCACATACAGTAGAAAGTTGAGTAGATTGTCCTGATGATGGCCTAGACAGGCTGAAAATCGATTCAACCAATAAATAAAAACAAATTTTTTGTGGAGAGACAATAACTGTTTTACCCGGATGTCAGAATAACTCCACGACAACATGGCCAATGACAATTTTAATGGTTCACATACAGTTATCAATTACTTTTCGATCCCTAAAGTCAATTATATTTTCTGAAAACTCATGCTCCTAACCAGTTGGTCTCATAATAAATTTTCAATGAGGAATTTGCACATTTTTCAAAAGTTCTTGAAATTGTAACGCGCTGATTTTAACGGCAATCTTTACCGCAATTTTCACGCACTTTTTCGGTCAGGCTCCCCTCTGTATTCCTACGATTTCGTAGGGAAGTTATTTCTTATCAGCTTACGTTGATAGGTAACGCCCAACGATGTATAAAAGAACTGGATTGCTCATCACTGCTGATATAGTCTGCCATCAAATAAGCTCCAAGTGGAGCTTAAAGTGGATAAGACGGGTGGAGTTTCAAAGTAAATACGGGAAGAGAGTTGTGTTGCCATAACTACACAAGGAGAGGGACAGGGTAATTGTTTATCAGGGGACGACCTGCCCCCTCCACGCCCCTCCAGTCCGCTGTGAGCAATCTAGGTTTATATATCGTTGGTAACGCCATCTCTAAGCGTTGAGAACGAGCTGGTTGAATTGACCAGTTATTTTTTAACGTGGATAACTGGCCATTAGTTATTTTATTGTTAACTGTTACGCCATAAAAGTTAACCGTTATTTAACCCACCTCTAATTCATCGGCTGCCTCGAATAAGTTGGAATTTTAAAAAAATTGTAACAAAGCAAGATAAATACTTCATTCTTCAACCCTCGGTACAGAACCTTTAAAACACAGGTACTGCAACACGGATTTCAGCGCCATATTTGGTCCCTCAGTAGTTAGGGTAAACAAAATATCATGAATGAAAAAATTGTCATCGTAACAGCAAACAAACGCAGAATGCGGTCGAAATAAATAAAAATATCCTACTCGTCAATGAGATCAGGTGGTAATTATAATAAAATGAGGACCAAGTATGGCGCCTATTTGCGTGTTGCAGTACTCGCGTGTTTTATAGTGCCTTACCCTCGGGGGCCTCAGAAAGCCCTACCTCACTTGATCACAGTAGAGCCCAAGAGGTAAGGGAAAGTATATCCAGAAAGGCTCACCGGCCTGAGAGGGCAAGATCCATGTTTATACTCGACGAGCTATAACTCTTATCAGCGTGAGTCGTGACCTCATTTGTAGCAAAATGCAATGCTCTTCTCCTTTCTTCATTCAGACCGAAAATACACGCACGAGCGACAGAACAGTAACGCTGAACTCACGTTGTCGAAATTGTAAAATGTTTGCCGCTTGAATGCTTCATTCTGGGAGGTAGTTGTTTACCCTGATAACCGATAACGCACCGGATCTTATACGCCACCCTCAGCACCGCTTCCACTCCCTCACCATGTCATCTTTCGCACTTTCCTCCCTCGTGCTTTCACGTACCTCTCGGCAATGTTCAAAGCTAACTGACCCGGCGAGTGAATTGAGGCATACATTTCGGGTTGGTAGCTTTTTTACACTCTTTACCCATTTCATTGGTGGTCGTGGGTGCCGTGGTTTCGAAAATAATAATAATAATAATAATAATAATAATAATAATAATAAGGTGGAAGGTTATTAACGGATTTGGTTGTGCTCGCATGCTCCATTCCGCCAACATGTTCCCGTCTGGAATTTTAAAAACAACCCTCTAAAAATTTTGTACTTCATAAATAATTAAAACATAGCTAACAGCCGTCCGAAATAACCCATTGTGCTACCTTCAGTGGAAGATGCCCAACGACTCAGAGTAAATATACCTAGAGAGATAATTGCGCTTCGCGCAACCAAATAGGACCCTTTTCCCCGCACGATTCATGTGAACTAGTCACGTGACTCTAACAAGAGGGGTGCCCACCGCATCCCTCACAAAAACGAAAACGACACTTTTATCGAGTTGCGACGTTTCGACGGTGGAATTTCTCCGTCCTCCTCAGGCTTCAAAACATGTATTTTCTATATTCGATCCACATAGACCGTGTCAGCATCTAACCACGTTAACGTGCCACCCTAGTAACCTTAACAAATTCATCCCAATTATATAGGAACTCGTTATATATATTCTATAGTTGCTAATGGTAACTAGTTGTACACTCCGTCAAGACTCATCAAATTTTTCTACACAAAAATAAATTAAAACATATAAAATTATCATTTCTTCTAGTCATGTGGCTAGTCGATAGATTGTTTTGACTTATTATTTCTCAATAATAAGTTTTGTAATCGTATCGCAAACATTTTTTTTTTGACTCCCCCTCAAAATTTGTTGTTTTACGTTTCAAAGTGCGTAGAATCCAAATCTGAAAAAAAAAAAAAAAAAAAAAAATGTCCGTCCGCCGTCCGGGCTATATCTTGCCCTAGGATTGCTCGAAAAAACTCGTTCTTTCGCACATAGACTCCATTTTGGATCTAGTTGGTCCTAACATCTGATCAGTTTAATCAAATAACTCCCTGGGGTTTTATGGGTCAAAAGCGGGTCCAAAATGGGGATTTTCAAAGGTTTTGGGATCATAGGGGTGTGGGGTGTCGATTTTCATGTAATTTCAAGCCGGATTTGACTACATACATGAATAATAAACCCATAAACAGCCGAAATAATAAGTCATTGTTCGATAATTTGCAGCGTTTTTTTATATATTTTAATTTATTTTTGTGTTGAAAAATTTGATGAGTCTTGACGGAGTGTACAACTAGTTATCATTAGCAACTATAGAATATATATATAACGAGTTCCTATATAATTGGGATGAATCTGTTAAGGTTACTAGGGTGGCACGTTAACGTGGTTAGATGCTGACACGGTCTATGTGGATCGAATATAGAAAATACATGTTTTGAAGCCTGAGGAGGACGGAGAAATTCCACCGTCGAAACGTTGCAACTCGATAAAAGTGTCGTTTTTGTTTTGCTCTTCATGGTCGATTGATTCCTGATCTTATATTAAAAATAACTAAGGGCGTTATAGCGTTCAATAAATTTGTTAATAGTGTGGTGCTTGAAGTTTATATTTTTTCCTTTTGAACTTCGGTACTGAATTTAATGTCACTGCACTGCACGTACGCAGGGGCGTACGTGCGTAGGTCGCGGGGAGAGAGGCTCGGAGAATTTTTACCATCTATTTATTTATCTATGTCGGCAGAGGCGGACGAAGGGGAAGGCCTAGTTGATTTCTAGACCTTCGAGCGGCAACTTTCAGCGGCGGTCATTTCAATTTTTTTTTTTTTTTTTTTTAGAGATTTTTCCGCCCGTCAAGAAAGGAAAAATTCCTGGCAAAAAAGTGAATCATACCGGCAATTAATTCAAGCGCCCGGCGGAAAATACAATGCACACCAAAAAATGGATTCGACCGGCAGACTTGAGAGGCATCCAGGATGCAAAGAAGTGGGCTCTAGTCTCCGTTCCGACTTCAGACTTTCAGCTACCATAGCTACTCTGTCCTGGTTCGCAGATAGGGTGAGAAAAATGCCCCAAAAAACAAAAAAAACTCTAGATTTGAAGGGCTAGAATTGAGAAAAACTTTTTCTTTGTTTTTTTGCAATAGCGTTAACCACAGCCAAACGTTAACTCACAGCTCAAATTGAGAACCGCTAAAACGTGGAAAAACGCAAATTCACGGCTAAAATTGAGAAAAATCAGCTATTAATCACTGCGAAATAGCCCCAATTCGTGGTTTCTTGAGGCAACTTCACATGACTACTATTTTACTATTTGCGGCTAATATTGAGAAATGGGTTCATTTGTCTCCAAACTTAGGAAAAATACACACAAAAATTCTCAATGCAACCAGTACGGCACAGGGGTATCTGATGGCAACTTTGCTTGAGTAGACACGCAAGTGAGCTAGTCTTGGAGCAAGAGTGTGGCAAAAAAGTGGAAAAAACGCGAATATTCACGGCTGAAATAGTGGAAAAGCGCCAATTCACGGCTGATATTCAGATAATGTAATGATAATTCGTGGATACATTTGTGAAAAGCCGGTAATCCACAGCTAAAATGGAGAAAAAGCGTGAATTCGCGGCTAAAGCTGACAAAAAACACTCATTCGCCGCTGAAATGAAGGAAACATAATTCATGGATAAATATGAGAAAAGCTGCTCGTTCCCCGGGGTTAAAATTGAATAAATGAGTATGACTTAATGATGGTGTGGCCAAATCAATACGATGCTCCAATCAAAGATTGTTCTGAACCACCTTTCATTAATTATACAGCGACCGCGGTTTCAGCGAACAGCTACCAAACAGGTTTCGAACAGGTTTCGTGTGGCTTGTAGATAGGCTACTGAGAGTTCCTCTGCTCCGGGATGCGTTTGAGAGGGATCTGGCACGGGTTCGACAGCTGGCTGCAGCCAATGGTTATGGGGGGGGGGAGGGCTATAATAGACAAACTTTTAACTAAAAGACGTAGGAGACAAATCCTAGCGAACAACTCCCCCTTGGCTAGGGGTGGTAATGGTGCCGATGCAGAGTCCATATTTTGCTGCATACCGTATGTGGGTCAGCTGTCGGAGAAAGTTGCCAGGGTGCTAAAGAGAGATGGGTTTAGGATCTCATTTAGGGGGGGATTGTCCCTGGGCAGCGCGATGTCGGGAGTGAAGGACAGGATGGATAGATTAAGGAGGAGCGGGGTGTACCGATTGGGGTGTGACCGTGTGAGTGCGGAGCGTTTTATGTCGGCCAAAGTGGACGAGAAATTAGGACTCGAGTGGCTGAACACTCCCCCAGGACCATGAAAATGATCGGAATTTAAGGATCATCTGGTAGCGACTGGACACCCTTTCGATTCGGGTAGTGCCGAAGTTTCGCATTTCGTGAGTAAGGGCAAAGAAATGGACTGGCTGGAAAAGTACGATATCAAAAAGGGATGCCGGCTTGATGGAGCCAACTGCGTTAATGCCATGACGGATTTCGAGGTCCCGACGGTAATGGGGGTTTTATTGAGGAGCGTGGTGACTGGTGAGGTTAGGGGGGCGGATGCTGGCAGTGGCGATCCTGGGGATTGGCTCCTGGTTCCCCCTCCTGTCCCGTAAATTTCGAGGAGTTGGGGCACAGGTGGGATTTGTTAATTAGCTAGTTTTCAAACAAACGAGAAGCGACCAGGTACGTGAAGCATAATTTGTATTTATTAATGTATTTATTTTATCCATTTATTTATGTATTAATTTATTTACCGGTTTTTAGTCTGTTGATTTGTCTGTGTTAAATGCTTCGTTAAGTTATAGGTATGTCGTTGTCTGTCCAACAGCTTGAAAATGGTCCAAAGGACCGAAACCGCGGTCGCTGTATAATTAATAAAAGGTGGTTCAGAACAATCTTTGATTGGAGCATTGAATAAATGATTCGCGACTGAAACAAGGAAATAATTGGCGGTTAAAATTGATAAAAACGTTAATTAACGGATCTTTTTGGAAAAAGCTGCTGATATACGTGGCTGAAACTGAGAAAAACCGATAATTCCCGGCTAAAATCAAGATTGAGGCGGGATTCCTCGACCCCTTCCCAGTCTACCCTCGCCTAAGCTTCGCTCATAAATGGCTCCATTTCTGCACCAATATTCCATTTCAAAGTCGTTTTTCGATCTTCAGTGACGATCTTCAGGGATCTTGCTTTTAGTGCATTTCATTAAAAAAACGCACTATTGTTCTCTTTCAAATTTCATTTCTAAAATAACCCCAAAACAGTTTGGAATTCGAAGCGTTTTAAGGTACTTTCAGGGAGCAAATTTTAAAAAGCATGATCGAGCGTCACTGTTGAACTTCTTGAAGATTAAGATTAGACTTTGAAATCGAATGGTTTGGCCGAGGGAGGGGGACGTTTTCAACAAGCTACGCCACTGATTCCACACGATAGAAGTGAGGTGCTCCAAGACCCTAAATTAACAGCATTATGACTCCCAAGAAATAAGCTGATTCTCACATTGCCGGCTGTGCTGTTATAGGCATTGTGCGCAATGCCTGCTCAGCGTTAGGTAATGTGCACAATGCCTGGGCAAAGTGGGAAATATTACTTCTTGCACCCTCTTTTCCCACATTGCCTGATTTCACCAGGCATTGTTAACAATGCCTAGGCATTTTCCACAATGCCTGGATTTCCCACTTTGCCGGTAACATATAATACATTCTAAGCCAACGAGCTCAAGAGCGTGCGATTTGCGATATGAAACCCTTGGAAGCGCGTGAGCAATGTTATCCCTAGGGGTCATTATCTCACTTTTGTTTTATTTTAGAGTGATTATAATCATCAAAACAAGAAAAATATTGAGATTGGTGATTCTCTCATAATGTAGCCTCTTGTAAGTTCCTCCGATCACTAGTAACTAGGTTGAGCTAATTTTCATCGCTCACAGGTCTATAAGTGTAGTTTGAGTTTCTTCTAACAAATAAAATAAAAGTAATTGATCAAGTTTTCATAATTCCTATACCATCCTATAGTTGCACTTGAAAAGGAAAAAATTAAGGAAAGTTGCCACGAACTTTTGTAGGATGAGGGCTAGGGAAATGATAACTGTATAACTGGCTGGTTCTGTTGGTTAAGCTTGATAAACTTTTTTCTCCCGCTCCTAATAAATCCTTGATTTTATAAAAAAAGGAAGGCCATAGGACAAAAGCGGGGAAAAGTTTGTGGGGATATAAATTCCTTCAGATTTTCCCCTGTTCATTTTAATAAGAGCACAGCTTGTGGCCAACTTCTCGACCTGTCATTTTCAAAGAGGAAGAGAAAACTTCAATCCCGAAAATAATATTCATTAAAACCTTAAATGGTATTGTTCGTGACGTTTTTTCACGCATTGCAAAGAATTGCCGATAAACCCCTTGCCACTTACACAAATTCTGAGACAAAACTTATTCTTTCTTTTACGTCACGCTTTAACTCTTTGTATAACTTCGGTCCCAAACTTTTCTATTACGCGCTTTCTTTTTCTGCTTACTTTTGTTTTGCTTTTATTTGAAAAGAGGAAACATTTTGGAAACTAACCTTTCCCTGCCCTTCATAAAGACAAGATATTTCGAGTTGTCAGGTCTTTCAGAGATAAGTAAACAAAAAATCTAACTTTTAATTGTGAGAACATCTACTAGGAGCTGTTCTCCTTTCAGGTGAAAAAATAAACTTGGGGAATTCAGCGCTTTTTATTAATGGATGTGGCTAAAACTAAAGCAGTAGCCGTGCTTCAAAAAGTGTTTCACCTGATGTGTTTTTGTGTTTTGAGCTCTACAGGTGAAAAACGTGATATAGGTGTATGAATCATAAACACGAGATGCTAAGTGATGTAACTATTGTGTGCTACCACGCGATAATCGCATCGTGCTTTAAAGATAGTTTCTGAAGCTTTATACCCTGCTGGTCATTTGAGAAAGCTTAACCTAGGTATACTACTTACCATTTCTTTCAAGAAGGTATTGATTATTTCCAACTTGGAGCACGGAAGTTTAGAAAGTTCTCTTTTCGAAAAGCACATTTTCCTAGAAATTAATCCATTTTTCTGCGATATCAGGAAAACATGTTTCTTGACTATATTATACATCAGGAATATTTTCGGAAAGGCTCGTGTTTACTAATCCTCCAGGCATTGTTGGATTTTACCCTCACCAACCGCACCACCTCCCTCCCTTCAACTACCATTTCGTTCGGGGTTAAAAATCGTATCGTCGGGTCAGCAAGGCCGGGGTGATTGGCTCAGGCCAACCGTGAACGTCCATCCTCAAGCCGAATGCCAATGAACCACAAAACCTCGAACTGTGTTGTATAAAAGCCCTTCCCAATAATATCCGACTCGGAACCTCTCTTCCCCTAAATATAACTTGAATGCGGAAAGGAAACGGTGGTGCACGTAGTGATGAGGATGAGGGTGAGCTAGAAGGGGCTTATAGATCTCTGCTTTTGTTTTCTGTAGTTTTCTATATGCATGTATGATTTGAATTTGTATCCTGGGGCACGATCAAGTCAAGTGGCACTAAAAATGGAGCGATGCACATCAGGAAACTTAAGCGAGTTAGATCAGCCGAATAATAAATTAAAATAACAGGTGAATATTGCTCTTGACCGGCAAGCTATGCTACTTTTTTTTTAATGGACATGGGGCGGAAAACTGATAATCTTCAATAGCCATTACAACTTTTTATTTCTTGGAATTATTTTTAATTTTATTACGACTCACCATGATTTTACTTTAATCTTTGAAAATGGTTTATTTGTGGTGTTAACTCATTAACGCACAGTAATAATATTCATAACGCAATTTTTTACATGGTGATAATGCTAAGCTAATTTTGCCACTACCAATATTCTCTGTAGTGCGAGGGAGAATTGGAACATGGCCTCACATGGCAGCGTAATGGTCTTTAACGCAGGACTAGGCCTTTAGACAAAATTGAGTACTTATGTTGAATATTCTTTAATAAATCGTGAAAAATGTTTTTTCACTAATGTGAGCCTGCAGACGGGCAGTGTGTGGGGTACCGGATATACATACACTGAGAAAAAAACACGGCTAATATTAGCAGTAAAAAAAAGGCTCATTATTTGCAACCGAGTATATAAGGTAAAGTTAGCCAAGTTCCAAAAACTCGGCTAAATGAAATATTTAGCCGTGTCCGACGAGTAGCCGAGTGGGACTCGGTTGCAAATCTATGAGCCGAGTGGTTATTTCCTCGGCTAAGTCAGCTGGTTATTGTGGACTACCAATCCAACCGAGTCATACTACTCGACAAGCAGAGGGT
Source organism: Corythucha ciliata (assembly GCA_038030265.1). Classification (NCBI taxonomy): domain Eukaryota; kingdom Metazoa; phylum Arthropoda; class Insecta; order Hemiptera; family Tingidae; genus Corythucha; species Corythucha ciliata. The sequence goes on from CM075941.1 coordinate 36,086,089, forward strand.
CGTTGGTAATTTTAACCGTCTCTACTCTGCAGATTTTCCACAATATTTGACTTTCCTGACCGCTTGGTTTTTCTCAGATAACCGTGTTAACATTTGTTATTTAACCGAGTGTTCTACCGAGATGACGGAGTTAATATGTCAGTATTGACCGAGTTCAGTTGAGTATTTCAGGAGAGTTATACAGCAAACGTAGTCGAGTCATATGGAACTGTCACACGAATAGAGTCGGCTGATTCTGATGTGTAAGTCTTTCAAAAAGGCCGAGTTGTTACGTAGGAGGTCATACAAACTCAGGTTTACATAGATGGGGATGGGGCATAGTATACGAAAGAATAAGCGTATAAATGGGGTGATTGTCATGGCCTTTTTCACGGATTCAAACCTTGTGCCCTATGTCATTCAGTAGCGAAATGTGGTCGATAAACGTGGGTGAGTTTCACTAGCCCTGTTAAAGGCTCTCAGTTTTAACAAAGGCCCCAAATCTCTGTCGGCTTTTACGGAGGATAAGCTCATTTTAAAAGAATTTCTTTTACGAGAAAGTTCTCTCAGATAGGTGAAGGGAAAAATGACTGCAGGGTAACAAATATTTTCCTCTTCCTCCCCGTCATACATTCCTTATTACTAATATTCCTTATTTTATTGATTGCGAAGAAATACCTATTTTTTTTAAAGACATCAATTTTTTTAAAATTTCGTGTCATCGTTTACAATAGAAAAACCGAGGTGTGCAAGAAAACTGAAAAAATGTATAGTTGAAAATTTGTTCCACCTTTTATCTTTGATCCCCCTGCAGCTTGTGCAAGAAAACGATAAGTTTGAGGTGAAACCATTTTCCAGTATGAAAATTAATTCTGTCAACAGGTGGTTCATTTCGTGGTGGAGAGGTTGGGGGAAGAAGTAGTTGCTTTTACTCTCTTCTCTCTATACGATATACGCCATAATATATGAGTTGGGCAGTGTATGCCCCTCTACGAATGAGGGCGCAGGTATTAAGTGCAGTGTTTTTTTGTTTTTTTTCGGGGAACCACTATTCATAAATGTTTTTAGATTCTGAAAGTTCTATTATTGGATTCGGTGGAAAAAGTCCGCTTAGAGAGAGGGGGTTGAGAAAGGAAAACGTGAGAGGCCAAATTCAATTTCTAGACCGTTGGAATGGTTGGGGGGAGGGAGGGTCCCGTGAAAGAGGGTTTGAATGTGGATAGGTCCGGAACTCATTAATGGGAAGTAAATAAATCGCCGGAGTCGCTTACTGCTCACTTCTAACTCATCCGCTCTCTCTCTCACACACTCACACTTTCTATCGCTCTCTCTAGTAGGAGAAACAATGCAAACCGTTCACCAACCAACCATCCTATACTTTCCACTTCCCAACCTTTTTTCAACAGCTTTCTGAACGTTCGATGATTGAGGGAACGAATTACCAGCTTCTGATCATTTCATTTTATAAAAGATTGCTCTCCACCATCTCACTGGCGTTATACGGCCTCCATTACTCCTCAAATCTCGTAATACTCTTTAGGTTAGGTTTACTAATATAAGAGAAATAACCAAGCGATTCTTGTTTTGCTGAAAGCAAGTGAATTTCATCGTAATTACCACTCTAAGTGTGCGTTTATCAACGCACTTATTCTACAGACAAAACTGCTGGGATGAGTATGGTTGCTACGAGCCTTTTTGTAAACAGTAATGTTAAGTTATTCGAGAGATAGCTATTCCACGAGATATCCAGTGATTGCTAAACCCACCCTAAATGTATTACCATTCTTTCCACAGCTCAGCTCAGTTGTCAATGCTTCGATAAACAGTTCATTAATTAATGCGAAATTGATTGTATTGAGCTGTTTGAGAGATTTCACCAGCGCATTGAAGGAGGAGAAACATGCAAACTTGATTCCAGGGTACATCAATCTAAATTAACGAGTAATTAATATATCGTGACTGATTTCATATGCGTAATCAATAGCTACGTGTTTAATTATGCAACCCTCCTATGAGTTCTCAAATAACACGGCTTCATACAAACCTGCAGAATATTTGAAGTAAAAAGCTTTTCATGATTCTCGCCTTTCAAAACTTTCTGCATACTCATGAATGAAATTGAAGAAACTATAATGGAGAAATGCAAAAAAATACTGCATTTAGTAACATTTTAGCACAAAATAATATTTGCCTCTTGCAAAAAAGGGCTTAAGTCTTCGGAGTGAACATCGCATTGTAAGGACTTAATCTGAAAAGGATGGAAAAGGGTGAAAAAAAAGTATGAAATTGAAAGTAAAATGAAGTGGTCAGAGAGGGTGACATAATTTCCAAGGGACGAGTAGGAGAATAAGGGCGTCACCAGCAGAGCCTGTCCTTCAAGCACCATCAAGAACTCATAAATATTTTTTTTTTCGAGTGAGGCAAAAGAGTTGGTGAAGAATGTTGTGCTGGTGCGGGTGGGAAGCATGAAGCTTTCAACACATTTCTCTCCCTGGAAAAGTGTAAATCTTTATTTACTCCCTTCTCTCCCGGGCTATTACGCCTGAGTCCCTGAGACCAGGCCACGCCAAGAGTTGAGGAGTGAAATATTTTCTATTGAATAAATCATACACTTGTTAAAAAAAAAGGAGAGAGAAAGAAAATAAAACCTCCGGGGGAAAGGGGTTTCAATCATTTTCTTTTCAATTATAATCAATAACGCTTTCACGTAAGATTGGTGGGAAGGGAATGTTGTTCCATGTGAAGGGCTATCTTTCTATATATTTCTTTGAACGGTTCGGATTGACAAACTGACTTTATTTGTACAAGAAACGTCGTTCCTCTGAACAAAGGAAATCCATTCTTTCCAAAAACAAAACGAATACAAATGATTTCACATTCACATCAGAAGAATTTTCTTCATCTCACAAGTTTTTTTGTTGTTCATAAAAATTCCTCTTATGTTTTTCGTTTCTTTGCTTAGTTAAGCATGTCAAACAACGTTGCCCGTCAATGTAATTGTCACTTGGCCTTATAGGGACTGACTCATTTATGCGAATTTTATTATTGAATAATGTTGACATATTTTCATTTCCCAAAAAATTCGCTCTTAACTGGGCAGCATTATAAAGAGATTACTGAGCTGTCCACCTTGTCGAGGAGCCACCAACTCGTGATGGCGTTATTTTGACTCTTCATTCCTGGGGCGTGTGGTCTGAAATTTTGATGCCTGATGGAGGGTTCATGTCGGGTGCTTCACTCTTCCTGTTATCAATTTTTTTTTTTTTTTTTTTTTTGAGTTGGCAATGAAGAGGCTAGGAAAGTGTTTGGAATGGGTCGACGGCTGAGGTCGGTTGCAGAGATTCAGGATTTGGCTGTAAACTGCTTTTCACTTTAATAGTTACGAAAAACAAATCTTTACACTTGCCAGCCGTTTTCAATCGTTTACTCGACAACAGCTGGCTCTGCTATAGGCCTCTGTCCCGCAAAAAAATTCTTGCAATCTCAGAAGTTTCATCTCCTAGACCACAAGAAACCTTCTTTGCAGGTGCCAGACACGATCAAATTACCCTGATACGGTGAAGAACGGTGGGTCCCGCACTAGTGGCATTTTGTGATACACATCACTTAAAAAAACACACAGTGCTGCCCACTCATCCTAATCGAAGAGTGCACCCCCCCCCCCACAATCATTTTAACTGAAAATCATTATGTAGATCCACGACATTTGGGGTTCAATATCTCATTTTTAGAGTATTTAAGTATGGCTTAAAACTAATAGGCCAGTCAAAAAGAGAGGGCTTGAACGGTCTCCCGACTCCGAAGGTGCCAAAAGCCTTTCGGCCCATACACCGTACCCACTTGGGGCCCGGACTCGGCAGAGCCTAGTACGGCTCCTCAAACCTATTTATCCTTTCCAGCAATCTCAGGAGACGGGTACCATACCCTTTTGAGAAGCTGAGGAAGGATATCCTATCGTCACCAAAAATAGTGTATCTGGCTGCCGCGTAGCCGTCACACTCGAATATGACGTGCTCCGTGGTTTCCTCAGCCTCCCCACATCTATCGCAGTCGGGCTCCCCTACTGCCCCCACGATGGACAGGTGCCTGTTAAGAGCGTAATGTCCTGTATACATCCCTACTATCCGCCTAAGCTTTACCCGTGTTAGTCCCAGCAACCATGCCGAAGCTTCCTGATCTTCGTCGTTGATTCCTAGTTTTGCTTGTCGGTACCCGGGTTCATTCCGCCATCTCCTCAGAGCTTGGCCACTGGCCCAGGCCCTTATCTCCCGCAAGACCACCCTTCGGGCAATGCTCACCGATGGTTCAGGCCCTATTACCGGCTGGTCCGCTCCACGCTTGGCCAGCTCGTCTGCTTTTTCATTTCCCTGCCATCCTTCATGACACGGGGTCCATCCCAACGTTAAGGAGTTCCCTTCGACTTGGAGGTCCCGTATCCCTACTCTGCAACTCGGTACGGCCGCTGAGTCCACCATGGGTTTGGTGATCGCCCCCCAGCGCTGCCCTGCTGTCAGAGTAGATACCGATTGCCCTACATGTCACTTTCCGCTTCAGTAGCTCCCGAATACAAGCATCGATCGCTACCACCTCGGCCTGGAAAACTGTGGTGTGTCCCTCTAGCGGGATACTTATTTCCACCCCTAGCTCCGGCACAAAAATTCCAGCTCCGGTTGGCCCTTCTTGGAGCCGTCAGTGTAACACACCAGCTCCCCTTGCCGAGATTCCCAACCCTCTTCTCTCACAATGACTCTCTGTTTGATTTTGGTCGAGAAGTCGTTCCTTTTAATCACGTAATCCGGCCTAAGTGCCGAGAACAGGGATACTCTATTTAGTTCCCCTTCCCAGTCCCATTGACCCTGCCTGGCCCGCTTTAAGCCTCCCTGGCATCTCAACCTGTAAGCAACTTCAAGTGCCCGACCCCTGACTTCAATTTCCAGGGGCTTAAGGCCTAGTAATCTTTCCATGGCACTCGTAGGGGTTGTCCGGAATGGCCCCAAAATCGCCAGGCAAGCAAGCCTTTGTATTTTTGTAAGCCTGTCCGCCCCCCAGCCCTTCTCTATCCCCCTCCACCCTGCGGCCGCCCCGTGCAGGATGCGCAGTTGGATGATTCCTATGTATGTCCACTTCATGATCCGTGTTTCAGGCCCCAGGTCTTCCCCACGATTTGTCTACATTGGTGAAAGGCCACCACAGCTTTCTTGTAAAAGCTGTCTACATGTTCCTTCCACCTTAACTTCTCATCCAAAATGACTCCCAAATATTTAACCTGTTTAGAAAAAGCGATGACCTCTCCCCGAAAGTGGATTGATTGCCATCCCTCCCTTTTCCTCTTGTGAGTGAACAACACTATATTCATCTTACTGGGGATTATTGTGAGACCCCTAGGCCTACACCATGCCTCGACTATCCCCACACCGCCCCCCTCATGAGGGAACACAATGTGGATAAGTATTTTCCCCTAACCACTATGTCTCCGTCATCCGCAAAAAATTGCGCATAAAAGCCCTTTTCCTCATAAGACTATCTACCACAAGTATCCGGAGAAGAGGCGAGAGACTTAAGCCCTGGGGCACCCCCTGAAGTACCAGTAGTGTATATTTAAGTTTGCAGCTTCGAAAAACTGCGGAATATTTGCACTTTTTCTGGTGCTTTTACTATATCTCCAGAGCTGCAGACAGAGCTAGGCTATGTCTCAAATTGAAGCGAATTTTATATACTTGAAAATTGTAGTTCGCGTGTAATAACGAAGAATGCATAGTTTAGGAGAAATAGTAAAAGCACCAGAAAAAATGCGAAAATTCCGCGGTTTTTCGAGTGCTATGAAAGTAGCACAGGTTTTTCAAAATTTGCAAACTTGGATTTAGACTACTGGTACTGGTCCTGAAAACATATTAAAAATTCAGACCTAGCCGTTTAATTGAGATTTTACTGTTCTTGTTGACTGACCTATAATAATAATAATAATAGGGAGTTATTGCAAAAGCGTTTGACGGTTAACAGTTACGGTAATGTAACGTCAGATAAGCGTAATTGTCAAATTTGAAGTTTCTTTGTTAACCACACAAATTTAAAGACCTTTAAAAAATATTTCCTGAATTCCTTTGAAGCAGTTAGATACATAACGATATGTAAAAGAATTGGATTGCTCATCACTGCTGATAAAGAATAACCATCAGTTAAGTTCCCAAGTGGATGAGAGGGGTGGAGTTTCAAAATAAGTACCATGTTGCCATAACTACGCAAGGAGAGGGACAGGGTGATTGTTTACCAGGGGACGACCTGCCCCCTCCAGTCCGCTGTGAGCAATCCAGATTTATATATCGTTGGATTCACCTATGGAGGTAGGAACAAGTGGAGGGAGTGAAAAGCATTTTTCGTGAAGCCGGTCGCCATTACTACACACCATCTGCTATCAGGCCTCACCCAACAAAAACATTGACAATTTGATATTTTATCAGATAAAAACTGATAAATACCCCACCCTTCCTCTCTAAGTGAATGATAACAGTGGGTGTGTAATGGCGGAAAAACCGGCTTCACATGTTTCTACATTAAAAAAGCCTTTCTCTCTCTCCACTTGTTCCTACCTCCATGGATACACCTATACCCTATCATATGTTCATATTTAAGTGTCACTGCAAATTGAAATTACTCTTTTTCTACCAGCGCCCAGTTACGCTAATATGACGTCACATAACCGTAAACGTCAAGCGACAGGTGGTTATGCAATAACTCCCTAATAATACGGTATTCACGTCAACTTTCGTACAGTTCGTAGTTTCGTAATTGCGTAGTCAGATGTCAGTAACGAGCGAAATCGAATTTCGAATCAACGAGTTGAAAAATACGCTGCAAATTTTATACATGCGTTTATTGAGGCTTGTTCACAAGCTCTAAGTCAGTGCCGGCTTTAAGGGGGGGGGGGGTGAGCCGGGCGACCCGCCTCGGGGCGCTGGGTCCTAAGGGGCGCATGATGAAAAGACGTACGAAAAAAATGCCTTAAGAAGCCCATTTCATATGAATGTTCATAAGGATAAAAATCGAAATGAATTAGTTAAAAGTGACCGTTGGCATTATCTTTGGGCCTTCTGGAGACGATTTCACAGCTAACGTAAAGAAAATATGCTGATCTCCGTTCTCTCGAGGTCCTTAGGCGGCTCAAACTGAGAAAGCGCCCTAATGTGCTGTTCTTGAGGCAAGTACGTGGCTAAAATGTTGAAAAGTGCTTATATTTGTGGCCAAAATTGTTAAAAAGTGCTGATTCGAGGTTTCTAGATGTATTTAAATTCCAGAAACAAAATTGAGAACGACGCGAATTCGGGGCTAAAATTGATAAAAATGGCTAATTTACGTCTGAAATTAAGAAAAATCATTAATTAATGGACAAAATTGAAAAATAGCTCTAAATCACGGCTAAAATTAGGGGAAATAGCCAATTCACGTGACGTAGTAAAAAGATATTTCGGGGCTAAAATTTAGGAAAAATCGCGGTAGAGTTGAGAAAAAGTACCTAGTAATTCGCGGCCAAAATTACGAAAACGCCAATTTGGGGCTAAGGTGTAGGAAAATCGATAATTGACCACAAAATTGAGACAAAGCGCTAAAGTGTAGAAAAATCGCGAATTCCAATTCCAATACCAATTCGCTTCTTCGTGAGCTCATGTAAAAAAAACCGCTAATTCGACAAAAGTCTCTAATCAGCCGCTGAAATTAAGAAAATGAGCTAATTCACGAATAGAATTGGTAAAAAGTGCTCAATGCTGCAGCTAAAATAAGGGAAAACACGAATTCACGACAAAAATAGAGAAAAGTCGCTAATTGGCGGCTAAAATGGAGAAAAACCACTAATTCACCAATGAAATTGAGAAGAAGCACCGAAGTGTGAAAAAAACGCTAAATTGCTGAGTTTAAAATGGAGAAAACTACAATTCGGGGCATTTATGGAAACTTCGTGGCTGAAAATGAAAAAATTCGCTAATCCGCAGCAAAATGAGGAAAAAGCGCCAATTGGTGGATAAAATTCAGGCAAAGCGCTGATTGCATGAATATTTCGGCTAAATAAGGAAAAGCGCTAATTTGAGGCTAAAATAAAGAAAAATTGCTAATGATAGGGATTAATAAGAGGGGTGGGTGGCGCCTGCTGAAAAACTCTATGCAACCAAACAATGTATTTCCTCGAAAAATGAAGCATTTTGATAGGTTTCATATACGCCACACAACGAAAACATAGAGCTTGTGAACGGGCCTTTATTCATGAAAGATTTGCTGAGCCGAGCCCAGCGAAATTCTCCCCCGTTTCGAGAAATACGTTTTATTGGTCGCTTGATAAAATAAGCTTCTAGGTAAGGACCAATGATGGGCTTTGTATTTGTTGTTAATATTGAAGTTAACGTTTACAACACTCACTTCTTGTTTTCGCAGAGGCAAGATTTTCGGGGAAAACGAGGATGAATAGGTATGCCTTTTCACCCAACGAGGACTCAAAGTAATCCACCACCATCGACCGTGTTCTACCTTCTTTACTTACTGAGAACAAGAACAACTAGGTATATGATGCGAGAATTCTTACAGGGCATTAAATTATACCTCTGCTATTTCTTCAGGCATATAAGTGTAAAATTTGATTTTTATACAAAATATCAACAACCTATCGTTTGAAGTTTGTTGATGGTGAAAAGGGAAACCGGAGACTTATATCTACAATCAGTCCGCATTCTAATGGACTTTCGAACGGGTTGCATTATCATCGAGATGAATGGATATATTTGATCAATCCATCCAATCAACCCCATAAACACTTGTACGCCACTGGGAGTTCCGACATTTGAAACACGGATTTTGGATCAGACGAGCCGTAGAACGGGCTCCTCCCGTGGTATTCATGAGGTCTGATGCCAAACGAAAAGACATCAACGGAAGGGCCTCCGTTCGCTCACCGAAGAGTATAATGGAGAAATTCGGTCGAGACCAACAGTCTACGCTAATTTCCGTCCACTTTGCGGGGCATTGATGAACCCTGAGGGGCGTTTCGACCAAGCAAGAAGGGCTCGCAAAAGAAGAGTACAAGTGAAAATCGAAAAAAGAGAGCACACTATACCTGGGTACTCTCCTCTTGGCCTTATAAGAAGAGCACAAATCTTTTGAGAAAACGCCAACCCAAAATTTCTCAGGGCAACTTATAGGTACTTTTATTGAGAAAAGCACTAATTTGCGGGTAACATTGAGAAAAACGCGAGTTCACGGCTCAAATGGTGATTCAGGGCCGCATTCATAGTCTTCACTCAAGCTGAGCATTTCGTTACTGGAAAGGAAAAGTATCGTAAGCGCCAATTTTCGTAATTTTCGTGAATTTTCGTGAATTTGAGTTTTTGGGTTTCTTAGATTCTATGGCACGTACATGTACATAAAACAACAACAAAATAAGCCAAAATTGGGTTAAAACTATTTTTTTTAGCTTTGAAATTTGGACGGGAAAACGTAAGCGACATCAAAAACATCGTATCCACCCTCTCAGCCAAACGTAAACGACATGAGACTTCCGCTTGGGATCGTAAGCTCCAAAATTACTGTCGCTTACGATTAATTTCATGGCGTTTACAATTTCCCTCAAAACTGACGTTTTATCGTTTTTTTGATATGAAATAGCTTTCTCTTGGTGCTGTGACGTCAGTGCTTCGGAAGAAGATAGTGTGGGCCTTGAGTTACGATAAAAAAAACGCCAGGTTCATGCGTTCCTCAACCCAAACGCAGACTTTTTGTGGTCGTTCTGGCCGGAGGTGCCATGTTTTTCATCCTTATTTCCCAGTTAGGTGTATTTTGGTCTTATTTTCTGTGTTAGCCGTGGCTTCCATGTCCTCAAGAGGCAAAAAAAAAAGGGCAAGCCGCATTGGCCAATGTCCCAAAAGCTCTCCTCGGCGAGGAACTGACCAAGACTCGGCCAGTACCGAAGTGGTACCTAAGTTTCCACCTTTCCTCAAATAAGATGTACAGCGGCTTCTTAGCGATCAATCAGATGTCAGTTATCATCAATCATTTCGTCGGAGTTCCTCAAATGCATAATAATCCATCTCGATTGTTTGGCCGCGATTATGAATATGGCGCCGAGTGAAGTGATGCTGTGTTTTCCTGCTTTGGGGGCACGTCGTATTAGAAATTTGAATTAATGACAAATAAATTCTCCCCTGTCGTACTAGATTGAAGAGTCCTCATTTTTTAATTGTCAAAACTTAATTAAATGTCTCTTCTTCAACTCTCACTTTTTCTGGACGTCAAATTCATAGTGGCTTCTCACACATTTATTTTCCCTTTAAATCTTTAAAACCAACCATGGAATGACACTACTGTATTTTTCTAACGCCTTTAGAAAAACGCTCGAGTGCACCGAGCCACGATAGTCAAAAAACTTTTTTATGAAAGGCTCCAAGCGGGTAAAACTCGTCCAGCCCGGAGACTTGGTTCAAAAATTTCATATTAAAGTAGAATACTAGATCCGACGAGTGCCGAGTATTGCAGAGAAGGGGGAAATTTGTAAAAATGCCTAAATTTGAGATGTTTCATAGAAATAGAATGGTGGTTCCTGACGTATTTGTGAATGCTGGTGATTGATTTGGTCGAATGAAAGCAAAGTCAAGTCGATAGAGGGCCAATAATTTCCGCGTCATGTGAATTATAACTTGACAAGTTTCTAATGGACCCCGAGGGCCCAAATTTCCAGATGGTTCTAGGAACATCTCTTTAGAAAGTTAACTGAATTTACCACTTCTTTCTGTGCATAAGAAACTTGTCGATCTATAGTACTAAAAATACTTGTTTTCAGCCATAAAGTTGCGACAGTTTTAAATTTGATGAAAATTTCAATGGTAGACCGACGTTACTGTCATTTCTTACGTATTTTTCAACGTGGAATCTCACAAATCTCACTATAGTCTTCTTGAGTTACGACCAAAAGTGCAGTATAAAACCTGGTTTTTGGGACTGGAATAGCAAGTACTATCTTTCAGGCGCTTGAAAAACATGTAAATTCTTGGATGAGACCAATGAAACTCATTCTGTCCAACCAACACCAGGTCGCTATCATTGATAGCTTTCGATGCACGCCAAAATTGGTGACTTTACTGTTGTCATTCTTAAAATAGGGCGTGTAATGCGTTCAATTATGTTTTGTTTTTATGACTTGACATAGTCCACATAACAACCAAACGACTATTTGTTTAAATTTTTAAATGAATTTAACCCTCCACGGGAAAACGTAAGCGACAGTGAGCTGCTTCAGTAAACGTAACCCCCTAAATCGTATCCACCAAATACAGAAATTGTTTTCCCATGTTCGACCGTAAGCGACAAAACATGTTTAAAAATTATCTTGCTCACGGTAGAAAGTTTTGAAATTATGAAAAAAATTAAAATGAATTACTAGGGTCATGCACACAAATTTTCAAGAGAATCAGACGATATTAAGTTGTCCTAAACGAAAAATGCATCTCCTGTAAAGTTGGCCAAGTGGCGCTTACGATACTTTGCCTTTCCACTAACGATTTGCTCAAGCGACTTCACATTGGCCGTCTTTATTAGTGACTCATCTGTTATGAGTCGAAATAAGCGAATACTTAGCCTGAGTGACGACTCTGAATACGGGCCTAAAACGTTAATTCACGGCTGAAATAGAGACAAATTATTAATACACTGATACATTTGAAAAAGAGCACTTATTCACAGATAAAATTGAGATAAACGCTATAATTCGTGGTTAAAATGGCGAAAAAAACGTCAACTCACAGATGAAACGAAGCAAAACGCCAATTCTCGGCTAAAATGGAAAAAAATGCTGTAATATGCGCAGATCTATAATTGTAAACATGTGCTAACTCACGGATAAAATAGGTAATAATTGAGTTAAAATTCAACAATTTTGCTTATTTATCTACACAGGCAGACCGATTTTTAGTTTGTGGGTTCAGTTCGGTCTGCGGTTGACTTGGTGGTTTGTATTTTGACTTGGTTAAACAAGGAGCTCAGGAGGTTTCGCTTGACGGGGATGAGTATGAAGAGGTGAGGAAGGAACGTGAAGGAGGAGTTCTTTCTTTGACTTCCGCGTTTGACGTTTTTGTTGCTGACGTAATTGGACCGGACGGTATTGAGAGTGGGGTAAAACCCCGAAACTAGTCTGCCTGGGTAGATAAATAAAAAATTTGTTGAATTTCAACTCAATTATTACTAATTCAGTCAGTTTACGTGTGTTATCTGATATCCAGCGTTTTTAACTCTGCTGACTAGCACCAGTAACTTGAATCGTCTAAACAGTACTGGCGCCAATCGACAGGCTCCAATAACTGGTGCCTGTCGACTGGCTCACTTACTGGCACCGTTTCTAGTTTCAGCTAACCCACCTCTATAAAACATAAAATCAGCGGGCTGCGAGCAGTTTCCGGAAAAAAAAAAAAAAAAAAAAAACGAGGTAGAAAATGTCGCGATAGGTATTTGACTTCCTTGTTTTTTTTGTTTTTAATTTAATTTTTTTAATTTAGTTTATTGGTCATTTCTTCTCGGAAACTCCAAGAAACAAGCAATGTAGTTTGTAAGCTTACCGAATAATTTTATTTGAATGAAAGATTAAAATCCTGAACTCGCGAGCAAAATCGAGAAAATCGAGTAAACTAATATTTTTGGTTTTCTCGTGTCGGAAAACCATTGATGACGAGATTTCGGCCTTTTTGGCATACTGACCATTTCACCATACCTAATTGCAAATGCTACCTAATTTTTGTTCACTTTTGAAAATTGCTCCGAGTCTAGGCCGGGAATGGACTCACAGTCCGATATTTTTTGACTGTCAATCCTTACCATTTAAAATTAATTGTGTCGAAGGCCAATTTGATCGGTACCAACATGTACATTCAATGACTTATGACTCTCGTACTATACATGAACCCGCACAGTTTCTTAGGTTGTGCGGGGTCTTGCATAGCTTAAATCTCATAACAAGTACAACATTCATTGCTTGTGAGTCTTTTCCTATCTTCTATCTTCCTCAGTAACATCCAACTATAGTCTGTCCACTTAGGGATGGACTCTCGCACGCCCTTGAATTTAATGGAATGAGCTTCCCCTTTGCCTCTTATCCTAAAAGTAACGCACCGGGAATAATTTCGGAACAAATGATCACTGTGTAGCGTCTAAACGTAACCATTGTGCCCACAGTAAAAGTTTTGTTGTTGGGGTCTTTAAACATTTTTGGTGGGAGTGAACAAATCGAACCATCGCAATGAATCAACACGTTCGAGAGTCCATCACTAAGGTCCGTATGCCAAGTCGTTTCTCGAATTTTCCTCGACCTCAAAGCTCTCTCACAAACTGGAATAATTATAAAATAACATGTGATTCTACAGTTTACGAGGAAGGTTGGAGTCGAGAAAATTTAGAGGAACGACTTAGCATACGGCCTAAGTGGACAGACTTTAACTTGTTTATTTAAAATACATATGGTCATGTACATAGATTATAATTTATTATGAAAATTCTGACAAAGGGTCTTCTTCAATCTTATCTGCACGGTACATGCTTATTTTTTCCTATGATTGAATAATTAGCTCTGTTCGTTTGTCGTCCAGAGCTGCACTAACAGCACCGAAAGTACTACGACATTTTATCATTTTTTCCCCGTTATTCCACATGATAACCCGCGAGCTTACAAAATCTCGTGCTGCTCGGAGTTGTCCGGGACTGAAAAACGAACGAAGCTATTATATGAGCCCTGTTAGAAACATAATAATTTTCATGGTGCTGTTATGAATGTGATGGGTGACAATTTTACAGTAGAAAGAATCCTAGGGAGAAATATAATATTGATATCTTCTAGCACTCTTATATCCTGATTTATGCCCACTCGATGAAGCATTTTGTTAGTTGTATTTCTCTTCTAAAGACTTTAACACAGCATTGCCTTCTTCTCACGATGTTTGGGTTCAGGGTAGGTTGCTTAGTGCATGTATACTAAATTCGTTTTTCGCGTCTTTTGTACGGATGAACCGGGCTGAACAAACTAATGATGGGTGGAAAGGGACAGGGGACAATAACGAAGCTTTAAAGCGTTGCTATTTTATGTGTCAGAACAAGTTCCTCCGTGCTTGTTATTGCCTCACCCAGCTCTCCACACAAGTCGTACTGGGAGTAGTACGTTTCTCTCACTTTCAGTGCCCTTGTTCACAATGCACCCCTCCCCCTCCAACCTTCACATTACCCGAAATGTTCACACCCTCCTTTCAACGAAGCAGCGCGACAATCCGATTTGACGAACTGCTGATTCAGCGCTCTGGCAGGCAGCCAAGCAAACTCTCGCCCCCGTACACGTACCCCAAACCCCAAACCCGCTTCCACGCACAGACTATGGGACTTGTCTTCTAGAAGTAAAAGGCCATTATTTTCCTCTTTTTGGTTGGTGATAAAGAGAAGGGGTGGCGTGTGTAAGTTTATATTGACAAATAATGTGCTCAACAATGTTACGTGCTGAAATAGATGATTCCCTTCTGTTATTTCATCTAGTGAATCAAATATTTTGATTAATAATATCACGTAGCTTCAACTATTTATTGTATGTAAAGCCGGATACACACATGCGGTACTTGCCAAGTAACTTGCCAAATATTCAATCAATTTCTAGCAATTGTCTACAAACCAACCAGCTGAGAATTTCAAAAATGTGTTGCTCGTTACTTGTCAAGTACCGCATGTGTGTATCCGGCTTAACTGAATGAGTTCGAATAACATTAAGAGTCAGTAATGTTAATCACTAAACAGTAATCATCAGGAGCTTAGTCCTATAGCCAAATTGAATGTTGACAGGCATCAGAATGAAATTAAATTTAACTGAATAATATGACCTACGTCAAAATAAAACGTGCCGCACGACCAGTTTTCACAAAAAAGATACTTTTGCCTTTACAAATGTGGAGTTCTTGTATTATTTTAGCTTGGTGTTAAAAATTAGATCTCATTGTTATTCAACACTTTCTGCTCTTCATCTTATAAAGAACTTATCAAGTTAAACTTGTAACACTTCTGTCTTTTTCCTTTCCCTCAAATTTGTCCGCTATCTTTCTGGACCAGCTCTCCCTAGTGACAATCGTAATTAATACAAACAGTTAAAGTAATTCTCACTATTCTCCTTGGAAATAAATTGAAAGGCTTGTTTATTTTAGTGTGAACTGAAAATAATGAACCAGCTATTCTTGTTACCGGGTCTCCTTACAAAATGCTTTTTGTTTTCATTTAGAAGTCGAGGGAGGAGTGAGAAAGAAAAAAAGTTTGCATTACAACCATGATGATTAAAAAGGACGATAACTGGTTCTAATCTCATTCCACGTCTCTAATCCCGGTCTCTATGGAAACAGTGGCAAAAACCTCAGAGAAAAAACAGAAGATTAGGGAGGTACACGCCTAATCTAAAGCTCACCCGACTACTTAACGCAACTGGGAATATTGACGTTGGTCTTTAAAACGGAATATTGTTATCTTCAGTTTAGGATAGGGTGACTTGGACCACTTCGTATTTTTGAATTTCATTGTAAAATTTCAATTTTTTAAAGTGTCCTATTCTCATTTGAGTTTTTTTCATTAAATTATTAATATCTATAGTTTACAGAGCAGGCTTCATCATTGAATGTATTACGAGTAAAATCATGGGAAGTTTTTTGGGTTATTTTCATCAATATTCCCAAAACAGCCGCCTTTTTTCTTCCCGCATAGCACGCTGTCAAGTTTTCGCCTCTCTTCCACTCCGTTGGGATAGTCTGACGCTACGATGTTATTAAAGACGAAATGTTTGAATAAAATATATGGGCAGATTGTGGTGAGAGGACCTCCTTTTGTCGTCGACAAGCGGCTCTCGTCACCCTCACCGTTGGACCTTATTCTCATCTTGAATACAAAGCAAGCTCCCCCCCCCCCTGCTCACAACCATCACATCACATCACAACGACAACTCAACCTCCTTCCCCATGGGAGATACATTCTCACTTTCTTTTTTTCCTTTATAACATACACATATACTTTCAGCACCTGTGCCTTTGGAGGTGAACCCACCTTTATGCACATTTTTATCACGAAGTTGACGAGGACGAAAAAAAATACGAATATTGGCAGATGAATGATTAACTTAAAATTCTCCCAAAAACCTAGATTAAGAAATGACTAGAATATTAAGGTTATTCTTCCAATCTCCGAAGTCTTCGTAGCCTTGTAAATGTACTAGGTTTTGTTACATTGTTGCATCGACTATAAATCTAGGCGACTATAAACCCTGAAGGGGTCACGTGGAGCCTGACATGTTTAATTCTGTTGCCGTGTAAAATCCTGTGAATTCCTGACTCCGAGGCTCTTGGTACCTTCGCCCCCACTTCTCTGCTTTCCTTCAAGCTGCTCAAGAACCCTTCAGTTACTGTTACACCTCAGCGTGCGTGGTGTTTGATTGTTGAAGTCAACTGCCAACAGGAGCCTCACAGGCTCCGCGTAACCCATCTCTTAACAGTAAGCACAAATTTTGCGATGCATCCATTTGTGATATTTTGTTCGAAAAATGATCCAATTCTTTTTATAATACTAAAATAAAGAACATAAGGTTCCTTGAGTAGCTCAAATCTTTCAGAAGGGAGTGAAAATAGGGATTGAAGTATTTGAAAAATCGCCGATATTCCCAATTCATTCGATTTCTTACGTTACAGACCCATAATTATTATACAATCGTAATTACCTTCGAATCACGCCATCATTGAAGTAAATCAGACCGTTAGGAAGGGCTGTTCAAAGTGGGGATACATAAAAACAAAGTGAAATGCACTTTTTGTGACCACCACTTGCTATATCACAAGAAAAAACCAAAAAAACTGGAAACATGGAAGTAAAAGAAAACCAGGAACAAAATAGTATATTCCGATCCAAGGGCGGTATGATGCTCATTACGGTCGAGGGCGACGGGAAGTGCCCGAGGTGAAGCCGAGGGCAGTTGTCGCCCGAGATCGTAATGAGGAATACCACCCGAGAGTTGTACGCTATTTTTTGTACAGCCGAAGTCCTTAATCATTACAATAATAATCATAAAAACCAGTCTTTAAAGCCCTGTTCAGAAGCATTGTGCTATGCATCTGAGGAGTGTACTAAGCAAAGAAAAATTAATTCCTTCGAAAAATGAAGCATTTTGATAGGTTGCACGGACTCCACAGACGCATATAATATGGTTTGCTTAATAAACTGAAGTGAACACACACTTTAGCCAGCGAATGGAAGGATGACGTAGCTGATACAGAGAGAACTTTTATCGCCTCTCAGCGTAATTTACAGTGCTTATTTTTGTGTTTTTATGGCTAATGTACAATTTAAAAACAAAATTAGGAAAAACTATTTAAAAAAAAAAACAACAAAAGACCTAAAAGAAGACGTACCGGGCTGATATATTTCTTTACGCCCGGGGGGCGTAATGAACCTCATGTCGCCCGCTCAAGACTCTCACAGCGGTCGAATTTCGAGTCTTTACGCCCGGCTGTACAAAAATGACTTTTCATTACGTAAGATTATATCCTGATGTGCCATAATTGTGTTTTTGCAGATGGAAAGAAAACGATTTATCCTAGATCCAAACGATGAGGCTAGCGTTCAGAGAGTTCACCAGTTACTCGAAATACCATCATCTCCTTCTTCGCGTTCAATTGACGATGGGTTGTTTGACGATTCAGAATCGGATGTTTCGTTGGACGAGACTGAAAATAGGGATGAAATAACGGAGACGGACTGTTGGGAAAAGACGGCATCACAAAGTGGAGTAGACGAGCCCCCCCCCCCCGAAGAATCGACGAACTCTGCAGAGAAATTTGATAAGTCATTTGCCCGGAGTGAAAGGTGAAACCAAAAAAGCCGAAACTGCGCTTCAGTGCTGGAGTCTCATGTTTGATTCTTCAATGACAGACCTAACAGTCCACAATACCGGTCGCAACGACGTGACAATGGACAATTGGTTCACCAGTTTTCCATTGTGCAAGGAGCTGCTGAAAGTGAGGCTGACAGTTGTTGGAACTGTAAGAAAAAACAAAAAAGAATTACCTCCCTCTCTTTGCAACAACAAGAAGGTCCCAATACACTCGAGCCAGTTTCTGTACAACATCGGGAGTGGACACCGTGGACCAGTTGTGCTCCGTGTATGACGTTTCAAGAAACACCAGAAGATGGCCTATGGTCATATTCTACTCCTTATTTAACATGGCAGGAATAAATGGTCTTGTCATCTTCGGATCAAATAACGAGGAGAATACTGTAAAAACAGACGAATCTTCTTGAAAAGCCTTGCCTTCAACTTGGCCGCGGATCTCGTGAAACGACGCTTCTACACGAAATCGCTTCCAAAAGAAGTATCAATCAGTAAAGAAGCTACAATCGTCTTTGCCTCAAGGACCACACAGCTTTTGTTTGCAAAACATGTTTCGAGCAGAACGATGACAGGGCCGAATTAAATGACTCAAACTGATACGGTCAGAACCTAGTGTACTTGTGATTTTGTATCATTATTTTTAATTAGTTAATGATTTTACTACTTTTTAAACTTTTCTGTGATTATTCTGGTCTTCGAGCTAATATACTTTGTTTCACTTCCTTTTAGTGCATTTCATTTATGTCAAAATGCACTATTATTGGTCTCGTCGTGATGTTGGCAAACATGGGTCATGGCATGTTTTTTTCATGTTTCAGGACCTCTAGAACACGAATTCAGTGGTCTCCGGAATTCATATACAGGGTGGATCCGTATAAGTGTGACAAAAATTTTTGGGTAAGACTACGTTAAAAGTGGAGTAAAATGGTACCTTCGAAGTGACCTACGTCGATCCGTTCCGGAGTTATGATTTTTTTGGTGTTTAAAAAAGTAACCAATGCTTGCTTCAAAAAATCCGCAATTTCTCGGCTTATATCGCACCAAATCCAAAAAGTGATGCCATTTTCAGAAACTAGGGAACATTTCCTTTAGGATAGAGGCCATTTTATTGCTTGAAATAATCGTCAACACCCAGAAATCTGGCATTTTTTCCATAAATTTACGTGTATCCTAACATGTGCCCGTTTTACGAAAAGTCGCTGCACCCAAACAGCTCTCTCAACAGATTTTCGGTGTATCACAAAAAATTCCCCGTCTTCTAAGCTTCCTTTTGGCATGTTCACGTTTCATGTTACAACTGACGTTTCTCACAAAAACGTCACGAGAATGCACAAAAACCGTGTTTTTACGAAACATGGGCCATTGTCTACGGTATTCGTGAAGGGTGCAGGGAGATCGGCAGTAAGTGAGAACAGGATATCTTACCATGGAGAAGATATCGCAAGCAAGAGACATTCAATTTGACGCCCCCCCCCCCACAGCCATTTCTGCCGATGTCTGAGCACCCTTCACGAATATTGTTGGCACCTGGCACATAGGAAATTGCCTATATTTTTCTGTCAAAATACTGTTTTAAAAAGGGAAGAAAGAAAATTTTAGGATGGAGAAGATATAGTAGGCAAACGGCATTCAATTATAACCCCCCAATTGTAGAATGGTGACAATTTAATGAATCACTGGTTGGGGAAGGGGTCAAATCGAATGCCTCTTGCCTTCTCCATGGTAAGATATCCTGTTTACACTAACTGCCGATCTCCCTGCACCCTTCACGAATACCGTAGACAATGGTCCATGTTTCGTAAAAACACGGTTTTTGAGCATTCTCGTGACGTTTTTGTGAGAAACGTCAGTGGTAACATGGAATGTGAACACGCCAAAAGGAAACTTAGAAGACGGGGAAGTTTTTGTGATACACCGAAAATCTGTTGAGAAAGCTGTTTGGGTACAGCGACTTTTCGTAAAACGGGCAAATTTTAGAGGACACGTAAATTTATGGAAAAAATGCCAGATTTCTGGGTGTTGACGATTATTTCAAGCAATAAAATGACCTCTATCCTAAAGGAAATGTTCCGTAGTTTCTAAAAATCGCAATACTTTTTGGAAGCTGAGATATTGCGGATTTTTTGAAGCAAGCGTTGGTTACTTTTTTAAACACCAAAAAAATCATAACTCCGGAACGGATCGACGTAGGACACTTCCGAAGGTACCATTTTACTCCACTTTTAACGTAGTCTTACCCAAAAATTTTTGTCACACTTATACGGATCCAATATATATATATAATGTTTATTTATAAGCTTATGGCCGTTTTCTTGTTAGCACGATAACTCTCGAAGAAATTAATTTAGCGGAACGCACTTTGGCAAAGAAATCAGAAGTCATAAGATTCCTGGTCGGTATTGCATTTGGGCCAAATCGGTCGTGGTGGAGGGGGGGAAATAGGGGTTGAAATGGTCAAAAAATCACTACAATTCACCAGTTGATTCTAGATGCATCATATTCAGTACGAATACTCCATGTTAGAGTAGCCTTTGATTCCCATTTTAATTTTTCGAAAAAGTCAAGGTGGTGGGGGTGGTCCTTCCGGTGTGGAAGTGTAAAAATAGCGTTGAACTTCACTAGTTCATCTTAGCTCTCTAAAATTCGACTCAATAATTTAATGCAACCTAAGCCCTGGGTTCCATTGAGATTTATCGAAAACTTTGATGGGGGAAGGTGAAATAGGGGATTAAATTTCAAAAAAATCGCTTAAATTCACATGTTTAGGTATTATAAAATACGGCACAACAATTTAATATAACAAAGCCCTTGGAAAACTACCGACACTTTTCGACATTTTTGAAGAGAGAGGGGTGAAAATAGAGGAAGAAGTTCGGCTTAATGAAACAGATTATGGTATCAAAATTATTACTTCTGGGACGGCTTAGGGTATCCGTATACGGAATGAAATGCACTCTTTCCGACCGCCAGCTGCCGCATCTTTTTTATTGCATTAAAAACACTGTTAATTGACAAAACCCAGAAAGAGAATATTATTTCAATCATTTCTTTCAATCTTCCCATATTCTATAACCAATTAGAAGTGGATAACAGCACGCATTTTAGTTAAAAATGGTATAGAGCCTCACAGGCTCCGCGCGACCTACCATGCTACAATGAAGAGCGCGACCCCTCCAGGGTAAAATATCGACTATAAAAAAAGCCAGATTTGCGTTACCCACACCGATTAAAGACCAGGGGCCCTATTCAGAAACGTCGGCGTCGGGAGAAATGCCGCAAGTGTGGTTGCTATGGCAGGATAATGTTATTTCTTATTCGAAGTCCTTGGATCCCACTTGCGGCATTTTTTGCCGACTGCTCGGAAAATTGCCCTTAGTATTCATTTTCAAACAATTTATTGAGTGGAAAAAGTGACAGATACGTAATCAAATCAGCTCAGACTAGATTTGTTTAACCCTACAATAGCACCGCACGCATGTTTTGTATACGCTATAGGCATTGTGGGGTGTTGAACAGAACGGCCCAGTTTTCTTAATCTTCTTTACAAGAAACAACATTTATTCAATACCGTCCGCCTGGTGTTCTAATTGATTCTCCAGAGTCTAGAGCCGTAAGATTAGACCAATTAGCAATACCATACAGCTAGAACCAAAACTGTACAGAACAGACGTAAAAGTGAAATCAAGCTCAAGGTAACATTTTTCCTGGAGAAAAAATGTTTTTTATAAAATTCGAATAAATTTACCTGACTTGAAAATCATCAAGGTAACCCCACAATAACAAAACTATAGACTCGGGTAGGTCTTAAACCAATGAAATTATATTGAAAATTCAGTATTATTTGTTATTTACAAATAGGTACAAACATTTGTGGCATTTGTGCGAGCTGTTCGTGGTCGTTGCAGTGGCTCTGCTCTACATTATGCGTATACCTGATTTCGTTTTTATGTCCTTTCCTCAGTCGCGGAAGGCACATCTACTGTAGTTTGTTTCTTCATGTAATGAGGTAGTCAGCAGGTAATGGTTGCTGGAGAGATTCATTACACAGGAAACAAATTCAACAGAATTCAGTCGAATTCTCACCCAAGACGCTACTTATCACCTCCCTTGGAAATACGGAAAAGCTTCGCAAGTATTTTCGACTTTACTCGTAGCCGTAGGGGTTTGCAAGCTCTAAATCCAAATCAAAGAGGAAGTAGGAATATTTGTCTCTGAATGGTCATGTTTCACAAAATAGCAGTATTCACGCAAACATTCCCATAGCAGGAACGAAGTTCCTTCAGTCAGAGTTTTTCTAATGGTAGTCTAGGCGTTGGTGACTGGTTGAAAGAGTCCGCTTCTCCTTTGATTTGATTATACTTAATAATTAGCGTAGGATCTTGAACTTCTGCCATCAGCACCTCATAATCTATGAGTCAACGTGCTCTCCACCGACAGGTTCTTCTAGCTCCGGCAGTTCTGCCAAGAGTTAGCATATTTATTCTGGTTTCCAATATTCCCTTGAACCCACCATAACAAGGCGAATGAACCGGGTAAGACACTCAGAACACAAACTGAGACGAGGCCTAGTTGTAGTTATAGTCCCCCCCCCCCAACACAATCACCCAAATGATTTTCAGTTTTTAGAAGCGAAATGATCATGACTTCACCCCCCCCCCCACAACATATCACTCCCCCCGCATTGACGGAGTGCAATGCACGATAGATTTTATTAAGAAAGGATTTTGAGTTTTAATAAGTATAGTAATAAGAAAACACTGAAGATGGCTTCAATTTAGAAGTAGAAAACTGGTTCTCTTGAATTTTTTATGTAAACGTGGGATGACCAAACAATATTATTTTTATTAATTTGTTTTATTTTTTACCTTTTTTTGTCGGATTGTTGAACTTTTCTTTCACGACGTTTCTCAGGATGATTCTTAACGTACGATGCCGCATGATGAAGAACTTTTGTTTTGAAATATTATATTTAAAAGTGTGGTGCATTCTTTTGTAGAAACGTTTCTTGAATGATTCACTATAAATAATGTGGAGAAATCATATTTTGGGCATCTTTTTTATGCCCTACTCCTCACCCCGCCAATGCATGATATTCCTGTATTTTATTAGTAATCATATAAGGCGGTGTTCAAACTGCAGCGACATCAGTAAAGTGCCGTGAAAGCATCGCCACGGCATGAACGCCACCTGAGTGAATCCGATATGTTAAAGTTACAGAATCACTACCCTCTTCACAATAATCGATTATCCGTTTGATAACTTTCACTAATTTTGTATAAAACCGGGCCCCAGATTATTTTTCATCTCCAATCTCGAAATTTATCTTAAAATTATGAATATTATTATAACATATTTTGTGAAATTAAATTACTTTGAACCAGAGAAGATTAAATTACTTATTCATACAAGCAGTAAAGTAAAAAGGGTGACTATGCAAGAGAGCTGTACGGAGGTGGTCGAAGGCTCCCTCTTTTGAATTCCGGCGTTTGCCTTTTCAAAATGGAGGGAGGTTGGTTCTTTGGCTTCTCGTTTACTTTATAAAGACATGCATTGTTGATTACCAAGCACCTTCAGCCATGCAAATTTTACTCCCATCTACCACCAAACCGTCTAACCCTTAAATTAAATTGAAGGGAACAAGGCCCGGTACGAAGTGAATAGTCAAGAGTTTATGAACGGTTGGTGGTGGATGAGTCTAGGGAGTGGGAAGGAAAACTTTTTGTGCCATGTGATTTACCCATTTACCTTTGTAATTCACACGCGCTACGAGATTACTACAATCTTGGTGCTGAGAACAATAATGAGTGTAGGTAAGAAGTACTTTATTTTTTCTTAGTGCACGAATATAAATATACAAATTAAAACATCCCCAAAGGATTCCTTTGAAGAACTCGAGATATTTTAATGAGGGAGTTTTTTTTATCCATTGTGAAGATAGGGGAATAAAATAAATGGAAGTGGTTAAGAAATGTTATCAACTTGACAAATAAAAACTCTTTTCATCCGATTTTCCGTAAACCTGTCCATTAAAAAACCGTAAACACATTTTAAATAATATGGAAAGAAAGTGAGAAAAATTCAATGTAATGCTATATGAAAGGAGATGGCAAGCTCCGCTAACTATTAAATGAAGTAATGAACCCTTCCGATCATAAGCTCTGTTCCTTTGTCAGTCCCGGACTACTCCGAGCAGCACGAGATTTTGTAACCTCGCGTCATCATATATGTGCTCAAAGGCCATATATGTGCCAAAGGACATGGAGTCCTTTGGATATGAAAGGTCGTACTGGGGGTATGTACATGACTCTGTACATGATGTGGGGTGTACAACAGTACATGTGTCAGCTTAGGATGCATCTACCGCAAAATTGTATTCATTTCCCTCTCTGTACACCCTTCCAAATAATGTACGACTGGTACGGTCGTCGGTACCTGCATGATAAGTGTGAATCGGCCTTAACGTGTGCGTTAGGAAAACTCAGTTGATTAGTTTAAATAATTTACCAGCGAGCGAGCGAGCACAGATAAATAATAGAGGGAGCGTAAACGAAGAATTTTCGTCTCTACTCTCCAGGATCGAAGCTATTTTAAACTCGAGACCTCTGTGCAGCATTTCTCCGGATCCGAATAACAACTGTGATTACCTCACTCCGGGTCATTTCCTCATAGGTCAACCTCTACTCGCTCGTCCAGATAAGTAGCCCTGTCGTTCCCTATGAGAACTCATTGGGAAATGCTCTCCGCGTGCGTCCGACACTTTTGGAAACGCTGGCATTTGGAGTACCTTCAAACCCTCCTGCCTAGGCCAAAATGGTGGACCTCAACCCCTTCGTTACCGATCGGAGCGATTGTCGTACTACAAGACAAAGACTCTCCTCCACAACAATGGACGATCGCGCGGATACTGGAGACTTATCCAGGACCTGACGGGGTGGCTTGGGTAGCCAACCCCGACTACGAACGCCGACTACGACGCTAATTCGACCGCTACATCGGGTAATTCCGTTACCGGTCGGAGATACTCTTTGAGTTACTCTCTCTCTACATCTTCACTCTCTCCGAAGTTAAATTTTATTTTCTCCCTCTCTCTCCTCGTTCATTCTTCTTCCTTCATTATTTTAGTTCCGCTAATTAGTTTGACTCTAATTCAATCCTTTCAGCAGTTTGAATGTTTTCGTTTGGTTTATATTCTATTCTAACCTCATTGATTTCGAGGTTATATTATATTAGCGATACTCTTCACCTGTACAACGTGCTACCAGCCCCTTCCCGGCTCTGTTTTATTTTCAAACTTAGTGAAATAGGTTATTTCACGGCGGGGGTTATGTTGTTACGGGAGCCCGGTCGGTACCACGCTCTCCTGGGAAAAAAGAGAGTTTTTTTTCCTTCCGTGTCGGCCGGAAAAAACCATCGAGTCTTACACCAACGGTCGCTCGGACGAGACGTTTTTTTTCCTCTTTTCGTTTACAAAACGAAGCGACGCATTCAATTTGATGACAAGTTCTCGCGTCTTCATAGTTCGACGTTAACTCTTTAATCAATTACTCCAGGTCAGTGCCGCATGATAATTCACTTAACTCTTCACCGTGTAAAGAACAATCAAATTTTATGCATACTTCTCCCTACTGCTTACCAGTACCTAGAATTCAAATACAGTCCACTTAAGAAAAGAAATTAACAAAACACTTATGCATACGAAAAAAGTCATATTTGTCGTTTTTCATACCAAGAAACAACTAGGTTTCGAAAACTAGGCAATCCAGTTGCAAATAATTTTTGACGTTGTCACGCCAAATCCTACTCCTCCCACAATTTTTGCTTAGTATGTCCGTTTTTTCTATTTTATTTTTTATTTATTTTTTTTTTCGTGATATTTTATTGCAACTGAACACGCACTACAAACGTCAACAAATCACTACGAGGTCCGTTGTTTTATTTCTCTTGAATCTCCGGAGTTCGTTCTTATTTTTCAGGACACTCGACATCTCTGGGTTTATATGTTTGAGGAGGCGTCTTTGATGCTTCCGAGTGAATTTGGCGATGGTTTCGCCAACAGGTTCCATTTTCAGGTCGTGATGAATGTCATCGTTCCGCATGTACCATGGCACGTTCACAATGCTGCGCAGCACCTTGTTTTGATAGGTTTGGATTAATTTAGCATTTGATTTCTTAGTAAGCCCCAAAGCTGTATTCCATACGTCCAAATAGGCCGCAGAATTTGTTTATATATGAGAATTTTGTTGTGTAGAGTTAATTGGGACTTCCTTCCCATTAGACAATACATACTCCTGAACTTGATGTTGAGCTCCTCTTTCTTCTTTTGTAGGTGCTTCTTCCAATTCAGCTTGGAGTCAAGTGTCATACCTAAATATTTTACTGACTCGGCACACGGAACCTTACTCAAATTAATACTGACGTCCAGGGGCCTTATTCCGAGTTGTCGGGAAAAACTCACGTGAGGTGGTTGCTGTGGCGAGATAATACTATTTCCGATGAAGCGTCCTTGGATACCGCTTGATGGATAATTTCCCGACAACTCTAACTAGGGCTCCAGGGTGACAATTTTGCGGTTGGTGAAATTCACATGAGCTGATTGTTTTCATTTAGCTTCATTCTCCATGTTTTAGTCCACTTGACAACCTTGTCAACAGTTGTTTGCAGTTTTCTTGTAGCTTGCTCAACGTTTTCTCCGATGGCTGTATCATCGGCAAATGTGGTAATAGTAACGTCGTCCCTTGAAGGAAGATCCCTTGTATACAATATGCAGAGGACTGGTCGGAGATCACTGCCTTGAGGTACTCTCGCTGATATGGGCTTAAGGTCCGTGTATTTGTCGTCTTGCTTCACCCTGAAGTGTCTCTTGGCCAGGTACGACTTTATCAGCAGACAATATTGTCTTGGGAGGTCCCTGCGTAGTTTGTATTCAAGCCCTTCGTGCCACACCTTATCAAAGGCTTGAGCAACATCTAGAAACACGCTAGATGCTATCTGTTTGTTTTCTAACGCTTTTTCGATCACATTTGTTATTCGATGTATTTGGTCGATCGTCGAGTGGTGATGCCGGAAGCCAAATAGGTGATTAGCGATTAGTTTTCTGTTTTACATAATTGGCTTAAGCCTTCTGCAACACGGGGAAAAAAGGGGGCTGATTTTCAGTAAAACTTAAACGAGTAAAGTTGCTAAAAAGATGACAACCGTCTGTAATGCGACTGAACTCGTTAAACCAGAGATCGGTAAAATTTTAATGACTTAATTTTAGCCGACTTGCCCTGCTTAATTTTAACCGACTACTTTTACGTAATCGGTAAAAAGTCGCTACTTTATTGTTAAGCGAGTCCCTATAGAACTTGAACCGAGTGTACTCTGTTCAAAGTCTGTGATATTTAGATATTCGGTATTAACCGAGACCATATCGAGTTTCAGCTGAGTTGCTCGGTGGTAATTCTGTAATTTTTAATGATTCGTTTAAAAAACGACCCCCTAACGATGATAGACAGAATACATATACTCGATATTAAGTCACTAATTTTCAAAGAGTTGATCTTTAGCGAGTTCCTATAGAGCCTTAACTGAGTGCACTCTGTTTAAAGTCTGTAATCTTTAGAGATTCGCTTTAACCAGAGTCCCCAGCGATTGTCAACAGAACTCACTCGGTATCAAATCATTTATTGATAAGGATTAGTTCTTAAGCGAGTTCCTATCGAGTTTATTTATAATAATCTCGGTAGAAAATGCTTGATCTGAATGAATTAGCACGTGCATTACTGTGAAAACTTATGAAACTGGGAAACAATGGAAAAAAAGCTCATATCTCGTAACCAAAGCATTTTCGCCTATGCGTCTATGTGACGTTTTTTGTGCGTCCAGGTACGCACTATCACCTTTGCAAGTTTGTCACATTCCTCCTGAATCACCCTGTATAACAAATGGAACCAACCTCGGATTCGTGTTCTAGGGGTTCTGAAACGTGAAAAAAAAGTATCACAACCCATATGTGCGACCATCAGAGTGAGACCAATAGTGCATTTTTTTAATGAAATGCACTAAAAAAAAAGGACGTGAGATCCACTTTGTACGGCTCACCGTTAGCGATTAGACCAAAAATAACAGTGGATTCGGAAAGAGGACGAAATCCTAATCCTGAAACCACCGTGAAAATCAAAACGTTGTTCATCCACCACCTCAACTCACATTCCATACATGGAAATTCTCGTTGTCAATTGAATCTTACTTCAGGCATTGAGAGGAGCATGCTCGTAGGAACACAATACCTCAAGGAGAGGTCCAACCACTGCAAAGGTCTCAACCACAGCAAAGGTCCAAACACAGCAAATTTCACACCGCTGCAAAGGCCTCAACCACAGCAAAGGTCTCAACCACAGCAAAGTTTTTGGCCACTTGCACACTCTTCAGAACGTACAAAGGGAGTGGTCACGTAATCGAACAATTGTAAGTGCAACGAAGAGCTTCCACGCTCACGGACCACGGTTGACCGCATTGGAGTCGAGAAAATTGACCGAAATGGCAAGGCCAAAAGCTCATTTATGACCACTTTTTAGGGCAATGACAGCCCCATTTTGTGCATATTTTGATCGGGACCTAACTACCGGGACCTCAGGTCCTTTCACCTGGGTATTAGTAATAGACCCAGTGCCACCCTCGCTTCTTCCTTGAAAGGCCTACATAAAACAACAGTAAAGCTCCAATCACAGCCAAACTCCAAAACCAACAAGAAGGCCCCAACACAGTACAATGACCCCATAAGGCCCCACCAATGTCATGGTTCAACCGCAGCAAAGCCGTAATTACAGTAGAGCCTCCAACGACAGCAACGCCTCAAGCACAATGAAGGCCCAGCCACGGCCAAGGTCCAACCACAGCAATTGTCCAACCACTGCAAAGGTCTCAACTACAGCAAAGGTCCAAACACATCAAAGTTCCAACTGCTGCAAAGGCCTCAACCACAGCAAAGGTCCCAATCACAGCAAAGGTCTCAACCACAGCAAAGGTCCAACCACATCAAAGGTCTCAACCACAGCAAAGGTTCAACGACAGCAAAGGTCCAGCCACCACAAAGGTCAAACAACAGCAAAGGTCTCAACCACAGCAAAGGTCCAACCACAGTGAAGCTGCAACTACAGCAAGGGTACAACTACATCAAAGCTCCAACCACAGCAAAGGTCTCCACCACAGTTGAGCTCCCACTAAAGCTTTCTCTTCTTTTTTTCCTTTTCTTTATTTTTGAAATCCGGGCCACCAAGGACAACCGGACCCAGGGATAAAGGACCCAGTGACCCCCGCCCCCATCTCAACATTCCTGCCGACTGCATTTCTCAATTATTGAGTATGGGCTGAGGTGATTTACCAGTTAGCGGGAAGTGGTCAGACAGGGAGAAAAAAATTGGACTACGGTCAAGCTCCTCCTGCGGTCAAGCGGTCTGGGTGACTCCGATGACACAACCCAAAGATCGCCTGCTTAACAAAAATCCAGGAAGAGGAAAAAAGCATTGTTTTGCTGTACTCTGCAAAGCTGCAGCATCGCCCGACGTGAGGGATACGACTGGAAGTACCGGTGAGCGGAAATCCTGCTCCCCCCCCCACCTCCTCGATGACTTATGCCCTTTCATATTTTGTTGAACAGCCGATCCGCTGCTGTGCGTGAGCACCGATCATCGGGGGTTTTTGGATGTGAGACGTAGAAGGAGTATTCTTCCCCCCCCCTTTTTCTTATGTTAATTTCATATTATTTATAACCTTGGACTAGGTACGTACCATGCAATTGTTGTTCTTGTTTAGTCTTGTTGCTTGCTATTTAACGCACTCTCGTACCATCTGTTCCTCTAGGTCCTGAGGATGATTTTAATTGAATCGAAAGCTAGACCGTATTCTAATTTTTTTCTCTCTGTCTGACCACAACCCGATAACTGGTTGATCGTTACACATCGCTGGTCGATAAATAAAGCCTTCTCTACGGGCTGAGGGACTCGGGGGCAGCGTAAAGAAACAAAAATGTGACGTTCCTGAAGTTTCCGATATTTGTGTGGTTGGTCTCAACCTTAAGGTCGTTGGGACAAGTTCACGCCTCCCCTGGGAATGACTTGCGCCCCCCTAGGGAGGTGCACCCCTCCAGGTTGAGAATCACTGCCCTAGCGGAACATGGAAATAAAATTACCCAAACCTTGCAATTATTTCACAAAAATAAATAACAGAGACTCGCAACTTCGTGATATTTAGACCAGTATTTTGCAATTTCGCACAAGGGTTGCTCAGGACCCACGGCCCGAAACATTCAATTCCGTTGAAATAAAGACGTGAAACTCGATCGCAATATTGGAATCTTCAAACTTCAATTTTAAAAATTCAGCTTAAAAAAAGTGTAATTTTACGGTTATTCTCTGACTTCGGGCGCTGCGTCGTGATCCAAATTCCACGATCAATTTAAAAAACCCTGAGAATTGCAACTTCACGAAAATAAAGACCCGAAACTTGTAGTTTCGTGAAAGCTAGGACCGTGAAACTAGCAATTTCGTTACTATTCAGATCCTTAACTCACGATTTCACTGGAATTGAAATCTGGAACTCTCGCAATATCACGAATATTCAGGCAAGAACCTCCAGTGTCGCGTATATTTTTCCGGCTTTTTTTCTGACTTTTGGACCTGTCATGACCGCCAATGCCGGGATTTACGAACCCTTGAAAAACTGACCTGAAACTTTCGATTTTGCTGATTTCTAGCTCCAAGAGATGTAATTTCGAGGCTTTTTTTTCCAAAATATTGCACAATTTTGCGACTATGCGTAAGTTTCTTTGGACTTTGGAGATTATCCGGGCAAGCTCGGGTACTGCGATCACGTAAAAAGAAAATAAACAAATATCTCGCCATTTCGCGGAAATATAATACCGGAAACAAGGAACTTCACGAATATTCGGACCCGAAACTTGCGTTTTTGTAGATTGCTTCTTCAAATGGCTCTGATTTCAGGTCTATGTTTGACAGGCTTTGGGTCCTGTCGGGGCTGGCTTGCCCGGAGCAAGAATCGTTGGCCTCTAGAGAGAAAAAAAGTCCGAAATTTGTGATTTTGCAGTTATTTAGCTCCAAATGACGTCATTTTGCGGCTGTTTCTCTCAAATTTCAGCTTTGAATGAGCGTTTTTCCTCAATTTTAGGTGTGACTTAGCGTTTTTTTCAATATTTCAGCCATTAATTAACGCTTTTTCCAAATTTCAGCCACGGACTTGACCCAAGAACGGCACATTATATTGCTGAACGACCGAAATATTCAAACACCGGTTCGACGGGCTGGTTTCCTGCTAAACGTTCTACCACTTCGGATTCCATGTTTAACGCATTCATAATCAGAGAGTCAAGCTCACAAACACTAAGTAATGTGACATAAATAATATTTCACGGTGGAATCAAAAAGAATATGGCTTTTGTGAGAACGCGAGAGTTTTTCACCGAATGTGGTCGACTCGCATCTTTGGAATTCATCCAAGAATTGTTCGTTATATTCGTCTGGGAAAGCCTATGAAATGACTTAGGTATGGGTTTTGTAGGTAATAAGGTACTTATTATTTTTTACTTACCTGTATTGTGAACATTTTTTGACACTATAATAACTTGATTTGTCTAATTCAATTTGTGAAAAGGTCCTATGTATGCGATACAGTCTGACTATAATCATAAACTACATTTTCATACCAAAAGGACGTGATACCTAAGTGGTTTTCTACATACAAAAGTGAAATGTTACGAATAATTAGATTATTAGACTGGTTCAAGTGCATTAAAATTGACTTGGAACGATCACTATTCTTTCCTTCATTATTGTTATTAGCCTCATTCCATAAGATACACCAACTGGGACCGTCACGAGGATGATTTTCACCATATATTCGCCAGCGAGCTTCTCATACTGACGGTACCCCGTGTTATGAAACTCAAAGAATATTCCTCTCGCAAAATTGGTGTGAGACGATCTTTATTTGAATGAATCTTTTATTTACAATAAAAATTGTTTCTCGTAATAAGTACAACGGTAATTAATTGATAGTAAATACATTTCAGTAGTGAAATAACATTTATGCTCTTTTTCTTGTTATTTATGAAGCTCTATTATAATCACTTCCGACTTTGTACAGTAACAGGCAATTTCAAAAGTGCTAAAATTGTATAGGTACATGTTTCTAAATATAGCTTTTCCTTATGTTTACATTGAAGTACGCAACTTCTTCCCATTGAAAAAATTACGTTGAAATTAATAAAAATTACACACGTCTTGGGTCAATTTTTTCAGGGTTTTTTGTGTGTTTTTTTGTTTATTTTCATCATTGTTTTCGAGAAAAACAAAATGTTCGATGGCACAATAAAAATTAATGCACACTGCTCACTTCAAGACGTCCTACTACACTGTTTTTATATTTTTTCTAATAAGTAGTTTTGAGCTTTCAAATCGTATTTAGCACTCTTCCGTTCACTTTTTTCGTTTTAAACTGTCCAACATTGAATAAATTAAAAAAGAGTCTTTCAGACAGATACAATTTGAATCAAATAATTTTTACTTTACCGTTTGGCACATTATTGTTAGCAGCACCAATGTTGTAATTGCTGTTATTACACTTACATTCGACTGATTTACGTAATTTAAGGTTAAGTGTGAGCTCCCCTCACCCTAAAAAAAATCGTTCTTGCTTCAGAGCCTACGGGGAGCGAGGAGTTTACAGAAAACGAGTTGAGCGTTTGACTTTTACTAAATTATTTTAGTAAATCCACCTTTCATCCCGTCTCACCGTAGTTTCATTTTTCTGTAACAGGCCCCCAAATCTACGGATTCATTTTCCACAATAACTCACAGCCTTTGGCCTTTTTCCCCTCCCGTTCACTCTTGACGGTAACACAGTACATGTAAAATTTTTTAAAATTAATAAGTCGCCGGGCGTTGGGGTGGGGGTAACTTTAAGAGCGAATTATTCAAAAATTCGCTAAAAAATATAAAATAATGAAATTAATGTTTACTTAATGTGCAAACTATTACGGAATGGATGTCTGATATGCTGATGAAGTAGTTTATAAATAGATAGGTCACGATGTGAATATGCAACTCATTGAAAAAGATAGAAACAGCCAAGCTCCCACGATGGTTGTACCTGCAACAGAAAATAAATGAATGTTTAGAGGGGCTAGAATTTCTAAATAAATGTAATTAAAAAATTGTAAATGAGGCATCAGTTGTGCAAAGCAGCCTGAGAGAAATCGTAAATACATCCTGTCCAACGCACGCATCAACTAAGAAACCACAAAGCCTCCATTGTGGTCTCAAAAGAGGAAAAATACGACAGAAAAGAGCACTCGAACACAGCTTTTCTGGGTTCAAAACCCGTATTCTGTCATGTCTGCTTTAAAAGACATCCGAAGTGTTATCTACTCACTTCAGAAAGGGTTGGAATAAATTTGAATCCTTCTTGTGTCCCACCACACCAATTTACAGTAATCCTCACGCTATGATTCTTGCAAAGTAGGCTCATTAACGAATCCTTTTGAATGAACTGCCTAAAACCCACGTGTTATTTTCCATTCACTTCAAGTGCTAAGAGTAGAAGCTTAATATGTAACAGGAGGTGGGATGTATTCAAGGTATTTACAAATTATTGAATTCTCGAGTCTGTCCCTCCAACCTCCAAGTATAACCACTTACCTCCCCACAAACCTTTCGAGTGATTTCATCGAACTGTACAACCTTTTATCAAGTGCGAAAATCTATGTGTGCTATTGACCCTTCCCAAGTTGCCAACTACTCAAAACTCAAAGCACGGGAATAAGAAAAACGTTTTTGAGCTTTCTAAGAAGTTGAAAACAAATGATTGGACGAGATTGTGCTCCTCCCACAAGCCTTTATTACAAAGCTTATCCCTTCTAGAAACAATTTTCCCCCAGGGCCAAAGGTATAGAAGCCATGGTAGTACAGCGTATTCTCCAAGTGTAAATCTCTTTAGCAAGCAAGAAAGGAAAACCAAATGAAATGTATTTCCTCGTCGTCAAAGATGTGGTGTCAGAAAGGAGGGATGGTGTCGTTGGTTTTGGAGTTCAAACAAGTGTGAGTGCGTCAATTTGGATGATGAGTAGGTTCGTTGAAAGTTCTCTACAAATTCATCACATTGAACAACGTATTTCAAGTTGCTAACACATAAGATGAAGTTTTTGCGTGGATTGTATGTGTTTACAACTGCAGTATTTCAAAAGTCGTGTGTATCAGCAGAGCGTCGGTGAGAGTGAAGAGAAAGAGACTCTCGTGCAACAAATAACTTACATTACACTTGTCCCAAGCTAAAGTTTAGTCCGGAGGTTTAACGCAGATTTGTGTTATGAGGCAACTAGGGGATTGGGGGATCCTACCAACCACCCTTCGCTCTTTCACTCTTAACACTACTGTTTCCATAGTAGTCGGGGGAAGGTAGAACGAGCAGTGCTGTGAGGGTTAATAGGGTTTTATTAGGACGCTAAGTTCAAATAGCTCCAGCGGGTTCTAGTCCCTCGTCGTTTTACCCTTCTCATCCTTGTTTACTTATCCCCCTTCTTCTTGTTCTTATCCGTCTTTCTCTTCAATATACTTCAAAACTTCCTAGGTCCGTTCAATGACGTCAGGTGATGAATATACATGGACCGGGGTGGAATATGTAGCACAACTTAACGAGACGTTCAGTAGATATTTATTTTGTTTCTTAATGCTCTCACCTAGTGGTAAAAATTGCTTCATGAGAAAGAAAAATGAACAAAACGATGACTCACATTGGTTCAGTGGTTTCAAATACAAGGAAAGTAAGCAAAATCGGATGGGCTGACCGAACGTGCCCGGAAAAAAAACTGTCAAGAAAACCCCCTGGCTTGGGTTATTATTATTATTATTATTATTATTATTATTATTATTATTATTATTATCTATATAAATAATATTGTTATAGATAATATTATTTAACCACGGAAATTCAAATGGAAAGAAAAGTTGGGTACCTCTTCCTAGTAGGATAACGAAAGAAAGGCCCAAATTTTACAATGGGGAAGATTGAAGATTACTGGGGGGGGGGGGGATTGTTAGGATTGATGGAAGAGAAAAGGCGGAGAGGCCACTAATGAGGAAGTTTCATGGGTCAGAACTTCGTCATAAATCTGTTTTTTAAGGTTTATTTATACTAAAATAGAGCATAAATCCACTAATTGTAATTAGGACATGACCGAAATTGCCATTTGTCAAAATTTCCAAAACACAAAATAGGCATTTGGAGGAGCCAAAACACGAAATTTGATTTTCCTTCTTAAATTTACAAATGAACTGGAAGTGGATGGTAAGATACCCTTCCTGGACCTGTTACTAATTAGAAAAAATAATCGGATTATAACAAATTGGTATCGAAAGCCTACTTTTTCGGGCAGGTGTTTAAATTTCAAGTCTAACCACCCTATTCGCCAAAAAATAGCCATGGTATACAATCTAATTGATCGGGCAGTATTGTCAGCTGAGAAAGAGTTTCATATCGAAAATATTAATATTGTTAAAGCTATTCTTAAGGAAAATCAATATCCGTTAAAATTTGTGGAAAAAACATAAAAAAACGCTTGTATACGATTTCTAATAAGAATAAGGGTT
The DNA here is from genome assembly GCA_038030265.1 of Corythucha ciliata. NCBI lineage: Eukaryota > Metazoa > Arthropoda > Insecta > Hemiptera > Tingidae > Corythucha > Corythucha ciliata. The sequence goes on from CM075941.1 coordinate 36,121,621, forward strand.
GCTCTAATGCTAGTTCTGACGCTCAGGAAAGTAATAAGTTTTTTGTCAAAGTGCCTTTTAAAGAAAATTTGTATGAATGTGTAAAATGGGCCTTAAAAGATAGTAATATTGCTCCAGTTCCGTTCATTAAAGATAATCTAACGGGGATAATCAAAAAAGGTAAAGATCGGTTGGATAAGTTACAGTGCCCGAATGTAGTATACAAATTGCCGTGTGGGAACTGTTCAGCGTGCTATGTTGGGGAAACAAAACGGCCCTTAGCTTGTCGGGTAAGAGAACACAAACGGGATATTATTAACCAAGCAGATAGAGTTGTGGCCCAACATTGCAATAATAATAACCATTGTATAAATTTGGAAAAAGTTTCCATCTTGGACAAGGAATCAGATGTATACAAACGACGAGTGTCGGAAATGATTCATATTCAGCTACAGGCAGACACGATTAATCAAATTGAAGACACACAAAACTTGCACAAGTCTTACGTAGCATTGTATCGGGCAATGGTAGAGGAGTAGGGACCGGGATCGGTTGAGATTAGCTTCCCGTCAGTGGAATTTTTTTTTTTTTTTTTTTTAATGGTTAGTCGACGTCTTTCACTCCAGTTGTGTCAAGATATACACATACAGAAATGCTATAATAGTACCGGCGAATGAACGGACAATAGGGAATAATTGACGTGTAATGAAGTTTGTTACGAAAAATAGTCTTGGACCTACCTAAGGTTTTTTATATATAAATTTAATGCATTAAGAATAATTTTGGTCTTCCCCTTCAGTTCCAGTGGCGCTATAATATGTATTGTGCGTGACGATATGACAGCCTGGTGTGGAAGGATTTTTCACGATGTTTCTTCTTTTATTTCCTTGTGATGTAAGTTATTAAAAAAATTTGTTATCAGTTTTATTGTTTTGTTGTGTAAATGTTGGGTTTAATAACGTATTTCCAGTTACAGTTACCTGAAGAGGGCGGCATACCACGCCGTTGAAACGTTGTATTAATAATATAGTTTACATTTGCCCATAATTGGTCGTTATTTTTTTTTTTTTTTTATTTTTTTTCAAGCATTTAAAGAAATTTGATTTTGTATGAGCCGAAATACAAAATTGGCATTTGGAGGAGCAAAAAAAAAAAAAAAAAAATGCGTTTTGAAAGAGGCAAAACACGAAACCGTCTTCGGTAGTTTAAGCGCTTCTACTACCAACTTGAATAAGTAATTATATTTTAGCCACGAGCTTGTCTCTGTAACCTTGGAGGGGTAGCGCGGCGTCTGTCAGACGCCAGACATGTTAATTCTGTTGCCACTTAAAATTATATAAATTTATAATTTTTATAATTTTTTATAATTTTTTGGCCGCTAATAATACCTCAACTATAGCGGTGAATTACAGCTTTTACTCTATTTAAACCGTGAATTAGCCGATTTTTTCATGGTGATCTGAGAATTGGCGTTTTTCACAATTTTAAGCTGAGAATAATGTGCCTTTTGCCATCTTTAGCCAAGAATTACAGTCTTTTCTCTATTTTAGTTGCAAGTGAGCGCTTATCTCAATTTGCATTTTAGGCGCGAATGAGTGTTTTTTTGTCAATATTAGCCACGAATTTACGCATTTTTTCCATTTGAGCTGTGAATTACCGGGGTTTCCCAGATAGTATATCCGAGAATTACATTATTTTACAAATTTCAACGGCGAATTTGCGATTTTCTCAATTTTGGCCGCTACGAACGATTCATCGCTTGCATTTTCTCAATTTCCGCCGCTGCCGTTTTAGTGCATTTCATTTATAATTTTTGGGCTTTCTGAACTATTCAATTGGTTTTCTAATCTTTTTTGGTTGGGGAGAAGCGATCACAAGTGATGTTTCACCAGATACATCTCGCTTAAATTAGGAAAAACCGAGTTTCTGGAATAGTTATGGTGGGTTTCACCATCTCGGCTTAAGGTCTCGCTTAACTAAGCCGAATCTTGTTTACATAAAACTTAATGCATTTTGTCTCTTGACTTGATGTTAATGGTCGATCCACACACATCGACGCGTCCGGGGCACGTCCGGCAAGTGAAATATTATTCTCATATGGGAATTGAGAGGCTCGCTCACACATATCCGGCACGTGTCAGGGACGCGACCCTTCAATTTCCATTGAGAATAATATTATTTTTGCCGGACGCTGCACGTTCCGTTCACGGCACTGATGTGTGTGGATAGACCTTAAGCCGAGGTGGTGAAATCCACCATTAGTGAAAATGTTGATTTTTCGAAGAGACTTAGCAAAGGCTCTGCTGAATCGATTTACGACTGTTTTTTTCTAATTGACGCGTAATTTTATCTTCTTTCTTCAATCACATAGAATTTTTAGGCGTATGATCGCTTGTTCCGGAGATATAAGCCAAAAACTGGAAAGAGTACCAGAACATTGTCGTTTTCGGGCTCCCCTGTCATAAGTAGGACCCGTGGGCACGTGCAAACCTAGAATAATTTTACTAATACTTTTTGCTGATTCATAAATTTCGTTTGTCTGGAGTAGGGGAACCGCTTCTGAGTTGGGTTCGATCTTATTTCGTGGGCAGATCTTTTCGTGTTGGTTCCCGTTTGTGGTGGTTGGAGGCCGTTTTTCAGCTCTGGTTAGCATAGGTTCAGGTGTGCCTCAGGGTTGTCGGTCTGAGACAGTCTTATTTTCTGTTTTTATATTAATGACGTGGTCAGGGTTGTTCAATCGTCAAGAGTTTCACTGTTTGTGGATGATCTCAAGATTTTTAAAATAGTTTCCTCGTTTGGTGATATCACGCTTTTGCAGAATGATTTATCCGCAGTTCATAGGTGGTGTACCCTAACTAGGCTCTCGTTGAACATTGGCAAATGTCATTATATTTGTTTTACTAATAAAAGAGTCTCTTTCTAAGCATTATTCTTTTTCTTACTCCATAGGGGAGGTGACTCTCCAAGAAGTAGATTCTGTGAAGGATTTGGGTCTTTAGTAACAGATGTCCCTTCGAATCCCATTATTCGTATATTTCCAATAAGGCCTACCGAAACCTGGGTGTCATAAAACGATATTCTTCTGATTTTTCGAACGTATATGCGATTAGAACCCTTTATCTGGCCCTAGTCGGAAGTATTCTTGATTATGGTTCCGTCGTGTGGTCTCCTCATTATAAATCATATATTGAGGAGTTAGAAAGGGTTCAAAGAAGGGATTGTAGGTATTTGATGTTTAAATCTGATTTGGAGTACTTGGAATATGACGATGCCCAGAAGGCTTTACATCTGGACTCATTAGAAGCACGTCGTGCTGTTTCTTCATTGATTGTTGGGTGGAAGTTGTTGAACGGACTGGTTGATGCTCCTGAGCTGCTGGCTCAGTTGAGATTGAGGGTGCCTGGTCGAAGTCTGAGAACAGGTGATCTTTTTGCTGTCCCATTTGGAAGGACGAATCTGTCTTGCTCGAGGTCCATTATGAGTACAGCTCGTACGCTTAACCTGACGCGCATTGACCCATTTGGCAATGACCTGTTTGCCTTCAAGAAAAAGGCCTTAGAGTTTTTTAAGTAGGTATTAAGTGAAATCCATGTCGTACTGCCATATTATTTTTTTCTCTTACCAATTTGTTTTTATTGATTTACTTTACATGTCATGTTTCTTGGCGTTTGACTGTTCTTTTAATGGGTTCCAATACCCTGTTTGAACGTTTGCTAATAAAAATGAAAATGAAAATGAAAATTAAAATTAAAATAAAAGAACTCTACTGAAGCGATTAGAATCATCTCCTGCATGCCAACAATTATTTTAACCTCTGGTAATTACTTGACTGGACTAAATGGCGTTTAAGCTTTTTAAACCCGGCTCGTGACTACATGGAACTTCAACCCGTGTGGTCGACCAGGGCCTGAACCACTTATAACAATACAAATAGGTAGTCAGTGAACGAAATTGCTGGTGCACGTATCTTCATATAATTTCGCGAATTGGCGCTCATGGAAGTGGGAAGTGCTGACCTAATCTGCTACTAAAAAATCATCCAAATTACTAAAGAAGGAATGGAAAGAAGCATAATGTAATCGATAGAGCACTTTCGGGTTATCCTCTTTCATTGGGTCCGTTCAACGGACTCCGTTGTAAAACACGATTAATTGCGATTAATTCTTCCCTCTTGTTTTAAATGTGTTGAAAACAAATCCTCATCAAGTGCTGACCAAGTGCTGAGCAATTTTTTGAGTTTTACAACGAGGCCATTGTTTTAAAAGTAAATGAGCTCCTAGTTTTCCACCTGATCCTGATATTATATCCTTCTGCTAGGCAACTTCCTTTTTAACGCTTATTGAACAGGTTTTCGGACGCTGAGCCCATGTTACAAAATATTGCTACGTTAGCAATCACCATAACTTTCGCGGAGCAGTAAATTACGGCCTCTCGGAGGGTGAGGTACGCGGTTGAAATAATAAGGCAATGCACAACAGTATAAAGTGGGAAAAGTCACGTTTTAATCTCTAAATAGAGAGTAAGCATCCCGCAAAAAGTTTCTTTTAGTACCTCTATACCTGGCTGTAACTGGGAGACGGGTGGGCACAATCGTTAATCCTATATACGGTAGTTTAAGGACCAGACGATGAGATGGAGAACTTCACCTTCGACTAAGACGGTGAAGTGAGCGGAGTGAGTGGTTTATTGTTGGATGGTACAAAATTAAGGCTAATGGAAGATGTATAGGAAAGGAGCATGTCAAGGACGGTGTTTAGGAAGAGGATAAGATCAACAAAGCATAGAAAACAATACACGATGTCAGTTTCAACTTGTGGCTATACATTTTATCTTAGTAGTAAAATTCTGTTTTTTAAGTTTAAAAAAAACTAAAACTAAAATAAATCAAACGCACCAAAACCCAAAAAACGAGGGAATTTTCTGATAGTGGCCTATTGTTGACCGCACTACAATAATTATTCTTCGCAGAGCAATAAATACTGGAAGGGTGGTGTTTATGTCAGAAGAAGGAAATGCCTTCAGGCCAGGAAACCTTTGCATATCTAAATTCTAAATACATAGCAGAATGTAAGAAGAACAATATTCAGTGATGCGGAAGATTCAGGGGAGGAGTCACGCTGAGAAATATGTTTTACGAGGTCACATCCTTCTTATGTCTTATAGGCAGTATAGGCACTAGGCTCCCGCATGAAGTGAGAAAGTGAGGAGGAAGGGACAGAATCCTTAAGTATCTGCCCACTTCTGGGAGAACCTTGTAAAGTCTTCCGCCCTTAACTGATGACTTGGCAATTCATTGTTAGCTAGGCAATTGTCCTCATGCATCTATGAGACTACGATTTTGACGGCTTATTCACCCCCCTCCCCGCTATTAATATATAAACAGGCATTTTATTACACATTTCAGTACGGATCTTTCCCTATAGTTATTTGAATAACGACCATATTATAGCCCGACAAGAAGAACATGAACCCGCTGCCAGCGCTCTCTCATACAATTAGTTACAACTTCTATTCCCTATACTTTCGTTACCAAATTGTTGTCCCATACTGTTTGCCAAAAATAAGTGTTGTGATGAAGCCGAAGTTCCATGCAGGGGCATGGAAAAATAGCTAGAGGGCATTGGCGGATACAAGGGGGTGGTAGGGGCGGTCGCCCCTCCCCCTTAGGGCAGAAAAAAGAACCTGGGGAACTCTATCAATTTGGTTGAAACCGTTCAAATAAACTCAAATCTAGATCTTAAAACTAACTTTGAAGAAAACAAAGCATTGTTGAACTCATTCTCTATTGAAATCAAGGAGTCTCGCATCACTCAGCGGATGAAGAATCTACCGAATCCTCTGACTGAGAGTTTTGAAGATTTCATTGAAATCACAGTACATATTCGTACCATTTATCGAAGCAATCTTGGAAGGAGAGATTTAGCTCTCGAGTCCGCTCTCGAGCTCGTTCTGCTCACTCCGCAGAACATCATAAAAATCGGCTTGACTGAACTTAAACCTCAGCTTCATTGCGTGTGGGATTTATTAAGTCAAATTCCATCCTTTGAGACACAATTGGGCCCTGAAAATCTGTTTCAGCGGAAATTTTTTCGTGAGTTGTTCTTGAAGCAGGAGAAATGCACAACTTTTTTGGATTGAGAACAAACATAGAATACCGCAGATTTGGCAGTAGAAACGTTAAATCACTGTGGCGAAGAATTATTCACGAATGTCGCTAGAATTCCCTAAATCCTGACAACCTTCTCCGCTCAGCGTGCTCCAGAAAAATCACCTTTCTTTGATATACGTGAATAGAAGCATTTCTCTCGAAACCGAAGACATTTTGAAGCACTATAACAAAATCTCAAGCAATTTGGAATTTGCGCTATCTTGATTTTTAGTGATTTAGTCTCACAGTGTTCATGAGAATCATAATAAAATTCGGTGCAGTGCTTTACGATAACATTGTCATTCAATCGAGTTCCAACAATCCCCCCCCCCGCAACATGGATTTCGTGCGAAAAACCGCCCCCTCCGTACAGGATGGCTGGATCCACCTATGCTAGAGGGGCCGATCACAGGAGGGTGTTTCGTCGAGAATATAGGGTAATGAGAAGAAAATGAAAAGACTCGCAATTGGGCGAAAATCGTATAAGCCTAAAAAAAAAAAGAATAGAGGGAAAAAGCCTGGTGGCATAAAAAACCATCGAGTACCGCTACATGGATTACATGAATATTGAATTAATGATTGTAATCCTGAAAGAATAATGTATGAAAGCACATCAACCACAATCCGATTAGATTATAGTATTAAATGCTGCAGCAGCGAAAGGTTGGCGCCAGGAATGTCACTAGCGTGAACCTCCACTCGCATATTGCGTATTGCGCGCTGAGCGATTTCGTTTGCATTTACCGGTTTGCTTGGTCGACCATGCAGCGTTCGAGTTTATTGTTCCCCGGTACACTCGAGTACGTTTGATGCCACAGATGGCTAGTATATCGTATTCGTATGACACTCGGACGCAACGGATAAATTAAGAAAAAGCGACCGCTCGTAGCTGGAATTGAAAAAACGCATATTCACGGTTTCAGGAGGAAACTTCGTGGTTAATAAGTTGGGTTAAGGTGCGTTGGAGACAGGTTTGAGGCCCACCGCAAATTGAGCCCACGCGGCCACGCGTGGGTCACCCAAGCTCAATAAACTGTTAAAAATGGATAGTCTTTTAACTGTTTTTTGAGCTTGGGTGACCCACGCGCGGGCTCAATTTGCGGCGGGCCTAAGCCTGCCGGTTTTACTTCATTTATTGTTTTAATTTGAGCTCTGCAAGTAATTTAAGTACCTGTATCTTGTTTTTAGACACCCTTGAGGAGGCCTGTAATGGCGAAACGTTGGGTCTATTACTAAAAAATGACCTATGACGAGAGGTTGGCTTTTTTCCATCCACCTATAGATGGTGTGTAGAAATGGCGTCCAGCTTCACGAAAAATGCGTTTCCCTCCCACCACTTGTTCCAACCTCCATGGCGACGTCATTCACTTTTTTAATCAATTAAAAAGTATATTTTTATGGGAATAGAAATCATATGAATGATGAAATCTCCAATATTTGTTTGTTCCGTCATTCTGAAGCATAAATTTTCCGAACAACCACAAAATTTAGGCGTTCACTTACACTGGCAAAAAATAATGCTCTCCACACTCAATGCTTGGAGCCACCAATGGAAATTCACTTTGGGTTTATTCATGGTACTCTTCTTTTATGACCGATCGTACAATGAGATCACATTCAGTAACCACGCTTGGATGCGAATCGGTGAAGGCTTTTCCGTGCCGGATGCGGAGGTAAGAGCAAGATAAGTTATAATATGCATGTATTCACCATAATGCCAATGTATTCGGCGTCCTCATGATGAGTAGGACGATTGATAAGTGTTATGTTCTCCTCATTAATTTATATACTTATAGTATTTCGTCTTCAGCGTTATATTATGTCTTTGAGGGGAAGCCCTCGTGCGAAGCCCACATCCCACAATACAACAATAATTTCAAGATAATAAATAGCCAGCTTCTCGAAATTGTATTGTTGAATAAGGCAGAAGTGTGGGTCAAAACGAAATTGTGTATTTCTGGGTGTCTAACTGTCCATATCCAGCGAAATTTGTTTTTAGTGGGCCAACCGTAAAAAATGTTGCTTATAAAAGGAGCCAGACCCGTGACTGCGCTTCAAAATGAGCAAACACCTTGGAAGTTACATTGTGTTACATTGAATTATATTGTGTCCTGTAACATTCGAATTCGTGAAATTGGGTTCTGTGTGATCCAAATCCACGAAATTTGGGTATTGAAAGAACTAACCCTCAAAAATGATATTTGAGAGTGCCAAATGAGAATTTTGGTGAAAGGGCATTATTTTCATAGCATACCCCTTTTTCGCTCCTCCCCTCAAAGTTTCTTTGCTTAATCCATCCCTTTACGACCAATGTTGCCAATTTACTCATCACCGATTAACACGTCATTTATCGTTATGAAAATTAACCCATTATCAAGGGAATTTCACGAAGATATGGTTTTGGTGAAGAATTTGGACGTAGATATAGCATGATATTTGTAATGGTGTGATGGGGCTGTAATGGTAGGTGGTGGTGTGGATATATACGATCTGCCTAGATTCTTCTTCCAGTTGAATTATTGATAGGTATTCAAAGTCCCGAGAGGCTACTAATGACCTTTGAACATAATAAAAGAGCAGTTTTGAATAAAAGAAATACAAGCGAGTGGAGAGACATCCTTTTATATTTCATTAGATGAAAATCCGCACCACTCAAAAAAAAAAAAAAAAATGAATGGTATATAACTTCTGCTGGTCGAGCATCGGGAATCGTGAATAATGGATCAATGAATAACTTCAAAGAAAGCGTGTTACTCCTCAGGAGATTATCATTTAAGTTAGGCGATGAGAATGATTTTTTTTTTTTTTTTGCGCACTCGGGTTTACACCATGCCCCCTTACATCCATCCACCAGCTGTGCACTTCACACAACGCGGGCGTTTCGGTTGATGTGCGGCTTGTCATACGCGTACCACCGTGAACGCCCAACTCGAAGCCGAGTGAGCCGTGTCGCCCTAGCTCGCGGCAGCCGATAGTGAAATGGGCAATAGCTGGATTCAAACCCAGGCCCGCTGGGTTGCGAAGCGAGTATTGTATATTCATTACACCATCGAGGCCTTATAACTTAGACCTTAGACTTAGAACTGTACTAACTGCGCTCATGAAATGAAATAAATTATTAGAGTATTGTCAATGGGGGTGGGGGTTGCGCGGGTCATTCCTCGACCCTCCCTCCAATCATCCCTCGGCTACTACTCGCCATACACTTTTTCGCCTTATTTCTCCACCAATCCTGGTCTTTCGGGACTCGTTTTAATCTCCAGGAAATTCTGCATAAGCAGTAGTATTCCTTTCTTTAAATTTCATCCCAGAAGTTACTTTAATTCGCTTTGAACTTTTACCTTGAAATTGCACACTCTACCTTCGACTTATTTGAAAAAAGGAGTACTACTGCATATGCGGAATTTTTGTAAGATTGAAACGAGTCCTTAAAATCCAGTATAGGTGCAGAAATAAAGCGAGAAAGTGTATGCCGAGTATTAGACGAGGAATCGTCACTGCAGTTTCCCCTTAACATCATTCGCGCATAATATGAGAATTTCCTTGGAGCCAAACTAGTGTTCTACTTCTCTGGAAGAGTGCTATTGGCGCTTTCCAGATTCTATATACTGATTCCTCAGCAGTCGACACTTGCACTTGATCCATTTTTTAAGCTTCCAGAAAAATCAATTCTGATAAAACGTTCTTGGACAAAATTGGCGTGCCCTTGCACTTTATAGGACGTCATCTCATTGCTAATCGCTAAAGAGTGTCTACACTCTGAGGACTCTCGAACGGGTTGCATCATGACGATAGATCGATCTGTTCACTCCTATCAAAACTGAAAGTAAAAACCATTTTATCAAATTATTTTATTTATTTTCTGTATGTTGAAATTAAATTTAGGTTTTAAATGACTTTGTTGAGTTGAAACATTCTGTTTTATTATAAATTTTGTTGATTAGTTTCAGGGGGCCTGTTCAGTAAAGTTAGCAACAGTCAAAACGACAGTTGATGGCGACAGTTGATTGTGGTGTTGTTATCAACTGTCGTTTTCTACATGTTGAGATCGCTTTGTGTGTTGGTGTTCTGTAAGAAAAAAATTCCATAAACAATAATGAATTTATTTGGATACAATGAAGCACATCAATCGGACTTCGTTCGAATATGTGTCCCGATCTGTCAGCTATGACTGAAGAAGTCTCAGTGCTACATAAGGGTGAAAATAATAGCAATTGGAGAACCGCAATATCTGGGCATTCATCCTGCTAATTAGAGAAAAAAGTCAATCCAACTATGGATAGACGTAAAAAATAAGCAACTTACTGGGTGAGCTCGCATGAAAAGACATTATTTTCATTTTTTCTTAAGATTAGAATGTCGCCATACGAGGAGGCTAATAGGCCCTTTAGTTTTGTTGATCGTATCCCCGAGGTCCTTATTCGTTGGGACGGGCTTAGATCACGAGTTTCCCTTGCCATCAGCCATTTACGACTCTTGTTTGTCACAGAACGAGAATTTCTATTGGATTTGGATCGGGGTTGTGGTCAAATCAGTTAAAAAATCCGTCTGGATGGTCTGGAAGAACTGATTTGACTACAACCTCGATCCAAATTCAGTAGAAATTGCAACTCGCTGGTCGATACCCGCCTCATCAACAGAACGAGAATTTTCCAATAATACCACGAAAATACGAGAATGTGTCACTATCGGCAGTCGGCACTCAATCCACAGCGGTTACGGTTACGAAAAAGTTGTGGGAGGCGGTAACGTCTGAGTTTAGGGGCACATTTATATTATATAATTATTTATTCTTACAATCACTTATTATCGTTGCTGTTATTTACAGTTGAATCTAGGCAAAATTAGTTAATTTTGGGTGGGCGGTGTTTACGACTGTTCAACAAAAACAAAAGAGTACAACGGTCAGAAATCTCTTACAGTTCAAGTTTTTTATACCACCAAATTCTGTTAGGTTCCCTTTCGTCTCTTGATCTCTCAGTGCGTAACGCGAGTCTTAAATTGATTTCCATAAAATCGTAAAACGTTCCGAGCAAATTGTTCGTAATACAGTCCACTAAGTCAAACGTCAGATCAACCCGACCGGTCGGCTCTCTTCGTACGATATCAACGTAGCTACAGGTACGTGGACGATCTGTTCATTGCAATAAGCGCGAATTCTCTTTCTAAAACGTCCTCACGTCGCAATAACTTAATCCCAAAACATGATCCTAAACGGGCCGGATTATTAACGTATACAATCTGATAAAACTACAGTTAATTACTTCTTTTCAATCAAAAAAAAAGGTCTCGCACTTAAACTGAGAGAACAAAGAACGAACCCTTTAGTTGCTTATCGCTTCTCTTCAAAAAAAAAAAAAAAAAAAAAAAAAAAAAATGAATGGTAATATAACTTCTGCTGGTCGATCATCGGGAATCGTGAATAATGGATCAATGAATAACTTCAAAGAAAGCGTGTTACTCCTCAGGAGATTATCATTTAAGTTAGGCGATGAGAATGATTTTTTTTTTTTTTTTTTGCGCACTCGGGTTTACACCATGCCCCCTTACATCCATCCACCAGCTGTGCACTTCACACAACGCGGGCGTTTCGGTTGATGTGCGGCTTGTCATACGCGTACCACCGTGAACGCCCAACTCGAAGCCGAGTGAGCCGTGTCGCCCTAGCTCGCGGCAGCCGATAGTGAAATGGGCAATAGCTGGATTCAAACCCAGGCCCGCTGGGTTGCGAAGCGAGTATTGTATATTCATTACAACATCGAGGCCTTAGAACTTAGACCTTAGACTTAGAACTGTACTAACTGCGCTCATGAAATGAAATAAATTATTAGAGTATTGTCAATGGGGGTGGGGGTTGCGCGGGTCATTCCTCGACCCTCCCTCCAATCATCCCTCGGCTACTACTCGCCATACACTTTTTCGCCTTATTTCTCCACCAATCCTGGTCTTTCGGGACTCGTTTTAATCTCCAGGAAATTCTGCATAAGCAGTAGTATTCCTTTCTTTAAATTTCATCCCAGAAGTTACTTTAATTCGCTTTGTACATTTACCTTGAAATTGCACACTCTACCTTCGACTTATTTGAAAAAAGGAGTACTACTGCATATGCGGAATTTTTGTAAGATTGAATCGAGTCCTTAAAATCCAGTATAGGTGCAGAAATAAAGCGAGAAAGTGTATGCCGAGTATTAGACGAGGAATCGTCACTGCAGTTTCCCCTTAACATCATTCGCGCATAATATGAGAATTTCCTTGGAGCCAAACTAGTGTTCTACTTCTCTGGAAGAGTGCTATTGGCGCTTTCCAGATTCTATATACTGATTCCTCAGCAGTCGACACTTGCACTTGATCCATTTTTTAAGCTTCCAGAAAAATCAATTCTGATAAAACGTTCTTGGACAAAATTGGCGTGCCCTTGCACTCTGTAGGACGTCATCTCATTGCTAATCGCTAAAGAGTGTCTACACTCTGAGGACTCTCGAACGGGTTGCATCATGACGATAGATCGATCTGTTCACTCCTATCAAAACTGAAAGTAAAAACCATTTTATCAAATTATTTTATTTATTTTCTGAATGTTGAAATTAAATTTAGGTTTTAAATGACTTTGTTGAGTTGAAACATTCTGTTTTATTACAAATTTTGTTGATTAGTTTCAGGGGGCCTGTTCAGTAAAGTTAGCAACAGCAAAACGACAGTTGATGGCGACAGTCGATTGTGGTGTTGTTATCAACTGTCGTTTTCTACATGTCGAGATCGTTTTGTGTGTTGGTGTTCTGTAAGAAAAAAATTCCAGAAACAATAATGAATTTATTTGGATACAATGAAGCACATTAATCGGACTTCGTTCGAATATGTGTCCCGATCTGTCAGCTATGACTGAAGAAGTCTCAGTGCTACATAAGGGTGAAAATAATAGCAATTGGAGAACCGCAATATCTGGGCATTCATCCTGCTAATTAGAGAAAAAAAGTCAATCCAACTATGGATAGACGTAAAAAATAAGCAACTTACTGGGTGAGCTCGCATGAAAAGACATTATTTTCATTTTTTCTTAAGATTAGAATGTCGCCATACGAGGAAGCTAATAGGCCCTTTAGTTTTGTTGATCGTATCCCCGAGGTCCTTATTCGTTGGGACGGGCCATTAGATCACGAGTTTCCCTTGCCATCAGCCATTTACGACTCTTGTTTGTCACAGAACGAGAATTTCTATTGGATTTGGATCGGGGTTGTGGTCAAATCAGTTCAAAAATCCGTCTGGATGGTTCTGGAAGAACTGATTTGACTACAACCCCGATCCAAATTCAATAGAAATTGCAACTCGCTGGTCGATACCCGCCTCATCAACAGAACGAGAATTTTCCAATAATACCGCGAAAATACGCGAATGTGTCACTATCGGCAGTCGGCACTCAATCCATAGCGGTTACGTTTACGAAAAAGTTGTGGGAGGCGGTAACGTCTGAGTTTAGGGGCACATTTATATTATATAATTATTTATTCTTACAATCACTTATTATCGTTGCTGTTATTTACAGTTGAATCTAGGCAAAATTAGTTAATTTTGGGTGGGCGGTGTTTACGACTGTTCAACAAAAACAAAAGAGTACAATGGTCAGAAATCTCTTACAGTTCAAGTTTTTATACCACCAAATTCTAGTTAGTTCCCTTTCGTCTCTTGTTCTCTCAGTGCGTAACGCGAGACTTAAATTGATTTCCATAAAATCGTAAAACGTTCGAGCAAATTGTTCGTAATACAGTCCACTAAGTCAAACGTCAGATCAACCCGACCGGTCGGCTCTCTTCGTACGATACCAACGTAGCTACAGGTACGTGGACGATCTGTCCATTGCAATAAGCTCGAATTCTCTTTTCTAAACGTCCTCACGTCGCAATAACATTATCCCAAAACATGATCCTAAACGGGCCGGATTATTAACGTATACAATCTGATAAAACTACAGTTAATTACTTCTTTTCAATCAAAAAAAAAGGTCTCGCACTTAAACTGAGAGAACAAAGAACGAACCCTTTAGTTGCTTATCGCTTCTCTTCAAAAAAAAAAAAAAAAAAAGATTCTCGGGAACGTAATTTTTTCTCCTTATTTGTTGTTCATACAATTCGTTAAATATTACTAGTCGCTATTGGCGATTGTAGCTATCACTAGCGGCGCTAGTGTCGTGTGATAATGAAACCGGTACTCCCTACATATGTTAAATGATAACAAGTCTTGTGGTTTTTAAAAGTGTTTTTCGTGGTCAACGTCCGTAGCATAATTGGAAAAAAGTAGTCAGTCTACTTGCCTAAAGTGACGAGAACAGAAAAACATGGTCTCTGATACACCTATACTCGAACGTCGAACAAGCCCCCAAGCCTTTCGGCGGTCGACTTTCTCCCAACACTGGGCTAATTGATTGCTGACACCGTTGAACCCTCTATTTTTGCGAAACAATGAAATGACAATGTTGTGTCTCAGTTACGATGGGAAGAGAAACCACAGTACACAGTTTTCTCTGGATTCACCCTTGAGAGACATCCCACGAGCGCCCTATCATTTCTTCATTGGTACTCGCCAGTTCACCGTTTCGTTTTAGTGCTCAGAGAACGGTACAGGTTCAGCAAAATGGTCGAAAACGAATTTTCGCCCTCTCACTTCGGACGCTCAGGGAGATCTACAGAAGTTCCTGGACGTCTTCGACACTACTTACCAGGCCCTTGTCAATTTGAATGTAGAGAACTGGGCGATTTTTTCATGTTCCATCTGGCTCTAAAATGTTTACCGTCAAACTTGAAACTACTCTTCGAACGATCTCTTGGTGAAAACAACGAGCTCCCCTCTTTTGCTGAATTAATTTCTTTCGTGACGGAACAAACAAAAATACTGGAAAGACTAGACATTTCGCTCTATAAGTTCAATGCTGCGAGAAATTCTCGGCACAAAACCGTACAAAAATTCAAGTTCGCTTCGAACAGCGCTTTATTAGTTACTCCGACGCGCGCTAACTCCTCAACTAATGCCGTTCAAAATAATTGTGCGTTTTGCGGCGGACAACACTCTCTTTATTTGTGTCAAAAATTCAAAAACATCACAGTGAACGAGCGGTATATGACTTCGTCAAGAGTGGTCATAGGTGCTTCGCTTGCTTGGGAGCGCATTTAAAAGTAAACTGTAAGTCAGCCAATTCCTGTAAAAAATGTAACAGCTCACAACATCACACGCTCCTCCATAACGAAACTCTGTCGTCATCGCCCGAAAATGGCAACGTAAAATTTCCTAATAATGTGAAAGTCAAATCTTTTGAAGAGAGTAGGTTTCCACGACTCAACGAGATTCTCAACGGTAGTGCGACGAACAGCGCTAACTCTTCATTCGGTTCTTGTTTGGAAAATTCCTTCAGCGGAAACGATGTTTCAAAATGTCTCCAACTATGAAACCCCTCTCAAGAAAGTGAACCCCGCTGACGCGTCTCACGCACTCTTAACGAAAAGTCCTCCCTACTCAGCCTCACAAGTTATGCTGGGCACGGCTAGAGCTTTAATAAAAGATCGATGGGGAAATTGGTGTCCTATTCGTCTAGTTATGGACCCCGGGTCACAACTTAACCTCATTACGAACGATTGTGTACAACGATTAGGTCTGTCACTCCTCCGTGAACCATTAAGATTGACGGGGGTCGTGAAAAGTGTAGTCGCCACCTCGCCAGGCAGTGTAGTCTGTTCACTACAGCCTGCCACTAAAAATGGACCAGAAATCTAAGCTTGTTCACTACCAAAAATCTGCGCGGATTTACCGACAGCTGCGATATCGCATCCCATTTTCTCTAGGTTTTCTAACTTACAACTGGCCGATCCCGAATTTCATTTGAAGCGTCCTATCGATTTTCTACTCGGTGCTGCTGCATTTCCTAACATTTTAAGCCAAAATACTTCTATAATCCACGGAAAATCGGCTGCCCTCGAAACTGTTTTCGGTTGGATAATTCTGGGTGCTACCCCTTCTCCTCCTTGCGACGAAGAAGCACCTGTATCTCTGCATATTCAAGGGGACCGACTCCACGCCCAAGTAGAACGCTTCTGGAAAATAGAAGAAGTAGAAAATATCGTTCCTTCAGAAGAACCTAAGCACATAGAAGCGGAGCAACTCTTCGTCAATACACACAGTCGCGCCCCCTCCGGTGCTTACATCGTACGCCTCCCATCTAAAGACTCCTCCAGTCAGGAGCACTTCGGTGATAGCCGCACTACAGCCGTGAAACGGTGGTGCCAAGTCGAACGAAAATTACGGCATGACGAAACTAAACGCATAGCTTATCATAACTTCATGCAGAATTACCTCGATCTCGGTCACATGCGACTCTCTGAAAAACCTGGTCTCTACATTATTCCGCATTTTGCTATCGAACGTGACTCCCCGACCTCACCAATCCGAGTGGTGTTTGACGCCTCCTCTCCCGACGCTTCCGGTCTCTCTCTCAATGATCGATTGTTAGCTGGCCCACCACTACAAAAAGATATTGGCGAAATTCTCACTCGTTTTCGCCTCCAACCGGTGGCGCTTTCGACGGATATAAAAATGATGTATAGGCATATATGGACTAATCCTGATGACACCAAGTTTCAGCATATACTCTGGCGAAAAACGGAGGATACACCCCTTCTCGAGTATACTCTCTTAACCGTAACATATGGGTTGACTTCATCGCCTTTCCAAGCTCAGCGGGTCCTTCAGCAATTCGTCAAAGACCATGGACTTGAATTTCCTCTCGAGTCGGAAGCTCTCTTAAAAACCTGTTTCATGGACGATGTTTGCACAGCGGTTCGTTCAGAAAGCGCAGCGGTTCAGCTAAAACAGGAGCTTGATAGCCTCTTACACTTGGGTGGGTTCGAGCTGAGAAAGTGGGCGTCAAACTCAACAACTCTGCTTCAAGATATTCCACCGGAGCATCGCGCTGGCGTTCTTTCTCTTCATTCGGACGAGTCTAGTCCGATTCATATTCTCGGACTTGAATGGAATCCCAAAAAAGATATTTTCACCTACAAAATCTCACTCAATTCCAACGCACGTACGAAACGGAGTGTACTCGCTCAAGTGGCTTCGATTTTCGACCCGTTGGGGTGGGTGGCACCAGTGGTTTTCAAGGCGAAGGCCTTTCTGCAAGATTTGTGGGCCGCCGGGCTCAAATGGGACACCCCTCTCCCTCAGCAACAGTTGCTACGGTGGGCGGAATTCGCCACGGAACTTAACCAATTAAGTGCATTGGAGATTCTTCGATTCTGCGCTCCTGTGGATACATTTCGTTTTCATCTAGTAGCGATGTATGACGCCAGCCGCCTGGGATTCGCCGCAGTACTGTATTTACGCTGTCAGTTTAACGACTCACGTGAAGCCACAGTCCACCATCTGAAGGCAAAAACCAAAGTTGCTCCTCTAAAACTCCAAACGATCCCTAGATCGCGCGTTGCTCTTAGCCAAATTAATGCAGTCACAAAATTATTTACTCGACAGCTTGTCAATTCAGTCTACTACCTTATTCACAGACTCCCAAGTGGCCTTAGTGTGAATAAGGTAGTAGACTGAATTGACAAGCTGTCGAGTAAATAATTTTGTCAAAAATGGCAGGAGCGTACCAGACCGTTAAAGGTAGGCGAGCCGGTCTTCATACTTGGAGTGGACACCAAACCACTGGATTGGCCTCTCGGCGGGATTGTCGAATTATTTCCCGGTAAAGACGGAATAGTGCGTTCCGCTCGCGTAAAAACAAGACATGAATTCTGGCATATTTTCCAATTAATACTTATTCTTTCTTATATTTCGGCGCTCGCGAATCGTTCGCATCATTTATATTATATAATTATTTATTCTTACAATCACTTATTATCGTTGCTGTTATTTACAGTTGAATCTAGGCAAAATTAGTTAATTTTGGGTGGGCGGTGTTTACGACTGTTCAACAAAAACAAAAGAGTACAATGGTCAGAAATCTCTTACAGTTCAAGTTTTTATACCACCAAATTCTAGTTAGTTCCCTTTCGTCTCTTGTTCTCTCAGTGCGTAACGCGAGTCTTAAATTGATTTCCATAAAATCGTAAAACGTTCGAGCAAATTGTTCGTAATACAGTCCACTAAGTCAAACGCCAGATCAACCCGACCGGTCGGCTCTCTTCGTACGATATCAACGTAGCTACAGGTACGTGGACGATCTGTTCATTGCAATAAGCTCGAATTCTCTTTTCTAAACGACCTCACGTCGCAATAACTTTATCCCAAAACACTACCGAACCATTCACAAACATCTAGAGAAGCGTACGCACCAATAAACTTGTTTCTCACAAATTAACGCTTCAAACCAAATAATCTTTTAAGATATAGATCTTCTATCTTTGAAAGCCAAATTTTGGTAAAACAGCAGAGGGATTGAGATTTTTCAGAAAAATGTTAGCTCATTATCAAAATCCAATTGAAAAATCAAACCTACTTCCTGCTAAACTAACCGCTCTATTTTCGAATAGGTATGTTTCAAGACTGGATCATGTAGTGTTTGATCACATTAAACATGTTCAATCTATTGAATTAATTCAAACTGAAAGTAAAGAAATTCAACACCAAATTCACTCTACTACACAACCAGAATCGTTTTCTCGGTTTCTCGAAAGTTCCATCAATCCAGCCGAGGCTCGTAGCTTCCCGCTCAAAATACAATTTTTCGCAATTGTGGAAGACAGTGGCCTCACAAAGGAAACTGCCCGGCTAAGGGGTTGCCATGCCATTCCTGTCAAAAAATGAATCACTTCGCATCGGTATGCCTATCCAAACCCGTCAAGTACATCGAAAATTCACCGCCGTCTGAAAACAATCCGGCCTCTTCTGAATCCCCAGTATTTTCTCTGTCTGCTCCCAAGACTGGACTCCCTGTTGTAAGAGTCAAGGTAAACAATGACTATTTCAATTTTGTCGTCGACACCAGCTGTGGCGTGATTATTATACATGCCGTCCATTGCGAATCCCACTTCTTCGGATAATCTGCTACGGACAAAAGATCGTAAATCAAAGAAGAAGATGAAGGCCTATGCTGACGAACACCGCTATTCGAAGCCACCCTTGATTTCCACAGGAGACCGTGTTTTTCTTAAACAAACACGTCTCAACAAGACCAGCACTTCTTTCAACCCTATACCCTTCACAGTGGACTCAGTTAAGGGAACGATGATAACTGCAAAAAGAAGCGACGGGAAAGTTACCCGCAACGTGTCACATTTTTAAAAAATACCGGAAGTCAAAGCTCCCATTTTACTATTTTAGGATCGACGGATCAACCGACACCAGTTTTGGAATCGTTGGAACTGTTACCATCTGTCAATACGTCGACCTCTGTTCAGGAGAACACAGAAAATAACTCGTTTCATGAACCTAGTCAATCGCCATCAGGTTTTGCTGACACACGAAACGAACAAGTTCGAGACTTCCAAATACCTTCAAGACCGTTTAGAAACAGAAGACCTCCATCCAAGGTGGTTGGATGACTACGTGTTCTAGAAGAAGGGAGAGATGTAGTGTTTGATCACCATTAAGCCCTGTACACACGGAGACTTTTCTGTCCTGTCACATAATTTTTAAGATTTTTAGGAATGTTCGTTTGTCGTGATGTCAAAGAGTCTAAAAACCATATGTTTCTATGAAAAAACCAAGAAAAAACGGAGAAATTCTGGAAAAATCTCTCCTTTCTCCCTACCACTGAAACACAGCTTAGAAATACCGCGTCTACATTAGCCCTGTGAACAAAGGACAGGACAAAAAAACAGGAGGAAAAAATAATAATAATAAAAAAAACAAAAACGGAGTTTAGTGTGAATACGTTTTTTGGCTGGCAAGTGGCAGCTGAGCTTGAGTTTTGAGACCCCAATACCCTCCACCCAGCACCACCAACACTAGGCGGCGCTGTGAGACCCATTTTACCACTTCTGCCGAATTGGACCCTATACTCCTGTAAAACGTATTCACGTTAAAATGGGAGTAACTTTTGGGGCCTGAAAATGAACAATTTCTGTCGGAATAATGTAGGTACATACGGTAACAGGGACGGATTTAGAGATTTCCGTCTGGGGGGGGGGGTTCTTAAGCACTTTTACATCGGAGTTAGGATAATATCGAGCACAAATCCTGATCATGGAGGAGTATAGAGTGTCATCTATCGTCGCAGCAAGCGTTCTTTATTTGTAGCCATTTCCCTTAGGCCGGTCGTCCACTCGAAGCGTTTTCGAGAGGCGCTACAACGAGCGTACATTCCAAAGCTTTAATTGAATGTGACAAACAGGAAAAAGAGCCGGGGAAGCATTATTTTTCATAAATCGTCAAAAGAAACTCAAATCGAGAGTTTAAAACAATGTTTGAAGAAACTATAGGTATTGTTGAACTCACAATCTATTGAAACCAAGGGACCTCGCTCAGCGGATCCTCAGACTGAGAATGTTGAAGATTTCTTTGAATCACAGTATTCGTACCATTTATCATAGGAATCTTGGAGGGCAAGAAGGAGAGATTCAGTCTTCGAGTCACGAGTTCGAACTCCTCGTGCTCATTCCGCATAACATAATAAAATTCGACTTGATGGAACTGGAGCATCCGCTTCTTTGCGTGTAGTTTATTGAGTCAAGTTCAATATACTTAATTACTGAACAATGAAGACTCTTTCAACGACTGATCAAGTTGAGGGTCCGGAAGTCCAGACCGTCAACCTTGTGGCCGTCAGATGGCGCAGGATTTGCCCATCATGACAGCAAACACAGTCCTGTACCCTGCTGCGGATCTCCTTAAGATGTGGCCAGTACCGTGGCCGTTGCCGGCCCTTACCTGGCCTGTACCCCTTCTTTGGCCCAGACTCCCCGTCGGTCCCATCACTCAGCTCGGCTCGTTAGCCGTAACTGGTGGCCAGCCACACGCGCCCGAGAGGCACGACGTGGAGGTGGGTTTTTCAGAGCTGGGGACGCTGGCTTGCGCCATGAACCGAAACCGGGCAGGGAAGGTGCCCCTGTACCCTGCATAGTAGCCAAGACTCAAGAGTCGTCCTTGCCAATCTGGGCCTTCATTTTTTGCCCAATATTCTGTGCGGGAGGCACACGACGCACTTTTTTACTGCTTGACCCTTTTAAGAAATCTAATGTCCTCACGCACATTAATGACCACATTTTAATTAATTAGGTAATTTAATAAATGCAGAATGAAAAAGAGAAAAGAAGACGAGGAATGATAGGACGGGGGTCTAGGTATCATCTGTTCAGTTCCCCAAACCTCTAGAAGGTAGAATGCTGCCAGAAAAAAAGGTCTTGAAACAAATCTGGGAAAAAGTCGGACATTTCTTGCGCAAGTACTTGTCTGCCCATATGGTAATACATTTCAGTGTTTAAACTTGGTTCAAACCATGTTCAAACGAAGCATTTTGGTTTTTGTTTCACTTCAGCAGGGGGTTTAAAGGGGCCCACACACGGTCAAACATGCTTGACAAGCATGTTTGCCAACCTCGCTTGACAAGCAGATTTGATCGTGTGTGGGGTCATGTTTGAAGGTTTGAAGGATTGACATCACGTTTGACGGTTTTCAGTCACTGCCAGAAAATTTGCTCTCAAACATTTGGTTTGACAAACATGTTTGATCGTGTGTGTGTGTTTCAAACCATCAAACCTTCAAACCACAAAGAAAAACGCTGTGAATTATCGAACAATGCTAGTTTGTACCTATAATGGACAGTACTGAGTCATTATCTCATTATCATTATAAATTTGATAACTGCACGGTCTCATCAAGGAGCTTAAAAGAAGGGGAAGTGGAACTAAGCACCAAATATTGTATATGCGGCCAAATAGAAGACGCCAAGGCGTAGGCCACCGTTGATGAAAGAGCAGGGGTGGCCAACCGAGGGCTCGCTGAGCAAAAAGTGGCCCGCTAACTCAGCTGAGCCTTTCACCTGTAGCCCGCCCATGGCATACAGTGGTAAATAATCATGTTTGTTGGATTTTGGCGGCCCTCGGATTTTTGTGAAAATGGAAATCGCTACAATTCGCGCCTCGTGAGCGGCCAATCCCCCACTTAATCCAGACCAAAATGGAAAATAACGCTAATTTGGGGCTGAAATTGAGATAAATGGCTAATTAACGGCTGCAATTATTGAAAAAAAATAACTGATTCACGGCCATAAATAAGAAAACGCTGCGAATTATCGAACAATGCCTTATTATTTCGACTGTGGGTTTATTATTCATCGATGTAGTCAAATCCGGCTTGAAATTACATGAAAATCGACACCCCACACCCCTATGATCCCAAATCCTTTGAAAATCCCCATTTTGGACCCGCTTTTGGCCCATAAAACCCCAGGGAGTTATTTGATCAAACTGATCAGATGTTGGGACCAACTAGACCCCAAATGGAGTCTATGTGCGAAAGAACGAGTTTTTTCGAGCAATCCTAGGACAAGATATGGCCCGGACGGCGGACGGACATTTCTTTTTTTATTGCAGATTTGGATTCTACGCACTTTGAAACGTAAAACTACAAATTTTGAGGGGGGGTCAAAAAAATTTTTTTGCGATACGATCACAAAGACTTATTATTGAGAAATAATAAGCCAAAAGGGTATTTGGGTGATTTTTATGAGAATGAAAAAATTGGTTTTTCATAATAATCCTTTGACTAAATATTGGGTGTTTCACGAGGAAAGGACATACTTTCCTGGAAACATGGAGCATACTCGCACACTTTACGTCTATAAGATAGACGATAAGAAAAAATAATATATTTATAAGAAATCTCTGAGCACATCTCAGCTCTTCCAAGAGATTTGCGTGGCCAAAGTACCTCTTTTCATGAGCCATTGTTTGGTCCACGTAGACCTTTTCTTCTTCCTGTGGGCTTTATTTTGCGGCTTCGGTCCTGATAAGGCAATAAAAATAACTCAAATGGTTAATATCCATACTTAAACATATTATGAACGCAAAATGAGCACTGCTGAAGCTTGGGCGCACGTTTGAAGTTGAAGCTTGACGACAAGTTTGACCGTGTGGGTGCGACATCAAACGTCAAACATGCTTGACAAGCGAAACTAATAAAACCATGCTTGTCAAGCATGTTTGACCGTGTGTGGGCCCCTTAAGAGAGGGGGTAATAAAAATGCTTCAAATATGTGCGAATAATGTCATACTAAGCCCCTACATGGGCTTCAAAATGGGGATAATAAAAAAGAAATAATTCAATTTCTTGAACTATCATTCAACCAAACAAACCTAAAACTTCACTTTTAATGTTATTAACTACTTAAAACACCAACTACAATAGAAGACAGGACAGAAAAGTCTCCGTGTGTACACGGCTTTAAACACGTGTTTAACTGTCTTGTTAAAAAAAAAAAAACAGTTTTACGTTTCTGATTACTCGAACATAATCGTTCTATTTCAAATACGTAACAGATCACACGATGCAATATTGAATTGCATGGAAGTTTTCAAAACATCCGATCATTTCCAAGGAACATAATTATTACGTTTTTAAAAGAACGCGCATGCAATGTTGCATCAAAACTTGCATCGCAATCTGGGCTTCACCTTTTTTTTTATAATTTCACTTATCCCCTTCCAAATTTCCACCAGTTCCAAAGTCATTTTTGTTGGAATAATTGTGTGGAATCTGCCTGCCTTTCTTTCATGTGTACAATCCAGATAAACACTGTATAATTAATTTCATGTCTTGTTCCATTCATTTTTTTTTTCAGACTGCCGCTGTTATACGAGACTCGGGTCTTCTCATTGTGCGAGTCTTTTCGACCCTTATCGTCGCCGCTTTGTGTGACTCTTACTTCGGAAAAATAACTCCATTTCTCATTTTTCGCGCAGTTCACTGCATTCATGCGTTTCTCATGGTCATCATAAGTTTCAGGTTCTTTCAATTTTCAATTCATTCTCTGAACAATTAATTATTAGGGTCGAACTTTGGATAGTGAACAGTAAGCCAGTGGCGGCGGAACCGGGGGGCAGGAGGGGCGGCCGCCCCTCCGGAATTTTGATTGAGCGGGCGGCGCCCCCATAGGTTTCAATGCCAATCTTATTCTATCCCGAAGACTGCACCCAAGGTTCTTTTTCTATCCTTTTCGCTTCTTATTCGAGGACCAAGCGACCGTCTCACAAATCAAAAATCCTGGATCAATTACGAGAAGATGAAAAATAGCAATGCCTAGAACATTTGCCCCCTCCCCATCTTTCACTTTTCTGCAGAATTTTTGTAAGGTATATCATTGATTCTTCTTCTACACTTTACCCCTGCCATCTGACAAACGGGGGCGATCCACCAATCGGCCCCCCTCCCTGGAGAGGGTTTAAGCAATATGAAGGACATTTATTACATCTCCCCTCCCCCACGAGCACACAGCAGCCTCCGGGCTACCGGAATCGCTGCCTCCGGGAAGATTTCTAGTTACGCCCCTACCTGTGATCCGACACTTTGCTGCTTACTTATTTTATTTACTTTGGAATGTTTTGAATAAGAAACCTATACTTTATGTATAGCTATAAGTATACGCAGGAGCTAAAGTGCACCTTTTCGAGACGAGAAGAGAGATGGCCGGACTCGCCTCGTTCGTCGGCCACTCCTCGAGGTTTGAAAATACACTTTAGCTTCGTGGTGTACATACTACTTTTTATTCTAGGGCTTAGGGCTTCTTACGGCATTGATATTGAAAGCAGGATAAGATTTGAAATTTGATGGCAATTTGAAGAAGTTATTTCATGTTTAGATAATTTCACTGAAATAAGGCTCTATAAGTTCCTACGAGTACTGACAGTCGCCATATTTGGTCTCCCCTGCATATGTGGATCAAATAGATTTGGAATCTCTCCAAATCTATGGAATGCCGCCATGTTTGTTCCATTGGTGGATCAAGTGGATTTGATATCTCTCAATCGCTGCTGCGGTCATACAGTTTAACGCTCACCAGGCAATCACAAGCCCTCCCCACTCTAAAGGATTACATATGGCGCATGTTGTCAGTACCTGTGTGTAACTGTAGGTTCACTAACTGAACTGCTGATATTCTTACTCAGTTGTTTCAAGCTTTTTAATTCGTAAAATGAAGAGCGCTTCAACGCAAGTATATGAAGCACAGTCCGAAAAAATTACTTTAGAGACTAGAATCTAAAACGCCGTAAAATTTGCGGCGGTAATAGTATATTACATAACAAGTCCAGGAAAGTGGTTATTACCTGCGACCTTTTCATTTGGCGGGTGAGGCGGAGGCCGAGGCCGCTAAAAAAAAAGAGTAGGTAAATCCCCTTCCTACGAGTGATGAACATACGACTTTTTTCACGCGAAAGCAAGGAAATGATAAAATTATTTAAAACATTGTGAGTAAATTTAACGTGAAGCTGCAAAATAGGGAGTTGACCAGTGACACTGAAGGGAACTTCCGAACGAGGTTATAAAAACCAGGAAGGTTTGGTTTCTTGTGTGGAATTGGAACAAGAAAGGTGAGAGAGCCGGTGTTTGTGTCAAGTATTTTTATGTAAATTCAGCAGTGTTTCATTCCCCTTGGTAAGAAAAGAAATTGATTGAAGTTTTCTATAAAATACTATCCACCTTCTATCCTCGATTAGAATTCCTGGTTTTTGTTGTGAAGGACTTTGACAAACTGACCACTGACTTCTCGTGTGTTAGTTCAAGAAGACCTTAAACGAGGCTATAACCCGAATTCATTTACTTTCCGTACTAGGACGGAAAATATTTTCTGGATCAGTACAGACAATTTCTCGAATGTCACTGTGCGGTAATGGTCAATTTCCCAGTCACTTTTGGGTAGAGAAAATGACTACTTTCAGAGCAGGTCGTGTGAAAAATACTTTAGCTCCTAGGCATGAAAAGAGACACTTTTAGACTCATTCGCGGCTGTAAAATTCGGTTTTAGTATCATGTAGGATAAAAAAAATATTATTAGTCAAAAACCAATCAAGAATCAGGCCGTTGTATACCACATTCAAATCATTCCCAAAATGCTGAAAATTCAAGACTATTGAGCTCCTCCATACAATACCTTGTCTCCTCTATTTACTTAAAATAGAATACTACACTACTTCACCTTTCTATCGATGAAAACTAAGGATGGGATGGTAGTGAAGGGTATGGTGGGAAACGGTAGGGGGGAGAGCCTTAATTTTCGCCCCCCTTGATCCAAAACACTTCCGCCGCCACTGACAGTAACACATCATGGGGAACTACTTAAGTCTCACGGTAAATAAGGGAATTGTGCTCACTCCTGCGTCGGGGTACCAACCCAGTTTTTTTACCTCGTACCAACTGATCCTATTAAAACTAGTTCGTTTTATTCAAAACAGATTCGAATACATTTGAATTTTCAAGTTTGAAAGTCAGAATGAGACAAATTATCCAAATTATCGCATAGAGCTCTGGGGTCCACCCCTTTTGAGTGAACGGTTACAACAGTTTCTCAAGCTTCAAACTGAAGTTCACATATCATTGAAATTAGAGTGGTTTGCGTCATCAAAGAATAAAAAAAGCCGTGAGTTTGCGAGGAAACATACTACCAATTTTGGTTATAGACCAATTGAGAAATGTCAATTAAAAAAAAAACAAAAAACAAACAAACAAAATTTAAGTATACCCTGTGTACGAATGAAAGACTACAGTATCTTGACATTATGATGAATACATTTTTGATGCGAATTTGAATCATGAAATGAAAGTAACGAACTATTTTTAATTGTACACAAGTTTGGTTATACGAGTAATGTGGTTAAAAATTAAATTCACCAAATCACGGCAGCAACTAACTACTATACTTCAGGGATTTGTTTTTTATTTCAATTTTCACAGGCTCATTCCCCAGGTTTTTGCTACTAAAATGACGAGTCACAGCGTCAAAATACTCGCCGACATGGCTCTTCCAGCGACACTGGCCCTCTTAAGCGATCAAATAATCGACTCGGGTCTCCACAAGTTCACAATCGTTGAGCTGGCCTGTTTCGTGGTTTTGACAATGGAGCTTGGAATTTTAGCGGCGTTCTTAATGACTTGTCTCGCGCCTAGGGTGATTTCCGAGAGTCTTCTACGCTGCCTCCTACTTCTCGTCGACTTGTTGTTGACGGCTGTGTTCTTTCTGATTCGAAAATTCATCTGCCACGAGCGAATCATACGTGGAGTCATGGAAAATTCAATCGCTTGTATTTTTCACTCCCTCAAAGTCATTATTTCGAAAGCGAATGCCAATCAAATGAAACCGGATCATTGGTTGGACCACGGACTTGAAAGATACGGTCCAATCGTCGTAGAAAATACGAAGCGTTTACTAAACGTTGTAGCCATTCATATTCCAATGGTTATTTACCAGACCATAAATGTTCTCGCCGAAGCGATATTTCTGTCCCAGATGAAATATCTTCTTCGGGATTATTTTAACGGAATGGGAAACAAGCCAGTTGACATCATATTGATTGTGTGCCACCTTTCGTTCGTAATTTTGGTGATCGGCTTCTTCATTTGGCTTCCTAAGCGTTATGAGCGATACATCACAAATTTGAGGGCAGTTGGAGTAGGTTACACAATACTAACAGTCTCGTTAGTATGTCTAGTGTTCAATCAGCTTAAGATTGATGAGCACAAGCATTTCCCTCCAAATAAATATACTGCTCACCTCCGAGTGTACAACGTGCTTCCAACCGTGTCTAAGATCGAGTCAAGCTTTATAAGTCAGAGTTCTGAAGGATGGAAATCAGTGGAGCCTTACACAGTGTTTCTTATTGTCAAAAGCCTCAAGAATAGCATCGAAGAAGCGTCGATTACAATATCTAACGCTGGCGCTAATTTAAACGTAACGGGAAATTATTTGATCAAGGAAAAAGAAAGCCGTTCTTTACTGGTAACGGAGACTGGAATCATCCGAATTAAGACATCCGATGATCTTCAGCTTGACGTATGGGATCGCCCGACGTTGGTCGTCTTTTGTGCTATGAGCGATAGTGACTGTAAGCAAAAAGGAACGGTTGACTTACCACTCAGAGATGACTACTACATTTTTTTAGTCGAAGGTCAAGGCAAAAACATTCGACTAATACGTCAAGAGCCACATAAAGTTCGGCCTGAACCGGATACCATACATTTCTCAAACGTCACAATAGATTTACAAGTGCCAGTCAAGACGTCGCTAATAATAAACGATTCCGCAGTGTACGCCATGGTTTTCTTCAAGAGCAAGGAGGGTTACAAGAATGTCAGTCTAATCCGTGTCATCCATTCTAAGACGGTGTCGGAGTCAATTGAAGTTCCCTTCATGGTCACCTCGTCAATAGGCTTCCTCACTTTTGAAATCTTCATTCTTTCTCATATAATGCGCGATCGTCCTCCCGCCTTGTCCTGCACGTCCTTCACGTTATTCTCGCTGTCTTTGACCATTCCGCCTATGATTCTAATAGATCACGACATCGAGTACGCACCATTCCCGTGCTTGGAGGAGATTTGCGTTTCTGTGTTCGCATTCATAGTTCACATTGCAATGGCTTTGAAGTACTGGTATAAAGGTAAAGTTCATATTTTTTGTTTCATATGATTGAGTGTTTACACTTTGAAATGAATTACTGAAGCTCAAGCGAAGCCACGTTGCTAGGATTTTTCTCTTTTCATTGAGAATCTGATCCACTCAGCTTCATCGAAATTATTAAAAACTCCGCAAAGTGAAGAGAAGTTTTGCAATATTTAAATATGATTAAATTCAAGGAAAGAGGGTAGCTCCTCCGGCATTTTACATAAAGTAAAATTCCCTTGTGATCGCTTCTCATCATGATGTGAGCCTCTTGTGCCTTGAGTAATACTTAATTCATCATCACCCAATTAGAAAAACTTTTCTTTTCCACGCAGTTTCCCTTAGCCCTCCTTTACTTGTATTTTCATTAAAACGTTATACCCCACTCCTTTGTAAACCACTACATAAAGAGTCAGTTCGTTGTGATTTATGATCCCTTGGTATTTGTTTGCAATTCTTCAGTAACTCACGTCATCACGCCACCAGCAAGAACAAAAATGAGATCAAAATAATTTTAATAATAATCATATCGGTATTTTGTTTATTTCCTTTAGAGATTCCGCATACTTTAGAACGAGATGAATCGATTTCGCCTACGCTTTCCAAGCGTCCCCTGAAATCCGCTTTGAAAAAATCCATCCTAGAACCGGCGAGTGACAGGCCTACGTCGAATTTTTTCAGGAGTTCTGGGCGAGGAGCCGGAAGAAGCCGGCAAAAGAAAAAAGAAGGAGAGCACCCCCTCGTAAAAGTGTTCCCAACCTCCAGTCCTACGGGTCTACTCGAAGATCCTCAAAGTCACGCTCTTTTAACACCGAGGACTCGGCGGAAAGGCACTCGGAAGCCGAAACCTTCAATGCATGAAACGGCGGTATCAAGTACTGACGCTCAGCCGAGCCAAAGTGTCAATTCTAAACCCGGAGTAAAACCTGTCGAGTTATTTTTGGCCGCCGCCGGAGGAAAGATTCCAGCTGCTGAAGTATCTCAGCCGAAATACAAGAAGTCCGAGGAATCTAAAACAGATGGACGATCTTCGAAAAGTTCAGTCGTGAGTAGAATGTCACATTTATTTCAACGCGAAGGTAGTGCGCTTCGTTCGAAGTCAAGCGAGACCATCTCCAAACGGCCCAACAAGCAAACACGTTCTTGATCGTTTGGCATTTCGTTCCAGAACCGATACTTACAGAGAGAAAATATTTTTATTCACAAATTACAAAATAAATACAATACAAATGTTACTTAAGCGGTTCTATGCACGTACAATAAATATTGCGTAAACTAGGGGTTGTACTATAAAATTGAACGTTTGTGGGTTGTATTGATGGGTTGCACAGTATAATAAACAACCCATTTTTTATCCGTAAGCATCTGGAAACAAAATATTGTACACATGTATTGCGCAATAATTATTGTACGTGTTTGGACCCCTTTAATTCGATTCAACAACCGAACCCAGTTCATTCTAGCCCAACACTTTTAGAATATGCTCAACTTACAATGCAACACGATATTTGTAAATGACAAGCAAAATGCAGAGAATGTAAGTGGATAGTGGGGCCATGGTTCATTCATCCCTGAATTTTCTTTTCGATAAATCCTTCCCTGCTATGGAGTGAGTACAGCAGAGGCTAGTCCACTAGTCTCATGAAGTCCTCCCGGATACAGATCGACAAAGTGATACGAGTACAAATGCAAAACGCTCATTTTTAACCAATTTAAGGGACAGTGGTGGCCACTCAATGATTTTGAGGTGGAAACCGCTACATTGGTCAATTGAACATTCTCCACTGCACTCATACTGGCCCAAATCGAAATACTCTGAGAAAATTACCGGCGTGTATCATTCTTCTCAATTTCAGCCGTGGTGTAGCGAATTTGCCCTACCCCCTCCAGTAGCCATGAATTTGCGCATTTTCTTAACTTTAGCGTTTTTATCCCGTGAGCGATGACTCTTAATTTTCCACGAGTTTTGGCGTTTTCCTCAATTTTTGCAGCAAATTAGCGGTTTTTTTATAAGGGGATTAGCACTTTTCTCAGTTTTAGCTGAAAATTAACGTTTTCCCCCAGTGTTTTTCTTAATATTAGCCGCGAAAAAGGGGGGGGGGGTTCAAGAATTGGGATTATTTTGGTTCACCATTCGCAATGCGTGAGCGATTTTTCTCAGTTTTACTCGTGAATTAGCGGGGTTTTCACCTATAGCCACAAATTGGCGCTTTTTCTCAATTTCAGCCGCAAAAGTTGCCTTCAGAAGGTGCAAAGGCGTGTATTTTAATTTTAAATTTCACCACAGTTTATCCGAGCATTAGTGATGTTCCTCAATTTTGGCAGCGAACTGTCGCTTTTTATAAATTTTAGCAGCGACCTAGTGTTTCCAATCCGTGCATTACCCACCCAATTTTCCCGATTTTTGTGGCGTTTTCCTCAATTTACACTGCAAATTAGACATGTTTTCCATTTTTAGCTGAGAATTAGCTTTTTTCCAAATTTGAACCTAAAATTAGTGTTTTTCTAGACTGTAGCTCTGATGATTAGTGATTTTGTAAATTTTAGCAGCGAATCAACGTTTTTCCTCGAAAATTAGATGGTACGTAGCCATAGTTGCCTACGTTGTCAGTCATACCTCGTTGAGAAGAATTCAAGACAAACCGTTTTCGCTTGTTCGGCATCTTCAGTGTTTGAATGCATACTAAAAACACTAACAACCATAACTTCATTCAAGCTCAGATATTGAAACTCTGAAGAAGCCGAACAGGCGAAACCGGTTTGTCTTGGACAGTCCTCAACGAGGTATGACTGACAAGGTGGGAAACTACGGCTCCGTATCTAATTTGCATAATTGTTACTAATCCTAATAGTTTTTCATCACCTTTATATTAGCAAATTGCAAATTGGCGATTTTCCCCCAATTTCAGCTTTGAAATAGCGTTTTATACTAATTTTGCGACGATTTAGCATCTATTTCCTTTTTTATACGAAAATGGGCGATTTTTCGCAATTTCAGTTGTGAATAATAACCTGAAAACCCATTTTTTATCCGTAAGCATCTGGAAACAAAATATTGTACACATGTATTGCGCAATAATTATTGTACGTGTTTGGACCCCTTTAATTCGATTCAACAACCGAACCCAGTTCATTCTAGCCCAACACTTTTAGAATATGCTCAACTTACAATGCAACACGATATTTGTAAATGACAAGCAAAATGCAGAGAATGTAAGTGGATAGTGGGGCCATGGTTCATTCATCCCTGAATTTTCTTTTCGATAAATCCTTCCCTGCTATGGAGTGAGTACAGCAGAGGCTAGTCCACTAGTCTCATGAAGTCCTCCCGGATACAGATCGACAAAGTGATACGAGTACAAATGCAAAACGCTCACTTTTAACCAATTTAAGGGACAGTGGTGGGATTTTGAGGTGGAAACCGCTACATTGGTCAATTGAACATTCTCCACTGCACTCATACTGGCCCAAATCGAAATGCTCTGAGAAAATGACCGGCGTGTATCATTCTTCTCAATTTCAGCCGTGGTGTAGCGATTTTGCCCTACCCCCTCCAGTAGCCATAAATTTGCGCATTTTCTTAACTTTAGCGTTTTTATCCCGTGAGCGATGTCTCTTAATTTTCCACGAGTTTTGGCGTTTTCCTCAATTTTTGCAGCAAATTAGCGGTTTTTTCCATAAGGGGATTAGCACTTTTCTCAGTTTTAGCTGAAAATTAGCGTTCCCACCCAATTTTCTCGAGTTTTGTGGCGTTTTCCTCAATTTACACTGCAAATTAGACATGTTTTCCATTTTTAGCTGAGAATTAGCTTTTTTCCAAATTTGAACCTAAAATTAGTGTTTTTCTAGACTGTAGCTCTGATGATTAGTGATTTCATAAATTTTAGCAGTGAATCAACGTTTTTCCTCGAAAATTATATATGGTACGTAGCCATAGCTGCCTACGTTGTCAGTCATACCTCGTTGAGAAGTGTTCAAGACAAACCGTTTTCGCTTGTTCGGCATCTTCAGAGTTTGAATGCATACTAAAAACACTAACAACCATAACTTCATTCAAGCTCAGACATTGAAACTCTGAAGAAGCCGAACAGGCGAAACCGGTTTGTCTTGGACAGTCCTCAACGAGGTATGACTGACAAGGTGGGAAACTACGGCTCCGTATCTAATTTGCATAATTGTTACTAATCCTAATAGTTTTTCATCACCTTTATATTTGCAAATTGGCGATTTTCCCCCAATTTCAGCTTTGAAATAGCGTTTTATACTAATTTTGCGACGATTTAGCATCTATTTCCTTTTTTATACGAAAATGGGCGATTTTTCGCAATTTCAGTTGTGAATAATAACCTGAAAACCTATTTTAACCGGTGGGTTGGCCCAAAAACAACACTTTGTCGTTGATTTCCACAATTTATTCGTAGAATGGCCTCCATGCACCACGAGGCCACGAATCAGCGCTTTTTCGCAGTTATAGCCACGAATATTAGCGATTTTTTTTTCAATTTTTTTGCCGCGTCAGCAAGTTGCCGATCAGCGCTTTACTGGACTTTAAGGATCTAATGAAACTGCGGGGAAACGATGTACTATTTTCTCTTTTTTGCCGCGAATTTTCCTCAAGAGAGCATGGATTTTCTCAATTTGATCCACCAGAATAACGCTTTCAGAGGCTCAGTCGAATATTCACTCCACACTCTTTGCTGATATTACTTGCAACGTTATATTTCCCAGGTCGGATAGACTGAAATAATAGTCCGACCTCTTCACATACCGACATCTATGGATAACATGTAGATCCTTCGCAGTATGACTTCCAAAGGCGTCACAGTGGCGAAATTGGTAGCGTGCTGGACTAGTATTCCAGAGGTTTCGGGTTCAAATCCCGCCGAGGAGCCCATTTTTTCTCGAAACTCGAATCGTGTTGGGCTATGCCCTTTCATCGTCTTCCGGAAGACATCACTTTCATTTAATTTATTTAATAAAAATCCTTATTTCGGTATTTAATCTATTCGGGGCCCCTTCTGATAGAGGGCCCAGGACGACCCTCCCCCCCAGGGTTTAAATGAAGTCCAAGGAAGCAGCTGGGCGTACGTGCGACCTTTTCGGGCTGCTTGAAGTCGAGAAAATCTGCTAAACCTAACTTCGACGTGAAACGCTCATTTTTGGAGATTTTATGGGGGCTTTAAGAGTGCTGGTACTAGTGCTCCTCCGTTCGAATACTTGAAGCTCTGGGGGAAGAGGGATCTATCACCCATATCCCCCCAGTACGTACGCCCCTGTCTTGAGGCCTTCTTATCAAGCGTATACCTTCAACTTATTTGTATAAATAGGTGCTAGTTCATATGCAGAATTTCCAGGAGATTGACACGAGACCTGCGGAAATTCGCATTGGTGCAGAAATCAGACGATAAAATGAATGCCGCGATGGGAGACGACGGGAAATTTGTGATGGATGGGGAAAGGAAACATCTGTGTAGCTCACCTTTAATAGCAACACTTAAGCCCCGTTCACATTAGGCTACTAGTAGCGCAGGAACTACTAGTAGCGCAATGTGAACACTCAGTATCAGCTACTATTCAGAATCAGCTACCGAGCTACTAAAGGTGAAAATGTCCAACTTTAGTAGCGCATTGTCTGTAGTAGCTCATTTTAAAATGTCTAAAAAATGGTTGTAAGAAGCTAGTAAGCTTCTTTTATTATTCAAGCTGAGCTTCAGCAATAATAATTATCGACTTAAGCAGAAATAACCATGGAAATAACGACAAAAACACAGTTTTTGTCGCGATCGGGGAGCGGTTTACACCGTAGTTTGTCCGATAATTTTTTGAATTCTGAGTTGAACATTGCCGACCCCGGTCCAGCCACAGAAGGAGTTGATTGATTTGAATTGCGTCCAGAGAGTGACCAGCAGAATACCTGTACGAGCTAGAGGCAAAAGTGGGTAACGGAGTGGCTCTACCAATGAAAAGCGTTTGGAGAGTCTTCCGCTCTGTTGCAGCAAGTAACTAGAGAACGATCGGGATAATTTTGGCATCCCGCGAGTTCTTCGAGTCGACATAAATTAAGAATCACAGGAGAAAATTTTGAAGAACTATTTGTGATTGTGGATTACGTGCGGAGTCGGCTATGCGATTGACGATAACGTAAAAACATCGAAATCTTGGTCTCGTACTAAATAAATATTCATAGCGACGTATCGCTCGGGGTTTTTCGTCCAGCTAGCTCCGGTGTGAGCCCTTGTGTCGCGGTAAACTCCTAGCCTAGAGCACAGAAAACTTCTTAAGCAGATACCAGTCGCGTTTCTAATGAATGATATGGATTTTTCATTATTCCCACTTCGTTCAGGCTTGTATATAAGATACAAAGGGGCTCACGCGGTCTCTCGACGCGGACTCGATTCAAAACAGATGATACACAATTAAAATGACTGATTTGGAGTCCCTCAAGGGAATATTTTCCTCAAGGGACGACTATGAATTTGGGCCTTAAACTGACATTGTCGGCTTAACCTTTAATAACATTATTAATAAGTATAGTTTAAGAGATATATACTAAAAAAGGAGATGAATTACCAGTTCTTTGTTTCTTTCCCATCCCTTTCTTTCTCGTTGTTTTTATTTATCTAATGCCCTTTCGACCTTGACTCAAGTTAGTTCGTTGTTTGACGGCTTAAGAATATCACAAATGGCATTGTCTCTCCTGATGAATTTCCATCATTACCGAAACTACCAAAAGTTGTTCAACTTCTTCAAGTTATTATCAGTGGCCTAAGAGAACGCATTACAGAATAGGAGTTAATAGACCGAGACCTGGCGACAGTCACATTCAACCGGAAGAACATAGTCACGAAAGGTATGCAAAATGATGGCATTTGACCCCCTATATACGATTCCGGAAGTCTACCATGCTGTATCTGGGGCCTAAGGATTTTATAGCTAATTAAAGTCCTTAATTTGCGACATGAATTTAGCCAGAAGAACATAGTTCTGGAACTAGTCTCATTCGAAAGGTTTTGTGGAGCTGATTACGAATGTGATCGTCTGCCACCGTCTGCCTGGGGCATTTGCCCTCCGTGGCTCGCTAAACTTACGAAATTCAGTAAACTTTAATTAACCGAAAGAACATAGTCCTGAAACTGGTCTTATTCGAACGGGTCTATGGAGATTATTACAAATATAATCGTCTGCCGGTGTCTGCCTGGGGCATTCGCCCTCGGTGGCTAGTCAAACTGCCTAAATCAGGGATGTTAATTAACCAGAAAAACTAAGTCCGGAATATCGTCTTACGCGACAGGTTTCATGTGGCTGAATACGAAAATGATCGCCTGCCGGTGTCTACCTGGGGGCACTTGCCCTCAGTGACCCATCAAGCTGCACAGAGGGAAAATGATTAACCGGAAGAAAATAGTCGTGATACTAGTCTCATTCGAAAGGTTTTATGGAGCTGATTACGAAAATGATCGTCCGTCACCGTCTGCCTATGGCATTTGCCCTCTGTGGCTCGCCAAACTTACGAAATTTGCTAAAATTTTAAATAACTGGAAGAACATAGTCCCGAAACTGGTCTTATTCGGTAGAATTCATGGAGATGATTACTAATATAATCGTCTGGTGGCGTCAGCCTCGAGCATTTGCCCTCGGTGGCCAGTCAAACTCCCTAAATCAGGGATATTAATTAACCAGAAAAACTAAGTCCGGAATATTGTCTTATGCGACAGGTTTCATGTGACTCAATACGAAAATGATCGTCTGCCGGCGCCTGCCTGGGGCATTTGCCCTCAGTGGCCAGTCAAACTGCCTAAATCAGGGATATTAATTAACCGGAAGAACTCCATCCGGAAGATAGTCTTATGTTTCGGGTTATGTGGCTGAATACGAAAATGATCGTCTGCTAGTGTCTGCCTGGGGCATTTGCCCTCTGGGGCTCGCTAAACTCACATGATTTGGGAAAATTTAATTCACCGGAAGAACATAGTCCTGAAAATGGTCTTATTCGATAGAATTTATGGGAATGATTACAAATGTAATCGTCTGGCGACGTCAGCCTGGTGCATTTGCCCTCGTTGGCCGGCCAAACTTCGTACATCTACGGCGGCAGACGACCATATTCGTAATCAGCTCCATAAAACCTTTTGAATTAGACTAGTTTCCGGACTATGTTCCTCTGGTTAATCATTTCCCCTCTGTGCAGTTTGACGGGTCACTGAGGGCAAGTGCTAGAGGTGTGACGTGACAGCTTTTGTCGGTCACAGTGACAACTAGCTCCGGTGACTGTGCAGTCACTGTGACAAAAACCAGTGATTTTGTCACTTAAGTGACTACTGTAGCAGTTCGTTTGAGCAAACGCCTAATGTCACCGGACTCGCCGGTGTCTGTGTGAATTTCATTCCCAAACCCAACAAAGCCTATTAATAGGGCAAATGAGAGACACGATTTCGCAAATCAATTTTGTTTGCATCGGTTATAAAAATAAAAAAAAAATATTTTTCCAAGAAGTTATCCGTGGAAAACTCCTATGAACGTCAAACGCACAGCCTCAAATGCAAACATGAAGGTGAGTCATGGCTCAAAAACTGCAATGCACGAATTTACCTAGGAAGGTGGTTTAAAAAAGTAAAAGTATGCAAGATCACCGTAGCACAGATCTTGTAAAACGAAGTCTATACAAATATATTACCTACACTAAAGGTTAAATACTAACGATAAGTCCAAGAAAAGTCAACAGACGAGGGATAGACTTTGGGGAGAATGCTACTGAGTTCATTGGGGCGATAGAGGAACTGGTAAAGTGCTATGTGGTGACCTGCGAGGATGGCTAGGTGACGGCTCCAATATTTTAATTCAAGAGACTCTAGCGCAGTGAAGCGATAGGAGTGACGAATGAAGAGGCGATATAAGTGAAGAGGAATGTCACCGTTAGAGGGTCGGAACGGTGATTTCAATCTGGTCGTCACCGGAGCTGACAGTGACGGACTAGTCACAGTGACAAAATCACCGACAGTGAAATCATACCTCACCTCTAGCAAGTGCCCCAGGCAGACGCCGACAGACGATTGTATTTGTAATATTTTAACCTATCGAATAGTACCAGTGTCAGGACTTTGTTCTTTCCGTTAATTGAAATTTTCCAAATGTCGATAGTTTGGCGGGCGACAAAGGGCAAATGCCCCAGGCATACGGTGCGGCGCCAGATGATCATATTCGTAATCAGCTCCATAAAACCTTTCGAATTAGACTAGTTTCTGGACTATGTTTTTCTGGTTAAATTCATGTTTCAAATTAAGGACTTTAATTATAGCTATAAAATCCTTAGGCCCCAGATACAGCATGGCAGACTTTCGAACTCGTAAATGGGGGTCAAATGCCATCATTATGCACACCTTTAGTGACTATGTTCTTCCGGTTGAATGGGACTGTCGCTAGCTCTCGAACTATAAGGATTAATTTAACATTCGTAAAAAATTAAAAATACAATAAAATCTAGATTTAAATTGTTTATCGGTAAAAGTGTCCAACACTAAATACAACGCAGACATACATCACAGTAAGGGACTAGAATAAGAGGAATAAGCGTAACAATCCATGAAGGAACTTGGGTTCGGAGGGAGGGAGACTGAATGGCTGTGAAGGGGAAAGAAGGAGCCGTTAACTTCGGTTGATCGAAACTTCACCATTTCGCAAGTCTCCCCCTTAGGCTAACTAAGAGTGAATTAGTTTTTGTTTTTTCCAACGTTGTTCGTACGAGGAGCGAAAAGCTCTAAATATTTATCATCCTTTCTCTTAACGCCGACTTGAATCCACAAAATTTATTGTGGCCGAATTCCGACGTAACTACAGGTTTCTATTTAAAGTAACTAATGTTCCACACCCTATCTGCCAATATCACTATTGACACCTCTTCAATTTAGAGTGCGTAAGGGCTATCTCAATCTATCTGTTTAAATCCATACATATTACACGCTCGTGGAAAAATTGTTGCACTTCAGCACCAATGCGATGGCTCAAGCTATTCGATGATATCCCCATCATGGTCCGCGAAAATAGTCATTTTGATAGCTGTTTAGTATCTGTATTGAGTGGTGAAAAGCTGAGCATGTGTTTAAGTACTTGAACGGCTTCACATCAGTCGTTCTCATTTGAGATTCATCTGTTTTGAATTGAAATATAGGCAAATACTCGGCTTGAGTAACAACTGAATACGGACATACCCGTTAACATTCTACTACTTTTTTTACTAAAAACATTTTACTAAAAGTTTTTACTAAGAACTTTATGAGTGAGGACAACACACGGAAAACTTATTTTAAATGATGGTCCTGATGGTGGCCCAGACAGGTTCGATTAGATCCGTAAAGATGAAAAACAATTTTTTGTGGAGAGACAAGAACTTTATCACCAGGACGTCTGAATAACTCCACGACAACATGGCCAATGACAATTTTAATGATACAATTTTCATTTATTCATGATTTTTTGG
This sequence comes from Corythucha ciliata, assembly GCA_038030265.1. Taxonomy (NCBI): domain Eukaryota; kingdom Metazoa; phylum Arthropoda; class Insecta; order Hemiptera; family Tingidae; genus Corythucha; species Corythucha ciliata. The sequence goes on from CM075941.1 coordinate 36,160,792, forward strand.
ATGACTTCGTTATAAGGATTTCTGTTTCAAAATAAAATGGAGATATTTTTCAACCAGTCCCGTAAACGCTAAAGTTAATTTTTGTGTACGCGTTGCTAGGATAGTAAACATTTCGTTGGTTGAAATGTGAATAGCGTTAGCATTGCAAAATCTCTCTATTAAAGCAAACAGACCCCTAAACTCGTCATTTCGCGAAAATATAGACCAAATACTAGCAGTTTCACGAATATTTGGACCCAAAACTTGCAATTTCACGACTATTTGCAACTTCGCGCAAGTAAGTAAAGGCCTGAAACTTGGAGTTGTACGAATATTCAGCCAGGAAACTTCTGAGTACATGAATATTCAGCTCCAAAATATTGCAATTTACGGCTATTCGTCAGATTTAGGGCACACGTTATAGGGCTGTGATGGCCGGTTTGAAAGGGTTCCGTGGTCACCAAGAAACTAACAATTTCACGGAATTGTCAACTTTTCCCCCGGAAACAGAGTTTTCACAAAAAGGGTCGTAATCGATCAAAAGCTAACATCTTCGTTGAGAAACTACCGGTTTTAACCTTCTATTCAAGTGTTGATACTTTGTAGGAAAGGCTTGGCTCTAAAATACTGGGTGGCCGAATTTTCATCAACGTCTTGTCTGAGAGACGTAAAAATTGAACAATTTCTATCTCAAAACTAGCGTTTGATGCTAACGCAAAACTGAAGATTTCACTCTATAACTCAATATTTTACTTCAAAACTGACGATTTTACGCCAAACCCGATGTGTTACCCCTAAACTTAATATTTCACAGCACTACTAGCAATTTTAAACCCCAGTCACCCTAAAATTGATTATTTCACCCTAAAACTTGTGGGGTTTTACCCAAACGGATGAAAATCGAATGCTCTTACTAGAACAGACCACTCCGCATTAAAAACTCCGCCGATTTTATCCCTCAAGTCACGAAGATGACATGCCCTCCCCATTTCTATCAAAACTGAATAATTCACTACGAAACTGGCGATTTTAACCAAAAAATTTTCTGTTTCATTTCAGTAATGAATGTGTAACGACGAATGAACGATGAATATGTAAGTATCAAGTAACTACGATTTCCCCTAAAGTTGTATGTATGTCGCATCCACTTGGCGAAATTGTCCACTTCATGAAATGGATGTCCGTTTCACGAAGTGGCTCCACTTTCCGTAATTTCAAAAAATTACGTCATCTGGACAAAAAAAATTGTCCATTTCTTGAAAAGGAAATCGCGTTTGTCCAGTTGTTGAAATTAAGCTTTCTTACTGCAAGTGGATGCACAACGTCATTTTTTAGCGGGTTTTTGAGTGCTCAGAAAAATAACCTTTTTAATTAAAAAAAATTGTTTCAGGATAATGTTGTTGCATCCACTTGCAGCATTGAAGCTTGATTTCAGCAACTGGACAAACACGATTTCCTTTTCAAGAAATGGACATGGGAGAAATGGACAATTTTTTTGTCGAGATGTAGTAATTTTTTGAAGTTACGGCAAGTGGAGCCACTTCGTGAAATGGACATCCATTTCGTGAAATGGACAATTACTCGACATGGATACGACATATATATTTACTCCAAAACTGACAACAATGTCACACTGCAGGGGTGGTTTTATGGGGGGGGGGGAGCGATCGCTTCCCCGTCAGCTCAGCCACCGTGAAAGAAACGAGAGGTGAATAAAAAGAGAAGGAGAAGGGAAAGTTAAGAGATACAAATGGGAGGGGAAGCAAATCAGATATCCAGGTTTTAGAACTATAGGAATTAGGAAGTCGGAAAATAACTTGCTTTTGAAGGAGCCAAATCTGAAACATTTAGTTATGGAAGAGCGAAGTTAGGGTGAAATTGTGGTTTAAAAGAGCCAAACCCACGGGATGAACATAGTCAATTTCCACCCAGGGCCATTGTTTCTCGAAACACATCAAGCTATAAATGCGTAAAATTTGGTTTTGAGAGGTCGAAACTCGGGTTTAAAATAGACTCAATGGCGATATTTGGTTTTAGAAAGAGCCAAACGCGCAGGATTTGTTTTGGACCAGATATTGAGCCAAAATCCCACGTTTTTCAGTAGAATGTTCTGGATTCTGGGGCCGTATTCCATGATGTTTGTTTCAATCCAATCTCTAACACCAAATTCACCCAGATTCTTGAGCAGATATCTGACACTGCAATGCAAAATCCAGGCTTTGGGAAACAGAGACAGTGGGCTTTCGGGCTATTGTTTGTTATGAGAAAATAAAGAAATTTGGCAGATAGCATAAGTTTGGTGGGAGGGAAGGGTGAGAATATTTTACCACCACCCCCGGTCACGGAGGCCTAAAACCGCCCCTGTCACACTGTAAACAAATTTTTCTCCAAAACGGACGTTTGTAGGCAAAGTAGAACCACTCTGGCGAATTCAGCACAACACTGACGAATTCATCCGAAATGTGACGATTTTATACCAAAACAGACGATTTTACGCCAAAGCTGACTTGCTGCCCATAGCTGAAGACGTCACTACAAAACTGGCGATTACTGACCCGATAGGTGCAGTTTGAGTTCTGAAAGGAGATTTCATTTCTCCCGGGTGGATTCGCTCTTTGCGTGGACTCCTGGGTAGCCCAGTTGGTTGGAGCACCTGCCGCGAAACCAGAAGGTCATGGGTTTGAATCCCACCTAGGGAGCAATTTTTTCTCGGAACTCAAAACAAGTTTTAAAAAAAAACTGCAAATATTTTATTTCAAGATCAATTTCTTTATTTTCTGATTATTAATTTCATTATTTCGAATCTAGGGGAGGGCAGAGTTTAATATCTGAATGTAAAGCAATTTGGAGGTGACTGGGCTCCAATGTTGCAATTTACCGTCATTTTGGCAATACAATTTGTTTATGGAATAACTAATCTGCTGTCTATCAATGACATAATGTATAATAACGTTCAATAGCAAAGTAAGTGTTTTGAAATTTCACTTGTTGTCTGCCTAAAATAGTGGTTCCGTGGCTGTTTATAGTCGCAAACGTGTAGTATCGCGACTATAGTGAAAAGCTTGCATTTTACGGACAATAATTCGAGGGTTTAGGATTAAAGAGACGTAACCACAAAATTATCGTTTTTGAGTTAAAGTTTTTTCTGTTAGCTTATATCATGTTCTACGTGGTGCCAAAGGATTGTGTGTTCCTGCAGTTTGTTTACGGAGATAAGTTATGATTATGAAACTACAAATGCCACTCAGGTCTATTTTCTGGGTTTTCAATGCCAAAATTTCAAGTTAGAAATTTCCAACGACTTGCACTGTAAACGTAATCAATTTTTTGTTTTACAATGAAATTTTATGAACTTGAGGAGGGGTAGTTGAATCAAGGAAAATTCATGAAAAAGGTCGATTGAAAGTATTGTTTATTTCATACTGAAAAATGAGAAATTTGTAGTTACGTCTCTTTAATCCTAAACCCTCGAATTGTACCCTCGAAAATTACAATTTTGTGTGTACATTTTATCCATCGAATCTCAACTCTTTGGCCCCGCTTACCATTTTTTGTGACCATTTATTTAGTCTTGAATTTGGTAGTTTCATACCTACTTGGCCTTGAATTGAATCATTGCAGTTTCTTGACTGTGACGACGCAGTGATTTCACTGATTCCTAATCTCCGTAAGTTGTTTACGGACAACAGACATCGTCTGTTGGTCACATTATCGAACACGAGGTTCAGACACCAATAATCATTTTAGGAGCAGATCTAACATCAGGGCAAATTGTACAACTCGACAAAATGACAAATCAATTGGTGGTTGTTTACCAAAAATGGTGAAATTGGCTGCCTATTTGAGACAAACATCCGTAAATTTCACGGGCAATAAAAAGACAGTTTTACCGTCATTCATCAAGAGTTTTTCTGGGCTGTAACTCACGTTTTATAGCCAAATCAAACAGGTTCTTTGGTAAGAATTTGGTGTTCTCTGCTTGTACGATCAGGCCCGAGAGGGGTGGTTGGGATGTCAGCTTCCGAGCTGCTTTGCCAGTTTCTATATTGACAACAATATTGACTGTAGCTCCGCTCGTTTGTAGTCCGGAGCTGCACTAGCAGTCCTCAAAGTACTAACCCTTTATCATTTTTCCCCGTTATTCCACATGATAACCCGTGAGGTCACAAAATCTCGCGCTGCTCAGAGTAGTCCGGGACTGACAAACGAACGGAGCTATTATCTCCACAAAAAAATCGCCATTTTTCCGCTTGGGAGTTTGGGCGAAATTTTAAGATTTTGTTTTTTCCAAAGGGAAAAATGTTCAGTTTTAATGCTACAAATAATGCTACGACAAAGAAGCGGGAACACTAATCTGTTTAGCCTTGTGGGTCGATTTTAATACAGCCTTTAATACATTCAAGTATTGATCACACCGCTCAAGATCTAGTTTTGAGTAGACTCCGATGTGCTAGAACTCATTATTTGAAGAATAAAAAGAAAACTGAAAGTCTCAACACGTACCCAATATTCAGAATATGAGTCGCCAATATTGCAGTAAAGCTCAGCAAAGCAGTTTATTAGAACGAACTACCTATACGTATTTCAGCTTTTTATTGATATTGATACTTCAACTTCATCATATAGAACTACTGCGTACGAGGTATGGGAGAGAGGCAACCCGAGAAACGAAAAAGGAGCAGACCGAGATAAAGATAATTATCCTGCAGGTGGTCTTCAAAATTAAGAAGCTCTCACCGTGTTCAGCATAATTTGAAACGACTACATCCTAGAAAACTCAAGAGAAGCAATTGCCCTTTACTTTTTTTTTTTTTTTTTTGATATATTCGTTGAACCGAGATATTAACTAGAAATTTATATGCATGAAAAAAGTCCTGAAAGTGGGATGGCGTGATAAAACAGTGTTAACAAATCAAAAACAGCAGTAAAGAGGGAATGTTGTGTAAATGCTGTACCTAAAAACTGTGAACTTCTCGCCTTCTTGCTAGAGAACTTTTAATTAAGGAAGGGAGGGGGGGCGCCTTGCATAAATCAAAGCATTACAAGAGCTCATCTTTGCCTCCCTACCCTTTACTTATTTAGACGCTACCAAGTATCCTCGTGCCCTCGTAAAAGTCACTGGATGTTCTTAGCAAGTTACTTTATTCAAAAGCATAACATTGCTGAGATTAATTTAAAAGTTTTTTTTTTATCGAGGAGACACGAACGAAGTTTTTTTTAGTATGTACTTTCAAATAAATTTCCCCAAAAACAGAAGTTTTGATTATGAGTCAAATAAAGTCATATGCGGCCGACGCTCATTCGAGAAATATTGCTCATGTTTTACATTTAACAATCGTATCACGCACAGAAACTAAGCTCATTGCGCCTTATACATGTTCAAAGCTCCGTTAATAATTCCCTTTTGAAACGAACTGAACACAATGATAAATGATGCTATATTTTAACTGTAGCTAAGACTTTCCACCTTTAGAAAAAGAGGGGTAAAATTGAGCGAAAATTGAATCACGTCTGAGCTATTTGTATTTAATAAAAGACATGGACCTATAGAACAAGAACACCGGGCGTTCAGTGCACCCTCCCCCCCCTGGAGATATTGCTACTTTGTAAAGCCCCATAAATTATGGTCGATAAACAATAAAAAAGCAAAAACTTTCGCGTACCTAATCAATAAATCATTTCGCTAAAGTTTTTCAATGTTTTGTTATTATGAAGAAAAAAACTACCGATTTATTAGTTCTTTCTGAAAACTATAATCTCTGGACCACGTCTGCTGTCTAACCATGCCTTTGCACATAGCACTTTTGTTTCAATGTCCCCTTGTTACATTTATTTATTTAATTAATGAAGGCCATGATCACAAAAGGGGAAAATAACTTACCGCATGAATTCATTGCAGGAGGCAACCACGAATGAAACATTTTGAAAATAAGTATAGATGGTATAAAAAAAGGGGTGCTGCTCAATTACCTTTGTGTCACTATTAAAGTGGTCGCGGAGGAAGAGAAATGGTCCTCCGCCCCAAACGAGTGCAAAAAGGCTACGGAGGTATAGCAATGTTCATCCTTTTCCTCTTCACCAGTGGGGTCCCTTCATGGCGGCTGGCAGAAGTATACATTTTTGAAAAGAAACTTGGAAAGGGAAGGAAATCGCAAAAGCAAGGTGGTGTTTTCTTCTCAAAATGTTCTCCCTTTCCTCAGGGAGGAAGTCCATTTGAGAACCTTATCTAAAGGTCTACTCCTATCTGCTCGTGTTTAATGCATGCGTCAACTCAAGAGTGGTTGGTAAGGGGACAGGGTGGCCTTTTTTTCCCCTCTGCCCTTCATTCCACTCATTCCTTTTCCGTTTAGCTTTCGAAAAAGGAGAGCTACACCCTTCCCTTGAATCCCCACCATTGCCTTTTTTGAATTCTCAGTCTCACAGAATTAAATTCAATGCCACAACGTCCTTCTCCTCCCTTTTCTTGTTTCTTTATTGGCTCTTTTTTTTTTTTTGAATCACTTGGATTTTTCAGATAGATACTCCCAAACCCTTCGACGAATCAATCTAAAAGCTAAAAACACACAAAAGCTATCGGATCCCTTTACATCCGAGTTATTGATAAATGACTCTGACATTTTGGAACACAAAGGGTAGGGAACTTGAAAACTTTCCTTCACTGTTTGGAAATCATTGGGTTAAAGGCATTAAGCAAAGGCTCGAATGGTGTACAGAACCATGGCATAATTGTCTGCTGATACTACGCAGGAGGAATTGGACGGTTCGTTAGCGCTGGCAGTGTTTCGGCTTCTCCTCGCTTTCAGGCTATCTCGAGTAGAATTTCAATTAATACGTTTAATTTTCGAAAGTTTCCCTTTGAAAATCAATACCCGGCAGGCTGTTTTCAGCACCGTAGCATCATCTCAAAATTGATCGCGGGAACGTTGTTTCAAAGGCAAATCAATATACAAGTAAGAATACCTCGATTTTGCAGTCTCTCTTGATACACCTTTTGATTGGCACTGGATGACGCGAGCACTGGCTCAACTTTGATAGATTCAGGATCCAGATCCCCCACAGTTGACGAACACGTGAGATTGATGTAATAGCCTGGCTCTTGGAAATGACCTCGTTCAGCGAGAAATCTGAGACCGATTGCTGCTGAATAGAGACCTTCGTCGTTCTCAGCCACTGGATACCTGTCAGTTAACCAACTGTCAGCCTGAAACGTGAAGATAAATAAAAAAATCATAATTTTTCGACGCAATTTTCAACTTGATTGGTTGAATTTTAAATAAACGAATTAATCCGGGTGAGAACATAAAGACCCGTCCACACTCTGAAACTTATCTTCAAACTTACTTGTGCAAACGGGTTTTAACCAGCAGGTTTATGCTGCTGCTGGGGTAAACCCGCTTGCGCAAGTAAGTTTCAAGAAAAAAATTGAGCGTGTGGACGGGGATTAAGCTTAATAAGTTATTGGTTAAGGAAAACAACGTATTTGATTGGAAGACTGCATTCGTACTACAAAACTGTCCAATGTGAGTTGGGGTATTCATCTAAAACTAATAAAACAGAAATAGGCACGGCCTTGAAATTGTATCTCTGGCGTTGAAATCCCGCCTCCGCCTCTCAATAGTTTCGTACGGGGCCACCAATTATGAAAACTTCGTTGGCTAACAAGACGTGCCCGTTCTCGACTCAGTAAAGAAGTAAGATGCTAAAAACCGCGTTTATTTGGTGACGCGTGCGGGTAACGGGACGGAATTTTAGTTACCTATTGGTTTACCAATTGATTAGTGAGGACCCTCATTATTACCTGTGCACTGCACACCTGTCTGCACCTGCACCTGAATAATTCAGTCAATGAACTATCAATCGCCCGTTTACTATGCTCTTCTTAATAGTAGAGTATACACACTTTTAGAGCTGTATAGTTTGTAGTACTAGTTTTTCTAATAACGTATACGTCGACGCCTCGACGGCCGTTTCCCGCTCTAAATGTGAGGATTCCCTACGCTGCCGAGTTAAATTTGAACGCAGATGGATTCGAGCTATAATATAATTTAGAGAGTGCTGGTTAGCATCAAGGAATCAAATATCAAAGTGAAATCCTACAAAGAATTACACTGAAAAGCCTCTTGTTTCATCATACGAGAAGGGTATCTAGAATGAGAATGTGTGTGTGAGCGAGCGCGTGTTTGAATTCAAAATTTATAATTTTACTTCCCTTTCAAAAAATAATCTTTGTGACGAGCATACATGCCGCCAATTTTTCAACACAACACCATGAATGCCTAATAAAAGAAGGACGGCCGTTGCATTTTGATGAGCATACGATGCAAACAGGAATGTGACACAAGTGCTGGTAAAAAAACTTCACTGCGAAGAAAAGCGGTGATCATAAGTGTGTGAATTCGGCATATTTCACTTCTACTTTAAGAACGGAATAATCATTACCACTATCCTTTTTTTTTCACTGTGACAAAACTAGCCAAGAGCTTGAAAGAAAAAGTACGAGGTTGTAACGGTGAACCGCCAAGAACTTGAAAATAGGATGTCTCTATCTGGTCGTGATAGTGAATTATTGAATAATTGTGTTGAACTGTTATAATAATTACATACTACTTACCATTTCACCATTAATGAACCAAGACAAATGAGGTGCAGGGTTTGACGCACCAGACGAACAATTCCCAGTGATGTAGTCACCGACGAAATAAGCAGATAAGATGCCCGTTATTTGGGGAGGCCTATCTGGATAAGCTGAAACATAGCGTGAAGAGAAACAATATTTAGCTATTATAGGATTTAAGCAAGAAGGAAAAATCATTAAAGAGGATGGTTAACGAGACGAGGGGAGGGTGACGAAAATGGGTTCTTTCCCTATAATAACGGCTACAACAAAGCCGCTGTATACTTCATAACGTTTCTCTACGAAAGGTCAACGTTAAACATGCCTTTGTTGTCAACAGAGCTACTTGATGTTGTTGTCAACCCTTCAAAGCCGCGAATTTAAACAACTTGTTGCTTATAATTATGAGGCTCGATCCCTCCATATTAATAATTCCCTATGCTTTGTTCATTACAGATCATTTGAAGGCTTGCTATTCGAAGAAGTTTTTTCCGCAGAGAAATGCTGTGTGTGAAATTAAAGCTGTTAGAAAACACTTGTTTGATGGAAAAAGAGGACAACTTGGAAATTCAGCCCAGTATTAACCCTCCTCTGCTACGATGCGGTGGCATACTCATGAGCTACGGTGGTCAAATATGATATGACCCATTAAGTTTTTTATGCTTCCGGAAGACAAAAAAATATATACGAATTTGAACGGACACCGGATTCGTGTTCAAGAGGTTCTGAAACGTGAAAAATGCATCGTGACCCCCACCCCCCACCATGAGGACAAGCGCAATATTGCATTTTTTGAATTAAATGCACTAAAATTCAAAATAGTGGGGGGGGGGGTAAGAAAACCAGTCGTTGAATATAATTATAAGGTGGAAAATATCCTCTTCATCATTCTGTTCGCTGCAACGCAATCGTCAATTTCCGATTAGCTACCATAATCTTCGTCCATTTCTCGCTCGAGTTCTTCATTGAGCACTTCAGAAGTTCAGAAGTCCAAAATTTTCTTTTAGACGCCATTTGCCACTGTGAACGATATGATCTGATGGCTAACACACCTGACAAAGAAATTGGTAAGTAAGACGTCATAAATAATGGTTTTTATTATTGCGTAAGTAAAAACAACTGGAAAGTTTCAACTAAATTTTTGGTAATTTTTTGCTACCTTGGGTCAAATATGACCCGAGTGAACTTTCAGTCGGCTCAAACATTAAAAAGGGCATACGTTAAGCGGTTTAAACGAGGTAGCGTCTTCCTCACGACTGATTAGAAGGGTACTTGAAGCCTTGAACCGGAAAGAGGAGTGGGGGCTTCACTATGCACAGAGAAGCAACTGCATGGGTCGGATCTGACCCAACCGTAGCAGAGGAGGGTTAAGGGCCTTTAACTCAAGCTGATTCCAAAACTAATAAACAGACAATTTTGTGCCATTTCAGTGGTGTGCTTCATTATAACGTGCGACGAAAATTGTTGGAGTTAAAGCAGTTTGCTTGAGGAAAACCAGAGATGCGTTAATTGTGAAAGGAACTCGCAATGGATACCATTCCACTATTCTCTTAGAGTTCTCAATGTGTGTACTCAAAAGAAATGTAACCTCTGAAAACAATCAAACTTCGCGCACAACAAACACAGAAGCTTTTATGGGCACACTATCCATTGGTGGTGGTTTTTCCTAGCTCAAAGAATTACACAGTGTTATGGAGATACCAACCATGTCTAGCGACACTGAGGGCCGTATTCAGAAACCAACCTTAACCTTTACATCTCCTTTATGCGTTTCAAAACAGATGACATGTTTTTATAAACCGTCACATTTTTCAACTCCTTTAGTTAAGGCTTCGTAAAGGAAGGTTTCTGAATACGGCCCTAAAAGCTTGTACACACGGAGACATTTATGTCATGTCATGAAATTTTCAATATGTTCGTGTGATGGTACTGTGAAAAAGTATAAAAACCATATGCTTTCACGAAAAAGCCAGGAAACCGCTGGAAAATTGTCAATAATTTTCCCCTTTACCATCTCCATTGTAGAAACTAAGCCCAGAAATACGACACCGACAAGGAACAAGAAACCAGCTATTTAGCCGTGAAACCGTTAATTATGTCCGAAAATATGAATTTTCCTGTTCACAATTTAGTAGTGGGCATACTTTTTCCCCCGGCACGCTTTCATTCGATCAAGAAACAGAAAACGTTCCTGCTAGAATCACGTTTATCCGCCAAAATACTTGCACTTGAAGCTCAGAAAGACTATTTTGACTAAACTGTGGAAGGTAACGACGTTGTGAGCGTTCAATGGCTCTTGAAAATTAATTTTACCCAGGAAACCTAAAGCCCGCGACTCACGTGCAGTTTAGACAGTCAGTTTGAACTGTTCAGTTCAAATTATTTGAGGCATTTCGCCTCAGCTAAGGTGAACTGCACAGTTAAACTGTACAGTTCTCAGTTCAATTGCTAATATCCGACGATTGTTTCCGCCGTTTCAACCATTCCTTGCACCACTGCCTGCGTCTTTTAGGTTGGTTACTTTCCTGATGAATAACTGCACAAATTAAACCGAGAACGGCAATGCGGTCCTGCTCATTGGAATCCATTATGTTAACTGAAGAATTGAACTGTACGTGTGTGGGGGACTGAACTGAACAGTCCAAACTGACAGTTTAAACTGTGCAGTTTGAACTGACAGTTCAAACTGCACGTCAGTGGCCGGTTTAAAACCCCAGAAGCTAAGTCATGAGTCATGACTGTGTGACTGCGTCCATTTCCACCAAAAAGTCCGCTTGAAAACCTTACCATTCGGCTGCAAGAAACATGGCATTTGAAACTGAAAATTCAATCGCCCAATCAATTTGTATGGTAAATAGGTGTAGCTTCTGAATCAGGAAAATTTGCTTGTTTAGTCCCTTTTGATTGCCCCTTACCCCAAAGGGGTGATTTAGACCTACACCGCTACGAATTAATTTAGACTTGAAAAATGTTTCTATGGTGGCGGAGGGGGGGGGGAGCCTAAAATACTACTTACTATCACGAACTCCAGTAAGAAAAGTCTCGAAATCCTGCATGAACACATTGGAAATACCTCCCAGTAAATTATTATAAGGAGAAGAAGGGTGAGTGCCACGGATTTTTTGGGTTCCTCGTGGGTAATTCCTTAATTTTTCGTCCATGTTTTTAAATAATTTTCAGTAGAAATACCATTCAACAATATCTTAAGTTTTACCCTCTCTCCCTCACCACGATAATACTCTGAGGCCACGAAACTTGCCGCAAAATGCTCAATGCGCAATGCATGATTTAGCTTCAGCAACCTACTATCAACCACGGCATTGATTATTTTTCTCAGCAGAAACTTTGTCCTGGAACCTGTGAATTTTAACATTCATATCAGAAAATTGTCTATTCCTCCCCAGCATCAACTCTTTCGGTTCGCAAATGGATTATTACCCGCGAAACTGACAACTCGGGGAAACTAGACTATGCTCTATACAGAATAATGTGATTATTTGACCAAACAAGTTGCATTTTAGTCTCAGATTCGAACTTTTGGACGCTCTTTAGGAAAGCCTGGATCCGCTCCTGCCTGCCGCTACCCTCCCTTAACCAATAAATAGTCTAACGTAACCACCCTTAATGCCCCTCATGGATAATTACCTCGAACAAAATCAAATAATTCAGGCAAGAATTGGTGAAGAGGGAAATTTTCAGGACATTTCTGTCTAGAAATATGTCACTGTTCAAATCTTCTAAAATGTCATGACTGATATGTTTACTTGTTGCATCTTACGTGTTGTCATGGAAGCGACGTGTTGAAGTGCTCCTCAATTTAATGATTCAAGAGAGGGGACAATTAAAATACTTCAAAGATGTGCGAAAGATTCCTTACTGAGCAACTCCATTGACTTCAGAATGGGGATCACAAAAAAGAAATAATTTCTTTATTTGAACTAACCACAACAACGAACAAACCTAAAACTTCAAATTTAATTTTTTTAGACGTTTTGAACCCCAGCTTCAGTAGATGTCATGACATAAATGTCTCCGTGTGTACAAGCTTTAAGGCACTATAGAACACGAGAGCTGCAACACGCCAATCAGCGCCATACCAACGATATATAAAAGAACTGGATTGCTCATCACTGCTGATAAAGAATAGCCATCAAATAAGCTCCCATAGTGGATGAGAGGGGTGGAGTTTTTTAAATAAGTGCCATGTTGCCATAACTACACAAGGAGAGGGACAGGGTGATTGTTTACCAGGGGAAACCTGCCCCCTCCACGTCCCTCTAGACCACTGTGAGCAATCCAGCGAGAGGTCCCTCATATGATTATAATTATCACCTGATCTCATTGACAAGTAGGTTTTTTTACTTATTTCGACCGCGTTTGTTTGCTGTTACGATGACAATTTTTTTCATTCATGATACTGTGTTTACCCTAACGACTGGGGGACCAAATATGGCGCTGAAATCCGTGTTGCATTACCTGTGTTTTAAAGGTTCTCTCGTGACATTTAAGCATGATTGAATCGAATCTGGACGAGCCATTGAACGAAGCGGCCCGGTAGTGCCTATGTCTCACAGGCGTAAGCAGTTCGTAGTGTGACTCATTTTCTGTATCATTTTTAGATGAAAAGAGTATTAAAATGACAATATTTGATGTCGAGAAAAGAAAACTCACTCCCACTAAAAATTGTTTTATTATTTCGTGACCGCGGTTTCAGCTTAACGCCATCTTCAAACTAAACAATCCAACCAAAACACGAGAAACAATCAAAAAACTTAAAGTTTACATCAGACGGTCAACAACTAAACAATCCAGAGAAACAACTAGAGAAACAAGCGTAACAACATGTGTTTATAACTTGCCGAGGCAACGAAAAAACAACAACTGACAAGATACCGACTAGAATTAAATTGCCAATGAGCGCTCCCCCTCTCTCCCCTACCAGTACATAAGCTCAAGGCCGAACGCTGACAGGGGCCGAGATCGAACGATTTAATTTGGTTCAAACATCCATCCCCGTATTCCGACGCATGACGAGTTACCTCCAAGAACTCCATCCATGTAAGTTTCGATCCTTTCTTTTGGGCATGCAAAAGCTTCACTCCGCCCTCTGAAGCATCAAATGGCTGTCCAGTGGCCAGCAAGTGGTTCTTGAACTCTGAAGGGCGGGTCGAGGGTGGCAAATGTTCCCGAAGGCGCACTCCAAGCTTTCGACCAGTTTGGCCCACATACACAGCCGACTCACAACTAAACCACAAGGCGTACACCCCCGACTTCTCGAAAATGGTGACTTCGTCTTTAACCCTAGACAAATATGTCCTGAGAGATGCCCACGGTTTAAAAATCACCCTAACACCAGTTCGTCTTATAGCTGTTTCCAACTTTCTTGATACATGCCCAAAAAAGGGTAGAACGACAAACGACATCCCAGAATCATTCTCCGTTGTTCTGAGACTTGCTCCAATAGTCGACAGCGCCAGCTTATTCCGTCTTCTCCATAATAGCTTGTCGACTAACTCCTCCGGATAGCCATTATTTCGTGCCATGATCTTTATCACCTCCATCTCCCTTGCAAAACGTTCCGCCGACAGAGGAACCGTTAGCGCGCGGCCGACAAACCAGACTAGCCCCGCTAACTTGTGGCCCCATGTGTGCCACGAATCAGTCGGTATGATCGTGTTCGTGGAGGTCGGCATCCGATAAATGTCGAATTCTACACTGGGAAATCGAGTCGGTTTTTTGGCTCGGTCAAAGTGAATACTTGGTTGGGTTAACCGAACTTTTTGACCAAGTAATGACCGTCTAACTGCCTTGAACCGGAAAGAGGAGTGGGGGCTTCACTATGCACAGAGAAGCAACTGCATGGGTCGGATCTGACCCAACCGTAGCAGAGGAGGATTAAGGGCTTTTAACTCAAGCTGATTCCAAAACTAATAAAAAGACAATTTTGTGCCATTTCAGTGGTGTGCTTCATTATAACGTGCGACGAAAATTGTTGGAGTTAAAGCAGTTTGCTTGAGGAAAACCAGAGATGCGTTAATTGTGAAAGGAACTCGCAATGGATACCATTCCACTATTCTCTTGGAGTTCTCAATGTGTGTACTCAAAAGAAATGTAACCTCTGAAAACAATCAAACTTCGCGCACAACAAACACAGAAGCTGTTATGGGCACACTATCCATTGGTGGTGGTTTTTCCCAGCTCAAAGAATTACACAGTGTTATGGAGATACCAACCATGTCTAGCGACACTGAGGGCCGTATTCAGAAACCAACCTTAACCTTTACATCTCCTTTATGCGCTTCAAAACAGATGACATGTTTTTATAAACCGTCACATTTTTCAACTCCTTTAGTTAAGGCTTCGTAAAGGAGGGTTTCTGAATACGGCCCTAAGGCACTATAGAACACGAGAACTGCAACACGCAAATCAGCGTCATACCAACGATATATAAAAGAACTGGATTGCTCATCACTGCTGATAAAGAATAGCCATCAAATAAGCTCCCATAGTGGATGAGAGGGGTGGAATTTTTTAAATAAGTGCCATGTTGCCATAACTACACAAGGAGAGGGACAGGGTGATTGTTTACCAGGGGAAACCTGCCCCCTCCACGTCCCTCTAGTCCGCTGTGAGCAATCCAGCGAGAGGTCCCTCATATTATTATAATTATCATCTGATCTCATTGACAAGTAGGTTTTTTAATTTATTTCGACCGCGTTCCGCGTTTGTTTGCTGTTACGATGACAATTTTTTTCATTCATGATACTGTGTTTACCCTAACGACTGAGGGACCAAATATGGCGCTGAAATCCGTGTTGCATTACCTGTGTTTTGAAGGTTCTCTCGTGACATTTAACCCTTTAAGGTACCGGGGGTCCAAATGAGTTTTGGGTCTGGACGTTTTATGTACCTCATATTGGACACCTAGTTGGAGACTGCGCTATAGATGAAATGATCTGGCTTTTGAATCGGAGCTGGTTAGAACACGTTTATGAGTTGAATAAACTCCAACTGATAGTGGTAGGACACGTTTTTCCCGGCTTTTTGTGCGTTGTGTCCAACATAGGGAACACTTTCGGGGTTTTCGACGCCATTTTGTTGTGGTTTTCAGTGTTTGTTTGGTTCAGGAAGTTAATGTCAATGAGCTCGGCGGAACTGGCAGTGAGATTCTTCCAATTTTTCGCTGGTAACTGGTAATTTATACTTCATATTCTTAAACTGAGTGCCCCACAAAGTGCAATTATGGATTGTTAACCCTTAACTTCTTGCTGAAAAATGAAAAACTGCTTCACCGTGCATACCCTTTTTTATACTTTATCTCTTCCTAATTTCATGTGAACGAGTTAATTGATCTTTTAACGAATGGGTATCGCATGCTGAAAAGGGTTTTAATGGATTGATATGCTGGTAAGGAGCCAATTAAGTTCGGCCAAGAAAAAATTTCGTGGTAAATCAAGTTACTTTAGACACCGTTAGATTTTTCAAGTATCGAACGCTTAGTGTCCAATATGAAGCACTCCTTCCACGTGGTTTGGGTGAAAGGTGTCCCGAGTAGGGCCCACTAAGAGTTAACTACATTTTCCTAGTCGCATTTGTTTGTTTGTAATGCCAAAATGTTCAATTAATATGTCGCTAATTTATGTTTCATTGTTTGGACAATCACCTTATTTTAGTATATTTTTGGTCAAGTGTTAACAAGTTGAAAACAAATTAATTCAAAATGCTTAATTTTTTTGGACTGCATGCTATGTGTCTCGTGTAGCGAACACCATTAAATTCTCTCTGCAAACTTTGTTAATGAATTTATGGCATAAAACTTCGTTTTTCATGGGTCACAGAGTGTATTAGAGTCAATTTGAATGGCTTCTGACGCGATTTTTGAAAAAATGTCGAGGGGTACTCCCGGGGTATAAAGCAGGTGTCCAGAATACGACGCACTAAGACTTAAAGGGTTAAGCAAGATTGAATCGAATCTGGACGAGCCATTGAACGAAGCGGCCCGGTAGTGCCTATGTCTCACAGGCGTAAGCAGTAGTGTGACTCATTTTCTGTATCATTTTTAGATGAAAAGAGTATTAAAATGACAATATTTTTTGATGTCGAGAAAAGAAAACTCACTCCCACTAAAAATTGTTTTATTATTTCGTGACCGCGGTTTCAGCTTAACGCCATCTTCAAACTAAACAATCCAACCAAAACACGAGAAACAATCAAAAAACTTAAAGTTTACAGACGGTCAACAACTAAACAATCCAGAGAAACAACTAGAGAAACAAGCGTAACAACACGTGTTTATAACTTGCCGAGGCAACGAAAAAACAACAACTGACAAGATACCGACTAGAATTAAATTGCCAATGAGCGCTCCCCCTCTCACCCCTCGCGTTCGCCCAAAAGGCCGAACGCTGACAGGGGCCGAGATCGAACGATTTAATTTGGTTCAAACATCCATCCCCGTATTCCGACGCATGACGAGTTACCTCCAAGAACTCCATCCATGTAAGTTTCGATCCTTTCTTTTGGGCATGCAAAAGCTTCACTCCGCCCTCTGAAGCATCAAATGGCTGTCCAGTGGCCAGCAAGTGGTTCTTGAACTCTGAAGGGCGGGTCGAGGGTGGCAAATGTTCCCGAAGGCGCACTCCAAGCTTTCGACCAGTTTGGCCCACATACACAGCCGACTCACAACTAAACCACAAGGCGTACACCCCCGACTTCTCGAAAATGGTGACTTCGTCTTTAACCCTAGACAAATATGTCCTGAGAGATGCCCACGGTTTAAAAATCACCCTAACACCAGTTCGTCTTATAGCTGTTTCCAACTTTCTTGATACATGCCCAAAAAAGGGTAGAACGACATCCCAGAATCATTCTCCGTTGTTCTGAGACTTGCTCCAACAGTCGACAGCGCCAGCTTATTCCGTCTTCTCCATAATAGCTTGTCGACTAACTCCTCCGGATAGCCATTATTTCGCGCCATGATCTTTATCACCTCCATCTCCCTTGCAAAACGTTCCGCCGACAGAGGAACCGTTAGCGCACGGTCGACAAACCAGACTAGCCCCGCTAACTTGTGGCCCCATGTGTGCCACGAATCAGTCGGTATGATCGTGTTCGTGGAGGTCGGCATCCGATAAATGTCGAATTCTACGTCATCTCCGTTTCTGATGATAGACAAGTCCAAGTTAGTTCAAGCGTCCTCCCGATTCCAACTCTGCCTCGAATTGAATGCAGCTGTCAATCCCATTCAGAAATTCCAGACACCCATGCAAATCAAACCCGTCTGCGCTAATCATGCAGAAAACGTCGTCCACGTACCGGCGCCAAAACACGATAGGAGGCCCCCTTGATGACACTCCTATTTTTTCAAACAATATTTTCTCAAACTCTGCCATGTATATTTCGGCTAAAACCGGTGAGAAGGGAAAACCCATGTGCAAACCATCAGTTTTATAATAATTCTTATTAAATCTAAAGTATCCATTAAGTAAAACAAATTTCAACAACTCGATTAGGCACTGTTTCTCACTAACGTCTAAACTGCTACTATACCAACAATCATCTTCCTAACCAGCTTTGAACAGCCCACTGCGGGAATGCTGCCAAACAAATTCTTTACATCAAAAGAAAACATTACAATTCCTCGGTATATATCATTAGGTAGTGTTGACAAAGTCCTAACTTATCTCTATAGAGTTCTTAACAGAAAACTCGCCCCTCTGAAACCCTAAAACCCTCCTCAATTCACCTTCCAGAAATGCGGAAACATCATAAAGAGGACTGTTAATGTAAGAAACAATAGGACTGATTGGGTTTCCTGCTTTATGTAATTTAACCACTGCGGAAAGACGGGGAGCCTGACAATTCATGGGCAGGAGTCTAAATAACATTCCTTTTGGGACTAGGGGGTTGTCCTTCAATAAACTTTTTAAAGTGTTTTTTATTCGTTCAGTAGGGTCATTATCTATTCGACTAGCAACACTTTCCCGCAAATACGCTTCGGTCTCAAAAATATAATCCGTTCTGTATAACCACAACTGACAGTATAACCAAAGCTTTGCCCTTATCACCACTAGTCACTACTACCAGGTCATTTTCCTCAATCTGCCTCTTAAGGTGCCTAATTCTTGTTGGGCAAACAGCCTTACGCCTAATCTCAAGACCATTATTAGTCAATATTCTACCACATTCCTCTTTAAGATATCGTGGCAAAGAGCTAGATGTATCAATAGACGCTAACATTTCAAATAACATTCTCTCATCAATTTCCTCTTGCTTTGGAACATATTTCAATCCCTTACCCAACAAAGACAATTCTTCGGAGGAAAAATCATGGCTAGATAAATTAACGACGCGCTCCGCAAATCCAAACGGCATTACAATCTGCCCGCGTATGCTCTCCTTCCCATCCACACTATTTCCTACCTTGTCATCCTCAACACAACTTACACAACTATAAAAACTCTCATCTAATTCGAGATCATCCGCCGGTAAATTGCTATTGCTTACCCCGTATTCACTACTACGCTCAACCAGTTCACAATTAGTTGCATTGGACGCTAAATTATCAGTCTCGCTCCTAACATCAGAGAACATCGCAGAGTTCTGCCTAGCTGCAAATTTAGCAAGTCTCTTCTCTTGAAATTTACGCTTATCCCCCATCCTGTTGAAAACGTCAAATCTCACATAATTGTCAAAAGAATCAAATTCAACACTGGTCAAATAAGTCGTCAAAAGGCAATGGGTATAAAATAAGTAAGTTCTACAAGTATCCGTACGGAGTAATGGTGACGTAACTCCTGTTTCAGAATAAATAATAGACAACTATCGGATTGAAACTTTGATCTAAAATTCTTATTTTCAATCCTGGACTGAGCGTAAGTAGGAAAACCCTTTAACGAGATACATTTTTTATTGAAAATAATGTCCAAATTAGCGCGTGAGGACTTTATGAGAAAACGATGATAAAATCTTTTGAGCGATTCCCCCTCCGCCTGCTTCAAAAACTCCAACGATTACGTCGTGATCCTGTTGAACTGCATCGTCTGGACAAGATTTAGTCCATTCAAAAGGGGAATTGGCCGGGACAAACGTATAGAAGTAGTTTTGTCAACGGATCTTGTGTTTCTTAGGGTGCTGAGTCCGAATCTGAACTTTGCCAACAAAAAATCGGTCGGCTGCATGTAAAATCGCAAAAAAAATGGATATTTTTTGACTTTTTAAACTCAATCGGTTATATCTCTGGAACTAAGTACTTTTCGATGATTGCGCCCCTTTGCATTTTTGAAATAGACTAAGTTTGCGACTATTTAAGCCCAATTGTATCTCCGTACGACTAATGGTTCCTGAGATATGACTCGTCAAAAATTGACCATTTTCTGCCGCTGACGGAAAATTGGCTGGAGCCTGAAGCTGGAAAAACTGATAAACGCTTGGTGCAATCTCTTTCAGATACACATCCTTCCATTTCCTAGAAAAATCCTGAAGATTCCACGTCGGGTGTTGGCACTGCAAGATCTTGAATTTGGATTTGAGGGCCCTTTTGGTCGGATTTGGTCGGTGTAGACTAATAGTTCTTTCGTTCTTTTAGGCTTAGTTTGATGACCACAAAAAAAGCCATAAGTTCCCATTCGCGTTTTTCTTCGATCGCATGGAATAGCGGAAGCCACGTGAACAACTATGCCAAATTTAATAGGTATGCCTAACTTTTTCGATGGCCAACGGGCTTTATCGAAATCAAGGATACATATTGAAAAATGGCAGAGAGGATTATAAACGCACCCATCTGAAGAACGTTTAGCCAAACTGGGCACCTTGCGTTATGAACTTATCTCAAAAAATTGTCTATGGATTGTTTAGCGAAAATATAAAGAACAATATTTCACGCAACTTCCAATGAGAAGGCTTATCAGAATTTCTTCCGTTGGACGCGAGCGTTTCATAATAAAAAAAAGTGTGCTCTTTTAGGGTTTGTCGCCTAAATTACCCTAAAATTGTGACGAATGTGCCTGCTGTAGTAGAGGAGACGTACCTAATTGCTCCCTATATAGAGGTACCTATGTGAATTGGGTAATTCGGCCTTCAAAGAGAGCAGCAACATGGCCTCTTTCCCCCTAGAAGCTGCTGCCCATCAACACTTGTTACGCACCTTGCAGGTCCCAAGTGCTATACTTCATGAGTGCTTCCATGTGTTTATTTTCACTATTGCTACTGCTTTCTTTGGTTAAGAATCTACTCTACATCACTAGCATGGTGTTAATTGGCAGTAGTTAGAGTTTTTAGATAAAATTCGGATTCAGCACACCAGTTAACACGGATAGAAACGGACAGAAATACAGGTGTACAATCTCGCTTGAAAATGAAATGGCAAACTTATGTGAACTACATCAATTTCGACTTTGGATGCATACCTCACTGAAAAAAACCTTGAAATCGGAGGTTTTTGCAGTTTTTTCGATTTATAGGCTGTAGCGTCTCTTGTCAGGGTTAGGGGGTTTGAAATTCCGATTAAGGACTTCCAAAAACACAATAAATGAGCGGGAACCATGTTTTAAAACCTATTACAAGCGATGGCGTGGTGATAACCCCCAAAAACACGATATTTAAAAATCCACTCAAATTTCGGCGTGTTGCCGGTGTTTTAACGTTGGGCAAAGTTGAAAATCAGACTCAGCACACCTGAAAACATTAAAATCAGTCATCAAACTTAGTCCCGGTGTTTTTTCCTGTAACTACCCCTTGTGGTAACTTGCTTCCTTGACTACTACTTGCTTCATAAAAACACCACTCGACATCCCGGAGTTTAATATTTGGAAGCAGAAACGGCGCTCTGTGATTCTGCCTGATGTGAAAATCCCAGAAGTCAGAAAAGCGTCAGGTTTGAGGGTATGATATTGTTTGACGACTTTATGACAAGGTGAGGCTAGAAAATTGGCATTGCAGGGAAGGGGTAGTCTTGCTTTTATGAGAGAATCGACAAATAAGCTCCTCAACCTCCGCTTGTCCTCAGCTAATCGTCGTGATATTCTCTTTAAAAATAAACTTTATCTTTCTTTAAAAATCAACTTTCCTGAAAGCCTGGGGGAGGGGGTAGCGACGATTTCTTCGAACGCTAAAAATCAATTGGTTCGTGCGGGGGTTAATCAGTATTAAACTTATTTATTCTCATTCTGCGAGATCTGTTTTTTAGGCAAAAAATAAATGAAACAACTCCCGAAGACGGTAGACTGTTCCGCCGGCCTAGCCCGGTAAACGATCCTCACGTTTTTTTCAGCCACCAAAACTCAAAAGACATGAAAGGAAAAAAAAAAAAAAAAAAAGCATACTGTAACCTTGAGGGAGTTGTGGGACAAGAAGGGTAGCTACGATAGTGAGGTAGAGTAGAGGGGGGTTGGTAGCATCTCGAGTCCAACGAATAATTGAATAGAATCCAACTTTTCAAACTAGCCGCAGCACAGCGCCACGAGGTGGAATCCTCATTTCAACGAAAAGAAAACTGCTATTAATAAGGAATAAGTTCTTAAAACATTATGAAAGTGTTGATGAATTCCTACGCTTTAAAAAAATTGAATATATATATTTTTTTAATATTTCTTTTTTGAATATTTCCTCAAATATTTACGGTGAGAATAAACATTTTTATCGAGGCTACGATTTTTTAAAAATGAAAATTAAAAAAAAATTGAAATTTGAAAAAATTGAATCCATAGTGACAATTTCGCAACCTCAAAGATTCACGAAAAAAAAAGAAAAAAAAAAAAAAAAGTATATTGCATTTTTGACCAAGATAACGTGTACCGAAGCTTTCGTTGCGGGGGAACCCCCCCTCAGATTTTTTTTTCCAAAAAGTGAATCTATACGGACAATTTAATTGGTTAGAAATAGCTATGTGCCAATTTTCATGAAATATCTCGGTTTCATCACAAAGAAATAGTGTACCTAAGCTGAGGAAGCACCGTCAACAGCCTTAAGCGACTCTAATAACAATTTAAATCAGGATAATTTTCTGATAAACAAAACTATTTTTTACTTTGAAAACAAGGATATTTTTTATAACAACAACAATAATAATAATACTACTAACACCAATAATAATACTACTACTAATAATAATAATAATACGCGGGAATAGGTTAAACTGTCCCGACTAAAAATATATACGTATTAAATTTAAATTTAAATTAACTCCATAAACTTCAAAAATCTACAGGTGTAGAAAGTAGAAACTAAAAACAAATATGACTGCAAATAAAATTCACATTCGATTTCCAAGAAAATAATTCAACCTGCTCAATCATCCCAATATCCTCTCTTTTCACTGAAATTAGTTATAATGTTATACAATTTCTGACAACCGATGCGTTATTCAACGAATCCCTCCCCCTTTCGCCAGTTCGTTGACAATTAGTACCATTCTCTTCCCGAAAGAGAGTGACAGGGTAAGAGAGCTAAACATGATTGATTGTTGAGGGGGAAGGCCGCGTTTTCCCATAGAAGATAACCATAACGGGAACATAGTCACCCCTTCAATTCCCGTCCTGGAATATAACTTTAAAAGGGTGGGTGATGGGGACGCTCCAGGGCTTCGAAAAACGCTAAAAAAGGAAGAAGTTGACAGGTGAATGGAGGATGAGCCGATAAGAGTCAAAATATGTATATTTTATACCTTTTATGAAGTCCATTAGTGTCATTTGAAAATTAATGTTTATCTTTATGATCTGCCCTTTTCGTTGCATAACAGGGCTTTGGTAAAATGGGGGAAAACTGAGAATGATATGTTTCTTTCGTGCAAAATGACAAAAAATGCTTCAGACGGATTACAGCTACACAGGGTGTTCGGAAATTAGATGCTCAGAGAAAATGGCTATGGTGATAGTACACGTCATTTGCGATCAAGTTCACTCATTGACGTTTGTCGAAATTCGGCTTTGCTTCCGAGTTATAACTCATTTTGTGTATTTTCTACTAACCCCTATGTTTTTCCGATAAATGCCCTCCGCGCGCTCATCAACAAGTGCTAGACTCATTGGAAAGAGCACAAAATTTCTTTTAAAATGAGCTATCAAATGGATAAAATGATCCAAGATCGACTGTGGTAGGGCAGCCGATTTCCGAAGGAATCTTGTTATTCGTATATTTCCACACATTTTTCATAGGCGATTTTCACCTTTCCATCAAATAAAATTATTTTTTTCCATTCATTGGAAAAAATTCTTCATTTAGACGGATTTGATATTTCTAAACACAGGGCTACCCACTCATTTTAGCTCTTCCAGTCAATCGATGTATTCAGTTCTTGATCTAACGTTTTGCTCTCCAATGCTCGCGTCGTCTTTGAATTGGTGGGTGACGGACGAACCTATGGGCTCTCATCACTTCCCCATAATGATTCAATTGAGAAATAAAGGGATTTACCCGTCTATTGAGTCTTCATTAAGAAAGTGGCAATCGAAGAAATCCGATTGGGAGGGTTATAGAATCACGCTAGACAGTTCATACACTGACAACAACGGTAGCACATCATATGAGAAATTTGTTTCGGACGTAAACGCAGCGTGTGAGCAATGTATTCCTTTACGTAGAGCGAACGCCGTGAAGCTCACCTCCGCAGTTTGGTGGAATACTGCGTGCACGGAGGTCATTGAGCGGAAAAGGGAGGCCTTTCAAAACTTCAAACGTCAGCCGTATGAATAACTTTTTTGAGTATAAAAAGATAATTGCCAAGACGGAAAAGGTCTTCATAGCCGCGAAAAAATCTTCGTGGAAGGGTTTCTGCGACAAGGGTTTCTGAGACAGGGGTTTCTGCGTGGGGGGGGGGGGGTTGTAACACCCCCTTATCAGAATTGTGGCGACAAATCAAAAAACTAAACACTGTGGGACTACTCAAGGGCAACACACCTTGTCTGATAAGTGGATCTCTGATTTTCTCGGGAAACTAGCCCCAGATTCAGTTTCCTTACCTCCTCTACCACAATCCCCAGATGAATATAGCATTCAAAGCATACTGACTGAGGAAATCACCATTACAAAGCTTGACTCTGTGCTCAAAAAATCAGTAAACACTTCTCCCGGTCTGGACCGCATTGACTACCTTATTATTAACAACCTCCCCAACTTGTTTATACACTGTCTTTTGTCCATTTATAATTCAATTCTTAACAACTCGGAGGTACCTCAGGACTGAAAAATCATTGCATTATGCCGATATTGAAACCCGGCAAGCCTCCCAACAATTGTGATTCCTATCGCCCCATCTCTCTGGCCTCGTGCCTATTAAAAACATTTGAAAGGATTCTGAAAAACCGATTAGAGTACTGGGTGGAACACAATAATGTCCTACCTACAAGTCAATTTGGTTTTAGGAAAGGTCTTGGCTGTTTGGATAGTGTTGCACATCTCGTCACAGACATTCAGACTGGTTTTACAGGCACGCAGTCCACTATTGCCCTCTTTCTCGATGTGTCCGGTGCATTTGATAATGTTAGGCTCTCTGCCCTGCGCTCAAAAATGGGGTATATAGGCTTTCCTAATAGGTTGGTTCGTCTAATAATTTCTATTTTCGAAGAAAGACGAGCCGAACTGCTAATGAATAGCGTTCTGATGGAACCACGCATGGTGTGGAGTGGACTATCCCAGGGAAATATACTAAGCCCTATTTTATATGACATCTACATTTATGATATTGAATCCGTACCTACTCCCTAAAAATGTTAAAATACTGCAGAACGCCGGTGACATCTGCCTCTAAACGACGAGTGGCAATAAATTCCTAAAATGTCGCTAAATTCCTGTGTATTTACCTGGATAGAAAATTAAATTGGTCCCATCATATAAACTACAAACTGAAAAAATCTGACAAATATCTTAATATTTCACGACTTGTTTGCCACACGCGTTGGGGGGGCTGATCCTCATATCGCTCTCACTTTTTACCGTGCTACGATCAGATCCCTATTTGACTACGGGTGTGTTTTATGGTCAAGCTGCGCAATCTTATCTTCGTAAGCTAGACGTTGTCCAACACAAATCTTTGAAGATGTGTTTCGGACTGCTGAAAACAACACCAACGAATGTTCTGCTGAATGAAGTGGGTGAATACCCGCTTAATATACGTAGGGATGTAACGGTAGATAAGCTTCTACTAAAGACAAAGGCCTTATATCCTCTATGCTTTGCTAAGATATTTCATCTCAACACGCTTAATCAACCTCTAATTTCTGGTACAAAAAACCGTCCCCCTTACTGACAGAAAGTTTCCTCGACCTCACAGAATCTCAAATCAGGTAAACCCTCTTATTAAAATCCCTTTGTTTTCTATGAGTGAGTAATCGTGGAAATTGATTCGAGGAAATTTGATTCCATACAAAATTATAAAATCGAGGCAAAACTGACCCACACTATTGTTGACATATAACAAATATCTGCTGAACTAGGTAGAATGAATGAACGTGTGTCCCTCATGTGGATCCCATCGCACTCCGAAATCCTAGGAAACGAAATAGCAGACCGCCTGGCGAGGAACCCCGTGGTGGAGGACTTATGTCACAGTGTAGATATTAGATTATCCTACTTTGAGTTGTACTCGAGCATTTCTAACAATCAATTGCACGAGTGGAATCTTAAATATTCTTCCACACCGACCGGACAATTTTATAAAAGTTACGTTCCTTCTGTATCATCTAGCACGTGGTTCAAGGGCAAAAATGATTGCAAATACTTTATTCCAACTATTTGTAGATTAAGACTGAATCACGGCGTTTGCCAAAGTTTTTTTTTCAAAATTGGAGCAGCGCAATCTGCCTTTTGTCCGACATGCAATGTAGATGGAACTTTGGAGCACATTGTTATGTCCTGCAGCTTATTCGCAAATCAAAGGGAGCTCATATTGAAAAAACTTCAAAATAAACTCTCGAATCCTTTTAATTACACTTGTATCCTCACCTCTAATAATTCCGACGTTTATCTCGATGTGTACCAACTTCTGAAGTCTGTTCGCTGCGTAATTTAAATGACCTCGAAATTATAAACATTCCGGATGACATATTGATACCTACCTACATGATTTACACCTGTGGCTGTATGGTTTCCAACACCAACGCCAATTTAAAAAAATAATAATAATTGTTATTTACAATCAACCAATAATAGTTGTCGCTTCGGATACCAGGGCTCCAGGGATTGAAAGTTTATAGCTTCATACTAGATCACAGAAATCAGTAGACGACGCTTTAATTCTCGGCTTCACATCAGGGCTGTCAGTAATTTCCCCGTTCAGCTCTCGCCCCCCCCTCCCCAAATTCTGTCACCAATCCATGCCAGTGAAGGCTCTAAAGACAGAACTCGAAAAAAACGAACAAACCAATTTATTTTATAAACAAAATAGGCAACAGGGACATAAATTCCGAGCTATAAAACATTTCAGAAGTTTTAGGTCAGGCGTGTTCCTAAATTCATCGATGGATTAGGTTACAAAATTAACACATAATAATGTGAGGGACGGCTCAATCACAGTGGACATTTTTAGTCTTCCAATGAATTTAGGAACTCTCCCATTATTCAAATAACGCCAGCTAGCATGTTTACTCTCGAATTATAAACGAATGGATGATTAACAAATGAGCAATTTAGAGGCAAGAAAAGCACCGCGCGAGTGACCGAGAAGGCAGCGAATATTACGTTGTGGAAAATGTTGGATTTGGTGGGATTTCAAATACGCCAATTTTGTTAATTTAAAAAAAAAAAATCCGAAGGGTTCCAATATTTTATTTATTTACACGGAAAGATTGATCCACCCATCCTCTCTTTCATATATCGACAAAATTTTTTTTTTTAATGTGAAACTTCCTCATTACTCTAAAAAATCCCCACTTCAACGACGGATTCCCCATTTTTCCAATGGTGTTCCGAAATCCCCACATTAGGGAAAAATCCGCACACCTGGCAGCCCTGCTTCCCAAGCACCTGTTTACTTCTCTTTTTCCACCTTTCAAGTTTTTTTTTTTTTTTTTTTTTTTTTTTTTTTCTGATTTTGCTTACTCTCTCTGGCCTTGTTCTTCACTTTCAAGGGAGAGTTAAACAGATAATGTCTCAACCCTCTCAGTTTAGCCCTATTCTTTACATAACGGAACCAATTCCTATTTATAACTGGGCTCCAAGCCTAAATATTGTATTCTTGTTTCAATTGCCGGGGTATATTATACACTTTCTTCACATTTCGTTTCTGAAATTAGTGGAACCATCTTGAACTTTGGTTTTGGATATTCACGCCTCGCTTCGACTTCGACTTATTTTAAAAAAGGCGCTTGAGATCGCCAGACAGGACTCAAACGCGTGGCAAACACACGCGTGGTTGGAAAACGACTGGCGAGGCAACGACCAGTGCGTTACGAAATCAATAACTCCATCAAATTTGATTCTAGATAACGCCATGAGCGAGCCTTAAAAATGTAAATTTACAAGACTTACTGTAGCAGCCGCAGGCCTTCTTTCGAAAAATTGGATGGCGATGGTGGTTTTCTAGTTTATTGCTTGCGAATAACCACTTACCACAACTTAATGGCCGAATAACTTGCCAGTCATTTTCGAGCAGTCCAGAGGTGTTTTAGCTCTGTTGAGTAAAAATAGCGTTAACGCTCAGTTCATCCTAGCTCTTTCAAATTCGGCTCTAAAATTTACCGCAGCAAAGGTCTTCGGTTGCCATCAGGTGGATGGGACAATATCACAAGGTTATTCTAATGCATCAAGATTTATAGCGTTCCCCATTTGCACAAAATTCTGCAACGGGGCTATTCATTTCCACCCGTCTTCTCTACTAACATATGATTTAATTCAGTGAAGACGGGTGGAAATGAACTGCCCAAATGCAGAATTTTGTGCAAATGGGGAACGCTATCAGTTAAAAAATTTAGTGGAACAAACACCATAGTCCAGACAAATTATAATTTCAC
This sequence comes from Corythucha ciliata, assembly GCA_038030265.1. NCBI lineage: Eukaryota > Metazoa > Arthropoda > Insecta > Hemiptera > Tingidae > Corythucha > Corythucha ciliata. The sequence continues at coordinate 36,189,328 of CM075941.1, forward strand.
CTTGCAAAAGGTCCAGTAGCATTTTTATTTTTTTATCTTATAGTATATAGGTAAGGCGTGTTTGAGAAAAACATGTAAATTCTGAAACCCTCGGCACAACTTTTGGCAGCCCGATAACTGCAATTTTTCCAGTTTTTTTTTTTTTTTTTTCTAAATTTCCCTTAAATGATCGGCTTTAGAGAAAAACTTCCCGTACAATGCAGGTAGGACATTTAATTTCCTACATGTTTTGCACTCACAATATTTTTCTACGACCAATATGGAGCGCGCTACAGCCTCTCGGACCGTTTTTCATGTAATAGTTGAAAGTCTTAAAGTCTTTAATCGTCTTTGGTCGTTTTCGACCAAAATATTTTCTGTGAGCTACTGTTTGCGCGCTTTAAAGAACAGGGAAAATGGGTTTAATTTGAGATCTAAAAAGAAGGGGAAAGAGATAAAACTCCTTAGCCCTTTGTTCCCCCTTGTTCATTCCTTCATAGGTAGTAGGTTTTCCCCAGCCAATGCGTAAGGTGCTCAGTAGTTTGAAGAGTGTTAATTTGGGTGCAAATTTAATCACTTCTGAAGTTGAATGTTGTGGCTAGAAAGGGGAAAAGGACAATCGCTGAATTCAGTGTCGAAACCACCTCACCCCCTGACCTTTATATGCCGGCATCCTTTGGTTCCCTCCTTCCTTTTTATAAGCAGAAGGGACTACGGACAACAGCGATCACTGAAAGGTAAGTGGTCGTCCTTTTATTTTCCACCCAAAGCCAATCAAACGGTCCTCCGGAAGAATTATCAATAATTCAATTAGAGATTATTGTTCAATCATTAACTTTTTCTTGGGGCTGGAATTCGCCACCCCAGCTACATTTCTTGCCGTCAACATTCATCCCTTTGTCTTTCCCAACTTTCGAGCCCCCTTCCACAACTCGGTTGAAAATTTCAAAATCACTTTTTTGGGGGCAAGCTGAAACCTTGGCAAGTCGGCTCATCGTCGTTGTCAGTACTCGACACACCGCAGTTGAGCGTTTATCACGACACTTGCTTGCAAAGGGATGGGAGTGAGAGTGTGAAATGGGTGGGGGTACTGGAAAGTGTGGTTAAATGAAGCTCAAGAATTTCCAACAGAATCCACTGGAAATTTATTACAGCGTCGTGGCGTGGCTTAAGGCGTTAAGCGTGTGATGACGCGGGGGGGATCCACGGACCGTTAACGGACGCAAGTACTTTTAAATTCTCACTCAATCGATCCCCCTCCCTGGCTCACCAACTCCGTCGCCTGGCGATTTGTTTTTTCACATTGCGTGAAAAGCCACTGAAGACCCCAGTCAAAAGCTCTTCTTTGAACTCTTCGACACCGGATTGCCGAACACTTGCAAGCAGGGGTCATGGGAAATCCTCGACTGGTGTGTCGAGTAGTGACAACGTCGAGGAGCCGACTTGCCAAGGCCTCGGCTTGGCCGAAAAAAATTGATTTTGACATTTTCAACCGAGTAGTGGAAGAGCGCTCGAAAGTTGGGTAAGACAAAGGGATGAATGTTGAGGGCAAGAAATGAAACTCACAGAACGTATTTTTGGTCGTAAAAAGGCGATTTCAAGGCTTCCAATCATTATCTGAAAAATGGTCCCAGAGGTTGCAGCGCGCTCTGCGGTTTTGATGAGTTATAATTCGTCCTAGCACCTTAGTTATTGAGTTGTGATTATTTTTAGACTACTCATATGTGTCAGGATAAATTGCGAGAAGCCTCAAGAATGAAAAGGCGTTTGGAATGGCAGGTGAAAGAAACAACAAAAAAGCTCGCCATCATAAAGAAGTTGAGACAAAAATCCAGACGTTTAGGAGCCAGAATCTCGTCCGTAAAAGCCTTATGTCGACATCTTAATACGAGAAACTTGATTGACAGAGAGTTGGAAATGGCAATCGGAAATCTTCGTGACTTGAGAAAGAGCTATTTCTGAGAAATCCGAAGAAGGCATGCTCGCCGAATCTTCGGGCTTTTGCTCTTACACTGGATTTCTACTCACCAAAAGCGTACAGGTGCATAATAGTCTACTCGCGGTATTATTAATAATTGACGAGAAGCTAAATTATTTTTCATGTGTCCAGATATGTCAGGGAGACTTTCAACATGAAACTTCCTCATCCTCGGACCTTAGCTCGCTGGTACACTACGGTTGATGGAGTTCCTGGTTTCAGCAAAGAAGCTCTCAAAGCATTGGACGCCGTCAGTAAGGGATCAGACAAATTGATCTGCGCTCTGGTTGTAGATGAGATGACCATAAGGCAAAAGGTAGAGTGGGATGGTAATAAATGTACTGGTTACGATGACATTGGCTAAGGATTTGAAAGAGGGAGGATTGCCAAGAATGCTTTTGTTTTTATGTTGGTTTGCGTGAATAAGAATTGGCGATTGCCTTTAGCTTATTTCCTTGTTGACGGGATTGATGGCGAACAGAGATCCAAACTTGTGAGGCATTGTATTAATCTTGTGATGAGTAGGAACGTCATAGTTAAAAGTTTAACTTTTGACGGAACCATGGCGAATTTTAGCATGGCCAATCACTTAAGTTGCAACATTTCAAAGTGCGAGTTGAAAACTCATTTTACTTTGTCAGACTTCGATTGCGTCATACATGCCATACCGGACCCAGTCCACATGATCAAACTTGTGCGGAATTGTGTGGGTGAACATAAAGTCTTGATAGATGGCGAAGGAAGGAGGATTGAATGGGACCTCATTGTCAAGCTAGAGTCCCTTGACCAACAAGGCAACAAGGCTTGAGTTTGGCCAACAAACTCAGAAGAGCCCATGTTGAATACAAACTTTAAAAAATGAATGTTAAGCTGGCAACGCAAACATTGAGTGCGTCAGTAGCAGACGCTTTGGAGTGGTGCCATTTGAATGAAATAAAAGGTTTCGAAGATGTCGAGGGAACCGTATATTTTTTAAGATTATTTAATAGGTTATTCGATATTTCAAGTTCGAGGAACATTAATCAACAATATGATAAAGCCCCAATGAAGCCATCAAATATCAAAGATATCAGGGGCTTTTTGGAAGAAACCGATAAATATATTTCCCAATTAAAAGAGATAGACAACACTTTAGTTTGCCATGGAAAAAGATGTACAGGCTTTGTCGGCTTCAGAGCTGCCATTAAGAGCATTTTACGCATTTACGAAGAAACTGTTGAAGCCAATACACCCTCCTTGAAGTATCTTCCAACGTACAAGTTTAGCCAAGATAACATTGACTTTTTTTGATGGACTTTTTTTTGCGGTCTAAATTAGGTGCCAATAACAACCCAACCGCCAAACAGTTCATGGCAGCCTTTAAAAAAATTCTTATTCACAAGGAGATTCATTGTCCAAGAGGAGCCAACTGCTTTCCTCTTGAGCAAATGGACATTCTTGTGAGCCAAAGAAATCCCATATCGGCCCTGCATCACACGACCTATCCGACGACTTGAACTTAGAGATTGAACATAACTATGCCATGATATTCACCCCTGAGAATCTCAGTCATTTTTCAAAAGAGGTTATTGGATACATTTCTGGTTTCGTAGTGAAGGGACTAGAAAAAAAATTACGCTGTATTACTTGTCTGGGAGCCCTAAGAGACGACAAAGCTGTCCAGTCTTCCGTTATTTTTGCAAAAAATCGAGGGGGGGCTGATATTCCCGTCCGAAGATGTAGTCCGAATCTGCTCAATGGTCGAAAGCATGGTGAGGCATCAACTGACAATTCCATCACTGGGTCAATTTAACGAGCTCACAAAAATGATTATTTGTTCCAAAGTTTTGTCGTATGGATTGAAAAAGGCTATTTTCAAAGAACTTGAACAACACTCCCTTAACATGTCTTTTGAAGATAACCATATGCACTTTTTAATCAAATCTATTGTTTTAATATACATTCAGATAAGGCTGCATCATGTTACGAAATCTTTTTCCGAAACATTATATCCTAAATTGATAAGACAGCATAATTTAAAAACCACTTTGTTCCTAGGGCAGTAATTTAATTATAATGTGTGCTACTATTATTTTTAAGACGATATCCTGTATTTTTTCACAACTGATGACTATTAATCCTGTTTGGAATTTTCGTTTGCTAGAGCAGTAATTTCATCATTATGTGAGTTACTATTATTTTTAAGACAATATCCTGTATTTTTTTCACGACTGATAACTACTATTCTGTTTGGAATTTTCGTTTGCTATACGACGTTTTCCTTGGAATTACCTTGACTTCTGAAATATATATTTGTTGATTCTTCTTCAAAGCTATTAAAAGATTGTTTGTATAATTTGCATTGGATTGGTCATTTCATTGTAAACAAATCACTGAGAAAAAAAATGGGCACTTTCTCTGTTAAATTCAACCAAGAATTCTCTGTTAAGCGGTAGCACCCGAGACGAGGTCGGTACATTTAACCGATATGGCACATCTAGGTTAAAGCATGTCAAACTCTGTAAGTACGCATCTCGGTAAAATCGAATTTCGAGGTAACGGAGAATAATGGTGTACTCTACAGAGACTTTCTCCTACCATTCTCGGTCATATCAACAGAGAAGGATTGCTCATTTAACGTAGATCCCTCTGTGTAATCTACAGACTAAGTCAGTACATTACACGTACCACTCTCTGTCATATCAACAGAGAAGGATTGCTCATTTAACGTAGATCTGTCTGTGTAGTCTGCAGAGACAGTCAGTACATTACACGCACCACTCTCTGTTATATGAAGAAAGAAGGATTGCTCATTTAACGTAGATCTCTTCGTGTATTTTGCAGAGCATATAAGTGCTGTAGGTCAAAAAATGTCAACAAAAAAAAATGCACCAAAATTATAATAATAATAAGTTATTTTTATTAAACAATGTTCACTGACAAGCGTAATGGCAAAAGAAGAAACATATCACAAAAATTTCCATAAAAATTTTCATAAATATTTAATAACATTCCAAAGTTGCGTCATTGGTCACTTCTGGTGACAATTCTATTAAACAATAAATAGAATTTACTAGATTAAAGGCAAATAATTCAACACCATGAAAAGGTTTTTCTATAGGAGAAATATTTAAGATAATAACTGACAGGACAACAAAATCACAAACGGAAGTAGCTTCATGCCAAAATGAATTTATAAATCAAGTTAATAAAAAGTAAAAAAACAACTTTTGAACCACATACCTTTGAGAAGATGATCGTTTTTTGAAATCCACAAAAAAAAAAATGATAAATAATCGCAATAATAATCTATTAAACATATTAAACTCACGATACTAAACGACAAGCACGCTTCACTTCATCCAACACAAGACTAATAATGAACGCGACCTATGGTACGCTGAGCCCTTTCCTCCCCACTATATTTTGTTTTCAACAGATAATCCACCGAGAAATGACAAGCTATTACAGAGAAGAGGGATATTTAACCGAGTTGGCCTCGGTTAAATATTTTGCTCTGCCGATTTAACAGAGTTAGTAAGGTTGTTTAACAGAGTTGGTAAGGTGATTTAACAGAGTTGGTCTGTAGTGAAAAGTGTTGATTCAACATAGACAAATTTGTAGTCTGCCTCGTGCCGATTTGTCAAGATATTACTTTTTATTATGTAGACAATTTATGAACTTGTCGAAATATGAAAACATCCTTACGGAAGTGCACGGTCCCCCGATGCAACTGCGCACAGTGGGGCAATTGTGGCAAAAATGGGAAAAAACTAAATAAGTCGGAAACGAAGCGTTTGCGGCCATTTGTTGTTAGGAAGTTTTTTGTTCAGCGTGAAATTTAACATTGGATAACAGTCTTTGCCGCACATGATCATTGATTTGTCAATAATTATGTATTAAAAATTTAAGTTTTTATAGATGTACCCTACCAAAAAATTTGGTTTAAAAAATTTTCAAACATATTTCATACGATCTATAGCGTGAAATGAGCCATGAGCGAATACGCGTATTCACGAAAACGCTAAACTCAATAATAATAGAAAAATACGAAATTAAAAAGAAAGATTGGCGAAACCCCCACTTTATACGCTTTCTAAAAACGCTTTAAAACTTCTTGCTACAGAAATAAAAGAAAAAACTTCTCACTAATACAAAAATAACTTAAAACCAAAGAAATAAAATTCAGATTCTTATTGCAAAAATTATGCACAAAATAAAATGAAATTTGGGTAGTGAAACACAATAAAATAAAAAACCTTTTTCAAAGCAACAACTCCCGTATGTCCTCACTCATTGGCAAGTGCTTCTTTTTGGGTTCCGGCCTCAAACTCTTAATAAGTGGGTCTGAGGTCTCCAGTATCTTATGAAAAATGTCCTCGTTTGTAACTGTGCGAGAGTGCTTCCTCGCGTGATTCAATCTGAAGATTTTGTAGGCTTTGTTGCGACTTTCTTGCGCTTCTTCAGATAGCATTCCCACGGGAAGAGCTGCAGCTGTAATAATTTCTGAGCCGTGAACCAGCAATTGGTGTGCTGTTGAGGGCATGTAGTATACCATTGGTAAAGTTGAATGGCTATCTCAGCGGTTTCTTTCGCGTAGACCCCAAATTTAACGGCATCAATGTCGTGGTTGCTGTTGATCACATTTAAGATGGTACCTACCTAGTCGCTCAATCAAGTGTTTATCGATTTTTGTGACTTCTGAAGTTAAATCTGGGTTGGCGAAAAACCTCCGGGCAGTATTTACGATAGTTAACGTTTTATTATTAAAACGAAAAACAAGAAAAAACAACAATATATATATAGCAAATTTAACCGACCTCGGATTCGTGTTCTAGGGGTCCTGAAACGTGAAAAAAAGTATCACAACCCATATGTGCGACCATCAGGGCGAGACCAATAGTGCATTTTTTGAATGAAATGCACTAAAACACACATTTGGCTATTCTTGCATGAAAGTGGTTGTAGATGCCAGAGTTGTAGCTGGATGCAGATGAAAATTGTATAGCACAACCTCAAATGCATCTAGATAACAAAAATTTAGCATTCATGCAGGAGGAAGGCGGAGCTTTTTTTGTATGTGAACTACTAGAGGACATAATCACCTAATAGTTCTTGGCCTTAGGACATGAGTTTCACCTGCCTGTTTCACTTGATTGACGCACTCATGTTACTCTTAAGAGGTGTACGGTCACATTAACAACAAATTAATTCCATTTCAACAAAAACGGAAACCTGCGGAAAATAATTTCAATCAATCCTATATTGTTCATTTTGTCGACTTTCAACTTTGAAGCCCAATTGACTCATCATTTTACCATTTAATTGAAAAACGAGTATCTTATCTTGAACGAACGAAATTCTCACTTTCGAAAATACAGTTTTTTCCACCTTTGCCCCACTGTGCTGCGTGACAAAGTTTCCTTTGAAGGAAAAGAGGAAGAGGGAAGAAAAAGAGATCACAACCCAAGCAACTGAGTGAACGACAAATTTTGAAATAATGTGAACTACCATTTCTCAAGTTTGCCTTAGAAAAATCTTATTTTGGCAAAAGAGTCGCATGATTGGATGACAATGAGGGCCCTACTTTCGAGACACTGAAATAATCGAGCAAAAGTTCTACAGTACACTCCGCAAGCTGCCGGACTGTTTTTTGTAGTTAACAGAGTAGGTCCGTTGATTAGCATACTTTTGAAAACAGAGTACCAGTTGTTTTCACATAGTACCGCTGCGAATATCGGTTAAAGACAGAAGAACTTTATTAACAGAGTCACTAATCTCTGTAAAACGCATTTTTGACCGAGAGTTCACGGTTAAGTATAGTTAAGTAGGCGATTTCTATGCTGTTCCCACATAGAAAGTGCATTAACCAAGAAGGACCATGCAAAAAGTGCAGAACTTTTCGGTAAAACCAACCGAGAACTGCTTTAACATACCTCATTAACAGACCATTTTTCTCAGTTATAATTTGGTGTAAGTCAACTTGTCTTAATTACCACGATGTTTTTTTGTTAGCCCATCGCTAACTTCATTCCACTGACCAAAATGCACTAGGCTAGGCGGTTTACCTACTGGGGAATGCACTTGATTTCTTTACATGAACAATGACAGTAACTGGAGAGGAGGTGATTTGGGGTTTTACACCCTGTTACGACTAACATGAGGACATTTCGGCATGGGGCTGGTGGCAATATTAGGCTTTTGAGGTGCCTTTATCTATCACTAATGTCTCAAGGAAAAACAATGTACCAAATAATTGTGCATAGCAACTTTTTTATTCCAGTTTTGTCCAAGGAATAAGTGCATAGATAAACGCACCCATAGGGTCACCGCCCCGTCCTTAAAATTTGATTAAGAAGAATCTAGGGGGCCTATTCTCTAACCTAACAACAAACAATATTTTTTCGCCAGCTGTGTAATTCATTCATTTGTCTGAATAAAATTAATGAAATAAACACATGACTGCGAAAAAGGTAATGATTCGGAGTTGGAGAATAGGCCCCCAGGTACTTTAATAATTTATTTTTCTACATCCGAAAGTTTGGGAGTAACGAAATATTAGCAAACATGCCAAAAACCAAGCTAAAACTTAAGAAATAATATGTAAACTAAAAAAAAAAAAGGGATTGAAATATATTTGTATGGAAAGGCTCCGATTCCTACTGCCGAAGGGGCGTGGCCGTCACTCTTTGCATCTTCCCCTCCACGGCTTCATTTTTTCCTTCACGAAACCTACTACGTGTCATCTCCATAGTATTCTTTCCTCCTTGCAAAAGATGTAGGAAATTTAATGTCCTACCTGCATTGTATGGGAGGTTTTTCTCTAAAGCCAATGGTTCAGTTCAAGAGATGTTTAGAGAAAACTAAAAGAATTTCTGAAAAATCGCTGATTTCGGGCTGCCAAAAGTTGTGCTGAGAGTTTCAGAAGTAACATTTTTTTTTTCTCAAACGCTCCTTACCTACATAGACAAGATAAAAAAATAAAAACATACTGGACCTTTTGCATGGTAAACGTTATTTTCGGATAATTTGACAGGACTACCAAGAATTACAAAGGCAATTTCTCAAAAAAGTTGATGGTGTGGTGGCGTGGGGTGATAATAAGACATGCCATTTTAAAAATTCGACATACTTCACCTCTTTTTGTGTAACAAAAGTCTGTGATTACCATGATTTCACGAAAAAGTTGAATAGTTAAAAAGTGGGGGGGGTAAAAATAGGGCGATTTGCCAAAATTGTTAAATTCCTCAGTAATCGTGCACCGTCGGATTCCTATTTTTGACGGTTATCCTTCTTGTTAGGGACACTGATGAAGCGTCATGTGGCACGTACACTATTTATCAAAATTAAACACTTATAAGTACATCATGCTCTTTGATCAAGGCTTATCTCCTTAGATCAGAACATAGGACGTTCTCATTATTTTACCGCCATATTCCTCAGTAATTAGGCCGGAAGGTTAAATGAAAGTTACGCCCTAGTTCACCAGGGGCTCTCGTATAAATATTGCAGCAGGGTCAAGGAAAAAAGGTATTGAAAGTTTATACTATATAGAGCTCTTGCTATGCGTCTGTTTACTCTCCTTGATTTATCGCGTTAGAGCACGCGACTATCTTCCTTATTTCCTGCAGCAGCTGGGTCAACTTTTATACTGGCTGTTTCCTTCCCCAAACAGCCTGTCATTCATTACTCTCCCAGTCCCTTTCTCTCTCATCTTTTCTTAAAAACAACACAGAAGACCAGTCTCTCGTCTTTTTACTCAGGAAAGGAGAACGGAAGCTTTTTTCACTTCATAAATAACAGGTTGTTACATCCCTCAGTTTTTAAATTTGGAGAATAAAAGTATGCGTCCTATTTTACAGAGATATACCTGCACATAATACAGATTTAAAAAAAAACACATTCTGGAAATGACGGGATCAAGAGGTTTGAAAAGGGACAAAAAACTTGCTGTTTGCCCGTATAGTAATTAACTTTTAGGTAACCGATTTCCACATTTAAAAAAAAGAAATGTTCATCACCCCCCCTTTCCCCCTTGGCTAGAAAAATGACACTCATCTTCCCCTTTCATGTCTTGAAGGGGTAGTTAATTAAAGAATCGGACTCCTTCTGCAAACGAAAACTACGAGAAAAACGTAAAAGCAAAAAGAGGTAAAAAACGAACACTGATGTTAAAACAGAAAATATTCGAATTTGAGGTATAAAGTGGACTTTTTTCTCTCTCTGACGAAAGCACTCCATACAGAATTGCTTTATTATGGAGTGAGGAAAGGCGTGCCAGGTAAAAAGTTTAATAATACCCAAGGGTATAATACTACTTCTTAGATGTACCAACCGTATATCTTCATGTTTTTCTCCTTGATATCTGTAGCGAATGCGGGAGCCTCCGTTGAAACTTCACAGCGGTAAGCTCCACTGCTTTTATAGTCAACTCGAGCTAAGGTGACTTTATTCATGTCCGACGCAGAAGTCTGACAAAAATAAAAAAAAAAATAAAAATTAGTAAAGTACAAAAAATTATATTACTTTGTCATAAATTATGCCAGATGCATCTGGACACATTTACGTAAATGAACCCATAAACATGAATTATGTTATTAATTACTAAGGTATAAATTAGCAGAAATCTACGCTTATACCTAATGGAATTTAATTACTGGGGCGATGAGTTATTTGATGGTATGAGAAGAGAAGGGTTGTACAATGTTGAATTAGCTCTGTGGATATCAGCCTAGCTTTGATCTCCGTGATCTAATCTTGAGATCGCATGTAATGGGCGGTCAACCTGTATATAATTCAGTGCATAGTAGGAAAACTGATTAATATTTACCTCTTCGAGAGTGAATTGGTTTAACGCTTTGTTTTTCCCGATTGAGAAGAAAAATTGCTAGACCAACAACTGACGTGACTATAAGATTTATGAAAATGGTACATGTATTTCACAACGAGAGACGAAAGCGTCACTTTACGTGTGAGTTGTATTAAGCGAACGAGGCAACGCCGAGTTCGCTAGTTACTAACAACGAGCGCGTAAAGACTCTCCTCACGAGTTGTGCGAACGGTATTTTCCGCTTGACCGACCAAAGATTCACCTTGAACACAGTCGATGCCTACCAAACACGTCACGCCTAACAGTGACGGGAAAGTATATTATGACATAAGGCCGGAACGTCAACCGTTCCGGAAGAGGTTGACAGATTTAGCAATGAGGCTTTCGCCTCCGGTGGAAGCCTAATTGCTATCTGGCGACCGAGTCTGGATTTTTCCGGCCGAATGTCGTACGCTATTTTCTGGGAAAACTTAACAGCAGTTTAATCAAAAAGATCAAGATTTAAACAATTCAAATACTCCTAGAGGGAACTGGGGAAGGTTCCCCTTCGATTTTTAGTGTGGTGAAGGGTGGAGGGGCAGGGCTTCCTTTCGGGTACGGGAGGGTGGTGAGGATGCCGCGTTGCCAGGGGAGCCGTCGCGACGCGGTGTGAGGAGGGCTAAGGCGAGTGCGAGTGGACAATAATTAAATAAGTGGGAGCGAATCATGAGTAGAAGGGAAGCAGCTGGAAGAATAGCTCTTGAGACCGCTGAACTGTACTATAATGATGTGATTATAGTACGGTTTTCCAGAAAGTAATTTTTCGCACTCCATGCCCTGTAAGAAGTCAATTACTGTACTAGCTTAGGACGGTAAAGTTGTACTTTACCATGCTCAGTCCAGGAATTGTGGATTACATTACAAGACTAGTAAGTGGTGCATTATCTGCGAGTTTTCTGTTTGGCGGGCGAGGCTTGCCAAGGCCGCTAATTAAAAATGAGCGGGTATTGCGACATCATAGACGAGTGACGTACGTTATTTTTCGCGCAACCGTCGTCGAAGATTACCAAGTTTTTTTCTTTTGACAACAAAAAACGATGTCTTAGGCAGCGATCATACAGTGGCGATACGATATCGTTTCTACATCACTCTGTCACATTTTCATTTGTTTCCATCTGTTTCTCTACACATACCCTAGAATATCTTAATTCCACACGCTCAATGCCCCTTTAGCGTTTAGTAATAGACCCTATTCCGCACAATGGGAGAAACAATTTTATTCTCGCACGCCGTGTGAGAAAGTATTTCATTTCTGCACGGCGTGCGAGAAAAATCCACCAATTTCACAGACGGCTACTCTTCAACTCGAAGCGGGGAAACTTGACGTGAGTAAGGTCGAAGAATTATTTTAAAGGATTTTTTTAAATTTCGTATATTTGCTATTATATTTTTAAAATCTAAGGATTGTTAAGCATTATTTTTCAGGTCGTATGTGCTGCTCTGGGAGCAATGACTTTTTTTTGTACGCCCTCTCGACTCCAGATCTAGTAAGTCGTTTTTCCATAAATTTTTCGTCGTGGCTTCATTGATGAAATGGTGCTTTTTGAAAGAACGTATGTGTACAGAAAATAGCGTACGATACTCGAGCGGAATCTGCTCATTCCGAAGCTCGTACGATGTGCCGCCACTCAACTACGTCTCGTGTCGGCAATTCATCGTACTCGTGCGGAATGAGTAATTTGCTATATACGATACAACTATAGTTGTATCGTAATATACTATTTTCATCCTACTCGATGTGAAAACACGTGCTTTCATGACTCGCAACTGTCATAGTCCTGCTGGAGCCAGCCCCGAAAATGTACATGTAATTTGTCACAGGTTTTGAAGATCGGAACTCATTGCTTATGGTCCATTGAGTGAGAAAATGAACGTCTGCCATGCCAAAGCGGTTGCTTTCAAAGATGGCGGCCTCTTTGATGATACAAATTTTGCCCACCTCTGCACATACAGGGTGACTGGTACTTACTACTGGGCGAGAGGGGTGATTGTACACCCTAAATGCTACAATAGTATATGTTTTATTCTACTCGATGTGAAAACGCTTGCTTTCATGACTCGCAACTGTCATGAAAATACGATTTTCATGTCTAGGTATGAAAGTGTTTGCAAAAATTTGCCACCATGATGCGCTTTGGATGGCTATTGAATTTTGTTTCCCTTTCCTGTAGGGGTTCTTCTCGTTGCCACGCAACACTCATCTCCTCACTCCTCCACACCAACCGATATCGTTCCCACTCACTGAGACGTTGTCATTTTTGTCTAGATGCACTTTTATTTGTATTCTCTCAAGTACAGATGAGCAAACGTTTTCTTTTATTACACCTTCTTGTTTTATATTCAATACTAATTTATTATACAGAAAAAAAGAGAGACGTTCACGTCGCGTAAAGATTACTTTATTATGGGACCGGTTTCAGCTGCTGCCAGCCATCCCTTCAAAAAACAAAGGCAAGGCTTCCGGAACGATTTTTAAAAAAATCGATTATTTTTTTGTTATTGGTTCACGGTTCCGGAAGCCTTGCCTTTGTTTTTTGAAGGGATGGCTGGCAGCAGCTGAAACCGGTCCCGTAATAAAGTAATCTTTACGCGACGTGAACGTCTTTCTTTTTTTCTGTATGAAACCGTCGTCGCACCTCCGGCCTACAAACTCTTGGCCAGCATACTAATTTATTAATTTTTCCCCCTTCTTGCGAAGGAAAAAAAAATCATGTGTGCACCTTGGCAGAAAGGTGTATTCTGGGGCTCGAAAAATGGTCGTTATTATTTCTTTTTTTTTTGGCCGATGGCTTTTACAACCATGCCACCATGAAAATGGCACCTGAGGCTTTCTATACTTAATGAACGGCTGTCGCGTGAAAAAGGCCGTACATCACTCGTACTCGGATTCATCTGCTTTTTTTTTTTTTTTTTCAGAGGGCTTGGCTGCGCCTCGCCCGCCAAACAAAAAACACGCAGGTAAAAGTCCGCCTACCGTAGTTGTAATATAATATACTGTATCCGTCGACTTCCTGCAGTTGTTTTTTGCCTGTAAACTCAAGCTCAACATGCAAAAACAAATGTGAGGATGTTTCTTCTGAAACAGTTTCCCACAATGTTGACTCCGGTGTGGCACATCACCATAAAATGTACTCGCGGTCCTAAACCTTGCCGCACCTGGGGTGGAAATCTCTAGTCCCGAAATAGACAAGGTTGCCACCAGAAAAACTTATACTTAGCAAAGAAGGGTTTTTTATAAATGTTATCGGAAAAATTGAGATTTTTTCACTTTTAGCCACAATTAGCTCTTTTTCTCAATTTTAGTCGAGACTTTGCCTCCAGAAATCGCAAATTGGCAAATTCTCAATATTAACTAGGAATTGCACTTAATCTCAATTGCTGTGTTCTATCAATAGTGCACTATATTCATATTGCCTCAGATTATCTTTTTTTCTCAATTTTAGCAACGAATTAACATTTATTTTATGCGTAGGCATTTATTAGAGAAATTTCTAAATTTCAGGCAAGCATTGCCTCAAAAACCATGAACTGGCAATTCTGGCAGTGGAGTGATCGCATTTTGTCCATTTCTGCAGCGTATTAGCGACTTTCATTCATTTTTTGGGAGTGAATTAGGGTTTTCTCAATTTCAGGCTAGAATTAGCGTTTTTCTCAACTTTATCTGCGAATCAGCGATTTTGTTCACTTATAGCCGGGAACTGACACTTTTTTTCAATTAAGGCCACGACTTTGCCTCCAGACATTACGATTTATCGCTTTCTCACAATTCCAGCTGTGAATGAGCACTTTTCTCAAAAACCGCATATTTGCACTGTTTCACAATTTTAGTCGCGAATTAGCGCTTTCACTGCATTATTTTATCCATGAATTTGCACTTTTTCTCAATTTGTGATTTTTTCCTCCTGCATGAATTATCGGTTTTCCTCAATTTCAGCCACGAAATTTCCTCACGGAACCATAAATTAGCGTTTCTCGTTTTCCCAATTTTAGCTGTGAATTAGCGGTTTTTCTCAATTTTAACCTAGTATTAGAGCTTTGCCTCAATTTTAGCCGCAAATTAACGCTTGTTGTGTGGTTTTGTTGTTGTTGTTTTTTTTTGTTTTTGTTTTTTTTCAATTTTAACGACGTAAAGGTCAATACAGACTACTCGGACGTGACGTGGGAACACGCATTCCCACGTGTGATACGAAATTCTAGAAAAAGGCTTTTATTTGTTTATGTTCTCATTGCTCTGACGAGCACCAACCCACGTTGGATAATATTTCAAATCCCCCAGTGGGTGCTGCCCTCATGTGGCCAACGGGGAAGGCAGTATAATTTTTCTCCTCCCTATTTTTTTTCTTCATGTCCTGCCGGCACGCAAGTGAAATTGACCGGCGTAATTTAGTCGTTTTTTACGAGGCCTGGCTTAGACCTAATGGTGTATATTTTTTTATGCCCGCGCTGACCGTGAACTCATCCTCCTTTGCATTCCTGAGTTATGTGCTGAAATTGTGTCGCCGGTGAGTTTTCGTGGCTGTTCCCGAGCAACCGTATATCGTCGCCTTTTTACCAAGGGAACCTGTGTAATCGACGCTCTTGGAAAGGACAAGGTATTTTTAATTAATAAATTAATTAAACTGATGTTATACAGGGTGTACAAAAAGCGACTGGACAGAGAAAAACCAGTGAAGGGGCAACTCATTTCTGATCGAAATGACTATTTGCACTTTTCCGAAATTCCGCTTTGTTTCCGAGATATCCGCCATTTTCTGATTTTTTCAGAAACGGCTTGCTGCACACGCAATAATTGTTGCAATGGCAAAAATGATGAGCCCATTGGAAAGAGCACAAAATTGTCTATTTAAAGAGCCTATTTTTATCCAGATCAGGCGACATCTACTACGTTTTGAATCAACTTATTGGCGACAAAACTTGATTTTCTGACTATTTGACCATTATCACCATTACTTCCGGAATTAATTTTCTTCGCTAATAAGCTGATTCAAAACGTCTTAGATGTCGTCTGATCTGGATAAAAATAGGCTCTTTAAATAGAAAAGTTTGTGCTCTTTCCAATGGGCAACAATTATTGCGTGTGCTACAAGTTGTTTCTGAAAAAAACAGAAAATGGCGGATATCTCGGAAACAAAGCAGAATTTCGGAAAAGTGCAAATGGTCATTTCGATCAGAAATGAGTTGCCCCTTCACTGGTTTTTCTCTGTCCAGTCGCTTTTTGTACACCCTGTATACTATTAATTAAAAATACCGTCGACAGAAATATTCATTATATCCATCTCAAAACATCTAGATAAGATAAATTTCGGCGTGGTTTACCGATCAGGAGAAACGCCTGGAGTTTCGAGAAACAATGGACCTGGGTGGGGTTCGGCTTAGCTTATCCCTCGGAGTACGACTCCCAAAGGCGTCTACGTGGCGCAATTGGCAGCGTGCTGGACTGGTAATCTAGAGGTTGCGGGTTCAAATCTCGCCGGGGAGCCATTTTTTCTCGAAACTCGAATTGTGTTGGGCTATGCCCTTCCATCGTCGTCCGGATAACATCAGTTTAATTAATTTATTAATTAAAAGTATCAGCCCGTCTACATGGAGGTGGGAACAAGAGGAGAGAGAGAAAGGCTTTTTTAATGTAGAAACATGTGAAGCCTGTTTTTCCGCCATTGCACACCCACTGTTATCATTCAGCTAGATAAGGAACCTTTAAAGACGAGTAGAAGCATACGGCGCCATTTAATACCAGTTTATTTATTTACCAGTTTAATAAGAACGGTTGGGGGTGGCTTGTTGACAACAACAAAAGGTGGACCACAGAGAATAAAATAATCAAACCAATAACCAACCTTGAATTATTGTGATAATTTGCTCCAAAATTTGCTTATTTCTGTTGAAATGAAGAAAAAAATCCTATTCTCTTGTTAAGTAAATATTAAGATGGATTCAAAGATAAATTTGTTCAACTTTCGCGTTAGGAGGTAGAGAATAGGAACAAGATTGGGAAATTTCGATGCTAAAATAACTTTATTTCTGCCTTGAAACATAATTATGAATCAAGTATAATAATATAATACACAAAAACAATAATGCAGCAGAATTAGATGTACAGAAGCCTCAGTTCCAAGGGATAGGGAATCTATGAAAAAAAGGAATTGTGCAAAGATCCTCTCTTGTGCAATGGCCACAGTTTTAAAGTCGTTGCACTCACTTGTGAATGGCAAACGGACTGTCTGGATAGTTGAAATTGCGACATCCCGGAACACTACACAAAACCTTTAATGCGTGTGGCTCAGCGGCTTCATTTAGCCGTCTCAAATGTGATCCAGGTCTCATGGTGAAATCTGTGGGCTTGAAATGCCGAGAGCAAACAAATCGAGTTGTTAAGAAAAGGCCTTCAGCTAATCCTAGGGCCACACACCAAGCTTTTGCTCGATCAACGGCCTTCGGAAACCTACACACAGATTAAAAACTGAAAATAGAAATTTGTGACCACCAGAAATTTGTGTGGAGTTTGTTAACCATGCTATGAAGTGTACTTACGAATGAAAAGTGGTGTCGCTGTCTTTACTAGCGTGTTCTCCATACCAGAGCACAACACATTTCCTTCCACCACCCATTTTTCAATTCCCTATCTAACTAAACTATACTAAACAACCAATTAAAAATATAAAAATCGAAACATTCGCCATTGAAATTGAGAACAATGCATTAGGAACCTGATGATCGAATAAAAATAAAACACAAGAACAAGGGTAAGATGGCAGAGGGGAACCGAAAGGTTGAAGGTTTCGTACCAGGCTTCCAGGCAGCATAACCCGCCAAAGGCAACAAGTTGGAGGGGGAAAGGCACCAACAATGTGGCACCTTCACCCTCCTGTTTCAGCAATCCATGTTTCTATATCTATGGGCCCGCTACGTCTTCTTTTAGGTCTTTTGTTTTTTGTATTTACTTGTTTGTTTTTTTTTTTAATTGTTCTTCCTAATTTTGGTTTTAAATTGTACATTAGCCATAAAAACACAAAATAAGCTCTGTAAATTACGCTGAGAGGCGATTAAAGTTCTCTCTGTATCAGCTACGTCATTTTTCAATTCGCTGGCTAGAGTGTGTGTTCACTTCAGTTTATTAAGCGTCTGCGTCTTTGGAATCCGTGAAACCTATCAAAATGCTTCATTTTTCGAAGGAATTAACTTGATTCGTTGCATAGTAGACTCCACAGATGCATAGTACACAGCTTATGAACGGGGCTTTGAACATTGGTTTTAATTATTGTTATTATAATAATTAGGAACTTCAGCTGTGAAAAAAAAAATTCGCTCCGGCAGCTGGCGGTCGGAAAGAGTGCATTTCATTTCGTATACGGATACCCTTAGGCTCGGCGCACACTAGGAGAAAAAAGACGGCGACGCGCGAGTCGGCTTCTTTTTTCTCGGGGGAGAGACGACTCTCGCGTACGCGTCCAATGTGAAAGACCCCATATAGAGTTCTATGTGTTTTTGCTGCACGAGTCGGACGTTGACGCACGCGTCGGCGTCTTTTTTCTCCTAGTGTGCGCGGGGCCTAAGCCGTCCCAGAAGTAATAATGTTGAGACCATAACTTGTTTCGCTAATGTTTGACCCTCCCTCATACTGTTTGCTGCCCGGTTTGTTTAAGCTGAACTTAATAGGAATCAAAGGCTACTTCAAAATGGAATCATCGTACCGAATATGACGCTTCTAGAATCAACTGGTGATTTGTAGTGATTTTTTAACCATTTCGACCCCTATCCCCTCCCTCCACCAGGACCGATTTGGTACAAATGCAATACCGTTGGGGGTCTTATGACTACTGATTTTTGTGCCAAAGCGCGTTCCGCTAAATTCATTTCTACGAGAGTTATCGTGCTAACAAGACCGCACACTTACTTCCACCCCGGGAAGACCTCCCCCTCCCCCTTGACTTTTTCAAAAAATTAAAATTGGAATTAATGGCGACTCTAACACGGAGTATTCGTACTAAAGCTGTTATTTCTCAGCTTCTACTTCACTTTTTTTCCAAAAGTGAAGGCAGTATCGAAATCTACGGAAAATTTTCTACGGGATGAACGCAAAATCAATATTCTAAATTGTCAAAAACGCCTAAAAACGTAACGTATTCGTTGCGTTAATACAAAAAACCAAGAATTTGACTTCACAAAACAATTTACTGTGTCACCAAAAATAGCTCCACACGTTGTCAAACGACATAAAAACTTCTCCGTTTTCCCAGCTTTCCAACGGTGTACTCGAAAGTGGAATTATCTCCCTCCTTTGATGCGAAAATTCGAAAAGAAGCGAAAAGGCATACATTTTGGGCTAAAAATGTGAATAATAACAGGTGCGAAAATTCATTTGTTTGGCTCTCTTTCTTGAGAAATCCAAGCGCTGGCACAGTAAAAATTAAAATGAATTGCATTTGAAGAATAAACAACAAACAAACAAATTAACAAAATGAACGAAGGGGTGTGCGAATTTAGGGCGTCTGCTGGTTATTTTATGGGGGCTGGGCTGGGATCGTCGGAGACCGAAATCACCGTCTTGCTGGAAAATAATTTGTTCCCTCAGCTCTGGGTCCATTCCGTCAAGAAGTCGTGGCAATTCTACTTGCAGGAAATGCAGGTAGCCTTGCCCCGTTCCTTCCAAGAAGTGTGACGCCCTAAATTCGCACACCTCTTCGTCCATTTTATTAATTAATTTGTTTGTTTGTTGTTTATTTTTCAAATGCAATTCATTTTAATTTTACTGTTCCACCGCTTGGATTTCTCAAGAAAGAGAGCCAAACAAATGAATTTTCGCACCTGTTATTATTCACATTTTTAGCCTAAAATGTGTGACTTTTTCGCTCCTTTTCGAATTTTCTCGTCAAAGGAGGGAGATAATTCCACTTTCGAGTACACCGTTGTAAAGCTGGGAAAACGGAGAAGTTTTCATGTCGTTTGACAACGTGTGAAGCTATTTTTGGTGACACAGTAAATTGTTTTGTGAAGTCAAATTCTTGTTTTTTTTGCATTAACGCAACGAAAACGTTACGTTTTTAGGCGTTTTTGAGGATTTAGAATATTGATTTTGCGTTCATCCCGTAGAAAATTTTCCGTAGATTTCGAAACTGCACTTTTGGAAAAAAGTGAAGTAGAAGCTGAGAAATAACAGTTTTTCGGCGAAAAATACAGTTGCGCCTAAAAATCACTAAAAAATTATTACTCGAAAACAAAAAGAGATAGGCCAGTATCCGAATAGAACTTTTTTATCCCATTTCTGGTGTACTATTACTCAATTTTTCCTTTGCTACCCAAAACCGACCACCCTGTACATATCAAAGTCATATGGAAAACCAAGTCATTAAACTTTGTATTATTTGTATGTTAAAAAAATGAAGCGGTTCGTGGGTTGGGATTTTTGCTCCGATACGTTGCGCTGCTCTACTATGAAAGTAGATCACCCGCTAAATTCAAAAATTATACAAACGTTAAGTGTTGGAAAAAACATGTGGTATCAAGATAGATATCACGCTACAACTTCAAACCGAAAATAAATATAATAATTTTTGTATTTGGCGGGTTTTCTCCTTTTTTATTCTTAAGGGAGCAAAAATCCCAACCCAAAATAAAAAACATTTTTTTCCTCGAGTCTGAGGACTTGGTTTTCCATATGACTTTGATATATATACAGGGTGGATCCGTATAAGTGTGACAAAAATTTTGGGGTGAAACTACGTTAAAAGTTGAGTAAAATGGTACCTTCGGAAGTGACCTACGTCGATCCGTTCCGGAGTTATGATTTTTTTGGTGTTTAAAAAAGGAACCAATCCTTGCTTCGAAAAATCCGCAATTTCTCGGCTTATATCGCACCAAATCCAAAAAGTGATGTCATTTTCAGAAACTACGGAACATTTCCTTTAGGATAGAGGCCATTTTATTGCTTGAAATAATCGTCAACACCAAGAAATCTGGTATTTTTCCCATAAATTTACGTGTCCTCTAAACTTTTTCCGTTTTACGAAAAGTCGCTGTACCCAAACAGCTTTCTCAACAGGTTTTCGGTGTATCATAAAAACTTCCCCGTCTTCTAAGCTTCCTTTTGGCGTGTTCACATTTCATGTTACCACTGACGTTTCTCACGAAAACGTCACGAGAATGCACAAAAACCATGTTTTTACGAAACATGGGCCATTGTCTAAGGTATTCGTGAAGGGTGCAGGAAGATCGGCAGTAAGTGAGAACAGGATATCTTAGCATGGAGAAAGATGGAGAATACATTCAATTTGACCCCCCCCCCATCCATTTCTGCCGATCTCTGAGCACCCTTCACGAATATTGTTGGCACCTCTGGCACATAGGCAATTACCTATATTTTTCTGTCAAAATACTGTTTTAGAAAGGGAGGACAGAATATTTTAGGAAGGAGGAGATATCGTAGGCAAACGGCATTCAATTATACCCCCCCCCCTGAATGGCGAGAATTTAATGAATCACTGATGGGGGAAGGGGTCAAATCGAATGTCTCTTGCCTTCTCCATGGTAAGATATTCTGTTTACACTAACTGCCGATCTCCCTGTTCCCTTCACCAAGACCGTAGACAATGGCCCATGTTTCGTAAAAACACAGTTTTTGTGCATTCTCTTGACGTTTTTGTGAGAAACGTCAGTAGTAACATGAAATGTGAACACGCCAAGAGGAAGCTTAGAAGACGGGGAAGTTTTTGTGATACACCGAAAATCTGCTGAGAAAGCTGTTTGGGTACAGCAACTTTTCGTAAAACGGACAAATTTTAGAGGACACGTAAATTTATGGAAAAAATGCCAGATTTCTGGGTGTTGACGATTATTTCAAGCAATAAAATGGCCTGAAATGCACTAAAAAATAGCGTACAGCACTCGGGCGGTATTACTCATTACGATCTCGGGCGAGAACTGCCCTCGGCTTCACCTCGGGCACTTCCTGTCTCCCTCGACCGTAATGAGCATCATACCGCCCTTGGATCGTAATATACTATTCTGGAATTTTGCATCACACGTGGGACAGTGTGTTCCCACGTCACGTCTAAATTCAATAAGAAACGAAGGGGTTGTCTCTCCGCGAAGTCATTTATTTATTTATTTTACAGTACCGGTTCCGGTCGCTCAGCGACCATTATCAACTGTTAATAAGCTATCCGAAACCCCGGTGGGTGATTCTCCTGTCCTTTGACCGTAAACTATGACGTCAATACGATAAGAAACTGTGAAAATACATAAAAAAGCAGAGGTAACTATCAAAACACCCGCCGAGACACACATACAAAAAGAGACCCGTCACGTCTAAATAGTCTGAAGGTCACTTAAGGGCCTGAAGAAACCAGGCATTAGCACTTTATCTTAATTTCAGACCCGGACTTCTACATAATTATTTTGGAAGTAATCCAAACTAAAAACTGCTCCGAAAACTGTCCGTAGGGAGCCTTTTTGAGCATCAAATGACTAGATTGAAACTGTATCTATACTTACTGGGCTATCGCGATGAGATAGAAGAACGAATGCAGAATAAATAAATAAATAAAGAGAAAACAATGCAAAATTTGATGAAGCTGAAGGATAAAAACTGAAAAAGCAAGAACCTAGTAAATATCTCACAACAGTCTATGCATAATTTAGTCATTACTATTATATTCATTGGTGGGCGGAACGGGAAAGAGACAAATAATGTAAGTTTTATTCGGCAGAAGTGTATGGGGCTGCACTACACCCAACCCACCCCCATACACACACACACACACCACTCCCTTGGTCGTGCGGGTTATTGCCTACCCATTGCAATAACACAGCAATGCATGAACGGCAACCCAATTTTTAAGTACAGATATCTTCAGTGATATTTTTCTATGTAGGAAACACGTACTGCGTTCATGATTTGATTATAGTATATTATGTATCGAGGGACTAAAGACGTGGTTTATTTTCTGAGAGACAAGTTTATCAGCCCGAGCGAAGCGAGGGCTGTAATGTCTCGAGGAAAATAAACGGATTTACTCCAAAGCTATATACATAACTTTATGTACAACCGGAAAAGCGGAATCAATGGAAATTCCGAGATAATAATTAGGAAAGCGGGTACGCATCAGAACAGTTAGCGTTATCTCGCTGCTCGTAGTAATACATCGCTCAACTCAAGGTGACTAAACTCTTCTATAGGTGCCGCAGATTTCCCCCTGTTCATCAGGCTGTAGGGGTGGGGACTGACGTCACCAGCAGTCCTTTACTCCCGATTGCTTACCCTAGAGCAGCAGAGCAAGTTAATTTTGAAATTGAAGTATATGAATGCTAAAAAATCACAGCCCGATAACAATTAATAATGTACTGGGTCAAGCGCAAAGGCGGTTGGGACTGCTCATGACGTAGGTGAAGGACAGTAATGGCCGAAGATCTGCGGCACCTATAGAAAGTTTAGTCACCTTGGCTCAACTGCTCATGTGAAGGAGGTTTGAATTGATAGAAGGGCGGTGGGATTGTTGTGGTTGAATCGTTCGCAAGACAACAGAAAATATATTTGTACGTTGAATTATTTAAATGAACAATGTAGGTAAAGGCGCGTTTACATGGTTTAATCTTGTTGCTCAATTTCACGGATTCAATGAATCATAATCATAATCATAATCTTGCTCTATCAAATTGCCTGAGCCATTCAATGAAATTAATTCCATCATATTGAGCAACAAGATTAAACCGTGTAAACGGGTGTAAGTAATTCTTTTTGGTCAATTTTTATATTGATTCGGCAATTGTTGCAATTTGAAATTGTAATTTACTTCTTTCAGGGTGACATACAGTAAGTGTTCTTCTTCGGGTTTTCAGCTATTTATTTGTACTTTGTGCTCGGCCCCGGTCCCCGGTAAGTCGTCGACCCCTGGAATTCTTCTTGCGGTTTACTCTTTACTTTTCATGGAGTTTTCAACGTACCCTTCGGCAACGCTGGACGCTATAGACTTCCAATCTCCGTGACTCTTCAGAGCGAGGAGGTCGCCGCCCGAATGTATGGCGTGCCGGCGTTCACAACAAGACAAATGAAAAAAAGCCAGGGGAACGGAATGCAGAGTGGCCAACGTCATTCAAGTAAATCACTCTACAAAATCAGTATTTCTTGTCTTTCATAGTTGGTAACAATGACCTTTACTCCCGAAAGATGAGGGAATAAAGCTGGTGACTTTCCCTAGGGAGTAATAGGCAGGCTTACCATAAAATTTTGAAATTGATAAGGACTGCTTTATCTCCGGGTTATACATAAAAAACATTACGGTTTTTTGTGAGACGACTTTTTGAAGGCCAGCGGAACAGAATTATAAGTCAAATCAGAGAAAAATGTTATGCTATTTTGAGTTGTCCCGTAGGTATCATCTTTTTAGTTGCTCGAGAATGTAAAGTATATGCGTACATTAATGTATGAACTGGGAAATGAGCCTCCCAAGGTTCGGGTTTGATCGTCTGACCTCCTAAGGTCTTACCCTAACTGAAATAATATGAGAAGAAATTGCATAGAGTTTTGCGCTCCGCAAAGTAAGTGTAAATGGTATTCCTCTGAGTTCTGAGAGTTCTGATTTTATAAACTGAGAAATCATACTTTCAATATTTTCCTTCAATAACCTAACAGTATCCTAAAAAAAAAAGGCTGAAAGAAAAAAGAGAGAAACGATCTTCGCCCAGATCATTTTACACCCCCAATCAAATGGGAATAACTGAAGACCACAACTTCATAAGTTCTAGAGCGAAGATATTGAGGTGATTTAAAGGGTTTTCCTTCAAACGAAGTTGACAGAAGCGTTATTTGGATTGTCGTAACGATTTTGTGGTGAAGCTATGAGGCGGGAGGGGGAAGGCAAATCCTAACGATGTCGGTGATCCCACGACCCAAGCTCTTTTGGAAGGGTTTTATCCAAACAGACCAAAAACAGACTTTGCGATGGTTGTTAAAGGCCAATATTTATGCGATAAAGACCAAGATAAAATGATTTTCCTTAGTAACTGCCTCAGTCGAAGAAATAGACTAGAACTCTCGCTGTTTTAGAGGCTTCATTAACCACGGAAACATTCAATAATTATTCACTTCACTTGGTTCGTTTAAATTGTTTCTTTCATTCAAAAGTTATACAATGTTGTTATAGGGTAGACAATGAAATCTTAAATTGATTGATATTGTGGTAAGCAGAGGACTAAGATCGAGCTCCTAGCCTACTTTTAGAAAAAGAGCAGAGGGAGAGAGAATGAGAGAGAAGTTTACGTCTCATTTCCTCCATTTTCAAAAGACCGCATCCATCCTGATTGGGAAGGGCTAATGAGATAGTAATTAAATTCAACTTGAAATTCTCCTCTTTACCGTGATTAAAACTTCAGCGTTAGACGTCGTTAAATCGTCAACCCAACGCCTTACTCTGCAACCAGGTCATCAACCATGTTCAGGAGAAAATGTAGCGAAGTTACTTTTTTTATTTCTTTTCCTCGACATCCTCACCTCAACGCATACGCACACTCGTCGCGCTTCTTGAACGAACTTGTAAGCAAAAGCAGCCAAGGAGTTTATTGATGTGGGTGGGACCCGCTTTTACTTAGAGTCGGTCTCGACTTGGTTAACTACAGCATCACTCAGTCAACCCATTACCGTTAAAAGGTACTAGAGGCGATTCACATCGATTGAAAGCTAGTAATTTATACTACAACTGATTCCTACGGTAGAGGGATACAAGAAAGACGAAAAAGTTAATTAAAATTTGGTAGAATGAAAAGTACACTCCAACCTCTGTGTCGTATTTTTAAAATTTCTCTCGGATTTTCCCTTTGAATGCCTCATTTTAAAGGTTGTATAACGGAAAAGTCTTGTGCAAATATTTTCTCTGTAATACTCGGAAACGAAACTCTGCATTCGAAAATCCTCTAAACATAAATTTTTCCTCTCTTCTGGATGAGTGTTTATCATCTTGTTTCTGTTTAAAAGTAGGGCTCGAGAGCGCACTTTCCACTTACTTCGTTTTAAAACAAACGAACCAGAAAAAAAAAAAAAAAAATGAATAAAAAATTAAAAAAAAAAAAAAAACAATCATTTTTAATAATTCAGATCAGTTTTTTGTCTCTCCACTTTATTTTTTAACAAACGGCAGAACCGGTTTTCGAAAACTATATTTTCATCATCAGTGCCCCAGTACTGTCATACAAAGTAAACGGTGGATCACACCTCGTCATACACGGGTCGAAAGTGAAAACTTTCGATTTCCCCGATCGATCGGGGATTTTCACTTTCGACCCGTGTATGACGAGGCGTGATCCACCGTTTACTTTGTATGACAGTACTGGGGCACTGATGATGAAAACATAGTTTACGAAAACCGGTTCTGCCGTTTGTTAAAAAATAAAGTGGAGAGACAAAAAACTGATCTGAATTATTGATTCAACTCCACAACATCGCCATCACTGCAATATTACAATCATTTTTGGTTATAGTGCTGAAACATTAGGTCTGTTTGTTTGCTGCTATACACGATGTGGAAAAGCACAATCATTTTACTGTCACGATCGAATTAATTGATCAATTGAGAAATAATTAATTATGTAAGATGATTTGGTACGGTAATGGCCTCTTTGTCGAACCTTTTATATTTCTCTCGGATTTTCCTTTTGAACGCCTAATTTTAAAATGCTGCCTGGTTGCATAGGGCACCTGCAAACCTGTTTTCTGATTACGAAAAGACCGCAGAAAAGATGCGGTCAGTCTCAGCGTGGACCCAAAATTGTTTCTCATGGGAGAGGGGGCTCAAATAATGAAATAAGTCTCCCTCACAAGTTTGTTTAGGCAGACAAATATCAATATAAAACCCGAGGAAACCGAATAATCAGCTGTACAAAATGTGGCTTGACCAGTGACATTACGGTGTTTTGCAACGAAACTACCAGTTGAGCCACGAGATTGCCATTTGTGCCAAAACACACATAAACCCACTGAAACCAAAACGTCAGCTACGAGGCAGGAAAGTAGCCTCCGGACACGATTTCATTGCTAAAAAGGAGTAAATGACTATACTAATGCTACGTGCTGTTCAGTTCTGGAGAAGGATACGCGACTAAAAAACTGAAAATTGCTAATTAGCGGTTTCTAGAGGCATTTAGCGGTTAGCGGCATTCTTGAGCCCACCACAACCGCCCCGAAACTCGAAATTTCGCGAAAGTGCTCCAGTAAATTCAAATATTACAGATATTTTGCATCAAACTATGCACAGTTTCACGCAGTAGCGTATCGATGTAGGTGTGATAGGGCAAACCTCCCGGATACTAACTGACCCTGAAACTTGCAATTTCGCGGATATGCAGCCAGGAGGATTTCGTGGATATTTAATCAATTTCGCGGATATTTGTGGCTTCGAATCACGGATATTCGCTCGGCTTGGGGCGCCCCCGGGTCCGACTAGCCCGGAGGCCCCGAAACGAAAAGATCTCTAAGACATTTCTTGGAATTTAAGATCTGGAAAATTAAGATAATGAACATGAAGTTTCCTACTCCATATGCTGAGCACGCGTTTTCTCACCTTATTTTTGCCCCAATCCTGGATTTTAAGGTCTCATTTCAATCTCTAGAAAGTTCCACACATGCAGACGTATTCATTTTTTCAAACAAGCCAGAAGGAAGAGCCTGAAATTTCATGTCAAAAGTTCAAGGTGGGTTTAAAGATACTTCAAGGACGAAAATTGAGAAAATGATAAGTCTGCATAATATGCAGAACTTCCTGGAGATTGAAACGCGTCTTTCCAGGATTGGTGCAGAAATAAGACGAGAAAACGGGTGCAGAGTACGCTTTTGGCTTTTTGGAGGGGGGGGGGGGTTGAGGAATCATCTGTGAAACACCCCCTTAAGCCAGAAAACTTTCTTTTTCTCGAAATTTAGGCCCGTGTGCCAAGTCGTTTCTCGAACTTTCCTCAACCTCAAAGCTCCCTCCCAAACTGGAAAAATTGTAATATTTAACACGTGATTCTAAAGTTTGAGAGGAAGTTTGAAGTCGAGGAAATTTCGAGGAACGACTTGGCGTACGGCCTTTAGCTTCATAATGTTGCAAATTCGCGGCTAATCGTCTGAATAAAAGGCATGAAACTTGCAATTTTACGAAAATAATTATAAGAAAACTTTCAATTTTGAGAATATCAAGGACCGAAATATGTAATTTAGCGGCTATTTATCAAGATTTGGTGCTGGCTTGACCCTCCCGTGTGCTTTGCACGCTAGGGATATATTTTGAAATAGGCCCTGAAACTTGCAATTTTGCGTAAATTATCAACCTGAATTTTCAATCCTTGCTGTTTATCCCCGCCAACAAGCAGTTTCACCCAAACTTTGAACTTCACTGGCTATTTAGGCTTGAAATGGCGAATCCTTTCCCACTATTTGCAATTTTTTCTGACGGAGAGTCCGTTTCCCTGGGTTGTCGTTATTCAAGGGCAAAATGTTTAATTAGTCAGTTGCAGCTTGAAAGGTAAAGTTGGCTGTTTCCTAGTGTAGCTAATTTGAAGTCATGAACAAATTAAGGCAGCTTGAAGAAGGGTGGGCAACTAAGCAGCAGCCTACTCTTTTTCGATTTCGGCTGTGCCCATGGTTGGATTGCAAGTTTTCGGTCAGAAAGTTCAATAGAAGGTCACACTTACAATTTCCTGGCAAAAGTGCAAATTCACACTTTCCGTGCACATTCATTGCCTCAGGATGAATCGACGATTTATTTGCCGAATGCTGAGCATCAGGAGCAAAGCGTTGCTTACAGTTGCAAACCAGACTCTTTATATTTGACATTCTCCTAAAGCGAATATTAAATATAAATCGTTCACTAGTTACGGCTGGAATTGACAATTGAAACCTAAATGATTATTACAGGGCAGTGCGCGGTCTTCAGTAACTCCAGCCCTAAGAGCCTCCCAACAAAACATAGGCTTGTAAGCAATCCTATTGGAACGCGATGACACGTAGGGGGGTTTCCCACTAAGTAGCGTTCCCACCACACTTGCCTTTCATTATCACATCATCCCCCTCTCCTGTAAGCAACTTTGAAAACATAAACAAGTCCCGGAGAAACTCGAGCCCGCTTTAGAAGCGCTTTTCGGGTGGAAGAAACCACTGGCCTGCTGTTTTTCACGAAATTTCAATTAATTTTGAACAATATTTCACTTTGTTCGGCGCTTGGGTGGTAAATGGAGCCTTTTTACTTCCTCTTTTAACAAAGAGGAAGTATTGCATTCATGGTAAATCCATGCGCCCAGAAGTCTAAATTCCAGTCTTTTCGAGCCTAAAACTTTGGATTTACATTAAGTATTTGAACAGAATGTCGGCCTGTTGTCGTGAAAATGCTTGACAGTTTTTGTTGAAATGGGTCGGATACAGTTTAGACCTCATCATTGATCGAGATTTGTTTCATTAGGTTCATGAATAGGGGAGGTTACATAACCAATTTTCATACAAAACGATTACAGTTTTTAAGTTACATTGACCGTTTCTTAGGCTGAATAAGTATAGTATATACTATAGCCTGCTTCAGGTGTGAAATGGACGGTTTTTGTTTAGCTATTGAAGTACGTCTTTAGACTTGGATTTATTAAACATGAAAAATAATGTAATTACTCAGATAATATGAGATAATAACTTGAAAACAGATGGACTTGGGGAGGCTCCTTTGGTTATCCAGTAGTGTTGTCTACGTCGAGCTAATACAGGGATTGCAAAATGAATTATACAAATAAAAGATCAAGTAATGGATGTCAACGACAGATGTCATAAACAGCAATATTCTTTTGAATTAAACGCATTGTGAAATTGTGATGCAGAACATTTCAAAGAAACAAAAGAGTGCATCAATAAAGAAAAACATTTCATGGCTGTTGTATCACAAAATCCTGGTAGCGAGTGTGGAACTTGACTGTTCGTCTAATTCGTGTGGACGGAGAGTCCGATGGACTGGCCGAGCACGTTTCGGTCGATACTATTGGAGGATGTATTAACCGTAAACTGGGGAGTATGTCTAGCTCTTAGGTGATTGCTGGTGCGTCAAAATAACGAACCATTTTGACTTCGTACAATGTATGACCTCGGGGACTCACAAGTTTCGGTAATGTGTCCTGAATTCCATCGATCGTTCAATAAGAAATAAATGGGTTGCCCTGTAATGAAATCTTCTTTGTATTTGCTTGATCGGTCATAGTGACGGGAGGAAGAGGCATTTTTCTTGTCATGAGCAATCTCTAAGGATGACCGTGGAATTATTTTTGGTTGTAGCGTAGGAATAGTGACGGGTAACTTGGAACGGAGATTCCTACTATAAAGCAACTGAGAGGGAGAAAAACCACCAAGTGACATAAGAGGGGTGGAGCGGTGGGCTATGAGGTCTGAGGAGATATATTCACTTTTTTTAAGGAGCTTTTTCTGCTAGACCATTGCTACGAGAGGAGTTGGGACTTGACGTTATAACCGTAATCCCCCAAGATTCATAAAAACTCTTAAATTCAAATGAAGAAAAGGGATTGTTGCCAGGGATTCCTGTGACATGAGAAAACTGTCTTTAGAGCTTTAATTACTGCAGAAGCTGTTTTCTAGCTGAGAGGAATAACTTCCAACCAACGGGAACAATAGTCCATCATTACCAAGAATGGCGCCCCATTAAAGTCGAATATATCAGAGGCCACCTTCTGAAACGGAAGGGCAGAATTTAGAAGGGGTTCTTTCACTTCTCGATGTCTGAAAGAATTACAAACACAGTAACGAGCAACACAGTTTTCAATTTCAGTGGACATTTTTGGCCAGTAGAGCACAGACTTGACTCGAGAAATAGTTTTGTTGATACCTAAGTGAGGCTCATGAGCAGTTTTCAACACGTAAGAGCGTAGGCTATTCGGGACGACGACTCTATCCTGAAAAAAGAGTAACCCATCTTTAACTAATAACTCATCTTTTAGTTTAAAGTAGTGTGATAGCTCCGAGTTGCTTGGCTTGGTTAGTGGCCAACCATCGTGAACAAAGTTAAGGACTTTAGTTAAAATGAGATCCTCTTTAGTTTCAACCTGAAAAGATGCAATCCTCTTTTGGCTCATAGGAAAATAATCATTCAGCGCAACGCTGTGTACAGTGTCAGTGAAGTCAAACTCATCAGCGGCAGATTCTGATGGCGATGTTTCCAAACGAGAAAGAAAATCAGCTACAAACATTTTATTGCCGGGGAGATATTGAACGTCCAGGTCATATTTTAATAACGGAAGCTGCATCCGTTGTATCCGGGCGGTATTTTTGAATATATCTTTTCTAACAATGCTTACAAGGGGACGGTGATCCGTCTGAACGACAACATGATGACCATAAATGAATTGGTGGAATTTGTTGACACTATAGCAAATAGCCAGCAACTCTTTTTCGACCATGGAGTATGACTTTTCTGTAGAAGTTAGCGAACGAGATGTGAAGAAGACCGGCTTATTATTTTGAAGCAGACAGGAACCCAGGGCGTCTTTGCTTGCGTCACACTGAATTACTACTTGGTCAGTTTGGTCAAAAAGTTTCAGAGTTGAAGCACTGGATATGAGATTTTTAATAGTGGCGAACGCTTTGGCATTCGAATCATCCCAGGTCCATTTTGCGTCTTTACTCAAAAGAATTCGAAGGGGAGCTGTGCAAGATGCTAAATTAGGAATAAACTTTTGTAAAAAATTAACCATGCCCGTGAATCGCTGGAGTTCCTTAAATGTTTTAGGAGGCTTCATGTTACTTACGACTTCAACTTTTTTTATCACAGCGGACACCTTCAAGCGAGAAGATGAGACCCCAAATATCTTACTTCACTAACCTTGCACTGAATTTTATTTTTAATGAATTTAGCGTTGTGTTTCCTAGCCTTTTCGAGAAGATTACGCACTATAGCGTCATGTTCGACATCAGAATTAGCTGAGACGATTATATCATAAAAAAACAAAAAAAAAACATTCAGAACAGTTGTCACCAAATATCTCCATGTTTTCTCTTTGGAAAACCTCGGGCCTGTTAGCTAAGCCAAACGGAAGTCTCTTGAAG
Organism: Corythucha ciliata; assembly: GCA_038030265.1. Classification (NCBI taxonomy): domain Eukaryota; kingdom Metazoa; phylum Arthropoda; class Insecta; order Hemiptera; family Tingidae; genus Corythucha; species Corythucha ciliata. Next base: position 36,221,185 of record CM075941.1, read on the forward strand.
CGATACCTGCCAAACGGCGCATTGAACGTGCAAAGCCGACTTGAGGATTCGTCTAAACAGACTTGGGAAAAACCATCCTTCATATCAAACACAAAAAAAAAACGATTTTCCAGATAGGCTGGCTGTCATGTCTTCTACCGATGGGATAGCAAAATGCTCACGTTTCACATACTTATTTAATGTGACAGGGTTTAAACACAAGCGCAAAGAACCATCTTTTTTCTCGATAGTAACTAGATCGTTTACCCAACCGGTAGGCTTAGTGACTTTAGCGACTATTTCTGGTTTTTCTAATTTTTTAAGAGTCCCTAACAATTGAGGCTTTACGATTTCCGGAACGCGACGGGGTTTCCGAACTTCAGGAATTGCTTCAGGATCGGTTTGGATTTTTTATTGAAAAGGAAGTTTCCCCACGCCCTCAAATATCTCTATGTTTTTTAAGGAAATTTGAAAATTCTGAGGAAGCAGGAGGGGAGGAAGAAGAAGATGAAGAAGGTTTCACTACCGTGTCAACACGAATAACTAGGTTCAGTTGAACCAAAGAAGGCAAGTCCAAGATTGGCTCAGAATTAACGTTCGCTTCAACGAAACCCAGAACACATTCCTCGCGAGAATAGGGACGGCAACGAATTTCCGTAAAGCCTGATGGTGTTATTTCTGAACCCCCGTAAGCAAGCAGTTTGTTTTTTGACGGGACCAAGGAGCTTTTACAATCCAGAGATATTCGTTAAGGGAGGATACTCATAGACGCAGTGTGCAGTGCAAGTTCGAGGCATATTCACCACCGTGCTCGCGCTGAGTGGATGAGCAAGGCCTTGATAGACATCACCCCCTCCCTTACCATAAAAATGAACCAGGATACTAAAACCTGAATGACTGATATTAAAATTTCGTTAAAGTTAGCAATACCAGAAAGGTATGCATGAGTCCCCTTTGTCGTTGTAAATAATCCGATGAAAGTTATCATGGACTGATCCCAAAACAGCGGTTTAATTGAAATGGAAAATTCCATGCAGAGCAAAGAGGATTTACGTAGAAACCCAATTCATCGGCGAAAATGATCACAATGCATGTGCCTCATTTTGAGTTCAAATCATGTTATGGTAGGGTGGGGCATAATTCTTGAAGTTCAACTGACATTTTACGTGTACGCACATCAATGTGTGCCATTCTTTTTCATTTCTCCCTATTTAATGTGTGAATATTTTTTTGAAAATGTTCAACTAAATTGGAAGAACGCTGCGGTAGTCAGGTTCGACTTTTTTTAATTTCATTGAAACGCGTGTTACTTCGTGTTCCCTGGGGGAACATAAAAATCACTTCATCTATTGCTTCAAGGGAAAAGAAGCCAATGGTTATGGGGAACCCTGTGAGCAAGCAACCATTGTGTGAGAGGACATGTAATTTTTATTTCAAATTTCATGCATAAAGATCCATCCTATAATCCTATTTGAGTAATTGCTGAGTGCTTCACGGGTTTTGTTTTGATTTTCTGTTTATTTCGTCTAAGCACACCATAAGACAGGAAAATAAATAGATTGGAGGCACGGTGGCTAGCAAGTTCTGGACGATCAAAAGGACCTGATGATAATGAGCACAATAAGTAGTAAAAGAAGCAAAGATCACTATCTTGTCACAAAGTAAACTTCTTTGGCGATTTATTTAAACTGATTTAAACTGTAAGATAATTATTATTTCGAGTTATCACTTCCTTTTCCTCGAGCTTTTATCAAAAGATATAAAAAGAAAGCCCAGGGAGAGACGAAGAAAAAGGAGAATGCAAAAAAATCAACTTCAATGATGAAGAGTAAGAGTAAACTCAAGGGGGACCTACTGAGGTTTTTTAATCAACCTCGTTGAAAGGATCGTGAAAGTGATGGAGAGCACGGGATTCAAAGAGCTTGGTAAAGATCATTTTCTTACTTTACTCGCAGTGAGTTTGATCAGACTTTTTCCCTCCCGAAGCGAGAATTCTTTTCTTTTCTGAGCACTATCGCGTTGATTAAAAAAATATAACAGGACGCCAAAAATTGAATATTGAATCTGATTATCAAACCTGGTTCTCCGCACTAGTCTTCCCGTGCTGTTCGTCTGAAGCCCACATTTATCATTCCCAAGAGTCTTAAAGGAAAAGGGGTTTCAACAAAGCTCCCGACTTTCCCGAGGGTCTAATTTCACCTTGATTGTCTAAATAGACGCAGGGAAAGTGGAGTGGAATAATAATAATAACAACTACAGAAACAGGATTACACACGACCATTCTATCCAGCAGCACCAACAGTTTATGCCAACATAAGTGTTAAAGGAAACTGTAGTCATTTGTGCAACTTGTTTCCCAAATAGCTGAATGACACTTCAACATTTTCTCTACATTCTCTTGGAATTTCTGCTGGGTCCTCTGTAATGGGTTTAGGTCGTTAAGCCCCGTTCACACTAGGCTACTAATATAGCTCGCTACCAGTAGCAAGCTACTAAAGGAACGCTACTAGTAGCTTTCGGGCGAGGGTTAGGGAAACTCGTTCACATTAGGCTACTACAATGCGCTACTACTAGTGAGCTACTTCGTAAGCTTGAAATATCGAAGCGAAACGTTTTGGTATTTCATGTAATTTCTGTTTGCTACTAAATTTACTGGTCGCGACTAAAGTCGAGCATGCTCAACTTGGTGATACTAGTAGCTTGCTACTATACATATTTTATTTTCTGAGCGGGAGTTTTTGCTTCTATACTCAGTTGCTTGTATGCTCACGGGGAGGACAAAGAATATTATAATCTTTCTCGTGATGGGAATTTTAATTGAAATGTCCCTCCCACTTGATTTTTTTGTAGAGGGAGGGGATGTCTAGCAAAGTCTGAAGTGATCTCAGGGCAACATAAGTTTTGTTTTTAATAATTTTCCGAAATTTCGCCTACATGTGGGAACGTGCGTCACATTGCCTGATTATTTGAAAAAGAGACGTGAAAGAAACGTCCTACGTGGCATTAGTCTACAAGTCTGAAAGACGTGGGAATAATGAAAAATCCAGATCATTTATTAGAAACGCGACTGGAATCTGTTTAAGAAGTGATGTGAAATTGAATATTCCCACATGTTTACTGTTTACGTTTACGTTTCTTTACAAACCCATTTAAAACCCTAATTGCATAATTTTGTCAAAAATAGCCTTATTTTACGAAAGGTCTTAATCATTTCAATTTATTTGACAAAATTATTTTGGGAACATCTACCTAGGAGACATGGACCGTCTCCTTCAACCAGAAAAACTAAATCTCGATCCGGGTTCACCGACAGCGACGACTGAATGAGAACACTGACATCGCACCTTTCTAAACTTAATTGCGTCGATCCAATCGGACGATGAACAGAAGCTAAGAATACTTCACTACCTTGTATCACCTACGGTGTTCCAATACATTAGACATTCCGGAATCTACACGGACGCAATTAGTGTACTTCAAAATCTATACGTCAAGCCAGTTAATGAAGTATTTGCGAGGCATGAGCTTCAAACTAGACGACAGCGACCCGGAGAAGCAATCGAAAGGTACGTGGAAGCTCTAAAAATTCTTGGTAATAGGTGTAAATTCAAAGCAGTGACGGCTGAACAAAACTGCTCTGATTTTATGAGGGATGCCTTTATCAGTGGGTTTTTGTCGAATCAGATTAGACAGCGTCTCCTTGAGACGAGTACATTAAGTTTAACTGAAGCAGTCGATCAAGCAGAGCGATGGAGCTAGCCCAACAACATTCAATGATGTACAACAATATTCATTCCGTTAATTCGCTATCGATAGACAAAAATCCTTCAAATCCATCCTCAGAAATTTCTGAGAACGATCCAGTAGTTGCATTAACTTCAGAGTCTTCTACAAAAACTATCCATGTCAAATCATGTTACTTCTGTGGTCGCAATTTCCATACAAGGGATTGCTGTCCAGCTCGGGACGTCCCGTGTTCGAAGTGTAACAAATTAGGGCATTTTTCCAAGGTGTGCCGATCGGGTACGCGTATTGCTCTAAAAACTTCGGTTAAACATGTCTCAGCGATCGTTGCTAGCTCATCTACTCCTCTTCTCTGAATAAAGCTACTGTTCCTGTCTTCCTGAACAATTTCAAAGCCCTTGCTCTTATCGACACTGGTAGTTCAATTAGTTTTGTGAGTGAAGAACTAGCTCGAAGTTAGAATTAAAAAATTCTACGTTGTCAAGAACGAATCTCAATGGCTTCAACTTCCTTTCAAACACCCGTCGAAAACAAATGTTCCGTGACATTACAGTTACCCTGGCAGTTTGTCCACAAAATCTACCTGTATGTCCTACGGGATTTGTGCTGTGATGTGTTCATCGGACACGACATTCTCCAAAATCACGAAAGCCTTCAAATGTCTCTCGGAGGAACAAAGTCCCCTTTAAATATCAGTGCTCTGGCTGTTGCAAACGTGCAGCCAGCTTCTCTTTTTGATCATTTGGCGTCAGACTGTCAGCCGATTAGTGTGAAATCAAGGAGGTAAAATGCAAGGAGGCAACAGAGCGGATGACTCTCCAAACGCTTTTCATTGGTAGAGCCACTCCGTCATCCACTTTCGTCTCCAGCTTACGCCCCAATTTCTGCTAGTACAGGCCTTCTGCTGATCACTCTCTGGACGCAATTCAAATCGAAACGACTTCTTCTGTGGCTGGACCGGGGTCGGCAATGTTCAACTCAGAATTAAAAAAATTATCGGGCTAAATACGGTGAAAACCGCTCCCCGATCGCGTTAACAAACTGCATTTTATGTCGTTATTTCCATGGTTATTTCTGCTGAAGTCGATAATTATTATTGCTGAAACCCAACTTGAATAATAAAAGAAGCTTACTAGCTTCGTACAACCATTTTTTAGACCAACAGTACCACACCAAGAAGTTCGGTTCGTCTAGTCGGAAGAGGTGTCCCGTTTCTCGTACATGCCTGGCAAGGGCTGTGCTCGCATTGTCTGGGTCCTCACTGTTACGCCGGTGTTCATTCATTCTAACTTTCAAATGTCGTTTTGTCTGCCCAATGTAGACCTTGGGGCACTGAGAACACGATACAGAGTAGACCACATCAGACCGAAGATTGTCTTCCGCAAACCAAATCTGGCTCGCCGCACGTTTAAGGAAATGCTAGCCAACGCATATGCCGGCGACGAATGTTGTAACGCACGCGCGGAGGCGGCGGAGGTCTATTCGCGACTCGGCAACTTCTTGGTGTGGTACGGATCGTCTTTTGGCGGTAGACGCCTGTGACGCGTTGAATGGAGAAGGTAACGGCGGCAAGGTTATCCTGATAAAGTAGGTATCCGAGACGGCACGAACCCCATGCACATTTTTCTCTTTTTTGCATTTTGCGTTTCCTCGACAGTTTTAACTATTTTAACGCTCCTCCGTGCTTTTTCACCATCTTCGACTGCTCCTGTGTATACTGGAAGAACAGCGGAGCTTGAAATTTTGTTCTCGACTGACGAACCGATGCACGCTGCATACCGTACGCCCCCGATACGATGTAAGTCTTCTTCCCTTACGAACCGCCCTGACCACTATTCATCTAAAAACTAGTGGCCTTGGCGAAGAGCGGCCTGACTAAAGAGTAGCCCCTCATCCATAATCGTAAACTCTCAATCTAAAGTCTTGGAGGTAAGGTCTGAATTAGGCTTTTAAACATATTTGCTTGGGTTCACGTTGGCCCTTCATGTTATTGCCCCGGAGGTCCTGAGGAAGTTTTTAAATAAAAACGAAAGCTTGACCATCCAGACGGATTTTTGAACTGATTTGACCACAACCCCGATCCAAATCCAATAGAAATTGCAACTCGCTGTTCGATACCCGCCTCATCAACAAAACTCAAATAAATGGTCAGCACTTAGTAAGGTTTGATAATTAATACATGTAAAATCAGAAGGAAGGATTCATCGCGCTTAATCGTGATACAGTTTTGCAACGGACCCATTTATTTAATTTGTTTACTTATTAAGGAACCAAAGAAATGCAAACCCGTATCGTTATCGCTATACATCCCATTTGGATACCCAAATTCATCGCATCGAGAACGCGTTTCATCCGGTATACGAAACCCGTCAGTCAGTTCATCACTTATCCTTGAATATTGAAAGTCATTGTCACCACACTACTTGCTCGGCGTATTTTGTGACTTAAGAGGCAGTGAGTTCAACGAAAACTTAACTGCAGTTAGTGAGTTCCTAACGAGGAAAATTGTCCGTCAATCTTCACAGTTCATGACGTAACAGATGGTCTCATTGTCCGTTCTTGGAAGCTTATCAAACATTAAGGACTGGCGTTCACAACCTCTGTGCTATGCGTCAGTGGAATACATGCAACTACAGAGCATGAGAAATATCTGAAGAATAGCAGCAGTAGCAGAAGAGTAGCAGAAATAGCATCATGGATGCGCTAATTGACTTGCATCTTGTTGAGGTTTAATTTGCGCACTGCAGCGCACGAGTCTATAAAGGAAGCGTGAGTCGTGAGAGTATACACTGCTGAAGTTGAAAAGGATGTTTTTTCTCAATTCCAGCCACGAAGTAGCCCCATGAATCCGTGAGATGGCGTTTTCTACATTTCTACTGTGAGTTAGTGTTTTTTCACCATTTTATAGCACCATATTATAGTTCTACACTTCACTTTCAGCTGCTAATGAGCGTTTTTCTTTATTTTAGCCGCGAAACAACGCGTTTTCTAGCTTTCAGTCATGAATTAGCGCTCTTATTCCAAACTCCAGCCCCAATTTATAGTGCTTAATCTCATTTTACTTCCATGTTCCCGTAGGGAAGGAAGTTAGGTAATGGCAAAAAAAAAAAAAAATTTAGCTGACACCAGATTCGTGTTCCTGGACCCCGAAAACGCCTAAATCTCGATTTTCAGTATGGCGTCTGTCGTCCGTCGTCCACTTTTTTCTTGACAGATCTGGACGAGTGATGGCTCAAAAGTTGTGTCTTCATCTCTAGATGTACACCGTAAAATTTGAAAACGATTGGTTGAGCGATTTGGAAGATATTATAACAAATGTGTTCGGAGTAAAAATGGTTGGACCCTTATAATTCCAAGAGAATATTATAAAATTTGATGATCGATCGTTCAAAATGGTTATCTAGGTTCCTAGAAGACGCCGCTAAAATTTGAATACGATTTGTTGAGCGGTACAGTTGCTAAGGTTTGGAATGCGTTTCAGCTCTTTTTTTGCCCCAAACCTATCTCCTACCAGAATTTTAGTCCGATTTCCTCTCACAATGGCTTAAAATGACCACAACAAAATTCCCCATCGATGAACTGGCCATTTTTTCGAAATTCAATTTGGTTATTTTTAAATTAATTTTTTAAACAAATTGACGAGGATGTATTCGAAGATTCGTTTCTCTTCGATTATTTCGAGTTTTAGCGAGTGTCTTATTGATCAAATTGTGTCCATTATTTAATTCATTGATCGTGTTAAATATTTCAAATTGATAGTTACCGTTAAAGAGAACTATATTAGGCTACAAAATTCATTATTCGTCACGTCGTTAGAATTTGTGTGTTCATATTTTTTTGTGTGTTATTATTGCATCAATCGTTGACATGGGATGAATATTGAGAGACATAGAGCTCTTTCCAGCAAATTTTAGAACTTTGGCATTTTTATGAGAACAGAACTTCAGGACAGGCTAGGGCAAATTAATTAATTTTGATGGGTGAGTTTTAATGATTAATCACTCGTGTCGGAATTGTTTCATGTGGAAGGCATGTTGTAAGCGAACGACGGGAACATGGAAGTATCGTGGGGTCCTCCACACAAACTTAATGTAAATTTCAGCCCTCAAAACTTGAGGTGTCGCCTACAGGGAATTTGCTACGTACCGCTCATTCTAGTAAGTAGTAGAAGAGAAGAGTATGTAAGAAAATTTAGTCACGAATTAGTGGTTTCCAAACTTTAGCTTCAGGCTAAAGGGCTAGGGCATTTCAGGCGCGATTGACTTGATTCATAAGATCGCTTCACACGTGAAATTCAAACGTGAGCGGATTGCGCCAACTACACTATAAATCCTAGGACGAGGAAACAATTATGTTATGTGGTTTAATTAAGTGTTTAGTGGCAAGTATATTGTGCGAGACAGGCCTGCGGTTTCATCGTCCGTTGACATTCGAATTTTGACTGCCCCCGTAACGTCAGCTGAAACGGAAAAGTCTTTCGTCCCGTTCTACTTGATTAAAAAAAAAAATTAAATTAAAAAAAAAAAAAATCCTGCTTGGAAGTTAGTTCATTCTCCCACAAATGAAACCTTCAGAAAAGTGCTTGTTCCCCAAAAGTAACAACACAGTCAAAACGACAGATGATAGTGACAGTCAATTGAAGTGTTATCATCAACTGTCGTTTTCTACATGTCGAGATCGTTTGGGTATTGGTGTTCTATAAGAACAAATTTCCATATAATAATAACGAATTTAAATTGTTCTTCGATCGACTGAGTGCCCCGATCTGTTAGCTCTGACTAAAAAAGTCCCAGTGCTACATAAGGACGAAAAGAATAGAAATTGAAGGACCGCAATCATCCTGCTGAATCGGAAAAGTCAACTTAACTAGGGATAGACATAAAACATAAGAAACTAACTGCATGCAAATATATTACATGTTTTTCTTGGGATTAAGATGTCACCAATTCGCCATAAGAGAGGGCAAGGCCCCTAAGTTGTGTTGTTCTTGAGGCACTAGTTATAGCTTCGGTTTGAGGGGCCCATGTGCCTTGACGTAGCTACAAGGAGTTTCTCTTGCCCTTGAGCCATCTACGTCTCTTGGTTGCCACAGAATTGAGCCAAAAAACAAGAATTTACCATTAAAATCATGGCCAAAAAGCCCAACAAAAATGCTAGTGACCCCACTAGTTTTCGGCCCATCAGCCTACTCTGCCTATTTTCGAAGATTTTTGAACGGCTATTACTCCCAAAACTTCTCACATACCTCTCGCATCTCCTACCCGACTCACAATTCGGCTTCAGGAAGAATCACTCGTGCCCCCAACAGCTCCATCGTGTTGTCGACGAAATTCTGGACGGATACGAGAACAAAAAGATATGCCTCGGAGCTTTCCTGGATTCAGAAAAGGCATTTGACAAAGTGTGGCATCCCGGTCTTCTTTTCAAAATAAAAAACGAACTCCCCGACACATATTACAGATAGATACAGTCGTACCTGTCTAATCGGACTTTTTCGGTCAAATGCGCCCACGCAGTTTCGCCGTCCAGGGCAGCCACTGCAGGAGTACCATAGGGGAGTGTACTGGGCCCCTTTTTATACTTGATATATGCTAGTGACATCCCTACACAAGAAAATATAACTGTTGCACAGTTCGCGGATGATGTTGCGGCCCTCAGCAAAGCTGAAACTTGCGAAGAAGCTCGCGTCAACCTTGAGAACTATTTGAACAGAGTAGGCAGCTGGTGCCATAAATGGCGAGTTTCAATGAACCCCACTAAATCATCTATAGTTATGTTCACCCTAAAATGCATCTCCCCCCATCCGGTTATCACTTTGAATGGTTCAACAATTCCCTACAGCGAGCAAGTTCGATATCTTGGCGTAACACTTGACAAGAAACTCACCTGGGCTGCTCATACTCAAAATCTCGTTACCAAAACCCGCGGCAGATTGGCCCAACTGTCACCTCTTCTAAATGTTCGATCGGCATTACCTCTTCATCTCAAGAGGCATATCTATGTAGCCCTCGTACGTCCTATTTGGCAGCATGCTTGCGGAATCTGGGGAAGCGCAGCGAAAAGTCACGTTAAAAGAGTGCAAACTGTCCAAAACCGAGCCATAAGGATAATGACTGGAGGACACTGGTTCATACGCAACTCAGTACTGCACTCCGATTTGGAACTAAGTGAAGTTGCCGAGACGATCAAAAAGGCGTACACCACTCTACACACGACCTTGGTTCAACACTCGAACCGACTGTTGCAGAATCTTGCATCCAGTCCTCCACCACAACCCCCTATGCGTCGCCTGAAAAGAAAACGACTGCAGGATTCGCTCGCAGAAGTAGCCAACTAACTGTGATATGTAAATGTGTTATGAATCTAGTCATTTTCGCTTAGAGCACTTATTTTCTTACCAACTAAATTACTCTTTATCTTTTAACTACTTTAGCAAAATTCCATAATAATAATAATAATACTTCTGGTCTAGGGCAATTGATGAGTTGTACCTAACTTCATGTAACAAGTCATATTAGTTCATACTGAACCAGCCTAACTGTAAAATTCCCTTGGAATAAAAAGTTCTAATTTAAAAAATAAAATAAAATAAAATTAAAAAAACATTAAAATCAATCAAGGATTTTTTGTTTAACAAATTTAAAAAAAAATGTGAGCGGGGGGTTTGATTACGTCAAACTTTATTTAATGAAATGGATGGTAAGGTGAAGAGGGGGTAAGACGCCTTTTCTGGGGACCCTTTTTCTTGTTATTTGTAAACAACAAATTTCAGATCTCTCTCAAATGTATCACAATTGACCATTGACGTCACTTTCCCTCGCACCATCCATCCCCTCCTGAAGACTTTGAAAATTAAAAAATTGCCAAACACACCCAAACGGCCCAAAAACTTGCAATCAAGTGGATATTTAGCTAGAAAGCTTCGAATTTCGTGAATGTTCGTCAGGCATTAGTCTCTCTTTGGTACGATAGGTCCCGAAATTATCAATTTTTCTTGCATTAAGTCCATATAACGGCAGTTCGACTGAAAATAAGGCTAAAAAAATGTCCATCTCGCGTATATTCAGCCAAGAAACTTCCAATGTCCTGAGTGTTTGTCAGGCTTTGCGCTGATGAGGCCGGCTAGCAAGAGTTTTGACACCCCAAAAAGGTCTCAAAATTACAAAGTTTGCTTAAAATTAACCATGAAGAGCTTAATCCTTCATTTTCCAAGGCATAAAGACCCCAAGCCGCGGATATTTGGCTATGGAATCGTCAGGCTCAGGGTTCTGTTGGAGCAGGTAAGCCTGATAAATCCGCCGCAACGGAATAAACTTGTAATTTTGCTTAAACTAAAAGCCTGAAGTTACAACTTTGTTTAAACAAGACCTTAACTTTCAATTTTGTGGATATTCCACTAGGAAACTTGTAATTTCCCTCAAAGGACTTTAAATTGCAAGCGAAAAGGCAAATATGTATTTCTACATTGTTCCATTTTTTTTTACTTTATAATGATAAATTATAATTACAGCATAATATTTATTTTCATGTAACAATAATTACTCCGCTACATATAACAACTTCTCCGCTACTCGTGAGAGTATAGGCGCAGCCGGGGCCGGCTAGCATAGGGTCCACATCCACACCCATGCACTAAAAAGAGACACCATACTTCCTTTCCTGGAAGTAGAAAGACCGGAATTCGTCTTCACGAAAATATCTCGCACATTCATCGATACTAAGACGTGAAGCTCACAATATCGCAAATTTTCACCCACATATTGCAATTTTGTGGGGATGGTGAGCTAGCCTTCCCAGATTACGACGCCTGAGGTCAGAGGCCACAAAACCAATTGCAATCTTCCAATTTCCCGGACATTTAACCCCGATTGTCAATTTCAACGATATTGAGACGCGCAACTCACCACAATATTGTGATGATTTGCTTTATTAAAGCCAGGGTGCCAGCTACTTAAAAAACTGTTGTGTTTGGGTGGCGAAGGAGAAGGAGTAAAAATAATAATAATAACACTTTGTTTTTGAGCAAAGAATTAGAAAACTGTATTTTAAAATAGGAGGCCGGAATCGTACTGAAGGACGGTGAGCAGGAGGCATTAGGAGGCGCTTGCGCCGGGGAATTCCTTATGCGTTGAGGAGTAAGGGAGAATGCTTATTTCACAGAAAATGGATAATTAAAAAATGAATAAGAACATAACAATTTTCCCACGCGTAATATAAAAGCGGGGAAAAATAGGAATAGAAGTTAGAGTTCATGAAAAATTGATACTTAACGCGAGAATAAAAAAAGGTTATACGTTAAACGGAAAGAAAATAAAAATAAAAATCTTTGAATTACACTTCACTCGCGCACATAATCGTTCATCCAATGCGGAGGTTTTCGTTCGCGCACTGGTCTCGGTGGTGTGCTGCGGGGTGAGCTGGGAGCGGCAGGCGTTGCTGCTTCCGAGGAGCGTGTAGGAGCTATTGAGTCTTCTTGTTCTTCATGCGGTGCTGATGATAATGATGATGCGGATACAGATTTCCGCCGTGGAAGAAACATCGTTAGAGCAGGTGGTGGAGCAGGCCAGGAGGGGGATAGTTCCCTTGAATTTGGAGCTAATGGGAGCGGTACCTCGCACGTGACGAGCTAATCGATGTGACGTTTAAGGATGTATCCATCGTCAAGCTTCACCGAATAATGAAGCTTCCCCATTTTCTCGGTGATGGTGCCAAATTTCCATTTATTTGAGCCAGTGTAGTTTCGTGATGCGACGCGGTCTCCCACGCGTAGAGTGCGAGACGGGGGGGAAGAGAGTAAGGCGCCGTCAGAGGACGGAGCGGGGCGAAGTAAATCGAGCGGCGTGCGGAGTCGACGCTGGAACAGGAGCTCTGCAGGGGACTTGCCTTGAGCATTTGGAGTAGATCGCCATTTGAAGAGGATGTTGTGCAATTTTTCATGGAGCGTGCCGGCAGCTGAGGAGAGCGAGGATAGTTTCTCTTTAAGCGTGCGGACCGATCGTTCGGCTTGACCGTTGGTGGACGGCTTGTAAGGAGCGATGAGCTGTTGGCGAATTCCGAACTTTGAGCAAAATGAACTGAATCTGTCGGACGTAAAGATAGATGCGTTGTCACTTACAATAGAGTGAGGGAGCCCAAATCGAGAAAAAATGGGGCGAAGGTGTGCGATCGTAGACTCAGAGGATGGAGCTGTGGCCGACATGAAAACTTCTGGCCATTTAGAGTAGGCGTCAATGACAACAAAAAAATAGCGGCCGTCTTTGGGGCCGGCGTAATCGATGTGGAGCCGTTGCCACGGACCGGAGGGAGGTTCCCATGAGTGCAATGGAGCTTTAGACGGAGTAGCACGAATTTCCATGCATGCGCGGCAGCTTTTAGCGACGGCCTCAATATCGCGGTCGATACCAGGCCAGTAGACATGTTGGCGGGCGAGCAATTTCATCTTAACAATTCCCGAATGACAAGAATGGAGTTCGTCGAGAACCTTGGAGCGGAGGGGAGGGGGTATGTATACCCGATTCCCTCGAAGGATGATGCCTTGATCCGTTGAAAATTCGGGATCCTTGAAGTTTTTCGATTGAAGTTCCCGGAGCAGGTGAGCAGTTTCAGGACAAGTGCGGGTGGAATGAGCAAGTGTGTGATAATTGAGCATCTCGGACGAAATCTCATGGATATGAGCTATATTGAGTACGGAGTCTTCATCTGGTTTGTTGTCCTGAGGGAGCAAGGGAGCGGGTGCGCGGGATAGATAGTCAGCGTTCGCGTGCAGTTCAGATTTGCGATGTTGGATTTTGTAATCGAAACCGCTTAAAAAGGTAGCGTAGCGGATGAGACGGGAGGCGGACATGACAGGAAGTTTGGTTTGAGGAGCAAAAATGTGGACCAAGGGCTTATTATCGCAAAGTAATGTGAATTGTCTGCCATATAAATAGTTGTATAGCTTTTTGATGGCCCAGTAGATAGCCGTAGCTTCCCGATCCAATTGAGAGTAGTTCATTTCCGTTTTCGTAAGAGCACGTGAGATGAAAGCTATGGGTCGCTCACAGCCGTTGACGATGTGCGATAGAACTCCCGATATGCCAGTCGGACTGGCGTCCGTGGCGAGCGTAATAGGTAGAGAGGGGTCGAACGGTGCAAGTGTGCGGGGGCTAGCGATTTCAGACTTTAGTTTCTTGAATGCCTGTTCACATTTGTGGTCCCATAGAAATTTTGAGTTCTTTTCTAATAATTTCCGTAATGGTGCAGTGGTTGTCGCGACATCTGGGAGGAATTTTGCGTAGTACATGACTAACCCAAGGAAGGAGCGGATGTCATCGCTGGTTTGTGGGCGAGGAGCTTTTTGGATGGCGTCGATTTTATCTGATGTCTTTTTCAGCCCATCGGCCGTGATACGATGGCCTAGATATTGTACTTCTTTTTCGAAGAAAAAACATTTGTCTTTATTTAGGTGTAAATCGAGTTCTGTGAGCTTGTCGAGACACTTAAATAAGCGCTCCTTGCACTGTTGAATTGTTGGACCTTGAATGATGATGTCGTCGAAATATACAGCAAGGCCTGGAATGCCTTGAAATGCCTGGTCCATGATTTTTTGAAATTCATTTGGAGCTGTTTTGATGCCGAAAGCTAATTTGTTCATTTTGTATGTGCCTCGGTGTGTGGTGATGGCCATGATTTTGGAGCTGTCGGAGTCCATTTTGACGTTTAAATATGCTTTGTGTATGTCGAGCTTGCAGAAGTAACGGCCACCCTGGAGCTTATGAAATAGGTCTTCGATGAGCGGAATGGGGTATCTAACGTCTTGAAGAGCAGGATTGACTGTGTTTTTGTAATCGACGCAGAGCCTGACGGATTTGTCTGGTTTCAGAACGAGAACGAGGGGGCTTCCCCAGTCACTATTACGTCCCCAGTCTGTATTACGTCTTGAGCTTCGAGAGAGTCCAGTTCTTCGTTTACTTTATCAAGAAGAGCATATGGTACCGGGCGAGCCTTGATATAAACTGGTTTAGTGTTCGGGAGCAAGCGTAAAGAGCAGGAAACGCCGGGAATGGAGCCGATTTTCTTTTCAAATAGTTGAGCATAACGCATGAATATGTCGTTCTTTAACTTGGTCAGTGATTCGTTTTGTAGATGATTAATGCTTTGAATAGTGAGCCCAATGGAGCGCATCCAGCTTCTGCCCAGAATAGTCGCAGAAGGTGAGTCAACAATGTAGAGCAAGAGCTTTCCGGAATAATTGCGGAAGGAAATTGGTATAAGAGCTTGCCCAACGGGCTTAAAAATTTCGCCAGTGTAAGTTTTGAAGGATAATGTGGGCTGTTGGAGCGGGATGTTTATTTGGAGCTTTTCGAATGCGTTTTTGTTCATAATGCTGACTGGACTTCCGCTGTCAACTTCGAATGGAACCACTTTTGAATTTATGTGCACCGGAATAATAAATTTATCGTTAGAAGGGCTATCGGTTTTGAGCACAGGGAGCACGTTGACTTTATTTATTTCGAATTCCTCAGGACGTTCGTCTTCCTCGTCTTCGTCTTGTGTAGAATTGTGGCGAACTGATCTGTAACCAATTGCTTTGCCTAATTTCATATTTTGGGTGAGCGTGAGGATGCATACACGAGCAAGATGACCGGTTTTTTTACAAGACGAGCACTTGAGCTGAGAGAGTGTGCATTTACATTCTGACGTTCTGTGGTTGTTTTTCCCACAGCGTAGGCAATAACCCGCAAGACCTAATTTCTCGTAATCTACTCGGTCTCGTTTAGAGTTGGGTTTTTTATAATCCTGAGGTGAGCGATGAGCGGTGGAAGGTGCGGGGGCTGACGTTCGGTTGATTGGAGCGGTTTTCATTTGTTTTCGTTATTTTGTAGCATGTTGCATTAGTGTATTGTTGAGGATTAGAAATTATTTGATTTCCGGCTTGTGAAGCTTCAAGAGCGTATGCTATTTCAAGAGCCCTGTCGAACGTGAATTCTTTTTCCTGGAGGAGCTTTTCTCTTATGTTTGAGTCATGCAACCCACGTATAAATTGAGCGCGTAGAAAGAGAGAGTCGAGCGGTTTCTTACAGTCTGGAGCGGGGCAGTGGAAGTCACATGCGAGCGTAAGCTGTTTTAACTCGGCAAGGTAAGCGGCAATGGACTCGTTAGGAGACTGAACCCGGCTTAGGAATTTGTGCTGAGCAATAATGTCATTTATTTTAGGAGCGAGATGATTTTTTAATAAGGTAACAAGCTCGATATAACTTTTTTCGTTTGGTTTCTCCGGAGCGGTTAGAGACGAAAGGAGCTGAAAATATTTACTGCCGATACAATTAAGGAGGATTTGAGCACGAAGAGCGTCTGTTTCTTTTGATTCTCCAACAATCTTTTTTAGTTGAAAGAAATTTTGCAGCCGGTCAATGTATGAGCTAATGGATTCTTTGAATTCTTCGTATTGGTCGAATTGAAAGTTTTGTATGGCTAGTTCCGCGGTAGATGAGCGGGGAGCGGATGTCGCAGACATTCTCGTCATAAACTGTGTTAATACCGAAATTAATTGTTGCATTTCAGGATTCGGCTGTACGGGCGGTACGTTTGCTTGAGCCATTTTTTTTTTCTTTTAATATTGTTAGTAGAATAAGAGCGAATGGAACGGACTCACTGAGAGAATAAGAGCTAGAAGTGGGCCGGCGGGAGCGGCGGCACGGCTTTGTTTATTTTCGTGTGAGCTGTGAGCGAAGAGTAGATCCTTCAGTCCTTCGCGGATCCCATCCTCGTCGCCAAATTTGTTGTGTTTGGGTGGCGAAGGAGAAGGAGTAAAAATAATAATAATAACACTTTGTTTTTGAGCAAAGAATTAGAAAACTGTATTTTAAAATAGGAGGCCGGAATCGTACTGAAGGACGGTGAGCAGGAGGCATTAGGAGGCGCTTGCACCGGGGAATTCCTTATGCGTTGAGGAGTAAGGGAGAATGCTTATTTTACAGAAAATGGATAATTAAAAAATGAATAAGAACATAACAAAAACCATGAAATTTCGAGGACATTTACCAAAAAAATGTGGCATTGTCAAAAAAAAAAAAAAAACTTTCAAATTCACGCACTCAAACACGAGAAACTTGAAATTTCTCCATAAAAAGTAGTAATTTCACGGATATTTAGACCGAAACTTGCAATTTCGAAGCCAAAACACAGCAAATATGTCGACATTTTCAAATCCACAAAATTAATACGTGAAATTCCAAGTGCAATATGTTGTGATTTGCAGGCAGGAAGCTCCCGATCTGGCCGATGGTAATATTTGCTTCCAAAGTGCTGCAATTTCGCATGTTTTTCAGTGCCTTAGGCTGAGGAACGAGGGACTCTTCCATCCAGCCGGAGCGGTTGGGTTGAAATAAATCGCACTGTGTGTGGTGATATATGGGGCCTTTTATTGGACACTCGCTGGACATGAGGATCGAATACGATCCTGTGGAGAAGCAACAGGTTAGGGACTGTTCTGAGCCTGAGACAGAAAGGTGAGGCATCTCCTGTGTACCTCCTCTGGCTCATCCTCAAAGCTCAAGACAACCGCATGGCGTGAGGTGCGCTTCAAATGGACCACCAGGGTGCACGTCGATCCCCCCGTGTTCCAGGCTCATAGCGCAGGACCATGCTACACAAATAATTATAATTCGGCACTAGTATCCTAATACGTATAACAAGTATTTTCAACCAACAAAACCGTCCAATTTTATTGTCGTGTCACGACGCGTCTCCAAAAGAAAATGAAGTTGTCCAATGATAACAATACGTATTTTAAAACGAAAATAGCGCAAAACAAAATGGACTATAGTCGGATCGGCAAAAGAATGTGCATGAGTGGTGGGAGGCCATAAGCCCGCTTTTTCCCTCTCTTAACGTGGTTCTCTATTTCTCCTCTTATTATCTAACTACTGCAACCAATAACAGAGAGTTTTACCGATAAAATAGGAGAGGCTCCTCTCAGGTGATGGTGTGGTAGCGGTAAGTCATATGGGTTTAGGGAAAGGAGAGAGGGTGATTTCATGCACGTTCTTTCACCGACCCGACTATAGCACATTAAAAAACAACGATGGAAAAGGAATTGACCCTGTTATGAAATAATGATGCTCCGTGGGTTAAGAATAAAAACGTGGGCTGCTGTGACGCTGAATGGGTCAATGGAGAGTGCGAGGGTCCTAAAAAGATTCTGGCAAGGGCTAGTCGTGTTCGTTGGGGAAATGGTTTGGATAGTGGAAAGGGATGGAGTTCAAGAAAGGAAAAAAAAAAAAGAGAGAGAGAAACCTACAACCTCATCGCAATTGTAAATGCTTCCAGACAAGGCCCGAGGGATGAGTTTAGACGCGGGTGGGTGGAAGGGGTTATACATTTTTTGTCTCTATAGACAAGGAACACAACAAAGACGGTCGTAAAAAAAACGAGTTTGTTATGTTGGAAAGAGAACCACCCTCGCGACCCCACCCCCACCCTCTTATCCACAAACTTGAACCAGTTGTATCTTTTTCCCCTTGTCAAAGAGTAAATATTTGACTTATTATTTTTGTGCGACTTTTATTATAAATGAGGAAGCATTCAAGCAGAGTAATGCACGATCAATTTTCTGCATTTATAATATTTTTTCCTTTTTTTTCAGCTAGTGGTGCTAGAATGAAAAAATCCAATGCTAAATCAATTTCCTGGATATTGGCTCAAAAAACAGCTTCCACCTTTTTTACTGTAGCAAAATATTCAGCAGAGAAGTAGTATTTAATATCAACCCGAACGTTTCTTTCTTTTTATTCATTATTCAGGAAAAAGTGTCATTTTCTGGAAACTTTGACTCCAACCCAACATGGGTGTTGATTGTGAAACTTTTTCGCAATTCCCCGCACCACAACCGACCACCTACCTACCTACCTACCGCCTGTCATTCTTCACAACAGTTCTCCCTTTCAACCATTGACTCCAACTCGATTACAATTTGATTCCAACAGGGGAATGTGTGATGGAAGCGACAGTTGAAAAAATGAAGGGTGTGTTGCTTCATCCTGTTCAATTAGATTATCCAGGATTAGATTTTCCTCAATTTTGTTCGGGTTTTGTCTTCGTTTAAGTATGTACGAGCATAATTATATATATTTATACTCACATCTAAGCTGATTCCTGGAAGGGGGAAGATCTGAGTCTGTGGGTCATTGTCTGGCATGAACCTGTAAAATTCGGAGTTGTCCTTGTACCATTTGACGGAATACAGGACTCCCGAACCGATGTCGAAGAGGCACTTCAGAACGACAGGGTCTCCAAGGTTGGCATGTTTAGGTATGTCCAATATTCGAACTTCAACACTTATGACACCTGAAAAAAGAATAAGACATTGTTAACTACAATTTATAATAACTAGATTTTATTTCAAGTCATTGAATGCAATTGAAATTCATATCCAAGTGGTACCAAGGAGCATGACGATCCTGAATAGAATAGGGATAGAAGGACTCTGATTATAATATACTAATACTAGACGTATACATACTAGACGTACGTATGAAAGCCGCCGGGCCCAGGAAGTGAAATAGAACTTCATTGAATAACAGAACTATCCAACGTAACAATAATTTAGTGACTCACGTAGACAAATTAATTATCTCATCGTGTTAGAAAGAACTCGTGATGCCTTGGCAAGTGAGAAAAGGGAAGATGAGTCAACTCAAAAGGGACAACTGTTGGCAAAATCCTACAGCGCCGATAAATGTATATACTCCCCATCGCTGCCGAGTCATTGTATAATGGTTTCAGACTGATAGTGACACTCAATAAACAGCAATTTTCTTGGTAAATATTGGTGCAAAGCATTGGATAGGGAGTCATCCTCTCCCACTCACTACTCACAAAAGCGCACCTTAACCACCCGCAGAACTCATATTGGCAATGCCCGTGAAATACTCTTGATGAAGAAGAATGGGGAAAGGGAGGAATGAGAGAGAGTGTGAGAGAGAAAGAAAGAGAGATGGATTGAAGTGCTCTTTATTCAGAGTTTCTCGATGATTTAACGACCTCCTGTGTTTCCGCTACGTGACGACGTTGGCCAGTCACAGAAAAAAGTATTTGCGGGTATCGATTTCAAAGTAGTAGTCAACTGCATGATGACAGTAGCAAATAGGAAAATGATTTCGTATTTCACCCTTACATCATGTAGCCCGACGTACAAGCGAATTCACAATAGCCTAGCTGTATAGCACGATTTTATTAGCAGGAATTTAATTTAATTGGAAGTGCAATATGAATGGTTCGTATAGCGGTGACTAATAATTAGTGAGATAAATCGGCTCATTCACGCAATACCTGAAAGTTGCCTATCCTAAAGTATGCTGCTCAAGTGCTCAGTAGCACGCTACTAGGATAACGGGCATTTATAGAGGCATTATCGCAAAAATGTAATCAAGTAACAGCTAAATATTACACAATATGAGTTTATGATCTGGGTTAGATTTAATTCTTATTTGACAAGACACCTCATAATTCAAATAACACTATTGACGATTGTAGCTAAGGGATACGATATCTGGCGGCGTTTCAGAGAAACATTGAGTCTGGTGCTCAATGTGAGTTGTTGTTGCCGTTTGACAACAAAATACAACAAAGATCTTCTACAATGAGGAAGTTTATGTATCAAAAATGTTGGTCAATGACATTAGGTCTACTCGTTTTTCGTCCGGAGCTGCACTATTAGCACTGAAAGTACTAATATTTCATTATTTTTTCGCGTTATTTCACACGATAACCCGCGAGGTTGCAAAATTTCGTGCTGCTCGGAGTAGTCCGGGACTATGAACTACAGCTATATAATCCGACGGTGACAAGGAGGCCTCGATGTTGTACCTTTGGCACCACCGAATCAAGAAAACAATACGGTTATGCGGGTGCGCACTACACCCGTTCAGAAACTTTCACTATCGGGTATTTTTTGGAGCAAGAAAACTCGAAAACGCCGATTCAAAAATATTTTCGACCCTTTTGCTGAACCCGAGCCGTTCTCTGAGCACTAAAACGAAACGGTGAGCTACCAATAAAGAAATGATAAGGCGCTCGTGGGATGTCTATCACGGGTGAATCCAGAGAAAACTGCTGTATCTTTGATTGCTCTTCCCGTCGTAACCGAGACACAACATTGTAATTTCATTGTTTCCCAAAAATTGAGGGTTCAACGGTGTTAGTTATCAATTAGCCCAGTGTTGGGAGAAAGGCGAGAGTATCAGAAACCATGTTCTTCTGTTCTTGTCAATTTAGGCCAACTGACTACTTTTTTCCCATTATGTTACGGACGTTGATCACGAAAAAACACTTTAAAAGTTCCGGCAGCAGCCTGTCGGGAAAAGTGCATTTCATTCATGCGACAATCGACTCAAACCTCATAAGTTTGAATGATATCAATAAATTATGAATGAAATTATTGAAAAGTACAGGGTTTCCAATGTGATTCACAGACGAGCCTAAGTTTGCATCACTCAAAATACGGTAAAAATCATTTTGTCCTTCGTAGTTATTTTCACCGTTGCACTAAGTAAAATTTACCGTTTTCAGTGTACCGTTTAGGATCGGTGATTTTCACTTGCCCGAAAGTTGGTTGCAAAATTATCTATACAAATGGTTAAAAACACCTATTTTTCGGTGATTTTTACTGCCATTTTCTTTCAGTGTGCTGTCCATGGTTCTTCGTTTTCGTTAGCTGTGATATTGTAGAAACCTTTAATGATCATGATATTACTAATTATTTTGCTAGACTAGACTGAATCTTCAAAAATGAGGCCAAACAACTTGTTTTCCCTATTGTTTTGATAGTGGTCTTCTACCAATGGGTGGCGGGCTGGCTGGGTCACTGTCCGTCGTCCACCGTCACCGAAACAGTGCTCTCAGGCAAAAAGTCAAATCGAGACGGGAAAGTCAATCCTACAATCCCTAGGTACCCTGCTTTCGAAAATCTAATTTGGTCCGAGGGACTAATGTGTCGTATAAGCGTGTGATATAACCACAGAATTTGTGGCGTACATCTTAATAAAACAGCAAGGCCCGACGCGACGCCTTTTGTGGAGCCTGCCACGTGCTGAAAGACTTGCAGCATAATTTTATACATTGCTCTCGATACGCCTCCGATACGGATTTTAGATCATCTGAGGGAGATCATGCTGGACCATGTATTGTGTACACAAATTGAAAGCCCAGTAAATTCCATGAAGCGTTCAAGTGTCGCTCATAAGTTTAATAACTAAATAGCGTTGATTTCCGTATTATATCCATAATATTTATATCGCTAGATGATATAAAAATAACATCTAACACTGTAAGCTTTACCATGCACCACCATGTACCAATGCATGTGGGTCAGAAAAGCTGGCCTCAAGTGTTCTACGCTCTGCATTAATTGCAGTCATGTGAGAATCGACCGGACCCACTCGTGGCTTCTGACTGTAGATATAGAAGACCTCACGGATATAGAAGGCTACAGGGAAGACATTTCGACGCTTCTTATAGACGACGTTACATGTGTCAAGGTGAAGCGTCTTCTGTCAGGCTCTTCCAAGAGAAGAAGGGTTGATTGAAATATATTTTTTATTACTTTTGACATCCTTTAGTATATTTCACTATTTCAACAATATCATTTAGTTGAAATAGTGCATTACTTTTCAGTTTTCAGTCCTAAAGTATTCGATTATCAGACATTTTCAGTCACAATTATGTCATTGCCGGATGAGTTACACGCGGATCACACGCGTTTGTGATCTACTTCCTATAATTGACGAAATGCTGAAAACTAACAATACCTATTATAGTTATCGAAACATTTGTGTTACAGAAGTCGTCCTGGTCTAATTTTGTGAGATCGACCATTAAACGAATCCTAAATGGTCACAAATAATGAAAAGCGATAACATTTATTACGGGTCACTACGAGTAATGGCCGTACCAACTAATGCAATTATGAACTAAATCTAACAACAATGCATTACTGATCATTGTAGTTACGGAGCTTCATGGGCGACAGTTATCGTTCTGCCTTCTCTTAGTTGGAACGTTTAGCCTAAATCTGAAGACCTTGTACCATTTTGACCACTAAAATCATTCCTCATGGTTACAGATGATGAAGACATGGAAACATCAACATGATTTGTCAATTTTGAAAAGTTATCCTACATGTGACGATATCTATCTTAGGTACTGTGATACCTCCTGATCCCACTTTGGATAGTTTTATCGGAAATTTTGTCTGCTTTGAAATGTTACTTCGCAGTCACAGCCGAGAAATGGTTACTTAACCAAAAAAAGTGCCTAAACCTGAAAAAAAAATCCAAAAATTGCGCCGTCTCTCCCGAATTCAATGATCCCGAGGTTTTTCGAGGTCAACAATTTGAACACATCATACCTACACCACCCCCAGCAACATGAAACAAAAAAATCATCTACCCTAATTATTGAAACCTTCGACACCTTCTTTTACTGGGCTACTCTCACACTAGAAAAAAAGACGCCCACGCACGTGCTTCAGCGTACGACTCTTGATGTAAAAACACGTAGAATTCTATGAGGCCTTTCACATTGGACGCGTACGCACGTTTTTCTCCTATTGTGTGAAAAGGGCCTAATATTGGCCACTGGGCTGGCTGCAACCAGTCTTTCTTGTTAGGGTGCTGTCAAGCTCCAGGGGGCCTGTTCTGTAAAGTTAGCAACAGTCAAAACGACAATTGATGGCGACAGTCGTTTTCTACATGTCGAGATCGTTTTGTGTGTTGGTGCTCTGTAAGAACAAACTTCCATAAACAATAATTAATTTATTTGGTTACAATGAACCATATCAATCGGACTTCGTTCGAAAAAGTTTTCCGATCTGTCAGTTATGACTGAAGAAGTCTCAGAGCTACATAAGAACGAAAATAGTAGCAATTGGAGAACCGCAATCTCTGGGCATTCATCCAATAATTCGAGAAAAAAGTCAATCCAACTATGGATAGACATAAAAAATAAGCTACTTACTGCGTGAACTCGCTTGCAAAGACGTTTTTTTCTTCTTTCCTAAGATTAGGGTGTCGCCATACGAGGCTGGCCCTTAAGGCTTTAGTTCTGTGCATCATATCCCCGAGGTCCTTGTTCGTTTTCGTTGGGACGGGCCCCTAGATCACAAGTTTGCCTTGTTCTGAGCCATCTACATCTCTTGTTTGTCACAGAATGAGAATTTTTCAATAATTTCACGAAAATACGCGAATTTGTCCCTACCGGCACTCAATCCACAGCGGTTACGAAGAAGTCGTCGTGGAATGTCTGAGTATAGGCTATAGGGGCACTTTTCCACGTCCACCCTCGACAAAACACAATTGCTACCTTTTGTTACAGCTAGCGGCATTAAATGACAATGGAGGAAAACAAAGTCAACACTTAATTCAAGAAATAAACTCAAAAAAGCACACAGATTGAATAGTCCTTCCTTCTTATCAACTGACGGTGTCGTTCAAGGTTCAACATTCAACACCCCCAAGGTGTTGTCTTGATACTAATACCAAATTCTAACTGATGACGTACAACGACTTAACGACATTTCAAGGAGTGTTGTTTACTTACAGAACATCTCAGCATGACGTCATCGCTAACGACTGTTCCTACCAAGTGTTGTTTTCAACTGCCGTTAAAATTACAGAGCAGGCCTCTAGGTTTGACCCTTGACGAAATAGCCTGAGCCTTAACATTAAAAACAGCTACAAATTACATATAAATAATAAGGAATTAGAAAGGGTGGCTTGAAGGATGCTATTTGTACTTCACTTTTTCTGTTAACGGTCGGATAACATTATTTGTGGGTTCTAATAAAAGAAATGGACGAGTCGGGATGAATGAAGTTTCCTAAACAATAAGGCTTGTTCTCCAATCTTCTAGTTCTATTTGTCTCTTTCTACAACAATCGTGCGACCGTCTCGCGTCTCAACAATGCCACACTCAGTGGAATTCAAATCTATGCAAGAAAATTTCAACGAACTCATCAGAGAAAGGTGGGTGGCACTAGGTGACGAAAGAGATGAGAATAATGTAATACTGCACAATTCAAAGAGCTTGTTTATGAACTTTTAATAATATTCCTCTTGGTATTCGAGCCGCGAACTTCGTTTTCGACGACGGAACTTTCTTCTTGAAAATTTCGGTCCAAACTGAAGGCATTAAACGCGGATGAAGGATTTAAGTTTGCTAATCACGGCCTTTCCCTTCCCTCCGCACCATTCTTCATATCAAACTTGCACAACAACAAACTCACGAGTTCTGAAAGCAGCACGAAAACCTTTTTGGTCGGGAGTAAAGTGAAATAGAAACTTTATGAAGCATGTACGAAATTAACTATTAGGCCAAGTATTTAATTAGCTTTCATCCCAAGTTTTGCCATAAAATTGACTACTTGAAGCAGTTTTATGCTCGTATAGTGCCATTGATTATGATGTAGGTAATTCAAAGTATAATGTATGAAGACTTGTTTCCTTCAAAACATGCCGTGTGAAATGGAGAAAGATGTGAGGGGTCAAACCGATCAGGTGTGGTTTCAGGGGAATCGGGGCGGCCAGCTTGGCCTAGGCTGGGAACCCAACGCTCATTAATTATAAAACATAAATATTAATCTACTTATAACTTACATAAGAAGGGGGTCTATGCATATTCGTAAACCTCGCTGGAAAACCTCCAACCGGTCAAATCACTACTAGGGGGGAGGGGGCTACCCTCCTCACATTTTCCAGAAAAATTTATTTTTCGGGTGGTTTGGGGTTGGTGCTCGGAATTGTTTTAGTAGTGCCTGTCGGTGCATAACGGGTGCCATCGATTCCATTCGTCAAAATCACTATACTTGGGGGACTGCCTCCCTTAGTTAGTTTGTTTTTCACCTGTTCTCAAGGTGGTGCACGTGATAAATGTGGTGGTGCCCATTCGTGCACGTCGGGTGCCTTCGATTGACTTAGTCAAACTTCGGAAATTCCGAAGAGGGAGGGGGGGTGGCTGGGAAAAAGTTAGCCCACCATAATTCCATAATGGAAATTTCGTTTTTCTCGACTTGGTGATTGGTGCACGGTGCACTATTTAAAATTGGTGGGTGCCTTATTTTGGCATCATTGTGGACGCGGGGGGTTAATTTGGGGGGTCAACTTCTTTGAGGTCACACTCCTGGAGCCCGAGCGGAAGTCTTGTCGGACGGAGGAACGAACTGTGGAAGGCCAAGAAAGCTGGAGTAGAGTACACGGTGAGCCACCCACCAAAACCACCTATCCAAGTTTAAAAGGTACTTCCCCAAGCATTAAAACCAGACGCCAACAGCGGACGAACAGCTAGAGGAAGCCGCTACGTCTTTCGAGGGACATCCGGGGGATGACGTATAACAAGAGCAAAGGCGCGAGGTACATCCTGAGAAAGTGAAGACTCCAATAACTCGTACTTATCTCTTTCAGTCAATTATTTTATTATTATTTTCGTCTCTTCGTACGTCTGATGTATGTCACACCTCTGTAATGAATAATAGGCCGTAGGTGCGGAAGCGATGATCCATATCAAAAGGAAAATAAGTCCTCTCCCGCTGTTGATGTATTCATTGGACCGGTTTCGGCTAAACAGCCATTTTCAACCACCTATAGTTACAACAGACGTCGAAGAAGGTCCACCCACACGACCACTTTAGCGTTTCTGAAAGGAAATTAGGTTTTGAAAGAACGATAAAACCACGAAACTGAGGTTTGAAAGAGCCAAAACTGTGAAATTATGGTTTTTGAATGAGCCAAATCCAAGAATTAGTTTTAAAGGAGCGAAAACTCGTGTAACATGGGTTTATGAGGGCCAAAATGACAAGATGTTGTGTATGACCGAGCCAAATCCGTTTTTGAAATAGCTACATTTACCCATTTTTCGGAAAATTTGCGAAATTGATTTTATAAGAAGCTAAGGACACATAGTTTTTAAAATAACAAAAGTACGCGAAATTAGCGTTTGAAATAACAAAAATTCGTGAAATTGGGTTTTGAAGAAGCGAAATCCACGACATTGGTTATGAGAGAGTGAAAATCCTTAGTCAAATTGGAATCCAAGCCGCCAAAATCACGCCATTTGTTTTTTTGATGATAGCTTTTTAAGTTGGTCGAAGCCGTGCGACTGTGGGGACTCCAGAAAGAGCCGAACACTCGAAATTTGGCAAGTGAATAAAATTAAAATTAACAGAACGAGATAAAGGAACCAAGAAGTAACTAAATAGCTAATAACTTAAAACGATATACATAATACAACCAGCAACTCACTCGATCAATGTATAAACTCAAACTGACTAGTCCCTTTGACAAGAATGAACAGCGTTAACCGGACCAGGCACTCCTTCCCTTCCCCAATCAGCGGAAGGCACTCCAAACATGCACTCTGGCGAGTTCCGTACATCAGGGCTGAATTTTTTTATGTAGGTATGGGTTTCACATCACGATTTGCATAGAATTGCATGGGATGGGGGGTAGATAACAGTCCATCTAAATATATCCTCTTTAGCCCCGATGTTGGCCTCCCAATTTGGCATGGTCGCAAATCGAACGAGGTGATGCGATCAACGCATCCTCTACCGTACTTAGCCAATGCCGCGTGATTTCTAAAAACTCCAACCAAGTTAACGTGGGCCCTTCTTTTGCTCTTGCAACAAACAAACACCCTCCTTCACATCAAAATCATGTTTTGTGGCCAAAAAGTGGTTGCGGAACTCAGAATGGCGTGACGAAGTAGGCAAGTGCTCACGAACACAAAACCCCAGTCCCCCCCACCCGCCTGGCCAATATGAAATACCTCCTGGCATGAGCACTTCAGCATGTAAACAACCGACCTCTCAAACAATCCAATACCATCCTTGGCCTTACATATAGGTATTGGCGTAGTGACGCCTAGGGCTTGAAAACCACTCTGACATCCACGTCCCACATAAACCTTTCCAATTTCCGAGTGATATCATCTAAAAATGGCAAAACTACCATGAGCCTCAACAGATTGTCACAGGTCGACACAAGGCTTTCAGCCACGGCCGATATTGCCACCTTTGCACCCCTCCGAAACACCAATTATCGATGAGCAACCTCGAATCCATAATCCATTATGGATTCTATTTTTTTTATTATTTTTATTTTTTTCCCCCTACGCCAGTCAGGTCATTGGCTGTTCCGCCATCCGACCTCTTGCAGCCCAATATAACTTTGAGATCTTCGACCAGTTGGTGTCGTCAGATTGGAACTGTGTCCTAATGTCCTCGAGTTGAGGACAGTCAAACAGGTGGTCCGGGTTCATCTCAGTCGTCGAATGGCGTAGGGAGCAACCCGGGTTGTCCTTCACCCGTATCTTGCAGAGATGGGCATTCAAGTAATCGTGGCCAGTGGTATGGCGGAAGCCCGCCACAGACTCTTTTCTGGGTAACTGCGCTGGCACACGATTTGTGGGTTGGAGCAAAGCGGCCCATCTTCTACCCTCTGCAGCTCTTTGGTGGGCCTTCTTCACCTTCACCTCGATGCTCTCCCTGATACATCTCTTCGCAGTTTGGTATCCGATTGAAGATTCAGGCATATCCATCTGGGCCATCTGGGCCATCATAATCTGGATTCTATTAGCTTCGGCCATAACTTTGAATAGGTACCTCTATATTGTTGGTGAAACGTTCATTCGACAATGGTATATTCAACGCTCGATCGAAAAACCAAAAAAGTCCCGCAACTTTCTGGCCCCAAGTGTGCTCTAAGTCTGAAAGGAATAAGAGTACCAGTGACCGTCAGTTTTCTGTAAATGTCAAATTCAATGTCTCTCCCTCTGTCCTACGCCAAGTCCAAATAAGTGAGACGGCCACCAGACTCTACTTCATTGTTTTTTGATGGCGAGATAGTGGAGGTTGCAGATCTTCAGTGAAATGATCGAAAATTGTTTGTCCCTCCACAGCTTTATTTTTAGGTGCAGGACCGGTTTCGGCCTCCCTTTATCAGGCCATTTGAACTACCAAATAAATTATATCACAATAAACTCAACATCACAAAAAACAAAACAAACAACAACAACAACAACAACAACAACAACAACAACAACAACAACGAAGTTACCTGCAAACTTCTACACTGCTCATATTCCATTAAGGCTATAATTATCAAACAAAACCAAAATTAAAATAAAATAAAAACGGTGAAATAAAATGAAAACGTACAACGGAAAGACTTACAATAAATTTTTAAATCGTTAATCACTCGTCAAGCGTCAATAAACTTCTGAACCGGCAGGCTCTCTCTTACTCCACGCGGTATAAAATCCATCAATGAAAGTAGAGGGGAGGAAGAGCACTCGGCTCTCTCGTTAAGGCAGAGTATCGCGTCTTTAAGCTCCCTATAAATAAATAAGCTTTCCAGGGAGTCTATTACCCTTCCTTGCCCTTCGTTAATTAGAATTTGGGCTCTGTGACCATTTCCTCCGCTGCACGTCGAGATATGGTTGAAGAACGCTGAGTCGCCTCTTCGCAGATGCTCTTTAAATCGGGTCTTGAATTTACGCGTTGTGCGGCCACAATAACTCCCGGATATCACTCCCGCACGTGGACGGTCTTTCCCAAAAATTGGGAAAAATCCTGAGGACTTATGGATATAAGGCAACCTTTAAAAGCAACAACGCCCTGGGAGGAATAGTCAGCCAAGGAAAAGACCGGAAGGTACCTGGGGACGGGAGCGGGGTATACAGAATGGAGTGTGGAAATTGCGGGGCGAGAGAGAGAGCCTGCCGGTTCAGAAGTTTATAGACGCTTGACGAGTGATTAACGATTTAAACATTTATTGTAAGTCTTTCCGTTGTACGTTTTCATTTTATTGCACCTTTTTTATTTTATTTTAATTTTGGTTTTGTTTGATAATTATGTAGAATATTGACGTGGGTTCCCCCCCCCCTTAATGGAATTTGAGCAGTGTAGAAGTTTGCAGGTAACTTCGTTGTTGTTGTTGTTTTGTTTTTTGTTATGTTGAGTTTATTGTGATATAATTTATTTGGTAGTTGAAAATGGCCTGATACAGGGAGGCCGAAACCGTTCCTGCACCTAAAAATGAAGCTGTGGTGAGACAAACAATTTTCGATCATTTCACTGAAGACTCTACTTCCGCAGTGAACTGAATATTTTCATCAAATCCATTAGGGAAATCTTAAAAACTGTCACAATCAAATCCCTCCGTCTGGACTAAACAACAAACGTCATCCACATATCTCCGCTAGAGCACGATAGAAGAAGCGGTGGTCCCGAACATCTTCTCTTCAAATGCAGTCATGTAAATTTCCGCTAAGACGGGTGAGAGAGGAGAGCCCATATGTAGT
Source organism: Corythucha ciliata (assembly GCA_038030265.1). Lineage (NCBI taxonomy): Eukaryota > Metazoa > Arthropoda > Insecta > Hemiptera > Tingidae > Corythucha > Corythucha ciliata. The sequence continues at coordinate 36,251,242 of CM075941.1, forward strand.
CCTTATATCCTATTCTAACATCCATTGAACATGAAATAGCCATTACTAAAGGTGAAATCGAGAAGTTCTAACAAAGACTGTTTCTCAATCATAATTATCAATCCGTCCTTTAGCGATCCGTTCTCTAACCAGTTTCAGACAATCTTTAGCGGGAGCACTACCGAACAAATTTTTCAGATCGAACGAGACAAATAAATTTTTCTGTGAATACATCACTCGATAGGGATGTCAGCACCTTAACTAGATCACTCGAATTCTTAACAGAAAAATCGCTACCTTTAAAATCTAATACCTTCATCAACTTCTTATCCAAACAAACCGATATTTCATAAAGGGGACTCTTTATGCAAGACACAATCGATCTGATCGGGTACTCTAGCTTATGCAATTTACCAACGGAACAAAGGCGAGGCGCTTGGCAATTCATAGGTACAATTCTACGCGCCATTTCTTTTGAAAACAATGAACTGTTTTTTACAATTTTCATTAACGATGTTCTAATCCCTTCTGTAGATCGACATGGCATTGAGGTTACTGTCCAGTCTCCGTTTCGACTTCAGACCCTCAGGCAGGAAGAGCTATTTGGTCCAGGTCTCACCAGGCCGGCCAGAACTCAGGCAACAGCTGATGAGATCATGACCTAGAAAATTTGATAGCTGATAGTCTGAACGGTCTAAATAGAGACTGGACCGCACCCTCGGTGCAATTTTCACGATTCACCGGCGGTTCTAACCCTCAACGTCATATGCGTTCATCCCTGGAAGCCGACATTTAAAGTAAGTCTGAATGATATAAGTCTACTAGGCGGCAAGACTATCTTAGTTTTCGAGTCGATGTTCATTGTATTTCTGATTCGTGTCAATCGAAAACTAGAATAAATCTTACCGCCAAGCAATTTTATCATTAATCCTCACGTAAAACGTTTGCTTTCGGGCACATTTTCCTTCAAAAAATCACGATTTTTGGTTATCCAAAACAGACGAATATTTCAAGAAGTTTGGGATCATTATGATACGCAAGTTTTTTTGATAATTTGCAGATTCGAAAAGCAAATTCGGTAGGAGGGGGACATTTTTTAAAAACCGTTAAAAAAATACTACCAGAAACCTTGAACTTTGAGCGAAGAAAAAGAAGGGTTTCCAGTACTTTTAGTCAAAGAAGCATGAAGTCCGTTATGATAGATTATTTTCCTAGCTGTCAAAATGTATGGTCATTTTAAAATCTTAATGGAGTGACAGCTGTGAAATTGCGAGTTTCTGCAAAAAAATCCGAACTTCAACGGAAATTACACAAAAAATCATATCTCATGAACGGTGCATGATATAACGTCCGGGAAGGTCGCGTTTAATTCCATTTTTCATGTAGTTTCACCCTATTTTTTTGCAACACTACCAAAAATTCACCCTGTATATTTGTTTTAACTAATTTTTTTGAGTAGCTGAGCTTCCACGATAGCCGATCACAATAATCTAATCAAGTTCGTTTAAACAACAGCTCCTCTTTACTGATCAGCTTGGTCACCGATTCTCTCAATAAGAAATCTTTTACGGACGTTGTTTTATTGGGCAGTTCAACGTGATGAGTAAAGGCAACGGCCTGTGCCCGCGAAATATTGTGTTTAGAGTAAAAACTTCGAAATTCTTATTGTCAGTTGCTAAGATGAAATGGAAGACACGGAGAAACAACCTATAACAAAAGAAAAGGAGGTGTTGAAAGATTGGAGGGGGTTTCGCTTTGACCTTATATGCTGGTTGCCAAACGGAAGCGAAATTATATTTTCCTGCGTTATTTGCAGTATCAACTTGTAAGGTTGATAGGGGGGTGTAATAATTTGATATAAGCATGACTACAATTGTACGCGAAGATAGCTTCATATGTTTGCTCGATCTCGATGGATCACCGAATGGAGTCTCGAGAAAGAAAAAGAGTAAATAATAGTACAGAAGTTATAAAAAATAGCAATAGTACATTATTGTCATAAATTAAATGCACTAAATTAAATGATGGATTTCACCATCAAGAGTTAAGGTTTGAGTTACGTTAACTCAGAATTAATGTAACTCACGCATTTTGTGTCGCATTTTTTTGTTGACTTAAAACTAACGAAAAAATTAGTCACAATTTATGTAAACAATGGCCCCGTTGTACAAATCAAAAAATTCCTCAGCACTTGATGAGGTTTAAGGGGTATTCATGCTCGGAACTTTAACATATGTTACCGACGTAAACCCTGTTATTTCGTATTTTTTGTGTTCAGTTTTTCCGTTTCTATGCCCCCCCCCCCCTATAGAAACCCCATCTTTACCCATCTTTTCGGAATTTAGCAAACAAAATAATACAAGGTTTAACATTTTTCATGAATACCCCTTTTGTTTTCAATATATGTTTAAAATAAAAGAGAAGGATTAATCGTGCTATAGTTTTACAACGGACCCAGTTAGAGTTTGATAATATAACTCCAACATAATTCCCAGTGATGAAATTCATCATAAACGATACAAAAAACCGAATAACGTGAACGTTGAACTTTAAGACTTGAAAAGGAAATGAGGTGCACTTGCGTTCACACTACAGTTGTAAACTGTGTAGACTGCTACACTCCTCCTTTCAGCAGTTTCATGTCTTCGTTAACCTGTTTGCCGTTTGCGCCAGATCACCACTGCTGGAAACAATTTCGTGAACGATTTGTTTGGACTACAATTATGAATAGCAAGCGGACATGAAGCGATATGGATCCGACCGCAATACTCATTCAAATTAAGGAACAAAAACCAAGCCTGCAGTTTCTTATTTTCTTCTTAAACCGTTTTTTTATTATTAAATAAAGTTATCGGGAGCGGACACGAGATAAGGGTTGGGTTATATTACCTTTCCTGGTTACCCCAAATTTATTACAGTATTGAGTGATTTATTTATATTTACTTAATTTTAACGTTCCAAAAGTTGTTTTATGTTTTATGAGCTGAAATTTAGGTCTATTGTAAGCAATTGATCCACAGACGGTGATAGTTTCTTCCGGTTTTCAGTCACTGAGGCAGAACAGAATGTGTATTCCCCACATCACTCGGCCAAGAAGTCTTGTTCCTATGTCACTTGAAAAATGAATTTTGACTAGAGAATCATCAAAACGTGTTCTTTTTATTCTATAATACACGAATGGCGTTTATTCGATTGATCCAAAAAAAACGAAATGCCGGTGAACTACACGTTTGTTGGGTGCTACTCGAGGGCTGGAAAGGACCGTGTATCCTTCTCTAGATTCTTTTCCAAGCATCAGGGTTAGGTAATCTTCTACAGCGCTATAAAAGGAGCACGTGAACATTCTACGTTAAGCATTTCCCAACGCTCTTTTCACACTAACGCGGTTTCACGAGGCCCCCGCGTGTAATCCGCGTGAATGCCGCTTTCTCATCGAATCAAGTAATATGTACCGCACGTGTGTAAAGGTGTACGTGGTCACTACGCGGCAGCCAAAACCGCGCCGCGTGAAACCTCGTATATGTGAAACGAGCCTAACGCGCTAGTTAAAAGTTAAGCCACTTCAAAATTGACGGGATGGCAGCGTGAAAGGGTTTGAAATGAAACGATTGCTCTGGTCCGACTATAGTCACCCATTCGCATTTACGTTCCAGTACCGATAATAAATTGTGAACTGGCCTTTTTTCTTGAATAACGGAAAACTCACTCTTGTCATCACAAAGCCCTTGCCTCCGGCATTCCGAACTCCCGAAGTACTAACTAAGCCACTTCTGTCGACGTGTTGCGGTTCAAGTGATTTCAAATCGCGAAATTCCTCTTGTGTGAATGCACTCACCACGTCATCGAGGTAATTTACATTACCCAAGCTCGACATCGCCGGGAAATGACGGGGGTCTGTCGAATTGCCACTAATGAATCTTTGTACTAGAAAGGACACTATGATTGAAATAAGTTGCCCGATTTTTATTGATGACAAATGTTGAGCGATTGGATACACACGAGCAAGGACCTGCACCGATTTATTTTCCTTTTTTTGTAGATAGCGGCGATCCTTCCTTCGATAATCCCCCAGCGTAGTCACTTAAGTTCCATTTTACGTAATTTTGATGCCTACAATGCCATCAAGACTGAGTTATTGAAAAAAAAAAAACCGATTTGCAGCAAGCTTCCAATGTAGAACTTACATGAACGGGGCAACCAGGAATAGATAAGAATGCAATGCCAAGTCGATTGTAACCTGCCGTGTCCTTTCCCGATTAAATGAAAAGTAACATTAGTTAATCGATTTTGACTGTAGTAATAGTAAGACGAAGAATGACACATCAAAAATGTTAAACAACGACCATATGCTTATGTACGTGATGGATTTTTTGAAATGATTTTCCGGCGGTAATTGTGTGAAAATTGTCACTGAAGTGCACGACTCCGTGTTTTTCTCACTTCAATTAGCTATATGAACTCTTTTTATAATGATATAGTTAATAACAGCGAGCACAGAATATATTCTCCGAAAAACGTGGGGAAAAGAAAACAATGATGAATTCAAATTAAAAATTTATAGTGGGTGTCCCGTGCTGGCTTTTCGGGTCTATGTATCCGTTCCTAAATACTACATTAGTGGACTGAGCGTGTCCCAATTCTGGAGTTCTCAGGGCTCAGGGTGTCATACAATTTGATTTATGCCGATGAAAAATGTATCGTGGTCTACTATGGGTGAATTAGTGATTTATCCGACTGCATTGGCAGTCACCTGGACTACATACATCAAACGTTCGTAGAAAGCTCTGTATAATAATGTATATGTTTTCAAGTTCTAAGTGTTCTAACTGTACACATCTTAAGCCAGAAAACGGTGTATGGGAAGAAACGCAGAACAGCTATCCAAAATTGGAACCTTAAGGAATTCAACCAAGAGCGTCAGTAATATCCGCCTGAATTTCGATGTTTTTCTAGTCGAATATAACATGTAAGTTTCTGCACACGTGAAGTATCAGATTTAAAACTACGAGCCATATCCAATGAAGGAACTAGAATCCCTACGCAGTTTGCTTTTTAATTATACCATCTCTAAGAATTTGCTGTTATAGCTCATACGTGAGGGCGGCTCACGAATGTCATTTTTGAGGTCATGTCGCAACATTGTTCTTAGCTGAAAAAGTGTCCATAAGACATTGAGACGTAACACTTTTTTCTCTAAATGAAATTTTGAAATACGGGTTACTAATTAAGTCCACAATTATTATTAATGATTAATCACGAACCAAAAAAGTATAATGGGGAAAAAAATTAATTATTTTTATTCCCTCTGGCAGAGATTAGATCCTTTCATTCACCTCCCCTTTTCCCCCTAACCAATCCCTCCAAAACCTTTCTTATAGCTTCAGTAAAAAAAAAAAAATCTTAAACTTTTCCGTTCTTTACTCTTTATAGGCTTTCTGAATACCAAATTTTTCGAAGTTAACCCTTTCAGTCTTTCCCCTATCACCTTTCTTTTTGTTTGAATCGACCACGCTGGGCTAATTGTGAGAGAAGTTCCAAGTTTCTTGAATGTAAAGCAGTTTCAAAATTAATAACTATGCAATTTGGATGGGTATAGGTATTTATCTCATAGCACGTGACTGTTCCACAAAAACAATGACAACGAGGTGCGGGGATGGGAACGAGTCACCGGGTTCTCGTAATATTATTTGACGTGTCTCATGCATGGCTTGTCGCTTTCTATTTTTCAGGATATAAGGAAACGTGCAAGCAAAAGAAAACTCTATTTGCTTTACCCTGCAACTTGGAATATCACGAGAAGAGAGTATAACAAAACTGGGCTCGGGATCACAATGTTTCTAGACAAAGCCCTTTCGATGGAGAGGAAATAATTTTATTGTCAGAAGCCTTTTCATTGTGTCCTTGTGATAATCTGTGGAAAAAAAAAGTTATACTATTTCACTCAAGAACTGTAGGTCATGCGGTTTGTTGTCAACATTTAGACTCCGTTGTTCGTTCACAAACTCATTGCATGCGTTGTGTGGAGTATGTGCAACCAAACAAGTTTATATTCTCTCTGAAGCATTTCGCTAGGTTGCAACGTTCCATGGGCTCCACAGTCACCTATAAAGCCGCATTCACATGCAAACATAAAAAGCTGAGCTGTGGGCTTCAACCAATCAGAGAGCGCGGAGCTCTCTGCTCCGCAAAAGCTCATCAGCTTTTTAAAGCTTGCATGTAAAGGCGGCTTAAGGGTTGTGAACGGAGCTTTATGCCTTAAGCTGGTACTTGCTAAATAACTTACAAAATTTTCTACCAATTGCCTAGAAACCGCAACCAGCTGATAATTTCAAAAATGCGTTGCTCGTTACTTGGCAAGTACCGCATGTGTGTTGTATCCGGCTTTATGCATACGTTGTAGTCACATGTAGTGATTCAGTATTTCATGAAATGACCGGTCATTGAATCGGCGCTCATCGTGTTACAGACCGAGTAGAACACCACCTTACCAGGAATTGTGGTTATTTAATCAAAATACATCTCTCGTCTCTTGGGCACTTCATGAAATACATAAGTACGTATAACACTATGAGTCATTTTAAAAAATGATCAGAGTGAGTTGGGTTGGCATTTCAAGACATGCGACCAATCATGGTGAAATCCTCACGAATGTATTTCGTGAAGTGCCCATCAGAGGCAGGATACATTAATGAAATGACGAAAATTCCTGGTCAGATGGTGCTCTAATCTTACTGATACGAGCGCACTTCATATAGCCATGTAATAAAATGCTAAATTATGACATGTTACCACGACGCAAGCACTTGCGAACCGAGCGAGAATCAAGCCACTCGTGAGCAGCTCTAAACAAGGCTTTTATTCCGTTTTTCAGTAGAGATCAAAGGAATGGGCTGGTTCGGAACGCGCTCAGAGCTTGCAGTGAGTCATTTGAGGACGCAATTAGCTCAAAAAACGAATATTTCAGGGCCAAATCATTGAATTTCTCATGATATAGAGCCAATTTCATTGTCATGAAATCCTACAGGATACTGTTTCGCAGTTAAGGAACAGGCCCGCTAAATCCAGGAGGGCCATCTCTCCATTCGTTCCCTCATCATGTCCACCAGTGTCAATACAACCCTTCTCACCCTCAGGAATTTCCCTCACGTTGCTTGGCAAAGCTCGAAGGAATGGGTATTTTACTCAAAACAACAACAACACAAAGTATCAATTTTCGGATTTCTCGTGTTGGTTCAGTCTGGTAAGCCTGTTTCAGGACAAACATATAGACGTTTTTCTCAACGGATTAATACGTTTTTGGGAGTTGCTGAATACGAATCTGAACATTGCCTACTAAAAATCGGTCGGTTTCACGTCGAAAATCGCACAAATGTAGCAGCCTCGAATACGGAGCCTTATTCTTTTAGAAAACCTATAGTTATACACGCAGGTACTGTCACCTGGATGTACACAGGGGGGGGGGCTTAAAGGGATTCGCCCCTCCCCCTTGATGGTGTGGTTTTTTTGAGGAATTGAGGGCAGATAGCCTGAAAAATCTAATCATCGTTCTTATGTTAGTCGGACTTTGCGTGAAGCTCAAAAATGCAACAAAAAAAGCACTTAAAATAGGTATTTAAAGGAAGTTTCCTCAAATAAGCCTCTTCTTAGCCTCATGTATACCCAAAGAAATTAATTTAATGAGCTAGAATTATTCAGTATCTACTTGTTTTAAGCGTTGCTAACTGCGAGGAACAAGAAGGAACACCTGAAGAAGCAAAGAATGCCATCGACGATCATCATCCCAGGAATTATTTGCGATATTAATTAGTTTCCAGAATAAGCAGGGGAGCCTCTTTTAATCCAAAAAAGAAGGTTTTAGCATCTCCTCTTCTCATTCTGCCCCCATAAACACTTTTAGCCGAGAGGGAGTATCTTGTATGGCTGTCACCATTGTCAAGGTTTAGCCTGGAATACGGTGGGAAAAGAGATTTGATAAATTCTCATCTCTTTCTTGACAGGGTATATAATATGAAGAATCCCAAATTCCCAAAACCTTTTCACAGAGCCAAGGAAATTAATTCCATGAATTTAGGCTTCCAAATGATAATATTATTTCTTGGAATAGATATCATCCAAGATTTGAACTTCATTATACATGACGCAGTACTTCGCACTACTGTTTTAATAATCATTGTTCGTTATTAATTTTATGAAATCCTTTTACAAAGGAGAAAATCAGAAGTTCCTTCAGGGAGAGAATCTTCATTATGATTTTTCAAGGGGCCAACGCGAAATTATTAATGAGATTTCCCAACTTCACCCGCTTTTATGCATTACTGACAGGCTCTCTTCTCTAGCAGTAACTTGGGAAATTAACTAATTGTTAAGTGTCGCGCTAACTTTGAAATTTCATGTTTTAATAGTATCCTCGGTTCCCTTTTCTTATAGGGAAGGTAAATGGAGAACTCGAAGTCAAAGCAACGAACCAAATAGGTTAAAAAAAAAAAAAAAATGATAATAATGAAGGCCATGACAGTAAAAAGGGTTCTATATGAATGTGGCAGCGATTCTTCGATAAAGTGGAAGAAGGGATTCACCAATAGGGGATCGGAGGCAGTTATGTATGGATTGGAGAGGGAGGGAGAGGCCATTACCGTCGAAAAGAAGAAAAAAAAAGTATTTGTGGTGGTGAGTGTGTAAGTGAGTGTGCAAGTAAAAGAGAGCCCACCTGTGAAAGTTATTGTTAGTGACGTCCAATTTCCTGAAGGAAGGGTGTAAGCAACGGGAGAGCTGCAATTCCACTATATGGTAGTGATAGTAGCGATGTTCTGGAAGAGGCTGGTAAGGAAGGGAGAAAGAGGACTGAAGCTGCAGAGGAAATAAAAATGTTCTTGTATCTCAATTGCATTTTACGTTCTTTTTGCTCTCTTTCGGGTTCCTCCCTTTCCACCCTCTCTCTTAACCGATCTACACTTGATTTTCAACGAATCCTTTCGTTTCACGACAGGATATCCGTTCTATATATAGCTTAGGTACCTATCTCGTTGTGATCGTATCTTTTCTTTCGGTCTCTTTTCATTTGAGCACTATAATAGCTGTGAACTACACTAACAAATAATTAAGAAAATAAAAGATAAAATTGAGAGGTCAAAAAGAGAGAGGAGGGTCAATAAAGGAGAAACAGACTTTCCGTTTTTTTAGTATTTTGTTTTCTGTTTGTATTTTATGTTTTGTTTTTCTTTTTTTATTTTGATATTTTATATTCATATTTTTTTAAAACACAATAATTTCAAAAGTTTAATTCCATGCAACCAAAGAGGAAAAAAAAAAATGGAGAAACATTGGAAAATGCCAGTCGGAGCAGACAACATTATGTACATATTCCGGTTGCAGGACCCCTGAAACGAATCAACAAATTGTTTTCAGATTGAATCGACTATGTGTCACGATCATTTCTCTAATTAGCAAACTGCAATTTCGAACAAGGATGGCTCATAATGTACAGAACGTTGAAGCCATTGAAAGTAATTCCACGGGCACGTAAGACTCTTTCAAGGGTGAAGTCAAGGACATTCACAGTTGAATGCAATGGATTTCAACAGGGGAGGGTTCAAAATCAAATGATTTTTTAGTCACTCTTGCGCGTGCGTGAGCTCGTGGGCTGACACCATGACGAATATTTGATGAGCGGGTATCCTCTGACCGTCAGACATTCGATAAATATGCGCAGCAAAAGCTGCCAGTTAAATATTTCCTGGAAAAAATCCTTTTCGATCTGATTCTGTCAGTCTGAGTAAACAGAAATGAATCTTGGAAAATTACGTACGATACACAGTTTCATTTCCAAAAGGAAATACCGTAATATTTTCCTTGGCTGACCCCTTTTAAGATGAGTTACATTCTTCTCTTTCTTTCATAAAGTCTCTAATTTATTAGCCCGCGGAGGTTATGAAAGGCCCTCGGGCTTACGGTAAGTGAGCACTTGCCCCTACATCATTCTCGCTGTAGCGACGAAGAAACAAGAGTGGAGTGGGATTATCTCTAGCTGGGGTTTTCGTCTCTGAGCATCCTTACACGTTTGATTTATTACAAGGAGGATATTCGTTATATTACGAGTTAACTCCTTTTGTCATCGATGATGCGAGGTCTTCTTCAATTTTTGCTCATACTCCCAACATCCTCACACCCACGTCATGACTCCCTTATTTTTCTTTCCATTCACTAATTCTTATTAAATGCTCAGCGAGGCGAAATATCGAGCAGATGAAAGGGAGTCATTTGCCACCATCTCCAAAATTGTCATTTCAGATGGAAGACAATTAGTTTTCTCAGGAAGCCTGTGTCAACAGCCAGGTTTCAACATTTTCGTGAGTTCCACGGTAGAGAAATCCATTTAAAATAGGAATAGAGTGGAGCGAGCAAGACAGAAGCAAAAACTTATCAGTGTTATTTGGAGTTTTTAAAACAAGAAATACATTCCAAGTTGTATCCATCTCCTGGAGCTTTACGAGTCTTAAGCTTAATTGAGAACTTTTGAAAAAAAACCAGTGAGTTCTTTACAATGGGATTTGAGAACTTGAATGATGGAAGTTGGTTCTTATTACAGACGTTCTCACTCTGGTATTAAAACTTTCAAGCTGAGTTAATACGATAGAACGTCTTTTATTCCGTTACATTAAAAGCTAAATGGTCTGGGAGCCGAATGGTAGCGTCTAGGACGTGCTATTAAAGACGACTCCTATAGATTAATTTCAAGAAATTAACCTAGTAGTTTACCTTATTAACAAGATAAATTTTAGATATAGTCAGTCGTCACTGTATTTTGTATACCATGTGTCTTGATTCAGACCCAATAATCCTTACAGCTACGTTAGATACGGTTTCTGATGTTCTTTTTTAATTGACATACTGACATTATAGTGTGATTTGTCATTTAAAAGAAGGGAGAACACTTTCCGTGGTTCACAGTGCTATACCCCTCGAATCACCTGCTTTTGCTGTGTTTCAAGCATTTTGCATGATTTTACAAATACTTTAGATTTACTTAGATTTTAAAAAGTGATTGCAGGATTTTGTGTTTGTGTGTGTTTCCGAATTTTACTATAAAGTGATTCATTTTTAGCACAAAAAGGCCTAGTCGTTTTATTGCTTGGGACGAGACGCTGAAGGAAGAAGAAGAAGACGCTCGTTTCAAAATACCGCCACGCAATACAGGAGACGATTGTCGCTTGAATTCGTTTATCTGGCATTTACAATCGGATTTCATCCTTTAAGGTCGTATTGCTTCCAAAATGGTTCGTAGGGGTGTCTCATTTTCTAAGGGAAACCTCTCTTTTGTGCCAACTTTCACCGTCCATTCCATCCATACCCTTCTCCTCTCTTCAGCCTTTTATACCTCTCAGCCCCTTATACCATTCAACCTCTTTTTGGAAACTGATAGTACTCTCAAATAGGAGATCATTATTCACCTCTTCCTGCTCGTCTCGAAAACTCCACTCCCCCCCTTCAGTGCTATCACGACCCCGTTCAACCACCCCTTGGCTCGAGTCACATCTTTTGTCTGCCTTACAAATGACTTTAAGTAAGATAGGTCGTAAATAAAGTGTTGTGATTGATGTGGATCTATCACTGTTTTCACATTTCTGATTGTCCAATCCAACCCTCCCTCCACTCAATCCACACACACCATCACTCGGAGGGCCCACCCTTTCCTCGTCGACTACTAAAATGACAAATCACCTCCCCGAGCGAGAGTCATCTCGTCCATTTAGGTTTTAAACGTCTTTATTCTTATTCGTATCAATGCCTTGTAAAATCTTCAGCTAAACATTAGTTTACATCCAAGCCCATTTAGACCTGTCAGTTTTCGTCTATAATGGGCCTTCCAGGGCAGTGAAAAGTTGAAAATGCTCCTAAAAAAAATGGAAGGTGGTCATAGGGAATGGAGGAGTAAGATGATCACTTTATATCAAAAGAAGTGGGTGGTGGTGAAACTTAAAATATCTCTAGTGGATTTGGTTTCATGGGCCAGTAAGGTGGTCACCTAGAAGTCCTGTTCCCCCCCCCCCCAACCACCCATTGATTTTAATTTATTAGGTCATCTAAAACTGGTTTACCAACAACCAGTTGCTCACTCACTGAGATGTCATATCAATCGTTTGGGGAAAACCAGTGAAAAACGTCAAAATGAGTCCTACTAAGGACCTACTAGGAAAATATCAAGAAAACATTGTTTTCGCCGGCAGGCCCCTCTCATAGTAGGAGAAAAAAGACATCGACGCGCGCGTCAGCGTCCGACTCTTGCAGTAAAAACACATAGAACTCTATGGGGCCTTTCACATTTGACGCGTACACGCGATAAAAGACGCCGGACTCGCTCATCGGCGTCATTTTTCTCCAAGTGTGAAAAGGCCCTCACGGTAATCGCACGGACGATGTAACTAAATGTATTACCGAAAACCAATGTTATTATACCATAATCATCATCGTGGACCCCCCCCCCCCTAGAGTAGTCCCTCTAGTAAATACTCGTTTAAAATATATTAGTCAGTTTCTCTCTTGCAATCGCCATTTCTCGATCGTTTTTATGTAGCAGTTACGTCCATTCATATAAGAAAGATATGGGTGAAATGGGTCTCGTTTGGTACGAGAATAAAGTAATTTTATTTTTAATCGAACAAATCACAGAAGGTGCTCAAAAATCGGCAGCTCTTCTCCGAAGGGACACAATCGATCTTCCAATTGTGGCAGGCTGCTGCTTCAATTCTTGGGTACAATAAATTATTCTTTTTGATAAGATCTTCTCGTGTCCTGATTTCTTCCTTTTAAACTTCACTTTTCAGACACCCTCAAGGAAGAAAAAGAAAGGCGTCAAATCAGGAGATCTTCGTGGCCAGCTAATAGGCTAATAGGGGTTTGGTTATAGCTTAAGAGTAAAGTGTACGTGAAAGAAAACCTCTGAAAGATACACGAAAATTAAATATCACTCTTTTTCGCTTTTTCAAGTAATAATTAAACATACCTAAAGACGACTTGTGCGTATTGGTGTAGTGTTTTCCAAAGCGAAATTTTGTGCTCCTTACAGAAATTTCACTCACTTTATTCCATTTGGAAAGGTTAGCCCATCAAAGAATCAAAGACGATTCTTGTAGGAAAGAGGAGGTTTGGCTTAAAAAGTACGAAAAACGCTGTAACTCTGACACGAAGCGTTTGCGACCCCATGTCCAAATAGTAATTTTGGCTCATCTTACTTAGTATTACAACATGCGGAAGTATTGCCGTTGCCTCCCGGAACACCCTGTACGTATATTTCAACCTAGGCAACGTTAAGGAATAAACAAAAACCAACATTGCAGGAGCAATTTTCTCGTTCTTTGAGCCCTGTTCGTCAGTCACAGAGTGACCCAATCCTTCGGACAAAATTATCAAAAAATTTCCTTAAATAGGCGAACAGTGCACTGGTGGACAATATAGGACATTATTGTTCGTTGGAGTGAAAGGCTGATTGGAGGGTTTAAGAGGCAAGGACTACTAATAGATATTGACTTTTAAAAAAAGCGAGGAAAAAAGAGAGAGAGTGATGAAAAAATATATGAAAGAAAGGGAGGAGGCACAATTTTATGCGTGGTGAGTAAAAGGGATATGATAACATCAGCGAAAACAAAAATTATACGTTCAATTTCAGGCAGTCATAACAAGGGCCTGCAGTTGATTGGCATCAAGATCACGCTTAGAATATGAGGCGCTTTGTATGATGGTGTGAGTGGCGGCGCGGCTCTGCCAGAAGAGATCTTCAGAATTGAACGTTTTTCCGTATGAATTGAATTCCTCGTGCTTTTCTTCTTTTTTAAATTTAACTTTGTAGTAACCGCTGTCTACAATCGGATAAGTTCAAAAGGGTTCCAGAATTGTTGATTTTTGAGATATTAGCTCGGTTCGTTTGTCAGTCCCGGACTAGTACTCCGAGCAGCACGAGATTTTGTAACCTCACGGGTTATCATGTAGAATAACCGGGAAAAAATGATAAAAGGTTAGTACTTTCGGTGCTGCTAGTGCAGCTCCGGACTACGAACGAACGGAGCTAAAGATTGTAACGGCTCATTACCCACCCGATCTATTTTTATATATACAGGGTGGAACAGGATAAGCGTGACAAAAAAAATTGGGTGAAAATAGGTCTCATTCGCGATCGAAAACACCATATACACCATGGTTCAAAAATCAAAATTCTGCGAGATATGATTTTTCTAACGTTTTTTGTGGCTAGCATCACTTTTCTTTACTAAATGCAAATAAATCGGTTTACAGCTGGCATTCGCAACTTTTGAAAAATAGCACCAGACGAAAACTAGAAGTCAGACCAGTTAATTTGTTTAATAATTGATTATTTGCTAGTGAAAGTGTTGGGAAGATGATGATGATGGATATGGTGCACTGATTTTTCTTAAATTATTTGGTTCTTTGAATTATGGGGTTATTCTGACGACGCAAAAAATTTTTGGGGATTTTACCTGACAGTTGCAATATGGCTTATTTTGACGATTTTGCACTGTTTTTCCGAACCTTTCTTGTCATATCTCAGTGAAAATTCAACCGATTTTCAATTTTCTTACGTCAATTGAAAGCTCACATAATGGGCATGTTTTTAAAATAATTGGAGGCGAAATTCGCCTCTGAAAGAAACACGAAAATTCAACGTAACACTTTTTCGATTTTTCCAAAGATAACTAAACGTATAAAGACGATTTTAATATGTTATTCCTGATTTTTCCAATGTTAAATTTTGTGCTATTTTCAGAAATGTAGTTTATTTTGTTCTATGTTAAACGGTTAGTCCGTTAAGACCGCTTTTTGTGGAAAAAAGGTGATTTGGCTTACAAAACACTAAATTCCCTGTAACTCTGAAACAAAGCGTTTCCGACCCTATGTCCATATAGTCATTTTGGTTCGCCCTACTGAGCAGTACAACATGTGCAAGTATTGACGTTTCCTCCTGGAACACCCTGTATATACATATACTTAACATATCATACACGATGGTAAAGTTCGAGATTGTCTGTGTCTATTCTATGTACCACTTTTACCAAACCGAACGCTATAATTGCCGGTTTTCCTACAAGAGACTGTTGATCTTTAGGCACAAATGTAAATATCTTGCAACATTTCTTTGTTTCCGTAAGACAATTTGGCTGTGAGCATGCCAGATAGAGGTACTCGTTGGCCCCCGGAGCCTAGAAGGACTTTGTGTGGTTTCCAAAAGCTGTTGTTTTCTCCCAGAGATTGGAACAATTTTTTGGAAATTAAAGTAATAGTTCAAGAGCTAGCGACAGTCCCATAGAACATAGTCACTAAATGTGTGCAAAATGATGGCATTTGAATCCCTATTTACGAGTCCGGAAGTCTGCCATGCTGTATCTGGGGCCTAAGGAATTTATAGCTAATTAAAGTCCGTAATTTGGGACATGAATATAACCAGAAGAACATAGTCCAGAAACTAGTCTAATTCGAAAAGTTTTATGGAGATGATTACAAACATAATCGTCTGCCGGCGTCTGCCTGGAGCATTTGCCCTCGGTGGCCAGAAAAACTACTTAAATCAGGATATTAATTAACCGGAAGAACTAAGTTTGTAAAATGGTCTTTTGCCACACGTTTCATGTGGCTGAATAAGAAATCGGTAAATTTTAATTTACCGGAAGAGCACAGTGCTGAAACTGGTCTTATTCGATATGTTTTATGGAAATGATTACAAATACAATCGTCTGCCTGGGGCACTTGCCCTTAGTGACCGGTCAAACTGCACCGGAGGAAAATGATTAACCGGAAAACATAGTCCTCATTCGAAAGGTTTTATGAAGCTGACTACGAATATGATCATCTGCTGCCGTCTGCCTGGGGCATTTACCCTCTCTGGCTCACCAAACTCACGTAATTCGGCAAATTTTAATTAACCGGAAGAACACAGTCCTGAAACCGCAGACAATCACGGCAGACACCGTCAGACAATCATTTTCGTATTCAGCCAAATAAAACCTGTTGCATAAGACCATTTTCCGGACTTATTTTTTTCTGTTAACCCATAAACGCCCAAGACGTGATAGAATGCCTTTTTTAGAACAAAATTTGGACCGCATCCTCTATTGACTATAAATAAGCATGATTCATCGCAAATTTTAATTTTTTTTTTAGAGTAACCAGAGTTATAAAATGTTACGTTGACGCAACATTGGGCGCTTAGGAGGTCAAGTTGGCTGCTAACGGAATAACGTTTTTAGGACTCCAAATTTCTGCATTATTATGTGAAAAACGAAGAAATGAAGTAAAACAATAATAAAAAACGTAGAACAAGCATATATTTAGTGATATTCAACTGTTTATTTTGGTGAACTGTAAAGAAAAACTAGTAAAAAATTGATTATTCGTGGAATTTTGAAAAACAATCGGGATGGAGCCAAACTTGACATTTTTTTGCACAGCCGACATCTTCTGCTGTCCGTTTTTTGAATTATGTGTCCAATATTATCCAAATGCACTTCATCTGGAAGAGCAGCTATTGATGGCCGACAGAGGTGGGTGCTCGAGTTCCTACCTTCGGGAACATCTTTCGAGGTTTTTCGCCCACAGTTGTCAACCAGAGCTATGAATTTACAATCTCAAAGCGAAAATCAAATTGCGACATTGGTTTGCGCTGAGTCAAGTTGAGAAGCTTCCAAGCGTTTACGGCAGCACTATCGATAGCGTTCACAAACAAAGGCCGCCACCATTTTTTTTCCTCTCACGCGGATGCCGTAGTTGGCGATTCCTTTGTCGCGTAGATCTACCCCACCAATTAAGGCGGATACACACATGCGGTACTTGCCAAGTAACTTGCAAAATATTCGATCAATTTGTAGCAATTGCCTGGAAACCAACCAGCTGAGAAATTCAAAAACGTGTTGCTCGTTACTTTGCAAGTTACCGCATGTGTGTATCCGGCTTTACAGAATTTACATCTCAAGCACGTTGGGTTGCTCGATCGGGAGTCTCTTTTTTTCCTTCCTGCTAAAACGTTGGGAAGACCACCCAACGTCGCGAGGGGTCTTCAGAGGGTGAACGTGTTCATGATTTGTGAGAACGTTCAAACGTTGACGACGGAATTGTCATTCCACCGTGCAGCACAAACTTACCTTGAATAAAGTTGAAGACTTAGGTCACAAAACTCTAAAATGGCGAGAAAACGCACGCACAAACTCAGATATGTTCAGGAGAAACTTCCTTTATCAAGGTTTGGTAACTTTCAACCTGATGATTCAAGAGGTTTCACTAGGAGGGATCTGACCACGCAGACGCCCAACGTTGCGTGAACGCAACATTAAGTTTTTCGACTGATTTGCACAACACGAAATGAGAAACCGAGTGCATTTTACACGCAAGTTTATTGCCATGCCTCCGAAATTGATGTTCAGGGAAAAACTTGGACCGAAATAAAAATTCTGAGCTCGAGAAATGAAATTCGCTTGGCGGGTGCAGTGAGGCCAGAAAATTTCGATTTTCAAAAATTGTTAAAAAATGTTTATTCGAGTTATGGAGTACTTCCATGATTTTTGTAACCGAAAACACACCCAAGTCTATCACGAAGAGCCTATTTCGGAACGAATTCGTCCTCTTAAATCGAGCAGGAAAAAATTAAATTAATGTTGCGTATAAACAACGTTGGGCGTTAATGGGTTAAGAATAATATCCCTGATGTTGGAAGTTTGACTGGTCACTGAGGGCAAATGCACGAGGCTGACGTCGCCCGACGACTATATTTGTAATCATTCCCATAAATTCTGCCGAATAAGACCAGTTTCAGGACTGTTTTCTTCCGGTTAATTAAAATTTCCAAAATTATGTGGGTTTAGCGAGCCACAGAGGGCAAATGCCCCAGGCAGACGATAATTTTCGTATTCTACCACATGAAACCTGTCGCTTAAGACAATATTCCGGACTTAGTTTTTCCGGTTAATTAATATCCATGATTTAGGGAGTTTGACTGGCCACCGAGGGCAAATGCTCCAGGCTGACGCGGACAGACGATTATATTTGTAATCATCTCCATGAATTCTATCGAATAAGACAAGTTTCGGGATTATGTTCTTCCAGTTGTTTAAAATCTTAGCAAATTTCGCGAGTTTGGCGAGACACAGAGGGCAAATGCCCCGGGCAGACGGTGGCGGACGGTCATATTTGTTATAATCTCCATAGATCCTTTCGAATAAGACCAGTTTCAGGGCTATGTTCTTCCAAGTTTACTGAATTTCGTGAGTTTGGCGAGCCACTGAGGGCAAATGCCCCAGGCAGACGGCGGCAGACGATCATATTGGTAATCAGCTCCATAAAACCTTTCGAATGAGACTAGTTTCGTGACTATGTTCTTCCGGTTGAATGGGACTGTCGCCAGCTTTCGGTCTATAACATCTACGCCCGTGTCTATTTTAAAAATAACATTGCGAGTACCGATGGAGAGTGGCACACTAACGAGGTTTTAAAATATCGTAACATTACCGATGAATACTTTTTCTTTTAGACACAACTCGTTTTCAGCCACCTTAATCTCAGCGTGCCTGACGGGATATTTGCAAACCCGCGAAGTATCCATTATTCCGACACTTAAAGCAGGAAGCATCTTTAGCCGGACATTGATCAAGCGTTTAGTGTTGTGGCAACCCACAATTCTTGCATGTCTTGTAAAAATTCAGTTTTCTGTTTTTGATGGCGTCGATTTCTAGCGGGTCAGACGTTTTAACTGTTGCGTTTCTCACCTCTTTTTGTTGGGCATAGATTTTTTCCGAAGTTCGGACCTCATTCTCCACTTCTGCCAGCGACAGGTTTGATTTAGGTAGGAGCTTTTCAGATAAGGCCATGTCATTCACACCCGCGATGATCTCATGCATAATTAATTCTTCCCGCATTTTGGCGAAATTACAGCAACGGAGATCTTGTAGATGTCGGTCCAGGGTTCACCGGGTTCTTGGCATCTTTTGAAAAAACAACAACTTTCGTAAACCAAATTCTGTTTGCCTTCAAAGTGGCGATCAAACTTTCCGACGACAAGCTCGTAATCTTCCAATTCTTTCTCTGATAAATCAAATCAGTCGAGCAAATCTTTCGCTTCCGACCCATATGGTAAATGAACAGGTTTATTTGGTAGTTTTCCGGTTGACGATCTGAGCAAGAACCGAATTTATATCGTTCCCAAAGACGTTTCCAATGCCTCCAATCAGGGTTACGAAAATTAAGTTGCTCTGGGGGCCTGATGCTTCTAACTGGCTCCCGTGACCGGGTAGGTCGGTGACGGACATCTAAGAGAACTGTCTCGTCCTCGGTATCTAGCACACGAATCTAATGAGAACACTTTATTCAAGTAAATGTATTGTCATGTGGTATCAATAGCCACCTAACAAGCGCCAAGGGACGCAAACCAGCCGTCAGCTCCAAGACTCGGCGGACGGCTCAACGATACGACAGCAAAGAGATCTGCCAACAGCGTGAAGGTACGCTAACAGACCGCCAGCCGCGAACCGGAAGCACTCCCAACAAAGAAAACAATTATTAATTCATTTTTTTCTAACGTGTCCGACAATTAATTGAATAATTGAGCATAGATGACCCTATCTACGGACATTTAAGGGATTACTCCCCTCCTCGCCGCACCACCCTAGTTACAACTGTAAATTCGAGGGAGTGGGGAGGCTGAAAATAAAGAAATTAATCTTTAAATTAAATACTTACTTTTAGTTATTGGGTGAAATAAATGGTGTTCTCGTCGCTTTACTTTTTTAGTTTTTTTTATATTTCGGACCCGGCTTCGGCTATTCATCCATTTTCAACCTCTCCGATACGTTGAGAATCAAATTAATAAAATGTGTTTCTTACCGGTATGAACGAATAATCTACGGTGTGATTCTTAAGGTATCGGAGAGGTTGAAAATGGCTGAATAGCCGAAACCGGTTCCGAAATACCCAATAATTGAGTACCTCGTTGCACCTACGGCCTAACAACTATCGACATGATACTTAATTTTCTTTACTTGTTTTGAGTTCCGAGAAAAAATTGCTTCCGAGGTGGGCTTCGAACCCACGACCTCCTAGTTTCGCGCCAGGTGCTCTTCCATCTGAGCTATCCCGGGAGTCCACGCAAAGAGCGAATCCAGCCAGGAGAAATCCCCTCTCGGAACTCAAACTGCACCTATTGGGTCAGTGCATTTCATACGTCATTTTTTCCTGATGTGTCCGACTCAAACAAGTACTCACAACTCAAACCAAGTAAAGACAATTAAGTATTTAATTTAATGATTAATTTCTTTATTTTCAGCCTCCCCACTCCCTCGAATTCACAATTGTGACTAGGGTGGTGAGCTGTGAGGAGGGGAGTAATCCCTTAGATGTCCGTAGATAGGGTCATCTAAGCACAATTAACTATTAATTTTTCTTAACTAATAGTATAGCAGTCGTATTGTACTGATAATATATTGGAGCGTGTTACCCAACGCTTACAACAGGTGGTGACCGTTTTCTTTACTTCCTTCTTTAACCCTCATCTTCGGATCGTCCGAACGACCCCCAAATGCCACACCGCGTCATTACATTTCATGCAATTGGCAATGATAAAAACAATATTCCGGGTTTTGCTCTAACCCAACCCATCAGGCAAGATCAGGGAATTTCCTCACTCGAAAAGCCAATTTCAGGAGATTTCGCTCGAACTGTAACGCCCTAAAAAGGGCGTTATGTTAAGCGATGGAGAAAAGGAGCTCGGTCCGGAAAATTATTCACCGCTCGGTGAATGAACCCGGCGAGCTCAGGGACGAGCGGGCGAGAATGGCCCGATAGCGTCAACAAATCCTTGAGGAAACTGCTTGTTATCCACAACACTTAGGGATTCACAAACATGTCCTCGGGGTTTTAGTATAAAACCCCAGGGGGGGTCAGAGTCGAGTGGACAGCCAGAGTCGGGGGTCCACAGAATCAGGGACGCGCATCCGTGCATGGGGGGGGGGGCGAAGCCTCGCGACCAGCCCCGCGCCAGCTCGTGTACACGCTACCGCAAGCCGTCGGGCCTGGGGAAAGGTGAGTCAGACTGTAAATAATAAATGTACATCACGGGGTAAAGGTACCTCTTTGTTACCCTTTGTCGACTTCCTGAACCCAGACCCATGCGGCGGTACAGAACCAATAGCGTGAGTTTGGGCTCTTTCAAAACCCAAATTGCACTGGTTTGACTGTCTCAAAACTAATTTCCACTGTTTGACTCTCTCAAATCCAATTTCGTAGGGTTTGTTCTTACTACACCAAATCTCACTGATTTTGCTATCAGAAATACAAATGTAGCGGGTTTTGCTTCAATCATTACCAACAGCTAACGTCGGCGGGTTGTCACGCTCATTTCCAAACTGCCCTTTGTGCCCTTTTTTCTTTGTTTTTTTTTTCCAAATTTATTTTTAATAACTTCTACTACACTGTGCGATGAGGGAATAAAGAAAATAGAGGCTAGTTCTCCATTAAACTTAAGAATAATTATTTTATATAGCTTTTGTCATTTGCATACAATTATGCAACGGGGCTGTTCAATCAATTTTTTCACACAAGGTAATAGAACTGACCTCATAAAACCATTACTCTCGCGTCACATTAAGTGTGAAATAGCTCAACTTCACGTACTTCTCACGAGAGTTTTAAATTAATAAAATTACAGGTGACGCAGTTTGATATGAGTATAGTGCTGCACGTTTTGCGTTTGAATAAGACTTTTTCCTCAATAGTACTTTAATAATAAAACTTAATAATAATACTTCTTTCTTTTTCCAAACAAACGTGCTAGCGATGACTGGGAGATAATGATGCGCTTCTTGCACTTCCCGCCTCACCACCTACCTCAAAATTCGACTTTAAAGGTGCAATAAGCGATTGTTGCAAAACAGGTTTTTGGGGAAAACAAAAAATATCCCACCACCCAATGACTATTAAAGCACGGAGAAAAGAGAAGTTATTTCTTATTCCTCAAGGCTTGCCAGTAGGAAGACAGAGGGATGAAACTTTCTCACAATGAAAGACGTGTGCGCCCGTGAAAAGCGAAAAAGACGTAAAGCTTTTAAGCTGGTTAACGATGACAGCGCTCAAAGAATAATGCGATTTTCTATGGTGGAAATCTATGTATTTATCTCACAATGAAAGGATCCCAGACTAAAGCAGTAAAAGAGTTCGATTGTACCGATTGTATACCGATCCCCAGCATCGGTATATTATAGAGTGAATTTTGTTTCTCTGATTTGACACAGTGATGGGGAGGGGGCTACAGTTTACAAGCCTATATGCTAACTTTTTTTTTCGGCATCGTGAACCGAGCTGGAAGTCACGAACATCATTCGCCTGTTGCCCCACAGTGTTTACATTGAGAGAACAAGAGATAATATTTTGCAGATGCTGGCATAAAATACATATTCATGAAAGTTCACAAAAGCAATAAGAGCCAAGCATGCTCAGGGTTGTGGATCTGGGGGGAGTCGGGGTATAGATGCGATAACTCCTCTATTGCTATTGTCTGCGAATAAGTAATTAACCTGAACTTGCGCTACTATATAAATTTTCTACAATTCGTTTAATTGCTTCTCTTGGTTTCGTGGTATTTTCAAATGTTGAACCCCCCAGCTATTAATTAAATGAATTGGAATACTGGAAGATATAGCTATAGACCATTTAATATATATACATACTTGGGCTGTACGGTGCACGGAGGTGGTGGTCACCTGGATTTAAAATTAATAGCCACGGAAAAGAAATGAAACCCTCCAAAATGCCTAAAAAAAACAATCGAATTTGAAGTTTGTAAGAAAGTATACCAATACATTCTGCTTTGTCTCATAGTCAGTGTCAAATAAATCTTAGTTTCCTTTCCTCTGAGGTTGTCGTTATGGGAGCTTCCCTCCCTCGTGAGTACTAAATTTCAGCAGTTTGATTTATCGAGTAAAACAAAAACT
Source organism: Corythucha ciliata (assembly GCA_038030265.1). Classification (NCBI taxonomy): domain Eukaryota; kingdom Metazoa; phylum Arthropoda; class Insecta; order Hemiptera; family Tingidae; genus Corythucha; species Corythucha ciliata. The sequence goes on from CM075941.1 coordinate 36,274,197, forward strand.
GCGTAACTAATTCCATTGAGAGAAGAATTTGAAATGTAATCAGCAACAGTTCTCTTTCGTGTTAGCCATTATTTTCCGCTGAATTCTTCGAAGGAAAGCAATGTTCCATGCTTCACAATTTTTTTTTTTTTTTTTTTTTTTTTTATCACCGCGGAAAGCGTGTTCATCGGGTGAATAATTCTGCAGCAGTTATACAATGTGATCACCAGCCGATTTTCCGATATATTTTCCGCTCTCTTTGTTCTATCAGCGTTGCTCCTTTTTCAACGCCCTCCGCCTTCTTCCCCGTTATGGAATCCCCCTCTTTCTCGTGAATTGTATCATCAAATAATTATAAGTACCCTTTCGAAAAAAGAGAAGAAGAGGATGAATGGGAAATAGAGATCAAAGTTAATCAAAATTTATTGCATTTTGCTGGTGGTAATAAATCGAAGGTGCCTAACTCAATAAAAAAGCGTGGGGGTAAGGATGGAAGAAGTTATGATGGTTAGAGAGAAAGAGTTTTTTGTCCGTACCTATATGAAAGACAGACATAGAGGAGCAATATAGTTGCATATAACATCTACTTATTAGGCTCGGCGTCTCTCCAATATCTCTTAAATACATATTTAACAGGGCAAAATGTTTCCGGATAACTATTCACTCGTACAATAAAACTTTTAACACCGAATTTTTGTCTATTCATCCGAGACAAAAATTTGACGTGTTTCGAGTCTCCAACTATAACGTTTACTCAATTAATATTGAAACGTAATTTCAAGATCGTTAAGCAAGAGCTGTGTACTTCACTGAAACATAAGAGGCTCGAGGCTAAAGCCATTTGAATCTTGGCGACAATGGGCGAGAAAATGTCTAGAGCGTCAAAGGCAAATCTGAAACACCCTTGGGTTATTGTAAGCCAAGCCGAGAAATCGCACCGTTCCCTCCCTTTTCACAAATGAAGCGGCACCTAGGGAGAAAGATGGGGACATTAAGCTTTGTTCCACCATGTTCGGGTAAGTGATGACCAGAAGTTATTCATTAGAATCAGGTTTCCAGAAAACACCATTTTGGAACAAACACCGCGTCCTGTATGACTTGAGAGGAATCTGATCATTTTACAGTCATTTTCAACAACTCTATAAATAGTTTATCACATCAAAACCTCTGACGTGATACCTTAAAGCATAACTTTATTCCCAATTCGAGGTCTAGATGTGCGAACTTTTCTCAGTTTAGGCTTTTACTGTGATTTTCAGTTTCTTCTTGTTTGCACTTCAAGTATTGCTAACTTTTTACTCAATTCCAGCTTAATACGTTCATTAAGAAGAAAGAAGAGCATGAATAATCTGTAATTTACATTGCCTCAAACTTGGCGAGCACTGGATGAGATGTCTTGGCAGCTTCGTGGAACGAATTAAAACCCTCCTCGCCTCCTCTTCCTGGGATTCAAACTTTATCGAAAGATCAACAAGACCAATTGTCTACCGTCCTTATAGTCATTTCCGTTCCGGGTACGAGTCCTGTTTAGGCTAAGTAACTATCACTCATCAGAACCAACTGGTGAACGAGACCCCAACTAAACAAAAAATGTACCGCGCCTAAAATCGAAGAAGAAGTAGGCCACATTCTAGAGCAAGGTATCATTATGAAGTCGGACTCACCTTGGAGTAATACAATAATAACGGTCCAAAACCTGATGGGTGTTACCCAAGTAGCACAGTAATATTTTACCAAAATTTATTCAATATTGTTACGTTGTAACAATATTGGTAATGTAAATTACATATTGAAAAAATGTTTTTTTGTTGTTGAAATCTTAATGTTTCGACACAAATATTTTTCCAATGTTCAATTTATATTTATAATATAACATTTTTTCACCACTTCACGATAATCATTTATCCAATATTTTTTGGTTATGGTAATTCCAACATCAGTTTTACATTGTTTTTACAACATGAAATTCATATTGGTCGAGTAATGCTTAGAATTGAGTAGACGAACGAGCATTTTTAAAATGTTGCATTCCAATTTAGCACAAAATATTCGGTTTAAAACCAATTCCAAAACCAGCTGGTTATAAAATCAACGATGTCTCGTGAAGACGAGAATCTTTAGGTCTTTAACCGTTATGGGAAATTAAATTAGGTGTTTTTTTTTTTTTTGTGATTGTTCAGTGCACTTTACTGAATTATTCTGTTAACCTTTTATTGGTGCTTTTCAGGTGGCAAGTGGGAGAAGTAGGGCCTGTCTCTCTTTTTCTTTTTTTTTTTGTAACTTCGCTTTGAAGAGAACCCATGGCAACTCTGATCCGAACATGTTTCAAACACCTTGCTGCATCACACCCTATAATTGCCTCCTAAATATTTATTTCACGTGTTTGAACCAACATTTTTGATATACTAATCCAATATATCTATTGAATATAGTGCCCCAAAATTTTTTTTGTGGACTTTTCTTGGCATATTTCATCAGTGTTTATGGCGCAATATTTTCTATACATGAGGAATTAATCTTGAAAAACATTATTAATGTTCATTAAAATAATGTTATTTAAATGGTACATTCAACATTTTTTTAATATTCTAGAAAAACGTTTAAGAAATATTATTTCACTGAATTTTGCTACTTGGGTATCAAATGGACCTGATGTGTTTGGACTTCCGTAAGGTGAATCAGGTAGGTATTGACGCACATGAGGTAACTCCTTGACCACCTGGAAATGTCAAGGTTCTTTCTAATATCAAGCTTCTACCTACCAGGACAATATACCTGCACGTACTTCCTGAGGAGAAAAGTCGGAGCGTGACTGGTTTTAGACTTCTTGGTACAAAAAGATACATGACCACTGGAAAACTCTCTGCGGAACAGTTCAGTGAACATTTTTCTGCATCATCCACACTGACAACGACTCCTATGGATTTGCCGCTTCTGGCCTCATCTACCGCTGATAAACCTCTCTCTGCTGCTGTGCAGCGAGTTACGCAGGAAGAGATGCAGAGATACTTTAATAAAATCAAGCCTTCTGACACTCGAGACTGTTATGAGCTGTTCACTAATCTTTTCAAGGATATTGAACCATTTCTACTGGATCCTCTTTGCTTTCTTGTGAATGCCTGTCTTTCATCTGGAAATTTTCCTGACACGTTGAAAATAGCAAAGGTGGTACCGGTACGTAAAAAAAAGGCAAGCTCGAGGATCTCGGAAATTATAGGCCTCTCTCGACTTTACCAGTCGTGTCCCAGCTGGTTGAGAACTTTGCTAACAGACAAATAAAAGAGTTTTTTGAAACCAATGAACTATTTTCGCCGGACCAATTCGGGTACCGTGCTGGGAAGTCGACTTCAGAGGATATAACTGCTCTTACTTCCAAAATTGCTCAAACCTTTGAAGCAAGATGAATTGCCATCGGAGATTTTCACTGCTAACGTCAGCTGTCGGGGGTCTTCATGGTGGGGGGGGGGGATTCATCTTTCTGGGATTCCCGTCATCTTGCGAGGTTTTTCCGCCAGGTTGAAGAATTGTATAGTTCCCCTCTAATACTTGTAGAATCCATTCTCTTGTTACTTGCTTGGCACCACAAGAATTGGAGGAAACGGCAGAGGGGGAGGGACGATAGCCGCATGGGGACGTAAAATTTTAAATTAGTTGCGGGACGGCGAAAAGTAAGGCATGGCTCATTGAAAGGAGTGAAAGATCCGTCCTGTCACGTCCGATGACCCGAGATATCACTTTCAACTACATAACTTGGGTAAAAATCCATCAGGAGGATATTTTTAGGTACCCTCAGTGGATGGTGAGAGATGGCTCTTCTACTTCCGCTGTGTGATTACCGATTCCCTGGAAAACAACACAGCCCACGACAGACTGGCGTCGTATAGTTTTACCTGACAATATGCGTTCGGCATCGTTGTAAGCGTGCCATGATGTCGCAGAAGCGGTGCATCAAGGACGATATAAGATCCTGCATCGAGTAGCCCCACTATACATATAACTGGCCAGGTATGGCTCACGAAGTTCATTTTCACGTCCAATAATCCACTGATTTTCAGTCGAAGAAAGTCGAAAATCGTTTTTCGTCGTGAGGGACGATGAAACCCAAACTTTTCTCACTTTTCTTGTGCCCTATTGACAAGATAAGTCTGTCGGGCAATCCAGACTCTGTAGGGTTGGGGTTTGCAGAAGGAGCTGGAGCTAACCCAGAGAAAGCCAAGCTATGTAATCTCGGATGGCATCCTATAAAAGATTGATGGAAAAGATGTTGAAGCGGTTGCGGAACTCTTAGTATCTCGGGGTGACACTGAGCTCCAAGCTGACCTAGAGGAAGCACTTGGAGAATTCGTGTGTAAGAATTAAGGCAGTAAGGACATGTCACCAGTGCAGGAGGGTGGTGGGAAAGCATTGGCGGACCTACTCCTATATCTGGGCCCGGGGCGGAAATCTCCAAGAGGCCCCTATGTTGTTTTTTCTCCACTTTAGCAGTAAATTAGCGATTTTTTAAATTTTAGCAGAGAATTAGCACTGTTCTCATTTTGAGCTGAAAATTGGCGCTTTTTTTTTTTTTTTAGAAACAATGGACCTGGGTGGGGTTCGGCTTAGCTTATCCCTCAGAGTACGACTCCCAAAGGCGTCTCCGTGGCGCAATTTGCAGCGTGCTGGACTGGTAAGCCAGAGGTTGCGGGTTCAAATCCCACCGGGGAGCCATTTTTTCTCGAAACTCGAATCGTGTTGGGCTATGTCCTTCCATCGTCGTCCGGATAACATCAGTTCAATTAATTTATTAATTAAAAATACCGGCGACAGAAATATTCATTATATCCATCCAACAACATCTAGATAAGATAAAATTCGGCGTGGTTTGACGATCAGGAGAAACGCCTACAGTTTCGAGAAACAATGGACCTGGGTGGGCTTCGGCTTAGCTTATCCCTCAGAGTACGACTCCCAAAGGCGTCTCCGTGGCGCAATTGGCAGCGTGCTGGACTGGTAATCCAGAGGTTGCGGGTTCAAATCCCGCCGGGGAGCCATTTTTTCTCGAAACTCGAATCGTGTTGGGCTATGCCCTTCCATCGTCGTCCGGATAACATCAGTTCAATCAATTTATTAAGTAATAATTGGCGCGAACTTTCTCTGTCAAGTCGAACTTTCTCTGTCAAGTATAAAACAGCCATCTCAGCATCCCGGCCCATTCTGGCAGGAGTCCCACAGGGTAGTGTGCTTGGACCCTTCTTGTACCTAGTATATGTGAGTGATATCCCTACCCCCTCCGCGACGAACTCCATGGCTGCACAATATGCAGATGACACTGCATTCCTACAAGTAGGAGACTCATTCACTGCTACTGCCATGGAGCTACAGAGTACAATTGATGAGACAAACAACTGGTGTATGAAATGGCGGGTCAAAATGAACCCAGATAAATCTGTTCTGGTGCCATTTACTCTTCGCCAACAAAACTTCCACGGCATAATGCTACTTAAAGGAGTGCCAATCCCTCAAGACCGAACAGTACGCTACCTTGGTCTTCACTTAGACACTAAACTTACATGGGGAGATCATATAAAGTACCTGGTCATGAAAGTCCGGCAACGAATAAGGCAACTGAAACCTTTACTAGGAGATAGGTCACCCATCTCTCTTAGCACAAAAAGGCTTATCTATCTTTCATTAATAAAACCCATTTGGTCTTACTCCTGCGGTCTGTGGGGGGTGGCAGCAGCAACTCATATTAATAAGATACAGGTGACACAAAACCGTGTTCTGAGACTCATTACTACGGCACCATGGTATGTGAGAAATGCGACGCTGCACAACGACCTGGACATCCCTTATGTATCCGCTGTGAACAAGGAAACATACACCAGACTGCATTCCCGCATGACAGACCATCCAAACCCAACTGTGTCACAAATAGCAGATAACCCTCCACCTGCACCAATCAGACGCAGACTGAAGAGAAAGAGACCGCAAGACGCCCTTCTCATATAAATTTCAACAAACGTTATTCTGAGTGATAAGAACTGGTACAGGGCAGCCACTGGGCTGTACCTGAAAATCATGTTTCATGTTAATTAGATACTTTATCTACTTTATACTGCTATTATCCTAACTGTAATGTTGATTTTTTTGACAATAAAGTTAACTTGTTAAAAAAAATAATAATAATTAGCGATTTTTTTCATCAGCGGTATTTTACCTTTAAAGCCATAAATTGGCGTTTTTTCTCAACTTTAACCTCAAAGTTGTCTTTAGAAGCCGATAAATTGGTGAATCTGCAATTTTTATGCAAATTGACATTTTTCGCACTGTTCCTCAATTTTACCAGCGAATTAGCACTTTTTCTTAATTTTAGCCACGTAGTAGCACCGCATTAGCTACTTTGTTTTACTTTCAGCTATAGATCAGTACTTCTTCTCAGTTCAAGCCGCGAATCGCCAGTTCGGTGTTTTTTAACTTATACATGTAGCCGTGAATTTGCAATTTTTATCAATTTTAGCCACAATGCTGTCTTTTCGGAAGGCACCAAGGCGAGTATACCTAGAGTATGGTTAGAAATTTCACCATAATTTTATCCATGAATTTGTGATTTGCCTCAAGTTTAGCTGTGAACTTAGCGCTTTTTCTCAATTTTATCAGCGCAGTAGCGCTTCAATTCCGTTAATTCGCGAATTTCCTCAATTTTACCCACAAATAGGCGTTTTCCGCAATATTAGCCGCAGATTAGCCATTTCTTTCATTTTAATCATCGAATTAGCACTTTTTCTCAATTTGGACTGAAAATTATAGTTTTAGTGCATTTCATTCAAAAAATGCACTATTGGTCTCGCCCTGATGGTCGCACATATGGGTTGTGATACTTTTTTTTCACGTTTCAGAACCCCTAGAACACGAATCCGAGGTCGGTTCAATTTGCTATATATATATGGCCCTCGCTTGTTAGCACGATCACGGTCGCAATTTCTGACTTAGGGCAACCAAATTTGGTCTAAAAACCAATAGCGTGAATATCTCGGACGAGTTCGTGATCCAGATGAATCGGTCCACGGGAACGGTGTGAAAGAGGGGTTTGAATTAGTTGAAAATTCGCTACCGCACGGCTGTTGCTGCAATTGCCCCCAAAATTGACTCGAGTAATAAGAAATGAACGCGCTTTCGTATGAGACCCTAGTGAACCAAATCCGTTGATATGGCAGGGGTGTTCTCGGCGGAGGGGAGCTATTAAATTAACGCTATGCCTTACTGGACCACCCAATTACCAAAAAATGTCATTGACACTGAATTTTGAGCCGTCTCTTTTATTTGATTTGCCTACAGCCTAATAAATATTGAGTAAAAAATCCTGAGTTGGGCCAAAAAGGGAGGAACAAAAAAAAATTAAAAAAAAATTGTTTCGGATTCGAACCCAGGCACTCCGCATTGCGCAATGGTGAAATTGTGATGCCATTTAACCTAATTTAACTGATCTGAAAATTAACGTAACCTGAAAAAAGTTTTGTTCCGACAGCAGCCTGTCGGGAAAAGTGCATTTCATTCATGCGACAATCGAGTCAAACCTCATAAGTTAGAACGAAATCAATCAATTATGAATGAAATTTAGGCCGGGATAAAGATTTTAATTGCAAATAACTCCTCAAACAAGAGTCCACCTTCCCATATCGTATAGGCAACCAAACCGACTGTGTTTCATTTTCATCATTTTGTTCCCCCTCAGTTGGTGCCAAAAAAGGGGCCTGCGGTAAAAAGAAACACGATTTTATGATTTTGACTTTCTATACCACGGCCTAAATGTCATTCATAGTTGATTGATATCGTTCTAACTTATGAGGTTTGACTCGATTGTCGCATGAATGAAATGCACTTTTCCCGACAGGCTGCTGTCGGAACAAAACTTTTATTCATTAATTTTTTTTGTTTCTACTGTAAAGAGGAGGGTGTAAGCCCGAGAAAAGAGAGAGAATAAAACTCAGTTCTATAGAAAATAAAAAACCGAGTCTCCGGTTACACACACTCCCCCCAAAAACTCTCCGTAAGGAGGAAGTCAAGTTTGCTGGTCTACTTTTTGTGGGGTTTGAGTTGGGATACAGGTGCTATCCCCTTAGAGCTTGTCGTCCGAGGTGTTTTCTGCGTGTGATTTTGGATTTTTCCTGATTGGATTCGTGCGCAAGTTCGAACGGCGAATCTTAATGTATGCGGTCATCATCAGCCGTTGTTAGGGAACTAAACCTTCCGGGCAGCTGGGCACACAAATATTATACTTTGCCCTCATTTTCGGCAATTTCTTTCGAACGGATATTCTAGAAGAGGATTTGGTTCGGCAACTTCTTCAATAGGTCTCGTCAAAAACCCCGGGAATGTTTTCTATTCAAAATAGGTCGCTCAGCCAGGGTCTAATAATGTTTAGTTCAATATGCCAAAAATGCTTGATATTGAAAGAAATACGAAAAGAAGTGAATGGGATGGGACTGAACTCGTTTTTTGCATTTTTCCCTTAAAATAAGAAAAAAAGAGAAAAAAAATGAAAAGGAAATGACGGATTTCGGGCCGCCCTTCGAACTTCATCCCTTTTGCTTTTCCACTCCCCTCACCAACCCATTTAAGCCCATTGAAGAGAAACTAATTTGTCTTACTACATCCGAACTCCTTGCCAATATAGAAGAAATGGCTGGAGAAGAGGGGAAATGATGAAAAAAGAAAAAGCGAGATGGTGTTTTGAATGATAAAAGGACGTGACGGCGGAGAAACGCTAACTTTTCTCAATTTACAGGTTTTCTTTTCTTTCAGGAACGTTGCGAACCTTCTATTAATCTGAGTCATTATACCATTATTTATTTACCATCCTTCCATTAAGCCTTATGTCTCTTGCCTCGTGTTTTTTTTGGGGGAGAGGGCCTCGTTTAAGGAATTACTTCCGTTTTATCACAATCTTGAAATGAATAATGTTCTTCCCCGTAATTCTACCGTCCTATGAAGAAAAAAAAACGAGGGAAAATCTGAAATTCATTAGGCTTAAGCTTATTCGTATTACCTTAGCGTTTTTAACCGACGTGTTCGTTTGGTAGCATTAATTTAGTAACTCGAGTGGAACAATACACAAAGCCCTCTTTATATTTACCCTTTATCTTACAATTTGTTGCCTTTACCTCTAACGCTAAGCTTATCTCTCTTTTCCCGGTGGCGGAGAACGTAGGAAGAATGTATATAGAAGCATCTGGGGGTTGAGGTTTTCGCTCGCATTCTATTTTTCTTCGATGCATCCAGCAATAATATTTGGAAACGAGATAGCCAACTTTAAAAAAGTTTTTCCTCTTTGGAAGAAGTTTCGCTAAACTCTACTTAGCATTTAACCTATAAGCTCATCAGCATAACTGAGCCGTATTTGTCTACTTTTAAATTTAAAAGAAGCTTACTTTTGTTTTTTGATCATAAAAGTACCTTCTAGTTTACTATTTTTCTGCTTAAGTGCCTAAAAGTCCTCAAAAACAGAAAAGAAAAGTTGTCTAACATTTTCAGCGTTATGACGATTTTTTTTTTTTTTTTTTTTTTTTTTTTTTTTTAGATTGCTACGGACCTGAAATCCCAGCCTCGCTTCGAGAGAACCTGCAAGGTGCGACGACAGCAGAATATGACAGGTTTTATTTATTTGTATTCTTTTTCTTTGTGTCTTCTTTTTCTCGCTTTTTTGGCGGTCTCAGCCGAAGGATTTTAGCAACGTCACGTAACGTAAGCGTGGAAAAGCACGTTTTCCCAAAGGCTTCCCCTCTCGTCGGCCTCAAACCCGCAGCTTGAAACCCTACGTGAAATGCAACTAAAATGAGACCCCATCAGGTCAAAATGTCTATCAGATAAAGAATATACTCTATTTTATAGAGTTTTCCTTGGGAGATAAAGCCATTAGAAGTGTGATGAGACGTGGTGATATGAAGGGGGAGGAGGAGTTTTGAAAAGGGAGCGATCTTATGTGAAATTAATGCGAGGGATTTACCGCTTCATTGGCGTAATTTTCAGTTGACAATATATTCAGGGGGGCGTAAATAATGCTCCTGAGTGTCTTTGAAGAAAAAAGAATCCTTCTCTTTTCTCTCCACTCCCTTCTCTTTCGTATACCTTACTTTTAAAAATAAATCTCCTCTTTTCATCGGATTACATCAGTAGATCCAAAGGATCTATTTTGGGGGAAAAACATATTCTTTCCTTTCTTTTCCGTTTCTCCCCATCATTACGCTAAAGCAACAACGCCAAAAAATGTTCCTCGACTGATGCTTACGGAGCCATTCCTTTTCTTCGATATTCCGTAAAAAAGTTATGACCTGAAATCAATTGCGCTTAAAAATGTAAATCCCTGTATATTTTTATTGAATCTTCCAAGCTTTTGTGAACAATTCCATAAGAAGCAATAACCTAATAGAAGATTTGAATTTAAAATTAAAGGACGGAATGTCGAACGATGAAATCACTGTGAGTGAGTTCATTAGACACCCTTCCGAAATCTTTTTTCGAGGAACCGCTCAAATTTTATAAATTAAATTGCATTGCTTTCAACACGCCCCCCCCCCACCACCACAAACTATTTTATGAACTTAAACGTCAATAGTCGATGTCAGAGCTGATCGGTATTTTTATGTTGCAGGTCCGTGCTCCCGTATTGAATCCACCTAGCAATGAAACGTTATATTTGCAGTCAGACTGAAAAATAAAATTATAACTACGTTATTCAGCCCAATCATTATTATTGAGGGGAAGGTTTAGGGTATAGTGTTTCATGCGGTAACTTTTATCTAATGTGCTTGGATATCACTAGTGAAATCGAAATCCCTTCATACGGCGACTCATTTTCGATAAACTGTACATAATAATGGCAAAAATGAACATTGTGTCATTACAGAGAAAAACTGAGGTTTCGTCATACGAAATATTGGATCCCCTGGCTGAGAATAAATCAAATTAATTTCCAATTAATCGAATACCTATGTACCCAATTTTAAAGCATTGGTTATAATACCTTACAAAATAAATAATAATTGAAATAATGCAAATAATTCAGCAAAATATTTTCTGTGACATCGGTTCTCTCCATTTAGAAACCGTGCAAAAAGTGGGCAAAAAGCACCACGAATATTTGTGGCTGAAATAGCGAAAAAGCGCTGATACATAGCAATAAACAGAAAAAATACTAATTTTTGGCTAAAAATCGAGAAAAACACTAATGGTTGAAATTGAGAAAAACACTGAACCGCAACAATAAAATTGAGAAAAAACAGCTATACATCGCTCAGCAGGCTCAACTATATTTAAAAAACGCTAGTTCGTGGTTTCTCGATGCAAGATCAGGACTGAAATTCAGAAAAAACGCTAATTGACATGGATAAAAGTGAAAAAAAAATCGCCGGTTCCTCGCCTAAAGTGAAAACAAAACGCTTTTCCGCAGTTGAATTGGAGGAAAAGCTTAAATTATTAGTTAAAGTTGGTTAAAAAGTGCTGATAAACTTGTAAAATGGAGGAAGACGCTAATTCACGGATCAATTTCAGAAAATGTGCTAATTCTTGGCTGAAATTAAGGAAACGCGGTAGTTGTAGTTCGCTGCTAAAGTTGACAAAAAGCGATCGTTCGCAGCTAAAATATAGAAATTGATAAATAGGGAACTTGCCCATTTTTCAAAAATATTTTTTCGTGAAAAATGTAAAATTATAAGAATTATGATGCTCAGCGTTTCCGAATGTTGTATATTTTAATTTGATGAATAAGTAATAGAGATTACGGAAAAGTTATTTCTTTAAGCGTGATAAAACTACCGAGACAATTTTCTGTGGACGTGAAAAAAAATGTTGAGACAAGGTTTTGAAAAGGCTTCAACCCAAAATCTCCCACGCGTTTCTGCTTTTGCTGTCTGTGTTTTTATTAGCCAGAATATTGACAGCGGGGTGGAATCAAGAGGAGTTAAACTAGATAGGTAAGCTCTAAAATTAAACGTTTTCTATCACGATTATTTCCGCTATTCATTATACGTGCTATATCGCGGTTCCTGTTTAGGTCAGCCCGACAGCAGTACAGCCACCAGTGTGTCGGATATGTGGAGGTCCGACGGGACAAAAATGTAGTTGAAGTGTACGGGAGAATCACTCCCGAGCACGAAATTCGGATCAAACCGTATTCCGTCCAGGTTAAAGTAGACGAAAACGATGACAAAATCGTTAAAGGAGAGTGCTTGGGATGTGTTGCCTCTTCAGGTATACACCGTGTACTGTGCATGTTTCTCTTTGTTATTTAGAAGATATAGAAGTTATTTTTGCGATTTCACTTTTTTAGGCGGATGCAAGCATCTTATAACATTTTTATTTTGGCTTCATCGGCGGAGTGAGGAACTTCTCCAACTTCAGTTGTCGCTTACTGAAAAAATAACCGGCTGTCTGCCGCTGTCGATAAGAAGTTTATTGAACTTAGCGAAGCGTGCGAAAACTATTCGAATACTTCGGCCCCGACGTCGTTTTCATTTGTGGAAGCCGTGTTACGTGGGTGTCGCGAGAACAAAGCGAGCAATGCCCTTCGATCGATATTGAGTGATCACGATGATGAGCTGTTGAATTTGAGCGTACAAGGTCTCTGGGCAAGGTTCAGAAAATCTATGCCTTTGGCTGGGATCACTGCCCAAAACTTTATCGACTACTGTCGAACTTGCATGACTCCGGAAGGCTCCGTCATGGTCGAACGAAACACAGTTGGGCAAAGTGAAAACAAGATGTGGTATGAACTGCGGTATGGCCGAATAACAGCTTCAACCGTCCACGAAGCATCTCGATGCAACACTGAAGACGGTTCCCTCGTCAATAAGATTTTAGGTCCGCTAATTTCAATGTTACTGTCATGGTTCTTATGTAACAAGGAACATTATTTACAGGTACAGATTCACGGATAGATACGACGTTTATGAAAAGGGGGAAAACAATGGAATCGTCGGCCATAAAAAAAGTAGCCGCACTGGTCGGGACCTCTGTACAGAAATGAGGGCTTTATATGAACAGGGATTATCCTGTTTTCGGCGCCTCCCCCGATGGCTTAGCCTGCAACTTCGTCGTGGAAGTCAAATGCCCGTCATCCAGAAAAACAAGTGTTGCGTACCTGAATGAAGCCGGTGTGGTTGGCTCAAAATACTTGGCACAATTGCAACTGCAAATGTTTTTTAGCGGACGGAAAAAATGGCTTTTTGTTGTGGCTAGTCCAGATTTTGAGCAAAATGGTGAAGTTCAGCTGAAGTGGGTTGAAAGAGACGACGATTTCATAAAACAAATCTTAGCTGACAGCCAAAACTTTTGGAAGAAGTACATTTTTCCAGTACTCAAAAAAGTCTAGTTAAAAATGACGCATAGAAATGGAAAAATAAATATAATTACGGTTTCGATAATGTACTTGTTCATTAACATTCTCAATATAGTTCGTTTAAGAGTTACTAAGGGTTTGAAAGATTTTGTATTCATAACACTAATTTCTGATTGGGTTGTGAGCTCTTAAGCTCAGCTTAGTGTTAAACGGAACTTTAAACCCATGTGGTCGACCCTGGCCCTAGTCTCTGAATTCGTCAAGGGGATAGAGTGAACTCAATGGCGAAACGCTGAGATTATGTGATAGGTGGAAGAAGGTACGAGATGGTTGAAAGTTAAGCAAGGGGAAAATAATTTTTAATTGGTAGTAGTAATACTTCAATTTATTGGGTTCTGTAAGTTAATAATTCCACAAACACAAAATACAATTGAGTCCAAGTAGTGCAGTAATTTATTATCCATGGTAGAATGAGGAGTGAGGATTTTGTACTCACGGCGTACTCGGTTAATAACTCTCTCAACGTGAATCCTCAAACTTGCAATTTTCCGCGATTCACTGACTTCCTTCTTTGATAATTTTACCCTATATTTCACACTCGGAGAACGAACTAATGAGGCTCCGAGTTGTTCAATGATAGAACTCACCTCTTTAAAACCCCTATCCGCTAAAACTTGGTACCCAGCACACATACCAACACACCTACATTTAACATTTCGTAGGTAGCCACTATCTGCCAAAATCAGTTAGTCGGAAATTCTTCCTTCGGAAATCAACAAACCCACTCGGAGTACATGAAATTAAGTACTCAATGTATTGCAACCATAATACTCTGACCACGTTAGAGCTTGCTTAACCGCGGTCGTTCTATCTGAATTTCGAAACAATCTATTATGGAAATAACTCCCCAATAACTTTTTCTGAAGGGGATGGGAAGTGCCTCATAAACTTGGTCGTTGTCTGGCCAAAACACCAATTTTTTAATAAGTTGCAACAGGTGGCAGCGAATGGTGAAAGATTTTAGACACACTTCCCTCAGACAAGCCGAAATCGTGGCCAAGTACGGCAAATTGGTAATTCGTCCGAATTTTTTTCAATACAATCATTATGTTTCTTTCAGGCAAGTTCGTTGCAATTCTAAAATAACAGCCACTAGGCAACCCCAAATAAAGTTTAGAATGCAGCTCTATAACTGCTTTTGTCACCGCAAAGCACCTTTCCTTGAAAATCCTGACCTCCACCAATTTTGAGGTTGACGATGCTGAAGATGACGAGGAAACTTCAAATGACTGAGTTGAGATCATTGTATATATAAAAAAATATGAACTAAACAAGGCCCTCTTTAAAATCCACCTCCAGTTGACCAACAAAATACCAATTTCACACTTACTAGACATCATCACTCACAATAGAAAAACCAGACAAAAGGCCATAACAAAAAATACAAAACTTTACAATACAAATACTTAGACCAGCTCATAGCTAAAAAGACTACAAAGGCTTACAGTGACCATAAGTTCTTTCCTAGACTAGTAAATATGACTACGCTATAATTAAGGAGGAAACTGACTTACTTGATAAAGGATTAAAACACAACATACAACGCAACAATATACAGTGAGATATCGAACAGAATATCGTTGACAGTGAGCACGCACTTTCCTTTTTGCCCGAAGAAGAACAAGAACACTGTAGAGATCTCGTTGCTGTGTATTGCGACAAAACAGTCCTCTAACCCCCCAAACAGAGATGGGACCGATTAGGTTGTAAAATAAGCAACGAGGATAAAAGCCAGCATCTCTCGTTAAGAAAAATATTTAATTTCCGGTCTTCCTTTCCCTTTTCGAAGACTCGAACAAAGAGGAATTAAGAGACCCCCCCCCCCAACTTACAACAGCCCACCCGGCTAGCGCCTCGTGAACTCGCGGGTAAAGTTCCAATTTTCTCTCCTGTCGTGAAATGACAATAGTGGTATTCATGCTCTGAAGTTTTTTTTGTGTTCAGTTTCTCCGTTTCTATGGCCTTACCCACCTGTTCGGGATTTAGCATTATAACAAATACAAGAATTAACATTTTTCGAATACCCCTATTATTTGTTTGACTCGTAAAAACAAGTAAACAAACGATAAATTTGACTGAAGCGGCCCATACACGTACAATAAATATTGCGCAAACTAGGGGTTGCACAATAAAATTGAACGTTTGTGGGTTGCATTGATGAGTTGCACAATATAATGAACAGCCCATTTTTTAACCCGTAAACATCTGCGCCTACCGTATTCTTCTTTAACAAAACTGTTAAATTCTATAGAATAATAAAGTTTACTAGTTTACTAAAAAAAAAAAAAAACATCTGGAAATGAAATATTGTACAAATTTATTGCGCAATAATTATTGTACGTCTATGGACCCCTAAAAAACGTAAACAAACGAAATCGAGACGAAATATGCCGCGAAACAACCGATTTCACCTATGTGTAGGGTTGCGTGAACTTAGCCCAACACATACTTTTTTTTTTTTTTTTTTTTTTTTTTTTTTTTTTTTTTTTTTAAGAATATTCGAAGTGGTAAACAAACGATAATTTTGGAAAAACAAGCGTAATGAAACAGTAAACAAACGATTGATTCATTTTTCGGTACGTTTTCTGACATGTGTTTTCCAGGTTTACATGCGTACGTTTTTGACATTGCTCGGCAGCTTATTTTAGAGATCGATCGAGACATACACGAAAGTTATACCTCAGATGCCACTCCGACCCTCGTAAAGCCATTGACCAGATCAGCAGCACCCCTCGTCAGGTAAGAGTTAACATGACAGCAGGGCGTCAAGAAATCGTTCCGATTCTGAGCTAAAAACATTAGACACTAAAAGATGAAGATGCTCGCGGGTGAGTGAGAATTCTCTGTCTTTTAAAAGCCCCACGACTCGACTGCCGAGCAGAAAGCCCTTTCAAGGACAAGTACAGCCTTATTTTGAGACATGAAAACTCTGTTACTCGAGCTGCAATTACTCCACGTTATGTGCGTATACCTGGAATACCCGCTTACCCGCACACATCCGAAGTTTGATGAACGCGTCATATCAATCTGAACCTGACCTCACCCACACCCAGTCCATCTCCAACCTGCCAGCCACCCATTTCGCAATTTTCCGAAATTAGCACGGGCCTTCCGAAGCTGCAAACTTGAATTTACACAGTTGGCACTCATTCAACGAAACCGTGCGAATTCATTCACGTCAATATTACAAACCATAAATTAAGCCATGTGTCTGTGGAGTCTATGCAACCTACCTAAATGCATAATTTTTCTACGGAATTTGTTTGGTTGCATAGACTCCACAGAACACACACATAGAGCTTGTGAACGTTGCTTAAAGGCCTGTTTACAAGCTCTATGTTAGCGTTGTGTGGAGTATTATGCAACCAAGCAAAATGCTTCCTCCAAAAACGAAGTATTTTGATAGGTTGCGTAGGCTCACACAACGAAAACATAGAGCTTTTGAACGGGCCTTAAACTAATTCATTCGTAACTTGATTTCTCTAGTAACAAACACCTAATATACTACCAAACTATACAAAGTTTACGAAGGTTGACGTGAATACCCTTTAATATACTGTTTATTTAATAGTTAATCGATTAAACTTATATTTCGAAGTACAAAGCAGTGCTTGAACTCTCTAGACAGGACCCGAAGCTATAGAGTCCTCAGGATATTTCCTCGCTCGCGTAATCAAAGGAGGGTATTTTTTTTTTAGTACTGATACAAAGGCCACTGTAATTGACAGCGCAGCCGTCCAACGGTGTTGTATTTTAGTTTCTGTGCAGCATGGTCGTCATCGAATGAACTGGATTGTAAATTTCTTTCGGCTACTCAATTGGAAGCTTCCGGGACACAAAAATTGCCAATCTGGTATCATTGAGTTGGAAGGGATAGTTTTGCGGCCGAACAGGCACAATCTCGAAGGCTAATGTTGTAGACATTACTACAAAATTATTGAAGGCTCCACTATTTTTGGAACATTTAATCGCGGCGACAATGAGCTTATAGTAGAGCGCTACTCAGGTTGATATCCATCATGTACTATTGAAGGGGGATCCGGACCACTTTTCCGGCAGTATTCAGCAAAACGACAAATTTTAACTACACTAATAAGTATTATCCTTTCATGGAGGCCCTCCTCATCTAATTGGATGCTTAGACATATGAAAGCAATTAGCATTTTCCACTCACCTCGCAACTTAATCAAAACTTAATTGGCTCACAGGCCAAATCTTGACTTCGAAACTCTCATTAGAGTTACAGGTGTGAAATTATACGACAAGGTTGCAGTTCCACCGTTAATCAATTAAAGGCGTGATGACACCAAAAGGGACCTCATTACTTGAGTGGCTCAGTTGCTCACGGTCTTCGATGTCAAAGGTTTATTAGGAACGTTAATTTTCGAGAAGATAATGCTTTAATTTTCCTTTGATATCATATCAGATTCCTATTGCAATTAACTCCGCTTACTTACCAATTCTGAGAATTTAGTAGTATAGTATTACGAACTTTATTTAGAAAATGGAGGTTTTGGTCGGTCCCTTATTGTAGTTGATCCTCTATACAGAATAATATGAAAAAAGAAGAGGTACAGAGAGAGCTTCCCTGAGATTACATTCAAAGTAATGAACAATGGAACCGGGAGTAATTATATGTTTTGCGCCTCGCACACCGTAGGGTCGGTCGGGTGTAAGGGTTTTTCTGAAGGGTCATAGTTTTTCACGATGGACAGGGCAGTTCTACCGGGGATTTAAACAAGTGTACGCGAGATAAATTCAAATATATTTTACCGAGGCACAAAAAAATAATTATTTTCAGCGCTTGTGAAAGGGACGGTGGGATTATACGGAGACGCGAAATTATGTTTTTATGTTTGGATCAACGATTTGAAAATAATCATCTCCCGACTATTTTTTCAAAACACTCAAGGGTGTATTTGAGTTAAACTGTATTTTTTCGGCTATTCATCGGTTTTGAATAACACAGCTCATTACGCTACTTTAACTTATTTTAAGAGACTGCTTAACCGGAGAAAAGTTTGCTAATTTCATGTTTTACATAGAAAAAAATAAAGAGAGAAAAATATTAAACTTTTAGCTGTGGCTTTTGTGCTTATTCAGCAGAATTATTCCAGGAATTCTTGGTCAGACACAATAAAAAAACGCATAAGGTATACAGCTACTTCTTTACCCTCGTAAAAATACAATATTACAACATTTTTTTTTTTTAGAATTACACTATTGATCTCCTCATCTCTGAATGAGAGGGATCTCAGGAGCCACTCTATTTGATCTTTTAGTGAATTTTTTAACGAAATAAATTGTTATCTCAACCTTTTTTTTAGATATCAACCCACCAGAACACTTACTAAAGTTTAAACATTTGGGTTTCACACCGAATTTCAAAAAAAATAATGGGGAACTGAAAAAAAAGGCAGAAAACACTTTTCGGTATAAAATTAAATAAAATGTCTGTTTTACAGGAGTTTATACGTTTAGCGACATCCTTACAAATGTAAGGAGTTCTGTACCCTCCACCCCGCCAAGGATCTTAAAACGAGCTTTATTACACCAATACATTTTACATCACTTTTTTTTTCTCTCTCAAGTGGAAAAAGGAAAGGAACGAGTGGAGAGGGAAAAAGTTGCAAGGGCACGGGCGTAACACGTGACACTGATACTTCTGATGGTGATAAATGCTATATGGCTGGTCATGGATTGTATACGTATCATATCTTCTTCCCGCAACGCATCACCCCTTCACTTCATCATCATCACCGCTCAAAACGCTTGTGAAATTCTACATTGTCACATTTCATAGCTTCTCGTTTCTTTTGCTAAGGTGAGTTTTTCTCATTTTTCATGATTAATGTAACTTTATCAAACAACTTTTCAAGAAGAAAACCAACTGAGGGGGAACAAAATGATGAAAATGAAAAATGAAACAGAGTCGGTTTGGTTGCCTGTACGATATGGGAAGGCGGACTCTTGTTAGAGGAGTTATTTGCAATTAAAATCTTCATCCCGGCCTAAATTTCATTCATAATTGATTGATATCGTTCTAAATTATGAGGTTTGACTCGATTGTCGCATGAATGAACATTTTTCGACAGGCTGCTGTAGGAACAAAACTTTTTTCGGATTACGTTAATTTTCAGAACAGTTACATTAGGTTAAATGGTATGTCACAATTTCACCATTGCGGAATGCGGAGTGCCTGGGTTCGAATCCGAAACAATTTTATTTTTGTTCCTCCCTTTTTGGCCCACCTCAGGATTTTTTCCCCAAGATTTATTAGGCTTTAGGCAAATCAAATGAAAGAGACGGCTCAAAATACAATGTCAATGAAATTTTTTGGTAATTGGGTGGTCCAGTAAGGCATAGCGTTAATTTAATAGCTCCCCTCCGCCGAGGACTCCCATGCGAGAACGCCCACAAGTTTTCCCCTTCACTTATTATCAACGGATTTGGTTCACTAGGGTCTCATACGAAAGCGCGTTCATTTCTCATTACTCGAATCAATTTTGGGGGCAATTGCAGCAACAGCCGTGTGGTAGCGAATTTTCAACTAATTCAAACCGCTCTTTCACACCGTTCCCGTGGACCGATTCACCTGGATCGCTAACTCGTCCGAGATATTCACGCCATTGATTTTTAGACCAAATTCGGTTGCCCTAAGTCAAAAATTGCAACCGTGATCGTGCTAACAAGCGAGGGGTCATGAATATATATATTTATCAAATCGAACCGACCTCGGATTCGTGTTCTAGGGGTTCTGAAAAAGAAAAAAAAGTATCACAACCCATATGTGCGACCATCAGGGCGAAACCGATAGTGCATTCTTGAATGAAATGCACTAAAACATCAGGGATTTTTCCTAGATGTTCTCCCATGCGAATGGTTGTCATAGCGTCATAATTTACTTGCATGTACTTGATTTTCTGTGAAGGATTCCAATTTTTTTCCAGGACAAAGTAATTTGATTAAAGGACGACGATGCATTCACGTTGGAGAACGACAGAGATACTTGGAGGTCCTGAGGATTGTGTTGTAGCGGCTAAGATACGGACGACTTGTACATTTGTCGTTCGTCATTTTCGGCTGTTCGAACCGCGTCAGAAACATAACATTGGCGACGAGTAAAACAATTCGGGT
Source organism: Corythucha ciliata (assembly GCA_038030265.1). Lineage (NCBI taxonomy): Eukaryota > Metazoa > Arthropoda > Insecta > Hemiptera > Tingidae > Corythucha > Corythucha ciliata. The sequence continues at coordinate 36,294,688 of CM075941.1, forward strand.
TGTGTTTGAGGTCCAGTGCAAGCATTATGAGTTCTCTTATCGGGGTGATCGGTGAATACTCATCGGATAAAGACTTCTCGAGTTACCGCGAGAGACTTCAACAGTTTTTTGTTGTCAACAGCATCCAGGAGAAAGAAAGTACCGTTGTTTCTCACTGTTATCGGCCCCGCAACCAACGAAATATTGAAACACTTGGTGTCACCCGACGCTCCTTCGTCAGTCTTTCGAGGAATTAATTTCTGTCCTTTCTAGCCATTTCTCACCCAAAAAGTTGGTTATCGCCGAACGTTTCCGCTTTTACAAACGAAATCAGCTTCAGCATGAGTCGATTAATGATTATATTGTTGAACTCAAGAAATTGTCCGCATCGTGTTATTTCAAATCCTTTATGGACGAAGCCTTGAGGGACCGCCTTGTTTGTGGTCTGCTATCGCCCCAGATACAGCTGAAGATCTTACTGGAGAAAGATTTGTCTTTCGAACGAGCCTGTGTTTTGTCACGACAGCTGGAGTTCGCCGAAAAAGGCATGACTTCGTTTCGCCCCACTCGAATCGAGGCTGTGTGGTCGAATTGCTCAGGGCTGCGTCCGTCTACGGAGCTTCGGATACTACTTCGTCCTCTTGCTGGAGGTGTAGCCGTCTGAATTCCCCGGAAAAGTGTCCGATTCGTGGATGGACGAGCCACAATTGTAATAAAGTTGGTCACATCGCAAGATGCTGCCCGAGTCGGCCCAAGACGAAGCCGTCCACTGTTCATGGCGCGAGGCTTCTTCGCCCAGCGATGATCAGCCACCCGTTGCCCAGAACGAATCCACAGTAGACTCCAACGACGTTCGCCTTGTCCAAGAAGGCGTCTCTCGTTCAACGCAAAACCCAGGTACGCCGTGTTCTCCAAGTTCTTCTATGTTAGTCAGTTTAGCTGTAGAAAACCTTAGAATCCAACGTGAAGTCGACAGCGGTGCTGCTGCGTCAGTTCTATCGTTAGAGGACTATAAGAGTTTGTTCCCTCACCTGCCCTTATTACAAGCCCTCTTCGACTGATTTCTGCCCCTGGAAAAGAGTTATCTGTTATCGGTAAAATTGTTGTTAACGTTAAAACTAGCTCCAAGGCCGTAGATTTGCCGTTTGTTGTCTGTGACAATAGTCTCAGGCACCCTCTTTTAGGGCCTGGAGTTCCTTGTTGAATATCAATTCTCTGGATTTTTCTTCCTCCCTGATTTATCGATTCCCTTATGTCTTTGATGGTGATAAAATTACAAAAATTAACAACTGTAAAGCGTCGATTGTTTTGAAAGACGACGCCACCCTGATGTCCCCTATAAAATCCGTGATCGGGTGAAATGCGAACTCGACAAGTTGGTTGAGGACGGGTTATTTGAACCAATCCGTCACTCACAGAGGGCCAGTCCCCTCGTTGTCGTCCCAAAGAAGTCGGGAGAACTTCGTCTGTGCATTGACTATAAAAACACAGTCAATCCAAACATCAAAACAGATCTTTACCCTCTACCCCTGCCGGAGGATATTTTTGTAAAAATTTCTGATGTCCAGACCTTACGAGGGCTTTCATGCAACTCGAACTCACTGAAGAGTGTAAAGACATCATGACGGTGAACACGATTTTCAGCTTATACAAAGTACACCGTTTGCCTTACGGTGTTTCTTCTGCTCCTGGTTGTTTCCAATCGGTTCTCGATTCCATTTTGGTGGGTATTGATGGCGTTGGATGTTATATTATTATGTATATGTTATATATGTATAGGACTGTGAGAGGAAAACCGCAATTGTTCTTTCTCGTTTAAAAGACCATGGAGTTAAAGTCAACCTAGATAAGTGCCATTTTTTTTAAGAGTGTAGATTATCTCGGCTTTAGGATTAGTGCTGAAGGCATTAGCCCGATACCCGAAAAATTGGACCCCATTCTTCGTTGTTCTCCACCACAAAATATAAGGCAGCTTCGCTCCTTTTTAAGTATGGTTAATTACTATAATACATTTTTCCCGTCCGTAGCTTCAATTTTAAAGCCTCTATACGAACTGTTAAAAAGAAATTGTCATTTCTCATGGACCGAAAAATGTGACAGTGCGTTTAAGAAAATCAAAGTTCTTATTCAGCAGAGCTCGTTACTTACGCATTTTAAACCTCACCTTCCCCTTCGAGTCACGACAGATGCGTCATCTTATGGCGTGGGCGCTATTTTAAGTCACGTTATCGATGGACAAGAAAAGCTACGTAAGAATACTACGTTAAGCACTGCCGAACAAAATTACGTGCAGGTTGAACGCGAAGCCTTAGTGGTGGTATTTGCCGTCAGGAAATTTCACAAATACCTGTATGGTCAAAAGTTCACAATTATTACAGACACTCAAGTTCTTCGCTGTAAATTTGGTCATTAGCTGCGTCTCGTCTTCAACGTTGGTCCGGTTTGCTTTCAGCGTATACCTACGACATCGTATACCGAAAGACTGTTCAGGCGGCCGATATGTTGTCCCGCTTTCCGCTTCCTGGTCCAACAGATGATGAAGTTCTGGCGTTGAATGTAGAAGCTCGATTTTGTTTCGCACGCCAATGATGATACTACTTTCAGTAGAGTTTGCAGTCTTACAGAAGATGGCTGGACTGACAGCTGCGAAACAGGTTTGGAGCCATATTTTCGTTGAAGGTTTGAGCTTTCCATAAGTAATGATTGTATTTATTGGGGAAATCGATTAATCATACCGGTTGTCCTTCGGTCATATTTTCTACGATTGCTTCAAGAGGGTCACATTTGGATCGTGCGCATGAAGTTGCTCGCTAGGTCACACGTTTGGTGGCCAGGAATTGATCAAGATATTGTTGAAAACACCCAGTCGAGCACGTCATGTCAAGAGTGCCTTCCGAAGCTGTCAAAAAAGCGATTCTTCTTCCGTGGCCCAAAACAGTTAAAGCATGGGAACGTGTCCACATGGATTTTCTCCGTGTCGAAGTTCATAACGTTTTAGTCCTGTTTGACGACTTCTCAAAGTGGATAGAAGCTTGGGCCACCACCATCACTTCCACTTCTAAAGTAATCGATTGTTTATTAGGGTTTATAGCTCGCTTTGGGATACCTGTCGAGATTGTTACTGATAATGGTCCTCCGTTTGGATCCTCAGAGTTTTTGAAGTTCTCTGCAGACTTTGACATCAAAGTATCCAAAAGCCCTCCCTAACACAAGACCTCAAATGGAATTGCGGAAAGAGCAGTGCAAACCCTTAAAACATTTTTCAAGAAGTCAGGTCTTTCACGGCACGCTGGCATTGATCCACCATTCTCGACCAGGTTGCAAAATTTTATTTTCTCCTACAGGAACACCCCGTGTGTTACGACTACTAAAACTCCTGCATCCGTTGTTTTAAATCTCGAACTCAGAACGTTTTTGTCTGCCCTGTGATTCCAAGCCGTCGAATTAGTCCCGTGATGTCAATAGTGTTTGTAGTAGTGTTGTATATACATACGACAACATATACAAAATCGGTGAAATTGTTCTTGTCAAGAGTTACAGAGGTGGGCCTCAAAATTATTACAAGGGTAAAATTATTTCTGTTTAGGGTACAGTGACGTACCGAGTCGAAGTTGCACACCAAAGTCACCCCCTATTAGTCCACACTAATCAACTCAGAAAATGCCGCTTTCCCATTGATTTGTCTTCCCCTCGACAGTCCCAGTTCCATAAGTTCTCAGCTTTTACCTTCTCCACCTCCAGGGAATCCAGTCTCCGCAGAACTGTCAAACCCCCTTCTCGCCTGAATTTGTGATTACTTAATTAACCTTGTATCTTAACTTTGTTTTTTTTATTCACGTTGCAGCCTCATTGTCGTCTTACTTCGCCGATTGGTGAATCCTTATTTCATGTATTTCAAACTTTGTCTTCTTCTCTTGTTTGCCGTTTTTCAAGTTGATTTCGATTTTCCATTTTTGTCGCCTTAATTGCTATGTCATTTTGTTATTATTATCATAATTTTTTTAAAGTGTTGGTGTTAACCTTTTATATGAGCTGGGGAGGAGTGATACATATGTACGATGGTTTAAGCGGGGGGTTACTTGCTTAGCGGGACTAAACTTGTTTTTTCGCCTGTGTGATAAGAGATACTTTTTTGTCTTGAAGATGTGACTTTTTGTACGTAGAAATAGAATAATAAAATATTTCTTTTCGGCTGTTAGAACCGCGTCAGACACATGACAATTATATTAGAGTTATGAAGTATAGTGGAGCAGACGTGTGAAACATAAATTGAAGTAATCTGCCCAAAGTATCCCCCGCACCTCATCTGACATAAGCAGACCTTCTTATATACATAATAGATCTTGTCGATAACCTACTCATTTTTGTAGTAGTCTTTTTTGTTACGTAGCAACACACCAACATCTCCCCTGGTTTTAAAATAATAAAATAATTCTAAACGCGTTACAAATTTAAACGAACTGGTTTCTTATTCGTCAAACGAATCTTCATCTTCTTTTCTCTGGTTGTTGTGATGGTTGGCAGTTGTCCTCCTCTGGTAGCTGTTCTCTGATTTCGTTACTCCATGTTTCTTGGTCTTGTAGCTCAGGCTCGTTAAATGCAGGTGGTTCTGAATTAATGGGGTCATCCAAAATCCACCGATAATCTTTGCCATTACTACCGCTTTGTAACGTTGCTGTGCAGGGTTTTAAATGAATCCTATACCTTTTGTATGTTCGTCCGTTGACGCTTACTAAGTACGATTTTGTGTTCAACTATTTCAGTACCTCGCCTCTTCGCCAATCAGGTGCTGTCGGCGAACTTGGGTTACGAAAAAACCGAACCGGTTATTGCCCTTGTTCCAACGTCGGGAGGGTCCTTGCCGATCGATCATACGACTTCTTGTAAGCTTCTTTTTTCTTTCCTATTTCTCTCCGAGCAACTGGATGGTCGACATTTGAAACACCGACGGCACATAAACTAGGCAAAATGATTCTGAGCTTTCGGCCAAACATAAATTCGGCAAGACTGAATGTCATTTGAGCAGAAGGTGTGTTTCTCCACGTAAGTAGGGCTTCGTAAATGTCTTCGCCTCTACTCTCTAACTTTAAAAGGCGTTTGACGATCTTCACAGCAGTCTCAGCCTTGCCATTGGACTGTTGATGGTGGGGTGACGAAGTCTTCAGCGTAAAATTCCAATCTTTAAAGAACCGCTGGAATTCGCGGGACTTGAAATTCGAACCTTCATCTGCAAAAACAATTTTAGGCACCCCTTACCTAGCGAAATGATTTGTCAAGGCCCTTATTGTTTCTTCAGAGCCTTGATCTTCCACTTCGGTCCACTAAAAAAAGGACGAAAAATAGTCACAAGCGACGGGATATAGTTCTTTCCGTTAAACTGCAGCAAATCAACGCCTATTTCTAACCAAGGACCACACGGTGTCCCTCTGAGAACAAGTGGTTCTTTTAGATTCCGCGCCACACCTAAATCCTCGCACATTGAACACGCTTTAGCATATCTTCGAATGTCATCAGACATTTTCAGCCAAAACACACGAGTTTTTGCTAGACGTAAATCAGCTCCACCGCCCTTATGACCCTTGTGAAGTTTCCTCATGATTGTGTTCCGCATGCCGAATGGAACGAAAATTTGCTGATTTTTAAAGACAATGCCATCTGACGAAGTGATTTGGTCTCGAATTTTCCACCAATCTCGCATTTTTCGTGGCACTGACTTTTCTTCCTCAGGCCAACCGCTTTCTGTGAACTGTAGTAACAGCTTCCCTTCTTCGTCCTGTTGGGTGTATTCACGAGAGAATGGTGTCAGAGTGCTGAGAACACGTACAGGTACGTGCTCCACGATGTTCTCAACGTTACCCGTGTCTGAACCCATAAAATGGGGATGCCGACAACGGGGCGAAAAAGGTAATTCTCTTCGAGTGTTACCTTTTTCGGGTCATTCCCTCTACACAAGTCCGAAAACGATCATCACACTCTTGTCACTAAAACAAATTCTCCTAATAGTTGGTCTGCGAACAGCAATAGTGATGTGCTATATTTCATGCTCGACTATTTTGTGTTGTAATGTTGACAACACAACTGACGTTTCTTTTATCAATTTCAATTTATTTACCTTTATTTTGGTAATTCAGTCGGCGAATGATCCTCCGTATTAGAAATTCCTTTACAGAACATCGGTGTGACAACATAACTCAAAAAGACTCAATCTCATTTCGAATGTGTTTTGTTTCTGGAATTATTCAAATGTAAGTGCCTCAATTGTATAAAACCTATCTAATGAAGGATTTAAAGTATTCGTCACGCAATATTCTTCAATCTACCTCTCGGAACTTACAATTAAGACAGGTTTGTAAAACCAAAGAATATTAAGCTAAAACATGTGAGGCATCTCATACTCTTTTTTTTATCTCTTTGATCAGATTCCGTATAGTCCAGTAAACGAGTGATCAAAAAGGTGGTCTAGAGGGAATGAGCGAAAGCAGAAAGTTTGACTCCAGAACCATGTTTGGACTAGTTAGGAGGTAAACATACTAAAAGTCCCCACCCCTAGGAGGTGAGCCCGAGTGGGGGGGGAGCACAAAGAAGGTACCATTTTTCGGATTTTCACTGATAACTCGAAAACATAGCATCGTAGGCAACACTTTTGTGATAACCAATTAAAACTGACATAAGTATCAGAAACTTTTATCATTTGCGTGTTTCACTAATTCCTAACCGTTCTCGAAATACATGCCCCGCAAAAGTAAAAATGTCCGAAAAAAATATTTTTATTCCACGTTTTCCGTTGAACTGTCTTTTATATCGTCTAAACCGTTTATCCTAAGGAAAGCCCTCAGGAAGGAATTTTTAGAGGATTTAATTATCTTTCATAAACATACATACATAAACAAATATATATTGAACAGATCAAAAGTTACACTAGTTTTAAAAATGTTGGCCAATTTCAAATTTTTTGGTTGAACTGTTGTGAAACTTCAAGAATGGGTTTACATTGTCTCAATAGGCAAGTTGAGAGACAGGTATGGAAAGGAAAACACCTGTAGTTTGAATACACACTGCTTTACCAGCTCAGGATTATGGGAAACAGGTGCTTTTTAAGCTTTTTAAGGTACGGTGCAAACAACTATGGTATTTGGTCGCCAGGAGGATACATACAATGCAGTGCCATCTGCGTACAAAGCTATTTTACATTAGGAGACGTGGCATGTCAATTATGAAAAGTATGAATAAGATAGGACCTAAGATGGACCCTTGAGGAACTGTAAATTAATTGCACATGCAGACCTTGGTTGCACCTTCGGTATGCTCTTTGGATAACGGCGAGGGCTAAAAATGAGAGTTTGGAACTCATTCAACAACCTGTAGAAGCTCGGTACAGCAAAATTGACAATTCACTGAGAATCACCTTATACGTACTACAGTCAATTGTGAAAAGGAGCAATTCAACCTTGATGTCATTTCAGAGAATTACCTTCAATATGCCATCATGGGAAACATACACTCACCGACATCTCTCCTTCGTTCGATTTGTTGCTGCATGGCCTCCTAGTACTTTTCCTTATACCACTATAACATGGATCCCACGCATTTTTTGAGTTATCCGTGTTACTGTCTCGTGGAGGACCGAAAGGGAAGTATAATCGACTCAGCAGGGGAGGCTGAAGTCCGTGTTATTTTTCTGGTCGGGCTATAACCGGCCCGGGAATGACCGGCCTTTCTGGTCGTTGAATTCTCAAGTTGGTATAGGTTGCAGGGTTACTATTGCCGGTGCCCTGGTTGAGTTCTTAATGATAAAGTTAATTTATGGCATTCACGCCTCGTCCTACTTAAATTTATTTCTCTATATCGCTCATTTTCACCCCACAGGGAAGACACCGGGGGGGGGGGGGGTTCTCTTTCTCGTTCACCGCTCTTAACGCTAAGAAGAAAATGACGGATGATCGATGATGGTTCATCACTTTCCCACCGCTGCATCATCCCACCTTCTTCACTCACACTTTTACCAGTGCTAAGCCGTGTATAGTAACGTGAAACTTGTTATTTTTTTCGTCATCCTTCAATCGCCAGCTACATTTTCTTTTTCGCTGATTTATAGTTTTTGCATGACCTCAAACTATTAGTTTGCGAGGCGTGATTTTTTGTCGGGGCGCCCTCAACATAATGACTTATTCCATGTCAACAGAAACGCCAGTGTTCATCTCAGTTCACGCTCGCTCACTTTCTATTTTGCTGCACCGTCTTGTTCAGAGATCTATAACATAACATGTAATGTATTTAGTTGTGTTCAACTTATGTCCAAGAACGTCCGCGGCGGCATGAATAAAGTAGTTTACGCCAGTCGGATGAAGTTCAATTATTACCGCCGGTCAATTATTCACAATTGCTTTGCAACGTTACGCTTCAAGATTAAAAGAGTCCAATAAAATGACGCTACAACCAATAAGCAGGTAATTGATTATAGAGGAATAAGGCCGTTTAAAAAAGAAAAAAACTTCTGACACGAACTCCCTCATGGGATGAAGCTTTTTCATTATATGCAAATAACGCTGTCGCGGGGAATTCTGATCAACGTAGTGCTAACAGAGGTTTACTCTCTAATTGAGAGGAACCCCAACCCCATGTACTCGAACCAGCTGATGATTGGGAGATGTCTATCAGCCTGTATAATTTGATTATCACTCAGTCCATTAAGTTATCTCCTTGTGGAAACAAAATTTCTCTTTGCAAAGCTCCCACCACTCATAAAAGTCCTTTACCCTCAAAATTTTATGCGATATCGCATGATGTTCAAATTGCTAATGATTTCATAGTTCGTGACGTGAACGACACGATACTAAAAATAAAACGTCATTTTTAAAATAAAAAAATCAACATCTTTTATTAACTCTCTATTTTGAATGCGAGAGGAAACATTTTTCATTTATTTCGTGTTTCACGTGCGCTTATTTTTTACTGTACTTTTTATTGTTAGAACGATTACAGAGAAACTTTTTGATCATTTGCATTTGTTACGGTTTATACGATCCGTAATAATAAACCAATAAATTTTCTGTTTTCATGAAAACAACAGTAAGGGCCAATTTCACCACCGGGAGTTAGGTTGGAGTTACCTAACTCTAACATTGTTTACATAAATAGTGACTCCTTTTTTCAGTTAATTCTGAGTTAACGTAACTCAAACCTTATCTCTCGGTGGTGAAATCCACCATTAGTTGACTGACAGTTTAGTTGAAATAGTAAATTTCATAGCAAGTGGGGAAAGTGTGAAATATCGTGCGAGACTCTATTACTCGAGCACACGATAGCTATACTTTCCGACGAGTCGTGAACGACTAGGAAAATGTAGTAAACTCTTGGTGGGCCCTACTCGGGACACCTTTCACCCAAACCTCATGGAAGGTGTGCTTAATATTGTACACCAAGCGTTCTATACTTGAAAAATCTAACGGTGTCAAAAGTGACTTGATTTACCACGAAATGTTTTCTTGGCCGAACTTAATTGTCTCCTCAATCCGCACATCAATGCATTAAATCCCCCTTCAGCTTGCGATATTCATGCAGTCAAGATAAATTAACTTATTCAGATGAAATCGGAAAGTGGAAAAGTACGAAAATAGTGGTAGTTGTTGGAGCTGTTTATTTTTTTCAGCAGGAAACTGTGGGTGAACAAGTCCACTTGATGGGGCACTAAGAATAAGAGTATGAAGTATAAATTACCACTTACCATCAACTGAATGGAAGAAGCTGACAGCCAGTTCCACTGAGCTTGATTATATCACCTTCCTCAACCCAACCAGCACTAAAAATGACAACAAGATGGCGTCGAAGACGCCGAAGTGTCCCCTGTGTTGGACACTTCATGCATGAAGCCAGGAAAAACGTGTCCCACCACTATCAGTGAGAGTTTATATTCAACTCATAACCATCCTCTAATTCACTTCATCTCAAAAGCCTAATCATTTCTTGTATAGTGCAGTCTCCAAGAAGGTGTCCAATATAAGGCACACAAAACGTGCAGACACAAGAATCATTTGGACCCCCGGTACCTTAAAGGGCTATACCAGAGCTACTTTTGTTCCTGGTCACGCATTAGAAGGCGAACAAGGAGGTTTAGCTTGTTTTTAGTAGGAAAAAACTACAGATTCACTTATTTTATGATTTCCTCTTATTTTGACCTAGTCCTATTTTCATAGGAGGGGAATATGGCAACCCTACCTGGTCACAACATGCCGGCAATGAGTCGAGTAGTGTCCTGATGGACCGCTCCTGTCCTGAAGCAGATATATGCTACTGTGCTACGATCCTCGCACCTGGCGCTCAACCTGTCCTGGCAAAATCGAGTCAGGGAGGGAACTGTGGTAAATTGATGTAGATATCGATTATTGGAAAACCTATATAAAACTTGAGAACCTTCTTGTTTGTCTCTCTCTCGTGGTTAGGCTTTTACCCGAGACATGTGCTGTTCATGAGTGCCCTCAATTTTGTAATTATATCGGATTTTAAAAGTTATCCATCGTTACCCGAGCAATCGGTTCTTATTATTATTGAACCCAGTATATCACAATGGCGACGAGGCATGAGGCAACCGATAGAGGGCCGTCGCAAGGTGCGGCAAGTGTTCAGCAGCCTCCGGCCGTCGAAACAAGGTTGGTGATTCAAACTTCTTCTGTCGGATTTCTTCCCGAGTTCGACCCGAACGACGACTGGGCGATTTACGCCGAACGGATGGAACAGTATTTCACCGCTAATTGTATAGAGGAGGAGCGGAAAGTCGCTGTGTTGTTGACTGTAATCGGGGTGAAAACGTACACCACTCTGAGAGACTTATGTGACCCGGTCTTACCCAGTTCCATGACCTACCAGGATCTTTTGTCGAAATTGTCGTCACAATTTGCAAAAAAAGTATCGGTTTACCGTCAACGCGTAAATTTCTACGGACTGAAACAAAATCCGGGGGAGTCCATAAACGCGTGGCTTGTTAAAATAAAAAATGCGGCTATGTTGTGTAAATTTGGTGACCAACTTGAAGAAAAAGTCAAAGACAAATTTGTGACTGGTCTTCTACCTGGTCGAATCTTGGATCGTCTGTGCGAAGAAGACGTTTCGAAGCCTTTCTCCGAGCTTTTGGAAATAGCGTTGCACAAGGAGGCAAGTTTACTCGAATGTTCATCGTCGGTGGACGTGAACAAATTGCGCAGCTCGTTCGACAAAAATTTTTCCATCGAGCCAAAGACGTCTTATTCTTCAAGTCAGGCCAAACAACCTGAAAAAAGGCAGTTATCGCGGAAGACGGCGGATCATTGGAGACGTCCCAAGAAAGAAGAATCAGCACCAAATCCGTCCAGGTGGGCGGCAGTCAGTTCATCGAGATCTTCGCAGAAGGGACCATCGCAGCGATTTGAAGGCAAGCCCATTTGTTTCTCGTGTGGCAAGTCAGATCATCGATTTAGTGCATGCAAATTCAAAAAATATACTTGTAAGGGGTGTAAAAAAAGGGGTCATTTAGTTTCCGTGTGTCCAAATCGAAATTATTTTGTCGAGGCAACTGAAGTGCAGGACATTTTTTCAATTCATAAAAAAGGGGGGAGTTCGGGACCTTGGGTCACTGGTCTTGTTTTGGATGGAATTGAGGTTGAGTTTGAAGTAGACTCGGGGAGCGGTGTTTCCATTTTGCCAGATGACGTTTTCAGGCAGTATTTTCCCCACAAAAATCTCAACCCTGTTTCTTTATCCCTCCGTACCTATGGTGGTAATATTTTAGTTCCAGAAGGGGAGTTTATCTGCAACATTAAATATGGTGATCAAGTAATCACAGGAAATTTGTTGATCGTTAAAAAAGGTCCTCGACCACTATTAGGACGCGATTTAATGGAAAAGTTAAAAATTAAATTGTGTGAAAGCGTACACTTCTTTTCGCCGGATTCTCGTCTGGACAAAATTTTAAACGATTTCAAATATTTATTTTCGAGTAAAGTAGAGAAGTACAAATTAGGAGAGGTAAATTTCGAAATAGAGTCCGACGTTTCTCCAATTTTTTTGAAGCCAAGACCAATTCCCCTGTCGTTTAAAGAAAAAGTAGAGAGTGAGTTAGACCGCTTAGAAGAAGAGGGGGTCATCACAAAAGTGGATAGTTCAGATTGGGGCACCCCATTAGTTCCGGTACCTAAGGCCAACGGAAAAATTCGCCTTTGCGCGGATTATAAGGCGACAGTAAACAAGCATTTGAAAGATTTAAATTACCCATTGCCAAGAATCGAGGAAATTTTTGCAGCTCTCCAAGGAGGTCAGCATTTTACTAAATTGGACATTCTAAACGCGTATAACCAATTGCCTCTTGGGGAATCGACAAGGCGTTTGCTGGCGTGGAGTACTCACAAGGGCCAATATTATGTTAATCGCTTACCGTACGGTACTAAGCCGGCATGTGCTCTTTTTCAGCGAGAATTAGAGAAAGTTCTGTCAGGTATACCAGGTGTTGTAAATTTTTTAGACGACGTTGTTGTAACTGGTAAATCCAAGGAGGAGCATTTTGGAAATTTGGTTCTAGTTTTTTCAAAGCTTAGAGAAGCAGGTTTTACTCTGAACATGGCCAAGTGTAGTTTCTTTCAGCCCGAAATAAAATATTTGGGGCATATCATCACTAAAGAGGGACTTCAAAAAGACCCTGTCAAAGTGGAGGCCATTTCAAAAGCGTCCCCTCCAAAGGATGTGACTTCATTAAAATCTTTTATGGGGTTAGTTCAATATTACTCTCGTTTTGTACCCAAGTTGAACGTTATAGCTTCTCCACTTTTCTCGCTTCTTAAGAAAAATGAAAAATTTATTTGGTCAAAAGAGTGTCAAAGGGCATTCGAGGAAATTAAAAAAGAGTTGACATCGGACACGATTCTCGTTCATTTTGATCCGAAAAAGCCTCTGCGCTTGGTTTGTGATGCGTCTCAGTTTGGTCTTGGGGCTGCTTTGCTGCATGTTTTCCCCGACGGATCGGAGCGTCCCATTAGTTACGCGTCGCGAACATTGTCTGCATCAGAGCTTAATTATTCCATAATACATAAAGAGGCATTGGCGTTGTATTGGTCGGTCAAGAAGTTTTTTCAATACCTAGTTGGTAATAAATTTGAGTTGGTTTCAGACCATAAGCCGTTGGTCACTCTTTTTGGCGACTCAAAAAGTATTCCGCAAATGGCTGCGGGCAGGATACAAAGGTGGGCTGTTTATTTGTCGGAATTCGATTACGTTTTTAAGAATATAAAAGGATCAAAAAATGTTCTAGCGGATTCCTTGTCGCGGATTCCGATTGACAATAGCGAAAATGCCGAGCCTGGTGACGATTTTGTTGATTTTCTTGGTGAGACGTGTCCTATTGATGTCGAGGTTGTAAAGGAAGAAACTTTGAAGGACGGTGTGCTTCAAGAGATTTTGGGTTATATCCGGACTGGCTGGCCAACGAAGTGTTCGTCGGAGGAAATGCGCTCATTTTTTAATCGTAAAACAGAACTGTACGAGGAGCAAGGTCTTATTTTTTGGGGTCATAGAGTTATAATACCGGTGGCGTTAAGGGAACGTTTATTAAGTGAGGTTCACAATACTCATGTCGGGGCTTCGAAAATGAAATCGTTAGCACGTTCATATTTTTGGTGGCCAAGATTGGACTCCGAAATTGAAGAAGTAGCTAGAAGTTGCTCGGTATGTATTTCTTTTCGACCCGAACCACCGAAAAGTGCTTTAGTCAAGTGTCCAGAATCGCTGGAACCTTTCGGCAGAGTCCATGTGGATTATTTTGGTCCGTTCAATGGTAAATATTATTTTGTGTTGATTGACACGTACTCGAAGTGGCCGGAAATTTTCGAGGTAAATTCTATAGACTCAAAAGTTACAATTTCGCTTTTACAGGATATTTTTTGTAGGTTTGGTTTACCGAAAATATTGGTTGCGGATAACGCATCTTATTTTTCTTCGGAGGAATTCAAGAATTTTTGTAGATACAACGGTATCAAATTGATACATTCTCCGCCTTTTCATCCACAAAGCAATGGCGCAGCAGAGAATGCGGTAAAGACATGCAAGGTTAGTCTACTAAAGGCACTAAAGGAAGCGAAGTCAGTTTCAACCAAATTAATTTTGGCCAAGTATTTATTTACATATCGAAACACTCCGCATACGTCGACAGGTACACCTCCCTCAGTTTTATTTTTGGGTAGAGTTGTCCGAAATCGTTTAAGTTTACTGGCTGAGAATCCTGTTGAGAAGAAGGACGAAGCGAGTTCAAGTCAAAGTAAATATTTTTCTGGTTCCCGGAAAGTTGATTTCAATGTTTCAGATTCGGTTTTGGCTAGAAACTACTCTCATATCGGAGAAAAATGGTTACCCGCGAAGATAATCAAATTACTGGGCAGTAGGATTTGTTTATGTAAACTTGAGGGGAAGGATATTGTTTGGAAGCGTCATTTTGACCAGTTATTAAAAGTAACAGGAAAGTCAGAAGTAGTGGGCTCATCTCTTCCTTTTTCCATCGAGAATAAGAAGCTAAGTGCTCAGGGTTCTACGCTAAATTCAGAAGCCTTAAAGTTTAAAAATGAGGAAATTTCGAGGCCAAAGAGAAGCATAAAAGTTCCTGTCAGATACAAAGATTTTTACTCAAAGTGAATTGTTCTTATTTTCATTGTAATGATTTTTATATTAAAATTAATATTGTTGGTGAGTTTTGGTGACAAACGGTTACATGAGAAATATTTTTTTTTTCTCGTTATTTTATAACTTGTGTATTTTATTTTTATTTTTTATGTTTTTTTCAGCATTCAAATGTTTTTACAGTTTTTACATTTTTTCAGCTGTGGGGTAAAAAGAAAAAAAAAAGTGAAAATGAAACCAAAATAATAAGGGGGGAGTATTGTGGTAAATTGATGTAGATATCGATTATTGGAAAACCTATATAAAACTTGAGAACCTTCTTGTTTGTCTCTCTCTCGTGGTTAGGCTTTTACCCGAGACATGTGCTGTTCATGAGTGCCCTCAATTTTGTAATTATATCGGATTTTAAAAGTTATCCATCGTTACCCGAGCAATCGGTTCTTATTATTATTGAACCCAGTATATCACAGGAACCCAGTTCACCATATAGGGATGATGAAAATCGTGATGGCGAAGCGGGTATACTTATTGGGGCGTTGGGTCCTTGCGCCGCAGCTTTGTTGTAGATGACGATTTAACGGTGACATGAACGAGAGATAATATCAACGTTTAAGAAGTTGGGTGACTGACCCACCAGAAGTTGGGGCCGAAAATAGGTCAAAATGGACAATTTTTATATCTCTCAGGGCACTAGGAAAATGAGCCCGCATGCATGAGGACATGTCCGGGGAGAATATATGACGTCTGGTCACTCTACCCAGCCCACGTGTACGAGGTTTCAGAGTCCCGATCAATCATCGTCCTGGGCCACTGCCACTGTTACACCTCGTGAATGATGATCACCATTTTCTGGAATTAAATTATTGTCAGTTTCACTCCCTCACTCACACATCGGCTTGCAAATTTTCGCTCCTATTTCCCTAACCTAATCCCTAATTGACCTCAAGGCACCAATATACCACAACGACAGGATGTCTCTCACTCTCCGTACCTGTTATAGGCCCACCACCACTGATACTCCGCCAAGAGGTTCTCACAGGTAAGCGGTGCCATGCTGGAACCCATTTGGATCACAAACTGCCTAATTAATAACCACAAAGTCCTGGTTTTCAGTCCAAAGCGGTCACTTTAACTAGTTAACATACCTTAAGAGCACCTGAGTTCCAATTTCAGTGTGAATCCGAATGAAATGACGCCAAATGGTAAGAAACTGCGCTTTAAAAAATACCGCTCTGTACAAATCATTCGTCAGAGTGAAATATGTTTAAGGATATTCCGTTCGTTCTGCCATTCATTTCACGATCGGCCCTGAATTTTTGTGGCATCGCTACCGCGCCTAATGGCTGCACCTACACTTGGTCGTCTTCGTTACGTCTTCACCAGTTCCAGGGTCTCCCGTCGCACTTTGAGTGGTTTAGCGGAAAATTCACCTCGAGGCATTTATTTCGACCGCAGACCCGAACTGCTGATACTTCGCTTAGCAAGATATTAAACTTTTGCTCATAGCCTCGAGTGCTCATGAGATCGTAAATGAAACCTTAGACACCCGACTAATGGGACTTCCTTCTCGTAAACTTCGTTTATTCATTATTTCACTACTTTTCTTCACCTTAATTTTTTATATTTCATAGCAACTCCAATATTTAAATAATGATTAATAGCACATTAAAATTAATTGAAGCTTGATTAGTTGCATAACAGTCAAACGGAAGCTCCCGAGTAGCGGAGGCTTCTCCCGTTCTCCGCAGGTGAAACTTTCCTCCCGTCCAACTATTTATTTGTCCCGAATACCACTTGTTGATTTTTTTTTATAGTTGCATATTGATAGTTGCGTAGGCAAACAATGAACTTGACAAATGCCTGAAAACGCATCTTGAGAGAAAATATAAATAATAAATACTAGGCACAGTGGAAGTACTTTTTCTCTTGACGTTTGCAAAAATCTATTTTATGTTATTCATTCGCAAATGACACGTAACTCTCCTAGTCAGAGCCATTTGTAGTAGACGCGTGTGGATTGTGCGATGCGTGGGTTTCTACAATTCAACACGACCTTAGTGAATAAATTAAAAACAGCTCCCCGAAAGGACGGGATCACAAGCCCCCTGAACCTTTCAAAACTTCACAAAAATCCTAATTGCGAGATCTTAAACTTGCACAAAAGGTTAACAATGTAATGAGGGGAGGGGAGGGGTTGTCATTGAAAAGTGAAGCACATGTGAGGCGTGATGGGATTGACACTAACAGCTAAAATTTACACACAAATAAGGCTGTGAAAGTCACTCTTATCTCGTCTCATATGTGTTCCACTTTTCTATGACTCCCAGGTAGCACACCAACGTTGGTCAACATTGAAATTCAACGTTGGCCAACGTTGATAACCAACGTTGGACGACGTAAAAACTTGATTTTTTCAATGAATGACCAACGTTAGTTTTCAACGTTGACCAGCGTTGGTTTTCTACGTTGACCAAAGTTAGTTTTCAACGTTGGTCGACGTAAATACTCAATTTTTTTCAATGATGACCAACGTTGGTTTTAAACATTGACACACGTTGTTTTCCAACTTTGACCAACGTTAGTTTTCAACGTCGTCCAGCGTTGGTTTTCGACGTTGATCAATGTTAGTTTTCAACGTTGGTCGACGTAAAAACGCAATTTTTTTCAATGATGACCAACGTTGGTTATCAACATAAATCAACGGTGGTTTTCAACGTTAACCAACGTTAAGGCTTTTATTAAAATTACAAAACTTGTGTGTGAGTTGATTTCTGACACGTGTAAACACTCCTGATAGAGCTCTCAGACATTAAAAAGTTGCGCAATAAGTGCCTTTGAGCTCTCTCAGAAATGTTAACGTAACTGAGAGCAACACTCGCAATAATTTTCGCAATTTTATTGCACGCGTATTTAGAGCCTAACTCTTCAACGTTGATCGACGTAGGTATTCCAGTGTGTGAACATCCAAAATAAAAGACGCCTGAGAAGGAGGTTGAATAGAAAAAAAGTTATTTTTGCACAAATATATAGTATATTGAGAATGATATCAATAACACGTACAAAACGGAATTTTAATAATTATCCAACGTTTCTAATATTATTAGTTTTTAAGCCATACAACTATTAATTTGGTTTATATTTTATTTTCATGGTTTTGGCTTTTTCTTCTTATACTTATTTGTTTCCTGAGCTTTCGCCTCCTTGTGCTGAAGGCATCGTCAGAGAACTTTCTTTATTTCGATGGCTTCTCGAAGTTTTCGTTTACTCCACGCACTTTCACGAGGATTTTCGTATCTTCAAATTTGATGACGTGTGATTGACCGCTGTACATGTGTTCAGCTATTTCTGATTTTTCAATTCGGCTGACATTGTTTTCTGTCATTCTTGTTTTGACGTTACGAAGAGTTTCACCAATGTTTTCGAGTTTTCTTTCATCTTTGACATATTGATGGTTTGAATGTTGATCTTCCACCACAAAACAAGATCAACATTCAAACCATCAAGAAAAATAAATTATATCCTCTTGCTCAGGATATTAACACAGTTGTATGGCTTAAAAACTAGCAATATTAATAACTTGATTAATGTTCATTTTTAGGGTTTTGGCTTTCTGCTTCTTCTACTTCTTCGTTTCCTCAGCTTTCGCCTTCTTGTGCTGAAGGCATCATCAGAGAACGTTTTGGGGTTTTTCTTAATTTGAAACCACAGGCATGACTGTGACAAATGGAGGGGGTGTCAAATTCTTTGGCGAAAGCTCAGGAAGCGAAGAAGTAGAAGAAACAAAAAGCCAAACCACTAATAATAAAAAATATTAATTATCCAACTTTGGTTTCCTCCCATCCCAATCTCCACATTCAGCGAGGGCTCTTCCAATTAATTTTCCAGCCTCGTCTTCCTTTAATTCTTTATATTTTTTCTTCATCGATGCTGTCAATGACACATAAAATATATGTAGTCTAGATAAAACCTATAATAGAATAAACAAGAATTACCAATTATTATTAGGAAAAGGCGAGCATTTTTGAACGGTTTCTTGCCCCTTCTGCCATGGAGGCTGAACTGCCCAGCCAAATCCTTAGAAAGGGCCCTCTAAATAAACCCTTCCAAATGAGGTCTAGAAGAGTTCGCCTTTTAAGAAAATACGAAATTCGTTAATACATATTATACTGGTATACATAATAACAAGCTATATTGGTGCCTATATTTGGCAACAGAAGATCCCAATACCACCTTGTTCCTCCGCATGACTTTCAAAACAGTCAACTTTCATCAAATTATTCTCTCTTATAATATTTGATAATTACAATTACTTACGTTGAGCGATGCAAAAAGTTGCTGTGGAGCGCGATCCGATGCCGTCTGTTTGATAATTCCTCAGTTCACAAATTCAAAAAAACACACGCCGGTGAAATAGTCAAATTTCAAAGTCAAAGCAATGATAAATTGAAACTAAGTGGCCTAACGTTGTTTATCCATTATTATTATTTTCCACATGGGAAATTACCAAGAAAAGCAAAATGATCCCGCACATTGTGCTGATGGCTGGAGGGACAGAATGGAAGGTGGAATTCAATAACGGCATTTGCAGAATAAAACAGTTAAATAAATCACTGAACAAAAAAAAAAAAATCATGATCAATCGTATACTTCTGTGAAAAATAGTGATTCAAACATGCATCAAAGATGTAAAATCTAAATGGAAATAGAATATTATATGACACTGAATATAAGTTTTACGTCAACACAAGGACAGAGCCAGTGGTGCTATTTCGCCTATTCATTAATTACAAATTCACTATTGGTCTCACAAATGAAACGCAATTGGTCTTCGACTTTGAGTTCGATCGTTGGACAGCATTGGTTTCTCAATATTGGAAAGCTTATCATTGGTCTACCTAGACCAACATTGATTCTTCAATCATTGGAAACCCAACGTTGACCTTCGCTGACCAATTTTGATTTTCCAGTCATTGTTAAATCATCATTGACCTTCACTGACCAATGTTGATTTTTCAGTCACTGGTAAACCAACATTGACTTGCGTTGACCAGCGTTGATTTTTCAATGGTTGAAAAATCAACGTAGGTCAATGGAAATCAAGGTTGAGTTTCCAATATACAACGTATCTCAATGCAACCAACGTTGGCCAACGTTGGTCAATATTGGTCAATATCGTTGTGCTGCTTGGTATTCAGTGTGAGAGGGAAGTTGTTTTTTATTAAATCATGATACAGCCACGAATAATACGCTACAAAAGGTAGGTTCGCTTTTTTTGTGGTTATCCCGACTCATAACAAATCTCCCTACCCCCACCCTTAGTAAGAATAAGGAAGTGGGTTGTTCGCGAATTCTTGCGTTAGAAGTGTATTTATTAAATATTTATTTATTACAAAAATTATTTGGTAGCACTTCGTTGCAAGGGAATCAATTACAGAGCAATCAATTGCGAAAATAAAGGTTTTACGGATTCCTTTCCGGGTGATAGGATTCCATCACTTTGGAAGAAAAAATGCAAGGAAACCAGACGTATTTTCAAGATCCGGGCATTGTAGCTGAGAAAGATTGACGTCTACTCTTCATGTCTGATTAGCACTAACTGTCGCTAAATCTCACAAATTGTAAAAAAGAACAAAATGAACCCATAATGAATTTCTTAATGTTACTAAGCGATACAGTTTCGTGACGTCAAACTTTTGCGGCGTATTACGTGCTGAAATACTGCTTAGAAGAGATTTTAAAACATGAGCATTATTAAAAAAAAAAAATATATCGTGGAGGCTTTCTTCATCCTGTACCATACACACTCAATCAGCATCCGCTTCCCCAGCATTTTACATATTCCAATATTGATTTAGGATATCTCATCAAAATTACTCAAATGTAAATCCATATTCAATTAAGCCCGCCTCTCGCTTCCAACAGAACCCAAGAGAATGGATATGGCACTTTGAGTTAGGCAATGAACTTCATATTTGGCTCAGACCTTGGATGAACAATATTGTATTTTAATTCCTAATAATAACTTTAGGTTTCTTAAAGAATCCTCTCTTCCCTGAACAGCGATATAATTTCCAAGATACCCTTTTAATTAAAATCCCTTTGTACAACTGTAGGAAGTTAAGTCAGAAGCATGAAATTCACAAACTGGAATGAACGTGTTGTTCTGGTTATTATTTGTATAGACTCTGAAAAAGATTCAAAGGCTGAAAAATTGAGTAATACCAATGTGATTAAAGATTGTCCTCGAAAAAAAAAAAAAAAATTTGTTTTTGCGCCCCAATAGCTTATATGTCAGCTATACAATTTCTACTGGTTTGTGAAAATTCCCCTCCAATCAGTATTCATTTGTTGTAACTTGTTAAGCTGCACGATAATGGGGGTGGATTTTGCCCTGAGATTGAACAAAAAAGCCTCTTTGCATTAATAGCATGTTAACATGAATATAAACGACATAGTGACATTCTACCGAGCTATCTGGCAGTTGCAGGAGCACCTCCTTCCCCTCCTCCCCTTTCCACAAACAAGAAAACAGTTAGAAGCAATTGACTCCTTAAATAGGCCTCCTCCCTCTTTCAGATAGTATATAGTTGGACGGATATGCCTAGAATGGCTCCCATTTTCTCCTCTCTTTCGCTTGAAAATCTGTCCCATTTTATTTCACGTTCCCTCAAAATTTCGTCGTTCAAACGGTCATCCAGGGGGAAAATGAAATCAATAGCAATGCTATGACTGTAGCAATATGCTAATGACTTTCTCTGTACATTGTAAAATACGTATTATAGAGAACGAAGCTCTTCTATAGCGGCGTTTAATGGGTGTAGTGTGGGCAGAATATCACTGGAAAATGAAGTTAATTATATTTACATTTAAATGGTTGTCAGAGGTCATGTTGTAGTATGTAGTACTACTACATACTTTTCCCTACTCGGTGTATGTATATAAAAGCCAAACCCACATTTTACCACACCAGTGGAATGAAAATTAATACGCAGTGCTTAGATTCATTTTACTATATCGTTTCGGGTCCAACTTGGCAGGCTATAAACGAACCACTGAAAACATTTTGGAGAAAAATTATCTTTTGATGTTTCTTCTCAAATAAATTATACCGACGCCCCTTGATCGCCAAAGTGTTTATAAAATGCCCCGCAGAGGGGGCAACATAGGGATCGAGGTAATCATAATGTAATACGACACTTCATACTGTACTTACTAATTAATTCCATTTAAATAATACTATTTAATCCAGAGAGCATCGAAATACTTGACAATGGACCATTTTCCAACATGAAAAACCCGCTGTTTTGGCTATGGAACCTTGTAGTACGTGATATATTAATGTTTTAAAGTTAAATATTTGCCTTGAATAAGCAACACCAATCTTGAAATCAAAGATTAAAAACTGGCTGGAAAGTGACGTCACAATATTGTAAACAATACACTACAGTACAGTAATAAATAATACAGCTCGTTGTTATGGAGCGTTTTTCAAAAATATTGAACGTTATTATGTAGCCAGTTTAATGCGCAATCCTCTTTTTACAATGTTGTGACGTCACATCCCTATTTTTCATCTTTTCATTTTTCTGCATGGGAGTGAGGCAAAAAAAGTATTACAGTGTTTTTTCATGAACATTTCATCCTAATAACTCATTTTCCACGCATTTTTTTTTCTTCATTTTTCCGGAAAATGGTCCATTAACTCGTATTGTGTTTTCATATCCCGTATCGTTTCGATTTTATGAAAAAATTGATATGCGGACGGTCATTAAAACAAAAGCAACAACAAAAAACAAAATGAAACAAAAAACGGCACTAAGTACTTTCAGAAAACTTGATTGGTGGATTTTGATTTTCCCCAATTCTAGCAGCGAATGAACGATTATCTCTATTAACTAGCACATGTTTTCAATTTCAGCCACGAATTAGCGATTTTCCTCAATTTCAGCAGCGAATTAAATTTAGCCATGAATCAGTGAATTTTACCGAATTACAACTTATCCTCAACTTTTTGTCCAATTCAACCGCAAACTGTGTGTAGCGATTTTTTTTTTTACTTTTAGCCATGAAATAGCTATTTTTCTCAGTTATTTGTTTCACAACAGCCTCCAGAAACCAAAGATTTGCGTTTTCTTACTTTAGCAATGAATTAGCACTTGATACCGAGTTTAGCAGCGCATACTAAGAGCTTTTTCTCTATTTTAGTCACAGATTAGCCCTTTTTCACAATGATATCCGCGCGCTTTTAGTCAATTTCAGCCGTGATTACGATTTTTTGTTTTACATACTAGGGAGTTATTGCATAGCCGTCTGACGCTTAACGTTTACGATTATGTGACGTCACCATAAGCGTAGCCGTTTGTGTCGGTGGAAAAAGAGTTATTGCAAAGTTCCGCTAAAATATGAACACATGGTAGGGCGTAGGTGCACTTAATTGCTTCAAATAAATTAATGAAACACCTCCTCATATGGTCTTTAAACGTTTGTTTAACGCTTAAACTCAAAATTTGAATTTTAAGCTTATCGTGACGTCACATAAACGTTAACGTTAACCTTCAGACGGTTATGCAATAACTCCCTTCTGTAGCCATGAAATGTTACGTTATGTTATGTTATGAATTGGTATTTTTCTCAATCCTAGGCGCGATTTGACGATTTTTTCGACTTCGGGATACGAATAAAACTCCGATACGACGCTGGCACTATTTACATACATCTCTCGTAGTCATAAGTGGTACTAATTTGGTACGGTACTGCAAGAGGTTAGTATAAATACGACGCAGCACGAACTTTTAGAAAAACGATTATTCCTTTTGACATTTGGTTGCGTCACCCAAGCTATACATGTGGCTCACCATAAGCACGTTTTTTATTTTTGAGAACCTAGAACGAGAAGCAGCTCAAATGAAATATTCCGAAAAACCTTTATATTTTTACTTTTTCCAATAATTACACAGCATCGGCAAGCTTAAATGTACTATTTTGCTTGAAAAGTGATCATAGAAACTTAAGTGTACATACATTTTTGAAGAAAGGCAGTTTACGTTTAGGCACAATCACGTCAGGATTAAAAAAAATACTCACTGCCGGACTACAGGGCATATTTTCAACCAAAGGCGACTTAATTTTTGGAAAATTGCTCGGTAATGAGTTCACCGCCGCCACCCCATGGAGAGGATCATGAATACATGACGGTACTAAACATAGAGGTAGTAGACACGTCTGCTTAAAAATTTACGCGCTGTCCGGCTTTGTAACTTCACTCAGGCTTCGCTATTACGTAAATAAATAACGTCCCACTATCACTTGAGGCGGCGGTCTTTAAAATTTCACCAAGATTCTAGCTGGAGCGAGTGAGTGTGTGTGACTAGCGTGGAAGCAAGATCGAGAAGAACGAGTTTATCTCTCCGCCTTCGTCAACCCACTCCCTTCTTTTTTCGCGATTTGTTTTCTCTCGCGGAACAGTGATTACATTGGTAGCTCAATAACAGCCAATTTTGAGTTTCAAAAAGAGATTAGCTAAATCAATTAAAAATGCAACAAGTTAAATTCAAAAGTTTAACACATCGCTTAATCGATTCAACTGAAATGCTTTCTAGTTTTCCGTGTTTTTAATTATGGATAATGAGAATTGAAGAGGTGATTGTACACTCAGAACACCCCCCCAATGAGCAAGCCAAACTAATTTGAAACATGACACTCAATTGTGAAGGCTTTAACGAGGTGAAAAAAAGGAATGGAAAAAGAGAAAGAAATGAAAGTTGTGTTCCTTTGTCTTCAGAATACTACCACTAATTTCAAGAAAGTGCCCTTCACTTTTTCACGTTTTTTTTTTGTATAAATAATAAAATGGTGGGGGGGGTGAGTAAACAGTAATAAAATGTCCTACAAATAGAAGGCCGTCTCTGAGCGGGATATTAAGCGTCCACTACCGCTGTGTGGTTTTAATTACGCGTTCCACTCAGAATACCAGAGCCAATCGAATAGGAGACAATGTAAACAGTGCAGAAATTAGACGAGATTCCCAATTTTACCTTTTAAAAAAAAGGTTGGACTGGACGGGCTGAAATTGACTTTCTTATTATCTGTTGTAAAGAAGCGCTGCACGGATTTTCTCACGGAGTCGAGATTCCAGTTTTAGGCCAGTAATTTTGTGATTAGGAGAGAAAAACTGTGATTTGCTGATGTTGTACAACTGCGTTATACAAAAAATACGTTCAGTACATTTCAGTCGTGAAACTTGTCGAAGAGAACCGAGGCATTTTCCGCAATAATTGTGTCTCTTGTAAAGGATTAAAAGGCCACGTCGTCCAAGTGGATTTTCATAATTAGGGATTTGTGCTTAATTTCAGCTTAAAGCATACACGATTGTTTGAAATGACTCGACGAACTTTTTTCGTTCTACTTATAACGAAAGAGCTTCTTTCCCCAGCACCTAGAACCCTCCACGAAAGTGACATTTTTTGGAACTGTTACGACCATGGACTGTTGGATCATGTTGGAAGCCGGTCGCCATTACTACACACCATCTGTTATCAGGACTCACCAAACAAAAACATTGACTATTTGATTCATGATCAGTGAGAATATGATAAGTCCCCCTCCCGTCATTTCTAGATGAATGATAGCAGTAGGCGTGCAATGGCGGAAAAACCGGCATATTTCTACATTAAAAAAGCCTTTCTCTCTCTCTCCACTTATTCTTACCTCCATGGTTACGATATTAAACCATATATCACGGAAAAAAAAGCTCGGTATTCCAAGTCGCTAAAAATTACCGAGTTGAGTTTTATCGCTAACTTGTACCTTGAAAATCGGTTAAAAATTTGCATCAAAAAAACCCTCTCACGTTTTTAACGACTTCTTACGGAGTGTGAACTGTTAGTCGTTTGGGAATCGCTTTAAATATGCCATTGAGTAACTGATATTTAAACGACTGGGAAAATAACTAAAACAAGCTACTCGATGGAAAAAAATACTCGATTAAAAGTATGGAATTTTAAACGACTGTGTATATGACACTAACTAGTCGGTAAATTGGAAGTAATCGGTAAAGTTTTAGTGATGAATCGGTCGCGGTCAGGGGTACCAGGTTGGTTGGTAGGCAAACAAAGTTCAGTAGTTCAATTGGTTCTATCATCACTGCTCAGTTGTTGTCGTCATGGTGACATGGGGGGTCGTTCGCCCTCCAACCAGTGTAGCCTCCTTAGCAACCTGACCGCGACCGATACTCCTTTTTCGTCGGTTGAATTTCGGTTGTTCAAGCAAGACACTCGTTGAAAAAGGATTACTTGATGAAACATATCGAGTTGGAACCGACTGTACACGACCGACCCGTATCTTTTAGTTCTTGATAAGAAAAATTGGAGTTCCTCAATTCTGATCTGAATTAGCAATACATATGTCTTTAAAGTTATCTATAGTTTCATAGTACCTACGGGTAGAGAACCTTTAAAACACAGGTACTGCAACACGGATTTCAGCGCCATATTTGGTCCCTCAGTTGTTAGGGTAAACAAAATATCATGAATGAAAAAATTGTCATCGTGACAGCAAACAAACGCGGAACGCGATCGAAATAAATCAAAAAATATTACTTGTCAATGAGATCAGGTGATAATTATAATCATGTGAGGGACCAAGCATGGCGCCGATTTCCGTGTTGCAGTACTCGTGTTTTATAGTGCCTTACTACGGGTAGCTCTCATCTGTTCAGCATTCAGCAATTAAGAAATACGAGGTTCACGATTTTTCATGAACACACCCTATAATTTAAAATTTCACTTTTATAAGTTTGCGTAGATGTTTACCAGGTAATTAAGCTGGCTGATTCACGCTTGCTCCCAAAAACTATAGTGATTGTGCTAATACATTTAAACTCTCAACGATTTCTAATTTTCTAGCTGCCCTAGCCCCCCCCCCCCCCCAGTGAGCATCCTTGAAAAATGTGTCCTACACCTCAAAGGCTCGATCAAAAAACCAACTTTTGGTTTATCAAAAAAGGTTACCACAAGTCATAAACAAAGGAAGTAGATGGATTTACAAAACAGTATGGGAGGGGTTGCAGGGGTTGTTTGGTGAAAAGCCGTTCAGCTTGAGGTAGGAAACGAATATGGAAGGCACCCTTCGAGAAATGCGTAAGATGCAAAAATAATATTAAGAAATTCAAGTAATGACGAAGAGTGGAGACTCCGGCTCAAAGTCAATGCTAAGGCGCAGGTCCATATAGTCCGCAATCGCTCTTGCGTCGTTCACAGTGCACGTTACTCGCTTAAAAGTCAGGCGTAAGTCGTTTGACTCTTGATGGAAGATTTCAGGGACGCGTGGTGGCCTGGTGGGAGAGTCAGATCTCCGCTAAAGCTTCTCATTGGAAGTCGGATTGAGCAGTACATGGTGGTTTACCCTCAGTTCGTATTGTATTGAATTACACCTTCTTGCATTGTGTCTAAACTTCTTGAGAATTCATTTTGCTTAAACTGCGTGACAGCGGAGTCAGCGTGCAATTCCTTTCGTCTAGGTAAGTTGTCTTTGTTTTCTTTTATGCGTGTTTGCATGAGCGTTAGACATTAAGTGCAATTTTATGAGACAAGTCAGTCAAGTAGTGGTTATTATTGGAAGGCTAATATTTTAATAACTTAACAAGGTATCCACTCTTACCTTCAAGCAATGCTTCAAATCTTTCCTCGCGTTTATTTAGAATGGATTACCTAAACCGCGTTAGCAGGTTGTGGTTGAGAATCTTCTTAACCTTCAACCGGGCGCGCTCCCTTTTGTAACGCTATCGGGCGCAGGGCGGTAACCTACCGCTTTCTCATTTTTTACTTGTTTTTCTCCTCAAATTGCTTCAAATCATCTTAATTAGGGTTAAAGGGTGTTTTGAGGAGATTTTTGGAAGGTAGGGGGTGATTAGGTTGGTTGTTTGGAAGATTGGTTCCAACATTTGGCTCCTGTAGTGAACAAAATAGAGTTACACTCCTGGGCGCGCAAGGGCGGTAAATTACCGCAGCCACGTCTTCATGAGCTTTAACGACAAATAAAATGGAATGAAGTCCATCGCTAGGACGAAATGCCCCTCCTCTTAGTGCAACAGAGTATCAACGAGGAATGCATGGCCTCTTGGGCATTTTGCTGTCAATCACACGAATGGTATCACTCGTTGAAGCACTTGGCCGGTACTTTACCACCCGCGCGCCCGGATGAAGGTTAAAGTATGAGGCCTAAGAGAAATTACGATAGGAAAAATTATCCTTATTAATATTAAATTTTCCTTATTATTCTCGTATTTATAAAGCATGTTTTTGTGTCTTTGTGTTTGTTTCTTGTGAATTATCACAGCGTGAGGCGGGAATGCTTTCCATCCCAGCACGATCCTCATGACGCCTAATGCCTAGCTCTCAGTTTCCATAACTCGTCACTGAGCTGCTCCACATTTTTGGTTTTAATTTTAATTTTATTTTAAGACCAAAACATACGATGAAGGAGGAGACTCCCATCTCCTTCTCATTTCACTGACGTTTTTCTAAATTGATTTATATATTTATTATTTTAGCAAGCCGACATTCAACGCCCGAGTGCAGAGATCCTGTCGTAGCATTTTTGTCAATCTGGAGTCATAATCTAAGTACAAACTCCAAATTCAATTATTATTCCAATTTGTACAAGGTAGTGGCCAACTGAAGAATCCCATGGGGCATGAACTGACTGAATTCGTGGCGAAAACAAAATCCCGAAGTAAAAAAGCGTATTCGTCGAGCGTAACGTCGAGTTCGGACGGACCCCCCCCCCTTTTTTTTCCCGTGTAACAGTGTTGCGATATTAAACCATATCGTAACATTGTTACGATATTAAACCATGTACACTGAGAAAAATCCCCTTTCACAGTAATGTAAAAACATTGTTATAGCGTAATGAAATAAGAGTACCTTCGTGAACCATAAGTTGATGACTAAATAAGTATTGTATTAATTGAAATTCATTGAAATGTCGTAGAAAAATACCATAACGTAATGCAATTACGCTGTTATTGATCCCCATAATCTTATAAGAAAATCATGATCCTTCCTTCAAGAAATTGTTCACAATGAAATAACATTATTTCATTTCACGCTGTCAGGAAAGCTGTCCGAATGAGGCAATGACGTCACTCCCTCATGATATTGGAATGAAAACTGTGGTGCTGTTACATTTCCAATTCGGGTAGAAACGCAAGCACATTGGTAAATGTCACTATGGTACATTAGGACAAGAATAACCAATTCCGTCGAGGCGTCGACAAAAAATTGCAAGATCACTTCAAAGTCTTGACGTTGTGTTTAAAAATTTAAAGAAGTGACTCTGGTTGATTAAATGAAGATTCTTGCTTCAACGAGAATCACGAGGAATTATCAGGAAAATACTAGGTGCTCATCTATAGCGGGTGGGGTGCAGACACAGTTTTTCATCATTCTCGTTCTCGCGCCTCTCGCGGGCCTTCGCCATTCGGCCACTCGCACAGTCGTTGGCTCGTTGATTCAGTTTGAGTTCTGTTTACCGTTCCGATAATTATGGACAAGTGTACTGCTCGAGCGTTGGGGCCTTAGCCACTACATAACGACATTATGTTACAGGTAGGTCTAAAGTGGACTAAATATTTTGTTGTAGTTGTGACATTTGTATGCCATTCGATTTCATCATTTATGTTAATAAAAGGATTTGAAAAATAAGGTAATTGGAATATTTCTTATACATATTTTACTTTTTTCTGTCCTTTTCTTTTCATTTACCTACTGTTTCGATAACGTGACAGCACAGAAAGAGCCAATAGGGGAAAAAATGAACTTCCTCATAACTTCAATTGAGGATCACGTTAATTTATTCTTCATATCCCCATATTTCTAAAGGATTCCTAATAAAGGTATGACGTCATGGTTCCTCTATGCCAATGCCTTCCAACGTGAAGGAGCATGATGAGGGATCGTGCTACTAGTTCCTAATGCAGTAAGATGCCGTAACGTGAGTCGGTTTCTATCATGAATTCCTCTTATTTCTGTTGAAAATTTCTCTCAGTGTAGTAACAGTGTTACGATATGAAAAATTTGGTCATACCCTGAGAATACATTTGCTGTGCACTTCACACCCGTACTACGCGGGCGTTTCGGTCGATGCGCAGTTTGTCATACGCGCACCGCCGTGAACGCCAACACGAAGCCGAGTGAGCCGTGTCACAGCTCGCCGCAGCCTTATAGTGTAATGGGCAATAGCTGGATTCGAACCCAGGCCCGCTGGATTGCGAAGCGAGCATTGTATCCATTACACCATCGAGGCGCGCTTTGGCCTCAGTTTAGTCGTCTCTATGTAGATTGTAGGCTAACGGGCTCCTCCGCCGTCTTACAGCTCAGCTTCGAGTGAAGCCGAGATATAAAACCTCCGAGTGATGCCTCGGAGAGGTATACATACCAATCAACGTAAATTTTTCTACGTCTCAACGACATAACTCGATTTAAAAAATTAGCATTTTTGTACTTAATGACGTATTTTACTGACTTTTTTTTAGTTCAGTGAACCTAATCCTAAGATTTATTCATGATGATTTCAAATTTTTCGACTCCAAATCATTAAACTGGAAGCGGCACTTAAAAGTTCCATGAAAATGAGCATTTCCGACACTTCTGATTGAAAATTAATTATTTAATTGATTCTGAGCATGGAATGAAATATTTTTCACTGTCTCATGTGAATGTACTCGTGAGGCAGTAATTATTTCATTTTTGGAGCGTTTAGGTTGAAATTATCGGAGTATACGCCTGTGAGGTGTGTAGGCACCAACAAAGGTAGGTTCTCCAACTTTAAGGGTTAAAAGATTTTTATTTCTTCTCACAAGTTCTTCCTTGCTCTAGAGAAAGGAAAAACATCTCATGCCTACTCAATTTCAATCCTATTTCCGGCCCCCTCAACCGTGATTTCATTGACAGTAATGTTTTCCTTGAGTCGTCACCCTTCCAATGACATGATCGGGTAGTACAGAATTTTGTGAGATTGGTAACTCCATAATTTCCGAATTTCGTAACTCTGTCTGTAACAGTCTGTTATCTCCGAAAAAATAAGTGTGGAATAAATATCTCTATTTTATTTTGGTGCATTTCATTTACAAAGTGCACTATTTTTTATTTACATCTCTACACATCCTCCGTATACTATGACAATGGCAATTTCATGCTAACAGCGATGGCCTAAGCAAAAGCTATTCATCCGGATAAACAGTTATTGATTATAACATAGAAAGAATGGAGCCACCTTCTCTTCGGCGAAGGCGTTTTGCACTTCCCTGTTTAGATATTCGTCACACAAAAAGATAAATCTCTTCATTCCTTTGCTCGATCCTATTTATTTGTCTTCAGGGAAAGTTGAATTCGCCTAAAAATATCCAGACAATTGTCAAGGTTTGTCACTCGTTTCAATAAAAAACAAATGTCTTCCTATCACTGCGCCCCACCGTTTTGCACATTCTAGTTGTGCTGTTCCATCTTTAGATAGAATTATCTGGAATGGGGAGGGGGGTTGTAATGAACAGCATCCGAACTCTTAATCAGTTGTTCATTAAAAACCCACACACATCTGAATTTTAGAAAATAAATAATTGTTATTGAGTCAACAGAAAATGCCTTTCCTCTCATTTCCGGCACTCTTGTCACAAGTTGGCGACGAGGATATTCGCTCGTATTCGATCGTATTCGCTCAGTAATTTTCCCAGAATTTTTTTTTCACTTCGTTCTGACCGTCATGAATGAAGAACAATTCGACAGATTCATCTCACTTTTGGCAACCGCTCTTGGAAGACAACCAAACCCATCAGTTCCTCAGATCATACCGTTCGAAAGCTATGACACCAAAAATGAAAAATTATCTTCTTACTTGGAACGATTTGACAGCTATTGCGACCTTAAAAACGTTAGCGATCAGAAGAAAAAAGCTCAATTATTGTGTTCTTCAATCGGAAAAGAGCACTACAACAGTCTCGCTGCACTTTAAGGTCCAGAAAAGCGAGTCAAGGACATAGACTTCACCTCATTAGTTACTACACACTTTACGAAAATGCTCTCTCCTGCTGTATCTTCAGTCGTCTCTCTGCATTATTTTCTCCATGTCACTCAACAGCCACACCAATCAATATCAGATTTTGTCGCTTCACTCAAAGGGAACCTAACAGATTGCAATTTCTACACCACTTGCACCGCCTGTGATACGAGATTATCCATTGCTGACTAGTTTCATCGCGCCCAATTCATCAGAGGCCTGAAAACAATTGGATACGCGAGCAACTGCTACAGGACACTTCCCTCGATTGGTTTTGAAGTAAAGCCGTGGCACTTGAAGCGTTCCGCTATGAATCGAACCAGTTGGACAAACCTTTTGACAAACCATCGCATGAAATCACTGATACCCATAAACTTCACAGAACCGAGCAAAAAGCTGCAGTCATCGTCCTAATCAACGATTTCAGTCCAAACGTCGTGTCGATTACCGAGCGTTAGGCATCGATAACCTCTGTCTGAATTGCGGTTGGTCAAACCACACATGGCGCAAGTGTACGAAAGATCGTACGTCACTAAAATGTTCTTCCTGTGGTAAAATTGGCCATGTCTCGAAGGTGTGCATCATCTCACTTCTCCGGAAATCTAAAACAAATACTTTATCGTCTCAGCATTCTCAAGATGAAATATTGTTTAAGGATCAAAGGATCTATACGAAGTAGGTCACAGACAAGTACACGTCACCGTTACTCTTAAGAAGAAGCCTCAATCCTTTGAAGTTGACTCAAGCGCTCGTTTTTCCCTGCTATCAGAAACCGATTTCCAAATACTTAAAGTCAACGTTCCACTTCAACCTACCACAGTCACGTTTCGATCTTACTCCGACCATTTAATTAAACCGAAAGGTAAAGTCTCTGTCTCAGTCGCCTACGGAATCAAATCAATGGTTGGCGACATATTCATTGTCCCTGCTGGTCATGACTCTTTACTTAGCCGTATGTGGATTTGAGGGCTCGGGATTAATCTCGATGCTCGTAAACAGACTCCTTTCAAATCAGTTGGAATCAACACAGTCACGTGTCTAGACGATATTTTCTAAAAATGTTCACTCGTTTTTGAAGAAACAGTTGGTTGTGTTCCTAATACCTACAACCTACAACTCAGAGAAGGTGCACAACATATCTTCATTAGGAAACGCGACGTTCCGTTTGCCCTACGGGATCGAGTCGAAAAAGAACTTGACTCACTCGAATCTCAGGGGGTTATTACTCCTGTCGCAACCAGTGATTGGAGATCACCACTTGTCGTTATCCCTAAGGCCGATGGTGGCGTAAGAATCTGTGTGGATTACAAGTGTGGCGTGAATCCGAAATTAGTCACAGCTAAGCACCCTATCCATGGCATAGATGAAGTACTACACAGTCTCAGAGGATTGAAGTTTTTCTGCAAATTGGGCCTGGTTGATGAAGAAGGAAGCAAAATTCAAACAATATCGACTCACAAAAGCACATTCAGGATGAATTGTCTCAGCTTCGGGATAAAAACTGCACCATCGGAATTCAACCGAATCATGCCTTAATTGTTGCAGGGTTTGCCCAAAGCTGACGCCTATTTTGACATCATTCGTCACGGCTCGACACTCGAAGAATGTTCAAGAAATCTCATCGCTTGTCCCGATCGCCTACACGGAAAAACTCTAGCCCCTGAAATATGGCGATGATTACCGTGTTTTGAAGCAAACCGTGGACGTGAGATATAACACAGTAATGGATAAATGGTATGCTTCTTGTAACATTTCGCAGCCTACTTACAGCAGGGATTAACATGTTTTCGCAGTTTTGAAGTAACAAACGAAATTGTCATTCGTACCACAGTAAAATCAGAAAAGTGAAGCAAGCGATATTTCCTGTGTTCTGATTGGAATCTTCAACATGAAAGGAGTGACTCAATGCGGTGGCCACTGTAGCGCAAAGTAAATTTAATTGCGAGAACGAAATTGTTTTTACTGTGTTCCCCACTGTATCTCTAACAACTGTTTAGTTGACGCAAGGAACTCTTACCATGGTGCAAGCATATCACACGGTAAATCCAATGGTGCTTGTACTGGTTTTTGAAAAGGAAATTTTACTTCACAGGGATCAAGTAAGAAACTCAATCCCGTAGTAACATGTTCGTTCAAAAATCCTGAAAACCAAAACAACATTTTAAAACAATAATGATTTTACCTTCTTGCAGAGCAATTCACTCTCAAGAATGCGCTCTGACAACCAGGCTTAATTAGTTAGAAAAAAACTCAAAAAACCCAATTACGTAGTTACTCGTATTAATAAATTAATTAGTCTGATATTATCCGGACGACGATGGAAGGGCATAGCCCAACACGATTCGAGTTTCGAGAAAAAATGGCTCCCCGGCGGGATTTGAACCCGCAACCTCTGGATTACCAGTCCAGCACGCTGCCATTTGCGCCACGGAGACGCCTATGGGAGTCGTACTCCGAGGGATAAGCTAAGCCGAACCCCACCCAGGTCCATTGTTTCTCGAAACTCTAGGCGCTTCTCCTGATCGGTAAACCACGCCGAATTTTATCTTATCTAGATGTTGTTAGATGGATATTAATGAATAAATCTGTCGCCGGTATTTTAATTAATAAATTAATTAGTCTGATATTATCCGGACGACGATGGAAGGGCATAGCCCAACACGATTCGAGTTTCGAGAAAAAATGGCTCCCCGGCGGGATTTGAACCCGCAACCTCTCGAATCCTTCTCGAAACTCGAATCGTGTTGGGCTATGCCCTTCCATCGTCGTCCGGATAATATCAGACTAATTAATTTATTAATTAAAATACCGGCGACAGATTTATTCATTAATATCCATCTAACAACATCTAGATAAGATAAAATTCGGCGTGGTTTACCGATCAGGAGAAGCGCCTAGAGTTTCGAGAAACAATAAGCTAAGCCGGTAAGCAAACATTTCAGCGAAGTAGGCCTTCCCATTACTCAGTGTCCTAGGTGTGTCATGCATTCAGCGGCCCTTTTCGCGTGATTTACAATTCCACGTGCGTACCATTGCATTGGTACGGTTCCACGAAGGCATTCTTGCGTCTTATGTATAAACCGGGCTTCACAGTTTCCAATAATGCAGTCAATCAATTCTGAAAAAGAGAGGTGAGGTTAAAACATTTTTATTTCACCGATGCGTTGGTTAGTAGGTAACCATGTCCAAGTCCCCTCAAGGGATAAGGGGGTACCAAGAGGGTAACTTCTTGGTCGTGTAGTGCATAGGATCCCCATCGTTGATTGAATAACTAAATTTTACAAAAACTTTTTCCCCGCAATTTCTATTTATTTTTGACAGTATCCGCAGGAACGACACATCAGAAGTGAAAAACATGGTAATAGAAGAACTTGTCGGTCGTTTTTGACTATTTTCATCTTCAGCTACTTAGCTTTAGTTTCATGCGACAAGTCACAAGCTAGCCCCCGCGCATTAGACCGTAACTAAAGCGAGTATTTTTTTCGGAGGCAACACCATTGCAACACATACTTTCAATAAACATTGTAAAAAATATAATAATAACAATAATTATTTACTCACCTAGAAGATGATTGACTCCCACGTTCACTTCATCCTTCATTTTCTAAGCACAAAAATAATGTTTGAAACTACACCCCTGTGGTCAGACACGGAATGAAGGCTACGTACTTACTATTAATTAAACGGCGAAAAAAAATCACTGAATGGAAAGTTAAAACTTCCTTCAAGATCAAGAAGAGCACCAGTCATCACACAGAAAACGTAACGAATATCTAAAATGAATAAGCGCCCAAATCAAGGGGGTTCCACTTGCTTTCATCTGCATTTTCAGACCTCGAGTCCCCTACTGGGTGAGGAAAGGAGAACACGTGGTCCAACTGACGCACACTGTTTGGAGTAGGGAGGAATTTTACTGTGCCACAGTAAGAATTCGTTTTGCACCACACTAATTCACTACTATTAGTCCATTGTATACGTAGCAGGAACCTGACCCTCTTTGGCCACAGTAATGTTCGTGGTGCTGATGAATTCCACGCAGTAATCACCCGTCTGCCCCGCTATTTTTTCTTCTTTATGGCAAAACAATAGTTGCTGTGTTCAACTTCTACAATGCAACGTGGATAAATTTACTTTGCTCCCAGCTCCTAGTACTCAGTTACATTACGAAACATAAAAACGGTCACTTGGCCATTGAAATCATTACTTGTCCCAAATCATTCGTTTCTACGTACACCATTATTTCTTCCTTTGGTTCATTTTCTTGGTTTTTCCGTGTACAGAAAAATGATCTACACCTGAATCACGCTAAAGTTCTTTCTTCAAAGAAAGTATCAATTAGCTAGGCCATATAGACTTTTTCAACAAAATCCAAAAATGCCCTGTAAAAGTTGAAGCAATTTCTCAGATGCCTCACCCCAAGAACATCGATGAACTCAGACGTCTTCTTGGATTAGTAACCCACTACGCAAAATTTATTCCAGATTTTTCATCAAAGATGTTCCATTGCGACGTTTACTTCGAAAAAATGACTGATTCATTTGGTCCACAGCAGCTGAATCAACGTACTTGACTCTGAAGTCCAAATTATGCAGTGATCGGGTGCTCATTCCTTATGATCCATCACAAATTGTTATCCTTACGACAGACGCCAGACTGGGATCGCAGCAGTACTCAGCCATTAAATTGAAGGTCATGAAAGACCAATTGCTTACGCCTCTCGAGCTCTGACGCAGGCTGAATCAAACTACAGTCAACTCGACCGAGAAGCCTTAGCCATTGTCTACGGAGCAACCCATTTTTTCAACTACATTTTCGGTAAAAGTTTTGTTTTAGTCACCAACAACATGTTTTTTAATTTTTATTTGAAATCCTCGTATTTTTTAAATTACTTTTCGCTTCGAGCTAAATTTTATTTGACGGACTTCTAATTTAAAATAAGAAAGTTGAGTCCAATTTAAGGTACTTCAGTAGCCCGTAAAATTTGTTTAATGTTAAATTTGAAATTCACGATAAAAATTGAGGGGGGTCAACCCCCCAGTAACATTTTAAAAGCAGCTAAAAAAATAACGGAGAAAAGTGGTTGATCCATGTTATCTGACTCACCCTGAATTTAAAAAGGAAAATCCGTACTCGCCTCGATGCTCTCCTTCCCAACTTAAAAGCGATGATTCCCTCTAAACTGTGTTCCACGCGCGTTCGCTCACTTCGCGTGGGGGAGAGAATTCAAACAAAAGTTCACGTGGGAAACAAAGCTGTTTGGCAGTTCGGTGCTGTTATAAGAAAACTTGGATAGCTGCACTATGTCGTCGAATTACACTCTGGGCATCACGTCAAACGTCCCATTAATCAATTGATCTCGACGCTAGTACCAAAAAAGCATGTGACTTTTGCACCAACACACAGCTTACGAAAAGCCTGATCCACCTCCAGTTGATACATCGCCGCATGACAGATCCTCCGGCGATGTTTCAACCCAGCGAGATTCACCTAGCCAGCCTCAACCTTCTCGTCCACATCGACCAACCAGACAACGTAAACCACCTGGATATTTGAAAGATTATATCCTTCAGCACATTTTCTGAGCTTAAATTAAAGGGGGGGGGGAGAATGTAATGAACAGCCTCCGAACTCTTAATCAGTTGTTTATTCAAAACCCACACACATCTGAATTTTAGAAAATAAATAATTGTTATTGAGTCAACAGAAAATGCCTTTCCTCTCATTTCCGGCCACTCTTGTCCCAACAGGGTACTCTTTTATCAGAGCCTGTAACGAATTCAATAACCGAGGTGAACAAAACAGGCTTCAAAAATAATCACCCTTATAGGCTAGCTTCCTTCCCACACTGATGTGACGCCATATAGCCAGGACAATAATGGGATCGAAGCTACAAATGTGCGGAGATAAAGAGAGAACACACACTGAGGGAGAGGTTGCTAGTGGGACAGTTTCTTGCTCATGTTGATGCCCTGCTGGAGAAATGACCAGCAGACAGACGTGCACGTGATGACTCCCCTAACGCAGTAAGCAGTTCCGTGAAAACGTAACCATAAATATCGACACTTACCAAGTTCTTCATCGCGGTCGTAGTCCATGTAGAGTAGAAAGCCTGGCATTTCCAATAAGCACAAGGGCAAGGAAGCGAAAGTAGTGTTGGGCTCTGGCCAATTGACTGCGGTCAATTGACAATTTTGACCGGTCAATTGACCGGAAAGAGTTTGACCGGATTTTGACACGGTCAAAATCTACACTACTAAAATAAAGAAAAAGAGCTAATTCACACCTAAAATTGAAACAAAGCGCTAATGTAAGGCAAAAATTAAGAAAAACAACGAGAACTACACAAAAGACGTGGCGACAACATATCAATTTCGTTAATTTTAAGTTCTGAGTTCCGTTATTGAGAGGTTAGCGTACCGAAAGTTTCTGGAACTGTAATGAGAGCGGGTAAATGGGTACCATCGAGGTAATTTATTTCAGTTTTTCCTCATTATACCGGTCCCCACACTAAGCAGTGAGTCAACGAAGTAAGTAGGACCTCGTAACAATGAGTATCCTGAGTATCTGGCAAAATTTGCTACCGCTTTTTCACTAATAGCAATTTCCATTCGATACACACCACAAGTGGAGCGCTGCGTCTTCTCCATAAACATATGTTTCAATTAGGAGAGGACAGATGCACAAAATTGCACCACACGAGTGTATTGCATTGAATGGAAAACGCCATTAAAAAAATAATGTTTGTATGCAAAATCGTTTCGTTTTCTTTACTAGGTGTCACGGCATAATTGGAAAAAAGTACCAATATCAAAAAAACTTTTTTTCTTTGGCAGATTGATTGACTTTAATTTGTGTAGTTTTCTTCCTGGATGAGTTTGACAGTGGTTGATGCACAAACGCACCTTGCTTAATCCGAAATGTATCCTAATTTAGCGTGAAAAAGATTTTGACCGAAATTTGACCGGTCAAAATTGTCAAATTCTGGTCAATTGACCGGAAAAAAATTTAACCGGTCAAATGCCCAGCACTAAGCGAAAGTTCAACGCTTTAGGCGGGATGTTTTCGATAAAGTTGAAAAGAACAAACTATCGACGCTAAATTACCTGTTTCAGTATTTTCGGCCAGTTCAGAAACACCCCGTAATAGAATTGAGAAAAAGGCGACTGAAGACTTGACAAGACTGAACTGACTTATGAATTTATTGTTTTAGCTCACGACTTTACGAGCACATGGCACAGAGGGCGTACCGGTATGGAACAGTTCCAAGTTATATTTCTTGTCGGTCCACTGGAACAGTTTGTAACTAGTGGGTGGTGGGTGGACCGACAAGAGGGCCGAGTACGAGTACCGAAAACAGCCGATACCGAGATGCGAGAGGAAGACTGGAACTGGAACAGTTCGAAACTAGAATAGTGGGGAGTCACTGTTCCAAGCGAAATATCAGTGAGGTGGTGGGTGTTTTTTTTTTTTTTTTTTTTCGTTCGCTACCACTGTCTATAGTTTTTGGTTGGAAAGAGGATTCCTCTCCTATTGTCCAAAGGACCATCTCTAATTACTTAACAAAGCAGTTTTTATTCATATCATACAAATAAATCCAGTGGCACAGTTGAACACCTGCTCGGGCGAGTTCCTCAATTGTATTTTACTCAATTCAAATTCAGGAAGCAGTAAACGTAATTAACGTAAAAGTAAATTTGAGTAATTTCTCCCAGCTAGCTCTTGTATCATAAAATAATCGTTTCTTTTCGAAAAGTCCCCGACGTTATAAAATACTTCCTTTCCCTACGGGAACAAGGAAGAAATATGAAAATTGGACGTACAAATACTTAATGAAAACAATGAAAGAAGTACCGGCTGTTTTAGGTACCTATTAATATTTCCGAGAAATCAGTATTAAACTGTCAGGTTCAGGACAGTCGAGAGGATCGAATTCAAGCAGTATTTATTTTTTCAGTGGGGCAGGAGCTGGAACTAATAAGGATTTGCGTGAATAGTGGAGCTATTCCAATTGTAACTGGAACTGGACCGACAAGAAGACCGAGAACGAGAATGGTTAGGCGTCGATACCGAAAACTCGTGAAGGCTGGTACTGGAACAGTTGGAACTGGACCGATAAGATGTAACTGTTCCAAGTCTGGAACTGGAACAGTTGGAACTGTTCCAAATAAAAGGCGTACCGTCACACCCCTACTGTGATTCACAGACTTACGAAATAATCAAGACTACCGACCGAGACACTGTGACGTCACGAGTTCAGAACATATTCGTCAAGTCGCTTATTCCGGTATGTTTCTTCCCAAAATATGCTATATTGCATCCGCAACAGAACGTCTGGCAGGATATTGGTGCCGCAAATTTGACTTTTTTCTTCTCATACCCTCTCTGCAATGGATTTAAGATTGTTTACCGCCAGAATATTTAGGGCATAACTGGTCATAGAGATTGTGCGCGGATTCTGTTCCAGAAATAGAAATTCTGGACAGAATCTGTCGCATAACAGAAGTTCTGGCTCAAATTTCTACCAGGGCAGGCTTAAATCTTTTGCCGAAATATTCACGGCTGAAGACATTTCCCGCCAGAGATCTTCCCGACGATTTTTGTTGTAATATTGTGGGTGTTTTGCATCCCACAATAAACGATGCTGTTCATATTCGTGTAACGATACCATGAAGTACTTTGTTTTCCATGGCGCGGTTTTGTGTGCGCTCCGAGGCAAACTAAGCTTTATCCACTAATCGCACGCCTCACCCCGAGGCTCCTTTGAGCAGCACCTTTTTACCGACAAGTAGGGGTGAAACCGGTCCGGTCTTTCGATAAAGACCGGCTCCTTGCTAAAATCCTTGGCTCACAAGCTCTATGTATGCATTTTGTGGGTTATTCAACTCAAAAATGCTACACTTTTTAAGGGAAGAAATTTACAGCACGTTTACATCCGATCCAAAAGTGGGGGTAACAACGGGGTTGCCCCTAATAGGCAGCTAGTAGAGCTAGTCAAATCGCTGAAAACTGGTATGGGGAGGGTGGATATGGATATAAGTAGGTGTTATTCTGTGGGAGGGTTTTCGATACCCCCTCCCTCTTAAAAGGTCTCCGATCCTCCCTTTGATGGTTGTGTACGTCACGGCATTCCATTTAAACGTACTCGAGACATTGGAAGCACGCAGTTCCTGGACGAAACGAATCCACACAACAATTTTCTGATTTGGTCTGTAAGCCAATTCAGGACCGACTTTAATTCGATTCAAGACTGGACCGGACAGGAATTATTCACCACCCGGACCGAAGACCGGACCGGACCGGAATTATTCACCACCCGGACCGAAGACCGGACCGAAATAAAATTGCTGGGGCCGGAACCGGTTTCATCCCTACCGACAAGCCCCTGCCTCAGGTCCCACGGTGCAAAGTGAGAGGCTCGCAGCGAGCAACCCCGGTGTCCCGAGGCATTCGAGGCGAGCCGCCTTGCACTGTGGATACCCTGCTCAAAAACATCACTCGTGAACTAATTGAATCCTTCAAGCAAAAGCAGGGAAATTGTTCTACGTTCGACGAGTTCAGAATGTGTAGCCGCTCGCTGTGGGTCTTTGAAGAAGGTTCTTGTACCTGCCCACTTTTCTTGAAGAAAAATATTTACAAGCATTCCCTAGGGCTGCAAGTAAGAATGAAAAAGGTAGAAGTTCCGGCGAAAGCGAAGACTGTTGTCCTTGGGCAGAAGAGAAAGCGAGGAAGGCCGGAAAAGGCCAAGAAAGCCCTGATTATTCAGTGATATGTACGCTAAAGCCACGTTTACATGCAAGCTTTAAAAAGCTGAGCTGTGGGCTTCAATCAATCAGAGCGCTCCAAGTTCGCTTTTTACAGCTCAGCTTTTTAAAGCTTGCATGTGAAGGCGGGTCAGGTTCTCGTCAAGTGTTTATTTTA
This sequence comes from Corythucha ciliata, assembly GCA_038030265.1. Classification (NCBI taxonomy): domain Eukaryota; kingdom Metazoa; phylum Arthropoda; class Insecta; order Hemiptera; family Tingidae; genus Corythucha; species Corythucha ciliata. The sequence continues at coordinate 36,336,268 of CM075941.1, forward strand.
ATGTTGCTTTCAATTGTACTTAATTTTGTGGTATGCACTTATCTGGTCATGTTTTTCTGTGATGTAAGTAAGTGAGCTCAGTTATATTATTCCTTTAAAAGAGTGATAGGTACCATAAAAGTTAACAAACCAAAGGTTGTTATAGTTATATTCAAGAAAATATAGTTTCGTTTTTAAATGACGACTCTTGTTTTGTTCCCATAAGTACAAGTGTGAATATTAATCGTGATGATGAGAATATTATTCCAATCGGTTGAGCATAACATATTGCCAAAAAAAAATTTCGCTCCGGCATCTGGCGGTCGGAAAGAGTGCATTTCATTCCGTATACGGATACCCTAAGCCGTCCCAGAAGTAATAATTTTGATACCATAATTTGTTTCATTAAGCCGAACTTCTTCCTCTATTTTCACCACCCCCTCTTCGGTAGTTTTCCAAGGGCTTTGTTATACATATTAAATTTTTGTGCCGTATTTCATAATACCTAAACGTGTGAATTTAAGCGATTTTTTGAAATTTCATCCCCCATTTCACCCTCCCCCATCAAAGTTTTCGATAAATCTCAATGGAACCCAGGGCTTTCGTTACATTAAATTATTGAGTCGAATTTTAGAGCGCTAAGATGAACTAGTGTAGTTCAACGCTATTTTTACACTTCCACACCGGAAGGACCACCCCCACCACCTTGAATTTTTCGAAAAATTAAAATGGGAATCAAAGGCTACTATAACATGGAGTATACGTAGGTACGGAATATAATGCTTCTAGAATCAACTGGTGATTTATAGTGATTTTTCGACCATTTAACCCCTATTCCTGCCTCCACCTTGACTGATTTGGCCCAAATGCAATACCGACCGGGGTCTTATGACTACTGATTTTTGTGCCAAAGCGCGTTCCGCTAAATTGATTTCTTCGAGAGTTATCGTGCTAACAAGAAAACAACCATAATATTATAAATATTTATGTACATATACATATATGAATTCTGGAGACCACTGAATTCGTGTTCTAGAGGTTCTGAAACGTGAAAAAAACATGACATGACCCACGTTTGCCACCATCACGACGAGACCAATAGTGCATTTTCAGAATGAAATGCACTAAAAAAAAATGATCCCCACTGGCCCGTGGACTCAAAACTGCTGAAAAACCAGGTTAAATGCACTATTTCGTTTGAGATCTGTCGGTGAATTTTCCACTTTTACTGTGGTAACCATTATTCCCTTGTTCTATTTAGGTACTTATTTTTCGCGCTACCTGCTTCGTAAGTTGCCCATTACGATAACACGTTAACTCCAGTAAGTTGAATTTTTCGTAACCTGGTACTTAATAGCTTCAGTTTTTGAAAACTGTACAGTAAGGATTTAAAACTGAAAAGTTTTATACATGTCAGTTTTCTATAACCTTGTACAACCTATGTTGAAATGTTATCGCCTCATCCGTGATTATAGAAATATCTTGAGACGTATTTTTTTTTTTTTTTTTTTTTGTCAAAAGAATAAAAGTGGGTAATATTCGTCGACAGTTGCGCGAAAAATTGCGTACTATTAAGTGGTATCACTCGCTCGTTTTTAATTAGCGGCCTCGGCAAGCCTCGTTCACCAAACAAAAACTCGCAGGTAAAGAACCACTTACTAATCTTGTAATGTAATCTACTGTCGGTGAAATGCATTTCTGGCCGGGCAACTACTTTACTACTTATTATATTACTCATAGTTGTGCTTAATTTGCACTTTGCAGGTCTTGTGAGAGGATTCGATGCATCTTGTGGATGAATGAACAAGTAGACAATTCATTCATCCACAAGGTTATTATATTACCGTTCAATCCCTTCATTTGATGGGCGTCTCCTGAATCTGTCGGGCGAACCCCTTTTTTGATTAGCATTGTATTTCCCGCCGGGCGTTTGAATTAACTGCCAGGATTACTTACTTTTTTGCCGCGAATTATCTTTTTTTTGACGGGCGGAAAAATCGCACCCGTTATTTTTTACATTTTTGAAAGCCTATAGCCGCTCCTCCCACCGATGAAAAGGTACACATTCACAATTTTATCTTTTTATCACCTAAGCTTTGCAACCCAATAGGTCTCTACGACGCTCGAGTAAATCCCCATTTAGCATCGTGGGCTCCCCTACTACTATAACCCACCAACCCGCAGACACAAGCTATAGAAACTAGCAGGCACCTTCTATACAGTTCCCCCTTCGTTCCAAGCGCGTAAACGTGATCATTAGGTATCGATGGTTTGTAATTAGGAAAAAAAACTCAAAATATATCGCATTATTACAGTAAAAACAAAAAAAGCCTCCCCTTGGCAAACATAACTCTTAAGAACTTCGTAAAGCTAGTGTTAGCACCTCCAAGTCCTCTAATCCATCCGAAATATATTACGCAGCCTGGTGTTGCTTCTATTTCTATACCAGAGTATCCACAATTTTCGCTGTTACATATAGTTCAAATTTGCATTAAAATTAAAACCCTTTATGCTCTGAATCCGATAGAATGCATAATTTTCTCACTTGGTTCTAATGGGGTTTGACGTAGGCTATAGGGCCTTGAAAATGGCGAAGAGTTCTGCTGAGAGCATTATAAATAATTGGTAAGGTAGATGAAAACTGTCACCGAATGTTTTCGGTGCATCATAAATTGCACATCCTACCAGACGATCTTTTTTGAGCCGTCCGTGAAAATTAAATATAAATTGTCGTCAGTGGAGGCTACATTCGATTCAAATGCCTTTGTGCCGGCTTTCGGGAATATTGAATAATCCCGGAATCTAATTATTGTTTTTTGTGTACAAGTCGGTGTACAACAAAATACTTATTTAGTGTTCCAAACGTATAGTGTTTTTCTTATTGGGCTGTAGTGGATCGTGAGGACCCTCGGATTTATCCGTGGCCAATGACCTTCCCCACTCTATCCATTGCATTGCGGAATTAGGAAATTCTGCCCTGAAGTTGACAAGTTTTGTTTGGCTCAATCTGGGCTTTTATGGAGGCGATAATATTACAACGTGAGGTATTTCGTGGCCAAATCTTCGAGTTTTTGACTCTAATATATGCCATTTTACTAGCAACTAGTCAGTTTTTTAGGCACATTTAATTCTAATTTCCAAACTATTCCATCCAAAATTCCTACTATTCTCGCAAAATACCGAGATTTTGGAACACCTGAAAAAAAATCGTGCTTTCAGGCAGAATATCCACTTTTATTAAGGTGCGTTAACACCGAAGTGTGAGTGTCCGGGTGACACTTCTCTGTTTACACCAAGGCGATTTGTGTCTGACCCTAAATTTCGGGACACTTCCAGCGTAAATGCACCTCCAAAACTCAGTATTTTGCGTCCATTTACGTAATGAGCATCGAAATGTGCGATGCGTTGTTGGAGGGGCACTGTCGCTACTCACCGAAGCGCTTCTCTTCACACAATCCACTACGAAAATTTCGGGATTCATTGCTCCTCACCTCCTCAAAAAAGAAAATCAAAAAACAAAAAAACATGAATTTCTACAAAAAGCCACGAATCGGAAGCGGGCGCGGTTTTCAAATGGCAACGTTGTTACAGGCTTCTTGCCCCAGCCGGTCTATCAAATAATAAATACGTGCCGTGCAAGAATCCACTATAATCATGTTCGAGAAAACTTGGATGGCAAAGAAAAGGTGCCCGTCGCCGATGTGCCCCCCAAACCCCCAAAGTCAAATTCTTCGACAAAATCTTCGACAGACTTTGGGCTATTTTTACACGAAGTGTTCGTGTCGAACGAATGTGCTCTCAACAGACGAGCAAGTTAACTGTTGTGATTTTTCGGAAATTCGCTCCCCTTTCTCATATTACGACAGAGTTGGACCAAATGCAACACGAGCCGCATGCTAATGACTTTTTACTTTTTATTTTTCAAATAACAAACCTTGTTCCACCAAATATCTTCGAGAGTTATCGATGCTAGTATAACAAGAATTCATGTTCTTGTTCTTCACCTATAATAGGTCCTGTCACTTGAAAAACCCTAACATAACCCACGTTCTGTACGAGACCATTATTAACACAAATTAAATGCACTAAAATGGGTTTTCATCTTTTCTTTAAGAATGACGTAATGCAAACTAATTACAAATTGTACTATGTATGTTATCTTTGTTTTGCGCTGTTCAGTCAGTGTCTTAAGTACTTGAGTCTTAATTACTGTTGATGATTAGCAAGCAACCACATGAGTGGAAGAAGCAATTAGGAAAGAAGCAGCGCAGCCCTTTAATATGCTGGTAGGAACTGTTCGTTTAGATCTATTTAAAGGAAGGGCGTTCCTAAATATTAGTTCACTCGAGTTTATTTCGTACACCCGTATACAGGGAAATTCCTATCAAAATCCTTTCGAGCGTGAAAAGCAGCTGAAAAAACAAACAACAAAGTCTCACGGAGTTTTCGCTTGGCTTGAACAATATTCATGAATATTCTTTATACAGGTCAATTTTTTACACAAAAAAAATAAAATAGGACTTGAATAAAATTGAGGAAATCGAAGCCACGAAACTCACTACGCATGTATTTTCTCAGTTTTATTTTTTTGTATTATACCTATCATTTACAGATGGAGAAGGTGTTTTCCATAACGCAACCAGACTGAATTCACTGGGTATCGAAAAGGGCGTGACTAGTCAAACGGTTATTTAGGCTGATGTCAAATCGTTTTCATTTATTTATTCATTTATAATTTAGTGCTCTGAAAATAAATAGGGTGATGAACAATATTTTCCAAAAGGGAAAGAAAAACGTAGAAAAGGTGTAGGGCCTACCTACTAACGTGGCTCATTTGATTTCAATAATTCGTTAGAAAAAATGAATATAGTGGAGGGGGGGGGTTCAGGCAGCGAATTTGATACTGGGAAATTATAGAATAACTCGCATCTGTCTTGAAACTCAAAATTTTTGTTTTAAAAAAATAGTTTTTTTAACTTAATTTTTGGTTAAAAATACAATTATTTTTCTCATTAAAAACAAAAACTAATTTGGTAAAAAAATAGGGATAGATAAACATGCATTATTAGTAGACGAATAAATTTACCAGTGAGTATATTAGTAATGATGACTGCTATTATGAAAATCCCCTTCAAATAATGCACCATGATTCGATCCAATTTACATAACCAAAAAAAAAAAAAACACGAACACGCGACTTCGGCAATAATAAATACGTCAACGGCAACACACCAGAACACTTCAAACGGTTTAGAGCCACTGAATTCTGCGAGTTCTGTCCTGGACCCACTCCCAATGAAATCCCTCCGTAAGATTGCGCATGGGCCCTTTTCATCCCCAATACACAGTGGTTTGTCTTGAGACTTTTTGTCAATGCCATTTCAGATTTGTTTTATTTTTATTATTGTTAATGTAATTTAATTCGAGTTGTGAAAAATTATCTATGAAATAAATTCGCTTGAAAATCATTCAGTTCAATTATTTTGTGAAAAGTCATCACTTTCAATACGTGCGTTTGTATAAAATCCGTAAGTTAAGAGTGTTTTATGATTCATTGCATTCAAAGGATTTTGCCTTAAAGTCCCCAAGCGTACGGATTTAACACTGACTCATAAATATGCATGCTAATAAAGGTAGAATAACATTCTGGTTAAAAGCAAGGCAGGTGAGTAAGGTTTACATCACTGGGAAACAGGGAAACATGGTGTTGGGGCAAAAACGATTTTAAAGTTTTCGTTCCCACTCACACGTGAATGTCAGGAGAGTCGTTTGACTTTTTCCGGTGGTCGGTTTTTATCGATCTGATTTCTTGCAATGAAACTTATTTTTGCTATTCTAAATAAAGACAGATCAAACACGCTATAGCGTCATCAAACCGTAACATTTCGAGGAATACTTAATAATCATATCAAGTTAATTTTTATTTTTTCACTCGTATTTTACTCCCTGCCTTTATTCTTCGAACTATTCGGATTTCTTGAATACTCCACTACATTTTAAATTAGGTCATTTATTTTAGATCGTAAATTATTTATTATTAACTGTCAAAAATAAAGGTTCTTGTCACCAAGAAAAGCGCGTAGCGTTGCATAGAGGAGGCAAGGGGGGGCAGCTGCCATCACACTTCTTCAACTCGTCTTTGTTCGAAACCAGCTACAAACGAAAACCCTTCAAACTGGCTGATTAGCATTAAAGCTGAATATTTTGCGCTTAAAACAAACAAAATAATCTTAAATGTCACCCAGAAAACCGATTTTTCCCGAAAAAATTGTCATTCTTCGCAAAATCGCTTTAAAAAACACTCATTAGCAGATAAAATCGAGAGTGATCGGTCATTCTCATAAGGTAAAATTGAAAAAAACGCCTATTCGCAGTTAAAATTGAGAAAATTCAAATTCGCGGTCCCTGGAGGCAAATTCTGGCCGTTGCTGCAGGAATATGTCATGCGGAGCTAGTTATCTGATACATTTCCATTTTCAGGTCTGAGTCTCCTGCAAGTAGCTTTACGGTCTCGCGAAAAGTTCGTGGACGTGCCAGCAGCACACAATGCTCAGAAATGGACTTGAAATTACGCCACGATGAGCTCAAAATCTGTGGAAGTGCCAGTTTATTGACTAATTGTCACTGAAATTGCAATTTTCCCTTACGGTATTGCCAGTTTTAGATCTTTATTACTGAAAAATTCCGAATTTCGGGGATGTTTCTCGGTGTTCATGGAATCCTGACTAGCCGGCCACGATAGTGTCCAAAGTCTTTTGACGAATAGCGGCAAATTTACAGCATTTGAAAGTAAATATCCGCAAATCTTGAATTTTCCTAGCAGAATATTCACAGTATTTGGAATTTTACGTCACAATTTCAACGTAATTCAAAGTTTTGGGATTTTATTAAAGTTATTAATATTGCCATAGTTTTTGAGTCACATACTTGATTAATAATTTATTTTCAGGGTTTTGGCTTATTTTTGTTTCAGTTACTTCATCATTTACGTTTTTTTAAGGCTGTAGATTCCAAGCTAGCCGCGTTATCACACAAAGCCTTACGAATAGCACAAAAGTGCAGCATTTTGAAGGCATAAAATCCACGAAATTTGATTATTACTATATGAATATTTGCGATATTGTAAGCTCCAGGCATCAATTTAAGCGGAATGCAAGATGAGGTCTCAATAACCGCGAAATTACTTAGTTTCCGGTAATTTTCGCTAAATTGCAAGTTGGGGTTATCTAATACCCCAAAATTGAATGTTTCGTTTTTTTTTTTTTTTAAGTGATACCAGAGCCCCGGCTAGCCGCTCACGACATCACTCAAATTCCGGTGGATAGCCGAAAAGTTGCAACATTGGCAAGGATCCGCGAAATTGGAAGTTTCCTGGCAAACTATTCGCAGTATTGCAAGTTTCACGTCCTAGTTTTAAGAAAACTGCATGTTTCAGAGCCTTTCGTTGTCTAGTGTGGGCGAAATTTGGGCAAACCAACACTGACCGTGCCTTTAACTTCGAATTTAAACTTGGATTAATTTGCAACTGTAGTGAATGATTTTGCAAGTTGAGTTTATAATTTAAGTGACATTACAAGTTTCTAAGCTGAATGTACTTACGAAAAATTGACAGTTTCAAGTTAATTTAGTTGAAATCGTAAATGCAGGGCCTTGTTTAACCAAAAATTGCAACTTTAAAGGTCTTTTTATGACAGTCGATCCATCAGGCTAGCCACTAGCCAGCCCTAACAGAGCCCGGAGTCTGAAGAATGCTCAGGAAATTGGAAGTTCCATGGTTGAATGTTCAGGGCCATGCGTTTTTAGGGTTATAATACATGCGAAAATACACTTTTCACGTAAAAAGAGCTGCTGGCCGTAATGACAATTCATCCCCCCCCCCCCACAGGCCATACTCTCAGATTCACACCTTGAAAAATGACCATTCGTGCATCTTAAAAAAGCCTGAACTGACGACTTGTTCTAGAACGACCCCCAAAATAACTATTCACTCATTAAAAATTGTAAACTCAATCACTGACGAGAATTCGGGTTTCAGACTATGGATTTTCTTAACCTCTCACTCAACAAATGTCAATTTCTTACTTGAAACTGTTCGCCACAGAAGCTGACAGTTATTAGTTAAAATCTGTCAAATTTCTCATACATATCAAAAGATCACAAAACTTGATCTAGAGATTGGGGCTCACAACAATAAGGTTTTTGATCCCTTTCACCTGAGACAGTCGAGTACTGGAAACTGTCAATTTCACCCTAGTATTGACCATGTCGTCCTCGTCCTAGTCATTTTCGTTGCCAAACCTATCAATGTAGTCCTGAAACTGTCAATTTTGTCATTTGAACTGCCAATTTCATTCTTGAATCATTCAAAACTGCCAACATCGTCATTCAAAATTGTCAATTTTGTCCTTGAAACTGTCAGTTTCGTCCTAATAGTTTCGTCGCTCAAAACTGTTGATTTCGCCCTGAAAACTGTCAACGGTCACTTTCCTGGAAACAGTCAATTTCGTTCTAAAAATTTGTCAATTTCGTCAAAGAAACTATTAACGGGCATTTGTCCTTGAAGCTGTCAATTTCGTTCTAGAAATGAGGAAGTTTCAAAATTATTCATAAATATATTTTTTAAAGTTTATTTACACTAAAATAGAGCATAAATCGTGATCCGTTCGTAAAATAACCCAACCCCGTTTTAGGTCATTTCAAACATGCCAGTTAGAGCATATTTGTGTCATCAGTGCCTTCCGAAAAAAAATATAAAAAAATCACCTGTACCTAACGTTGCTGTAGGGGAGCGGTTTGTTGTATTTCTTTGCCTTTTTTTTACCATAGACCAGCCAAAGACTAAGTAAATCGACGGTAGCGCTACTGGCGCCTATTATAGACCGGCCAAAAACTAAAGAAATCGACGGTAGCGCTACTGGCGCCGATTAGGATGTACTTCACCCCCCACCAGTTTTTTTGCACTCGATATTTTTCAAGTTTCTATCGGTGATATGAATGTCACTTTTTGACTCAACGTTATCATTCATTGATATTAAAGTAAGTATTCATGGGATGATTAATAATATAATTACATTGACGGCCAATATAATGCATTTTATTTCAGAAATAAGTGAAAAACCGTGAAGAAGGACTTTGGTAAGCCAAGGGAGGCGAATCCTTTTTTCTGTTTTCGAATATTTTACCCGGCAGAAGGTAGTGAAAAATCCCAAGCCCGCCGGCCGAGGCGGCCGGTGTTTTCCAGTCTTCAGTTTTACGCATCGCGAAGGAAACCGAACGAACGACCTCGGTGGGCTCGTGTGCGAGCCGGCCACTTTTCACCTCGCCTAAGAGGAAGAATAGTCCTCGTCAAATTCGACTCTTTCACTGACAGTGTCATTAGTTTCGAAGTTCGCGAGTTCTATATTAATGAAAAGCAATGCCCTTCTATTAAAATTTTCCACAAGGTGTTGTGAACTGCAGTAAAGAGTACCTTCGGCCTCGCTTACATCTCCTTGGGTTTAGGTGAAGAAGTGTCTGTCTAATCGTAAGATACTTATTGAGCGGCCAAAAATTGCAGCCCGTAGGGTATCCTACCTGAAGGAGATAAAACAGCATCGAGAGCCGAATACGAACATAGTCTTGAACGTACATGCAAGAGTCCCATAACGTTATATTCTGTTGGAAGTCGGATAAGACGCATTAACGGCTATACTCATAAATTAGGTAAGCAGGTGGTTCTTATAATTTCTTCAGCACCAAAACATTTTCTCATGACTTTATATTTTAGGCAAAGGAAATCGACTTATTGCTGCTCATTGAGATGGTGAGCAAGCCTTCGTTAGGGACGATCTTCTGACTTTCAAGTCCTCAAGTATTTCAGGGGACTCTCCGTCCTTGAATGCTAAGAATTTCTCAAAATGGCTTAGCACGTGCTTCCTACCCAACATGCCGACACACCGTGAGTTATCATTGCATCGAGAAAAACAATACCCCGAATTCCGGTAGCCTTTTCGACGTTGTTCTGTGTCATATAAATACATCGTATTCAATAACATGAAAACTAATGGTCGTTTGATTACCCAGTTGTAAAACGTAACTGTATGAAAAATTGTTATCTTCCATGCTTTGTTTAATTTCGCTGAGGTCTTCGCCACTGGTTCGGGAACGCCTTTTTTACCCTGCGGAGAACAGGGGAGCCTGGCCCCTTTACTAATTGTGCTACCTCCGGTACTATAATGGGACGTAGATTGCACTTTTCCCTGAAGTAGGCCAGTATATTCCCAGTTTATGACTTCTGAGGTCGAAAAGCACGTTGAAACTTAGGGTTCTTACTCACTCAAAACGGGAGCTTAGCTCCCTAAAGATTATTGCTCCGTTTATTTATGAAGATACATTTTTCCAAACGTGCCCCCACGCGTTTGCCCCCCCCCCCTAAAGCCAAGGTTTTGTAACCGTAGTGTGATGGTAACCGTAGTTAAAGCAGCCTGGACCCGTGGGCTTCACGGAGGGTTAGTATTGGGTCCATTTCGAACTCATTTCTTTTCAGGCATTTGGGCTTTAAAACAAAGAAAAAGGAGCCACAAGAACCCAGGGGTCACATTTTGTTTCGTCAAGATGTCCTGCTGGCCTGGCTCAGAGCAGTAAACCACTTTCTCGGATTTCACTCCCTAAAACACCAATATCGAGGCATTTTTGAGATGAAAACCAAGTTCGCTGGTTTTTGTCGCGGTCAAAGCAATTTCGCGCGAGGTGCGCCCAAATCCAGAGACTGTTTTCGCTTATTAGTTTTGCCTGTAAAAAACGTTTTCCCGGATCTGGCTCACTTAGAAATAAATTCCTCATATTTCACTCCCTAAAAACCAATTTTTCAGATTTTTCTTGCTAAAAACCCATTTTTGCACGCTTGACTCGAAAAAGTCAATTTACCAGATTTCGCTAACTAAAAAACCTATTTCGGGGATTTTTATTGCTGAAAAAAACAATCTCGTGGAGTTAAATCATTCAAAAACCAATGTCGCGGATTATTCACAATAAGAAGCACATTTCCGCGCGTCCGACTCACCAGAAGACCACTTTAGTGGATTCCAAAAAATAAAATTCGAGGATTTCCGTGGCTGTAAATCCAGTTTTGTGGTGTTTGCCTCATTCAAAAAAAAATTCGCGGATTTTGTTCACCAAAACGCCCATTTTTCGGGTTTTGCTTGGTACAGACAACCATTTTCTCACCTACACTGAGAAAAAAAATCGACAGATAATCGGTCAATATCAACCGAGCTAAGTCGGTCAGAGAGTTGCAACCGAGCAGACACGGTTAGAAGTATGCTAAGTCTAATTGACCTAGTTCCCTGATAACCGTGTCTGCTCGGTTGCAACTCTCTGACCGACTTAGCTCGGTTGATCGAGGTTGACCGAGTAGACTCGGTCAAAATTCAACACGGTTATTTTAGCTGAACGCTTGGTTAACGAGCGACTACCGAATATTCGGTTATCTCGACCGCCTTCACAGTTAGAATAACTCAGTCTGATCTGTCATTCGTTCCACATGAATACTGCTGCTCCAACCGATCTTTCGTTTATAGCAACCGAATACATAACGTCAAGGCCACCCACACTGCTCGGTTATTTTGACCGTAAAGTGTCGGTTGACCCATCCCACTATGCTGAGTTATTCGTACCAGTCCTGTTCCGTTAATCTTACCAAATTCACTTTGCTATTTTCATCGTCTCTGAAATGTCAGTCAGGCAAACAATGGTGTAGTTTTAATCCTCACTTATCTGATACTCCTTCTCACTATGCTTTGGGATGCCAGCCGCGTTGAGTCAGCCAAACTAACCTTCTGAACTCCAACAGAACTGTGCTAGACTCAACAACAGTAGTCGGTTATTTTATCTAGGTTTCTTTTAATGTTATAGCATTTTTTTTCTTCTTCTTTCCTCACTAGTAAACTTAGGCGAGAGAGGCGAGAAAACGTATGCGATGCAGAAACCGACCCACGCTTTGCATTGAACTCTAGAGTAATCAGGCGCGCTACAAAAATTATGAAAATTAAGATTACGACACATACGTAATTAAAATAAACATTATCAGCGAAATAAGAGAGTTTCGTAAGATAATTATTTAATGCTAATATGTATTTCAAAGTACATATGTACGTGAATGTACGTATACACACGCATATTGAGATTCTGTGCCTTCATTCGCTCATTGAGGAGCGAAAAAACGATCAATTACTTTGTTGTTGCACTATCGAAGAGTGCTTCAATCCGATCACTTCCTTATTAGGCGATTTTACTCTGGGTTGCTGGCGTTTTGTTTTGTTTGTTTTTTAAACAATTTTACAATCTGCGCGGTGACTGCGTAGCCTGGAAAAAATTGAACAAAAAAATCAATTTCGGTTGTTCCAGCTCGAAACAGCGACTAGAACTAGTATTGTGACTTTGTAACTGTACTGTGTTACATTTTCTCAGGGGAGGCGACACCGACGTCCACTGAATGAAGTAGATGGGACTCCTAAAAAAAAAAACAGAAGTTTTAAGTTAAGGCTCTGAAAATTGAAACAACAAGCAGTACTGTTACCTTGCAGCTGCACTGTGCTGCTGTTTCAGGCTTTCCACTTCCACGTTGGAGAGGTTTCCATAATTATTAGCGAGAAACGTGCATTAGTTATTTCAAGAGACCGGCCCTTTTTCCCGCAATTGACAGGTTTTCTGCTTTACGAAGAGTTCACCTTGGACAGGTTTGCTGTGGTAGTGTAGAAAGAAGAAATATATGTGCAGTTTTCAACACATATTAAAGAAGACAAAATAGAAAACTTCCAAGATTAAATAAAATTAAAATTCAACAAAATCGTTGGTGTAACGCGTTATACCAGATAAATAATACCCCTGCCTTTCCCACCAAATCTAACATCGTCTAAATGTATTGAGATGAGAGTGTTCCCATTGAAAACCCACTATTGAAAAATTAGCCAAATACCAGAAACCATCAAATAAAATTAATCGTGCACGGTTACAAATTAATCATGTAGGAATCTACTTACCAGTGATTTTGTCTATTAGACGTCTTCGGACCGGCCATGAACGAAGTAAACCGTTTGCTTCCTCTTTACCAAATTTAGGCAGAAAAAATTGGTACACTCTAAACTTTGGAATTGCAAGTTTTCAATAAAATTTACGCGACTGACAAAAGCACACTTTCTAGTTTCTTTCCCAAACGCAGAACCCAGAATGAATAGCGATTAGCGAGGGAGAGGAAACAGAGGAATTATTATGCTTTGTCGTAACCTCGGAGGAGGTTGTTAGGTGGAGGGAGTTGCTACACGGTTGATGCTGACCGTGTTCTGTGTAGCTAGCCGACTTTCAAGGTTGGGACTTGGTCTGGTCAGCTTGAGCATGCTGCGGGGCGCTATTTCTTTTCTTTTTTCTGCTACGCAAGCATCTCGAGGCTTGTCTCCTGTCCTGTCCTGTGCCCCTCCGCCCATCTTTGTCTAATGTGATCCACACCTACTCCCCAATTCCCCAACCGTTAATTTTTTTTTTTTTTTTTTTTTTTTTTTTTTTTTGTGCGCCCATCATTGGTCTTTATTACCGCGTGATCGTGTCATGGATTCATGGTGATACGGATGAATCAAGTTAACTACTAATGAATGAAAATATAAACACCTGAAATAAGAACATTAATTCTCTATAGGCCCGTTCACAAGCTCTATGTTTGCGTTGTGTGGTGTCTATCTTATGCAACTTATTAAAATGCTTCATTTTTCGAGGGAATACATTTGTTTGGCTGCATAGACTCCACAGAACGTAAACATAGAGCTTGAGAACGGGCCTTATGCACTTCACTAGTGCACATTGCTTCATTTTCAAGTGTGTTTAATATTTTACGAGCCTGAATCATCTCTGATCGTAAGAAAACACTGAATGGAGAAAAACAAGGTTAAAAACTAGATAAGTACACTTAAAATCTTTGACTGATCGTAATTCGTAGTTACGGAAGCTTCTCCCAGTGCCCTCCGAATTTATTCTTTCCAAGCCAAGGCCAGGCGGTCTAGTGAGAATGGGCTTCTGCTTTGAGCACGATTATGTATAAATATGAATTTCCGAATTAATAGAGAGAGTAATTACAATAAGTAACCAGAAATGATAAAGATGAACAAACCAAAAAGACAAAAACAAGGGTGGATCTGGGACCTTTCACTGTAAGCCCGATCCAGTTCCACTGACTAGCTCAGGTGGGGAGGGGGGGATTTTATCCTTAAACCTACCCTTCTTTGAACCACCAATGGACAATGGACATGAGGGAAACGATGGCACGAGCCGCATACAAATGTGACCTTTGTTTAACCGAGTTTCGGTAGTCTTAACCGTTAGTTAGTAGGCTGGTTCAACGTCCATAAGAATGAGTAACTCGGTTATTCCGATATTAACTGACAGACAAGGTTAAAATGTTAAATTGCACGGTTGGTTCTACAAATCTTAGCTCGAATTCGGTCAGGCTGACCATATTTACCTGTTCAACCGTGTCTACCGAATTAACACAGTTAAAAAAGTCAGGTTAAGCCAGCCGTTTTCACGGTAAGAACGACCGAGTTTCAAGTCTAACCGAGTGAGCTTACCGACTTTTTTTCTCAGTGTAAAACCCGCTATTTCGTGGGTATTGGCTTGCTCAAACTGCAATTGCGCGGATTTGCCTAATTAAAATTATTTGATTCACAATTTGGCTCACTAAAAACCTTCTTTTTTCCCCAATTTGTGACTTCGTAAAAATCCTAATTTCGCGAGTCTTTGCTTTAAAAAAAAATAATTTGCCAGATTTTGGCTCGCTAGAAATCCGGTTTTGGTGTACCTAATCGTAAGGATGAGGGTTGATCAGACGTGTTTGCCACCTGCAACAGAGACTTATGGTGTGATGGCAATGCCAGCTCCGGGGGGAACTGTCACCGTCCATGCCACAGATCAAAACTAAAGCCCTGTTCACATAATGCAATGTTTGAAGCTACATTGCATGCTGGTTTTTTAAAAACATAAGTTCCTTCGTAGTGACCGGAGGTTTTTGAAAATCAAGCATGCAATATAGCTTCAAACATTGCATCGTGTGAACAGGGCTTAAAAGTACATTTCCAAAAGTAACACTTTCTGGGGGGGGGGGGAGTTATCTATCAGTTTGTGGACTAAAAATTCGGAATATAAGGATACAAACGACAGGTTTCCAGCCGAGATCTAGTTTTTGACTGATAGTGACAGTTTCTGTGCAAATGCAGTTTCCGTTGACGGATTTCTAGCTTCGGATCCCCGAATGTACGTAGTACAATAAAGCAATATGGTGCATCTGACATTCACGCCAGCGAAGCTGCCCACCCCTAGATCAAGGGATGGATACGACCCTGCGCCACAGCCCTGGATCTGGTAATCAACTAGGAGTTCAGTTAGCCAGGAGGTCGGTCAGTATGTCCTGCAGGCCAAGAACTGACAATTCTATCTCACAAATTCCCGGGCAAAAAATAAAATAAAGGATGGGTGGACATAAGCATCAGTTTTTGACGGAACAGGATAAAAAGTGGTAAATGCTTTTGCATTCAGCAGGTGAAACCATCAGTTTTTGGTCAAATGAATTAACTTTATCAACTCAATTGACAATTTTATGTTTCAACTGGTACGTACTTTCTTGGGGCTCAAATGAATGTTTTGGCTGCGGCAGTACAAACTTCGCACGGTACTTCTTTTTGCTGCCGTTCCCCCTCCTCGAGTAAATCTCTTGCCCACGTCTGGCCGGTTTCAATGAAAACATCCAGTCAAGTAAAAACACAAACGTGTATTCAGAAGTAAAAAAAAGTCAGACGTTGATACCAAATTGATAAATTCATCCAAAAAAACAACGGATAACTATGTGAAAGTGGAAATTTCTGGCAGATTTTCCTTCGTTCGGCCCAGGAACGTTTCAATTGAACGTAGCAGGCTTCAACAGATTTGTCGAGCAAGCGGGTTCTCGTTTTCCTGGTTGAAGACGCGTTTTGAGAAAGGACGGCCTCCCGGTCCTAAAGCCAAAAATAGGAATCATACCAAGAATAACGATGCGTGGATTGAAGAATAAATAGGAAAATATTACATGTTGGCTTACTCACTTCGGCAACTCAGCCGCATATCTTAGCTTCGGAAGGAATTACACAAACAATAAAATCCATGGTACGTTTGAATATCGACGCATCCGCCGAAGGACCGAAGGAAAAGTGAAATTTTTAGTATTTGAGCACGAAAAATAAGGATTCCTGGCAAAATTTAACAAATTAAAACATCTTTCAGTTTTAATCAGAAAGATCAGTGAACCGCGATCCCCGAGTGATAAGAAGTTTCAAAAGTTTAGGAGGTAAACGGCTGTACAATGGAAGCAGGGGTGGGCAAGATACTTGAGTATTTAAAATACTTTGTATTTTAAATACAAAATACGTATTTTGTAATTGCATTTAAATACTTTTGGAAAAGTATTTGTATTTCTGTATTTAAAATACATTTTTGAAAGTATTTTGGGCTTTGTATTTGAAATACATTTTCAAAAGTATTTTGTATTTAACACTCAACGAAAATACAAATAGAAATACAAATACTTTTAAATTTCAACGTTCTTTAGTTTCCACTTCTTCGCCACCATTCACCAGTATAACCTCACTTAGTGACACCATATTTGGCACAAAAACCCGGTGTAATAACAGCCTTCGATTGACGTTTTCATTTTTCGAAAAAGTGGAGAGGGAAGGGTAGTCATGGTGGGAGGTGGAAGTTCCGAATTCCTTGTTAGCACAACTGCCGCAAAAATGATGCTAGCGGATGGAAACTTTGCACAAAAATGGATCATACAGAGCCCTAGCCTAAAAGTACTCAAAGCTGTACAAGTAAACAAAACTCGTGGCAATTATTGCGAAAAACAACGCTAATTCGAGTTTAAATTGGACCAAAATGGCAAATTCACAACTCAAATGGCGAAAAATCGCCTATTAATAAAAAAAAAGAGAATAGATAATGTGCTAATTCGCTGCAAAATTATCAGAAAACGCTATTTCACAGCTGAAATGAAGAAAAATCAATAATTCGCGGCTGAAATTGAGAAAACGAAAATCTGTATAGCTTCTGAAAGAATCGAGGCTCAAACTGAGAAACAGCGATAATCCGTAGAAAAAAATTGCTCACACGGGCTAAAACCTAAAAAAACTACGCGGCTAGAATTGACAAAAATATTAATTAGCGGGGCCAACTTTAAGAAAAACACTAATTTTCAACTCAAAGTGCTAATTGGCTGCTAAAAAATGGCTAAACTGCAGCTGAAAATGAGGAAAACGCCAAATCGTGGCTAAAATGGAGGAAAATCGCCAAACAAACGAAAGAATCCCTGCTGCACTGCTAAAATTGATTAAAAGCGCTAACCCGTGGCCAAAATTGGTTAAAGTTGTAGCGTGCCAACAGCTAAGAAACCTCAATTTTGATTTTTAAAAATGACAAATATTATGTTAAAAAAACAACATAAGTCAGTTTGATCGCGAGTTCGTATTTTCCCAATTTTTCATTGTCGTTATAAAAAAGATCTCTACATTTTTCGTTGGGCGTTATTTTGTATACCGAAGAGAGCGCGACCCACAAAGTCACTAAACCTTGAAAAATTGACAAAACGCAAATGCGTATCTTCTGTTCGAGGCTAAAACTAAACAATAAACGCTAATCCATAGCAAAAATTTAAGGAAAAACGCCAACGTGGGACTGCAGTGTAAAAAAAAAAAAACAAAAAAACCAGCTAATATTGAAAAATTCACTATAATTAGCCTGTCACAAATAAATAAAAACTCTTGTTTTCAGCTCAAATTGGGAAAAAGTGTTATTCCCGGCTAAAATTTGAGGAAATTACCAATTCGTGGCTAAAACTAAGGTAATTCGCGAATTCACAGGGTAGAAACGCTTCAAAGCAGCTAAAATTGAAAAAAACGCGAATTCGCGGCTAAAATTATAAGGAAAATAATCGCGGATAAAGTGTGTTGGAATTTCTAATTCCGCCTTCTGACGACAACTTTGTGGCCAAAATTGAGATAGATGGCAAATTCATAGCTATAAGTAAAAGAAAAAACACTGATTCACAGCTAGAACTGAGATAAAGCCCTATTATTACTAATGCGGTGCCAATTTGCGGCTAATATAGAGAAAATCAGTAATTATTCTGGCTAGAATAGAGAGAAAAGTTAATTTTCAGCCTAAATTGAAACAAAAAGTGCTAATTCACTGTCAAAAATGGAAGAATTTCCGATTTGCAGTAAAAATATCGGAAAACGCCAATTCGTGGCTAAAATGAAGAAAATTCGCTAATGCACGGGCTAGAAATAGCTACTGCACTGCTAAAATTACGAAAAAGCGCTAATTTACGGCTAAACTTGAGACAAATTTAAATTTGCGTCAAAAATTGGAAATACGTTAATTCGCGGCTTCCTCGGGAGACTTTAAGGCTAAAATTGAGAAAAAGCGCTAATTTATGGCTATGAGTGAAAAACTCGCAAATTCGCGGCTAAAACTGAGACGAAATCGCTATTCCGCAGTGTATGGTTACGGTGAACAAAAAATGCTAATTTGTGGTAAACATTTCGAGAATTTTACGGCTAATATTTAGTAATTTTCAGCTCATACTGAGTAAACCACTAGAAAAAATCGCTTATTTGCAGCTAAAATTGTGGAAAACGCCAACTCGAGGAAAGTTGAAGAAACATCGCTGATTCACAGGATACCAAATCTACTTTGCTGCTAAAGTTGGGGAAAAGCGCATATTTATGTCTTTATGGTGGGGGGGATTACCCCTGCTAATCAGTTGCTAATTTGCGGCGAAAAGCGCTAATTTGCTGTTGAAGTTGACAAAAAGCACTCATTCGCGGCTAAAATGGAGAAATTCGCAGTTTAAACTTGGCATAAGCGCTGTTTAGGAAGTAGCGGTAATTTGCCTACAATATATGAAAAAGGCCATGGCTAAAATTAGGAAAAGGCCTTAGAGGTTACCAATAGTGGTTTTATGCATAGTTAGAGACTTTTAGGGGCCTCTTGAAGATTTCCGCCCCGGGCCCCGATATAGGTCCACCAGTGACCTCACCTCCTTTTCAGCTCACGATCTACCAGTGCTCGCCGGTTCGGTACTAAATACTTCTTGACAACTTGCCTACTTTTCTTTGCGCATCGCGGCGCAGCGCCATTTCGCGCTGCTACATTTTGTCAACTTGTCTATTGAAGGACCTGATATTTTTGAATTATTTATTTTTCGTGTTTTTCGCACAATCTGCCGTCGAAATCGAATTTTTGAAAAGTATTTTAAATTGTATTTGTATTTTAGTCAAAATACAATTCAAAATGTATTTGTATTTCAGTATTTAAAATACATTTTTGAAAGTATTTTGGGATTTGCATTTGAAATACATTTTCAAAGTATTTTGCCCACCCCTGAATGGAAGGGGTAAGGGGAAGCTCTCAGTGAGAACCTAGGTGGAGATTCGATGTTCTTCAATCTTTGGCTGGGCTATAGGATGTACTTCACCCCCACCAGTTTTTTTGCACTCGATATTTTTCAAGTTTCTATCGGTGATATGAATGTCACTTTTTGACTCAACGCTATCATTCATTGATATTAAAGTAAGTATTCGTGAAATGATTAATAATTTATTTACATTGACGGCCAATATAATGCATTTTATTTCGGAAATAAGTGAAAGACCGTGAAGAAGGACTCTGGGAAGCCAAGAGAGGCGAATCCTCTTTTCCGAAACCGAACGAACGACCTCGGAGGGCTCGAGTCCGAGCCGGCCACTTTTCACCTCGCCTAAGAGGAAGAATAGTCCTCATCAAAAACGCGTCAAATTCGACTCTTTCACTGGCAGTGCCATTCGTTTTAAAGTTCGCGAGTTTTATATTAATTAAAAGCAGTGCCCTTCTATTAAAATTGTCCACAAGGTGTTGTGAACTGCGGTGAAGAATACCTTCGGCCTCGCGTACATTGCCTCGGGTTTAGGTGAAGAAGTGCCTGTCTAATCGTAACATACTTATTGAGCGGCCAAAAATTGCAGCCCGTAGGGTATCCTACCTGAAGGAGATAAAACAGCATCGAGAGCCCAATACGAACATAGTCTTGAACGTACGTGCAAGAGTCCCATAATGTTATATTCTGTTGACAGTCGGATAAGACGTATTAACGGCTATACTCATAAATTAGGTAAGCAGGTGGTTCTTATAATTTCTCCAGCACCAAAGCAGTTTCACATCATTTTATATTTTTGGCAAAGGAATTCGACTTATTGCTGCTCATTGAGATGGTGAGCAAGGCTTCGTTAGGGACGATCTTCTGACTTTCAAGTCCTCGAGTATTTCAGGGGACTCTCCGTCCATGAATGCTAAGAATTTCTCAAAATGGCTTAGCACAAAATGGCAGTTTTAATCAGAAAGATCAGTGTACCGCGATCCCCGAGTGATAAGAAGTTTCAAAAGTTTAGGAGGTAAACGGCTGTACAATGGAAGGGATAAGGGGAAGCTCTCAGTGAGAACTTAGGTGGAGATACGATGTTCTTCAATCTTTGGCTGGGCTATAGAGCCAAGTCCAAGGCGTCAAAACAGATGATTTTATTCCAACAAAAACTGATTTGATTTTTACTTAGGAGACTTTTAACTTAAGTAGCGACTATGAATACGGGTCTTAGCCACTGTCATTCAAAGGCTCTCGATTTCAAATGAATGACAATTCCAAACTATTTCCATCTCGGAATGTTATGAATCAAGCGACTCTATCGAAAATCGTGATTCGACGCTCATTTTGGGCCAGAAGGAAGCATATTATTTGATGTCACTCACTTGGTTTAGACTTGATGTCGTGTATTGCTATAATGTTTTCTTTGTTACAGCAGCACTCTACCTCTTAATTGGATGGTGGCCGTAAGTGAGGAAGACAGAATGAAGTCTCCGTGTTCAGGTTGTTCTGCTTTCTTGTGAACTGTTGGAACATGACGAAAGCCTATACCTAACGACAACAAAACAAATCTTGCTTTTGGTAGGGAAAGATGGTTCTGTGTGAAATGGGTGGGGTGGGGGCTCGGAAATGAGAGAAGATTCTTTGATTGAAGTAGGAATGGTACCCCGGGGAGCGGGACCGAGAAGCAGCGAGGATTGAGGCGTAACATGTTCATTAAAGACGAAAAAGCAAACATCATTCGTCGCCTTTCTATATAAAGGTGGTTTTGTAATTGGATGTGTGTAATCTCCCTCCTCTTCCCACTACAAGAGCGATGTACGACTTCACCGTAAACGCAAAAAATAGAATTGCTCCTGAGTATGTTCTCCACTTCTCTTTCATCTGATACCCACGGAATATTTACGATAAAGCGCGCATTTCGTGGAGGCAAGTAAGTTTATACTACAGCACCGGATAAGCATAAAGCTGTATTTTACGTTCTCCCCGTCTACCTTTTCTTTACTTTTTTCCCCCTCAAGCTCCCTGTACCCCTGCCAAGCCCGCGGCTACAATATATTTTTCTTGCGTTTATTTAAAAAACGAGCCCGGCGCATCAAAAATTTACTTTCGAAAGAGTTACGATCCTGACTTCACTTTTTCTTCCTCTCTCAGTTGAGGTGAGTTTATTGTGTTATGTCTTTGTGCCCCGCCCTCAAGAGATGCGCGCTCTAACGATCAATCAAGTTCCTTTTTTTCTCCCCTTTAAAAATCCACCTCTGAAAAGAAAGATGCGAATACATTCTCTTTGTTTAATGTCATCTTTTAGAACTTTTTAAACTTTCGATCAGTCAGGATATTAAGCCCTTTCCAATCCCCCGTTCACCTTCATTCCAAATAAAATATTATAATTTTCCGCTTTAATTTCAAGTAAGAAGAATGAAATATAACATCTATCATTCTACAGGGTCTGCAACTTGAGTTGCGCTGATTAAAAACACGTTTATCCTTTCTTGTCTATGTTGGACAGCGACGAATTTATTGCATCTCGCACACAGGGTGGGGAAGAAGCAGGTTTCAACGATTCAGGGAGTATGGGTTTAAATCGTTTCCTTTTAAACTTTAGCTCTGATCGTGAGAGTAAAATGTCGATCCTAGTTCCATCGGATTAATTTTTAAAGAATTCGTTGGTAAACGATGAAAAACACTATTCCAATTTTACATCGAACAAGCAATAAAACAAATAATTCCTCTTCCATTACCATTTTTTGAATTGTATTAAACCATTTTTAATCGTATACGCACAATTGCTGTTTTAAATTAGTTTTTTTATTTTTTCATTTTATTATTATTTTTTTATTATTATTATGGGCATCAACTGCTCAGGTTATTAGCCATTAACTTCATTATTAAAATCACTATATTATACTATTATCTTTCATATATTTTAAATTTTACCGTAGTAGTTTATTTTCTTCAAATAGGTAATTATTCTATCTATGTATGGCGAATCGAATTTCAGTAAAGTGGCAAAATCCTGAGTAATTTGGCGCGTTCCCATCGTGGACAATCCACCACATGTTCTACTGACAATACTTCAGAACCTTCCTCACAGGTCGGTCTAATTCGCCCAACCAAGTGGTCAGCATGGGTGGCCTTCGTATGGCCAATTCGTATTCGGGTTATAATAATCTATTCATGACACAGTCGCTCATTGTCATGAATATGATTGAACATTTGAAAGTTAGGTATAATAGTTCTCACATTCGAAGTGCTGTTCTCCCATTTTTTTCGCCTAATGTTTAAGATTAATGACTTATTATAACGCTAGTAGTCTTGTAGCAGTACGTCATTCGGGGAGTTCGAAGAGTGGGTAAGTACCGAGCCAAGTCTCGCCTGCCCATCGGCATCGTCCTTGCCACGAATACCGTAGTGACTAGGAACCCAAATAAATCTTAATACTTTGTTCTGCGACAGTATGCCATGCACTTTCAAAAGTATATTTTTAACTAAATGTTCGTCTAGAATTTGTCACGCACACTCAATGAATCAGTTACAACATAAAACCGTGAGCAAGGCGAACCCAAACAGAAAGCTAAAGAAAAGTGGATGGCAAAAAGTTCTGCGGTGTAAACACTAGTAACATCTGGTAAGGAGAATTGGTGCGATTCTTGACCGAGCACAACATACGTACATCCAACTCCTTCGCTCGTTTTTGACCCATCGGTGTAAAGTGATTATGAAGGAACTCGTGAAATTTCGCCACACATTCTGCAGGAGTTATTTACTTTTTTGTTCGATCGTGAAATGAAAAATCCACTGATACACTAGGCAAAAGCCACGGTGGATCGATGGATTAGGAATCACCTGATGCTCCATACAATTTATCCGCCCCATGAGCTCACGGTATCGTATCGGTAGTGGCCGCGTTCTTGTAGGCAGATTTCGATATTCGTTGCACAGATCATCCTTCATAATCACATCATACATAAAGTGCCTTGTTTGATTTTTATGCTGCACATATAATTCAGTAGTAGGTGATTGCGGCGTAATTCTAGATTTGAGGTATGTGCGGAAAGCTCCAAGGGCTATTCGAAGGCCTGTTTGGTAGATACAATTCAATGGCCTCAGCCAGGAACGTCCTGCAGAGCCATAAATAATACTCGCAAAATCAAGTTTTGGTCTTACGAGACTTTGTAAAGGGGAAAGTAGCATCTTTGTAGACGCTCCCCACTTAACTAGCCAATACACGATAAAGCTTTAGATCAGCCGTGTAACGGTTGAAGACGTATTGAATGTGATCCTTCCAGCGTAATTTTTCGTCAAACACAAGCCCGAGAAAACGATATTTGTTTGTATAGCCAATAGGCTCATTTCTGAGATAGAAAGTTGGAGGTTCGTGCACGCGTCTGAGCTGGCAAAAATGCACGGCTACTGTCTCGTTTGTAGAAAATGCAAGGCCACTTCTTTCAGCATTCGATTTCAAAGTATTTATTGCTGCTTGCAGGCTCGCGCGTGCAACCTCGCAGTCTTCGGTAGATGACTCCCGAAAAATTGCAACATCATCTGCGTAGAACGAAATCTTCACGTCTTGGCTAATATTTTCTGTTAAATTATTAATGGCGCAGAGAAACAAAACGACACTCAGGACAGAGCCTTGGGGCACGCCTGTTTCCTGGCAATGCTCAGATGACAGTTCAGTTCACACACGCACTTGAAATAAACGGTCGGAGAGAAAACTGCATAGAGTAGCTGGTAAGTTTCCCCTCAGTCCCCATGACTGGAGCTGTCTGAGAGCACCCAACCTCCAGATTCGGTCAAATGCACATTTAATGTCAAAAAACACAGCAAAAACGTGCCGACGGTTTAAAAAAGCATTTTGCACTATATTTTCCAAGTTGGCGACTTGATCGATAAGAGAATACCTTGCCCTGAAACCCGCTTGATGGGGATATAATAACTTATGTTCACTTAGGTGGTGAGAAAGACGATAAGCCACCATGCTTTCGTACAGCTTCCCCATGCAAGAAGTTGGAGAAATCGGCTGATAACTTGCGGCTTCGCGGGTGTCCTTTCCTGGTTTATGTAATGACACGATAATGGACCTTTTCTACGCCGAAGGGTAACAAACATTTCTCCAAATAGATTTGTACAATATCAACAGTTGACTTCGTCTCTCGGTGTCCAGATTCTTAAACATACTCTTAAACATATTCTTAAACTTAAGACACAAAAATAACACGCACACCACACGAAGGATTTCACCACAAAACTCAACACAGCCACCAATCAAGAAACAGAAAATAACGGACTTTATTGTCGAAGAAACACCTGCAAAGTGAAGGGAACATGGAAAACCCAGGGGGGGGGGAAGGATATATAAGGGGACACAAACACGATGGTAGCTCAGTTTTCAGTGGACGTTCAAACACTGAAGATGCCGAACAGGTGAAACCGGTTTGTCTTGGACACACCTCAACAAGGTATGACTGACAGCGTAGGCAATACGGCTACTTATCTAATTTGTAATTCTAAACGACATTTTTCCTTTCCAGTTCCGTTTCTTTGTTTGTCAGCGACATCTTCATCATTAGATTTTTGCGGCCGATCAACTCTTTCGTTTGACACGCTTTGTGATTTTCCTTTCAACTTGTCTTTTTTATTCTTAGATTTTACCTCCTCGAACCTTAGATTTTAACCTCTTCTTCAGAGGCGTTATTTTTTGTGGATCCATTTTTACCACAATTAGTTTCGGGCCCACTTCCGTTATTTTCTTTATCAGGGAAAGTCCTTCCAATTCTCTGGTTTTCTAGCTCCATTGGCTCCGAACGTGGCAATGATTTTAGTGCCTTTCGTGACTGCGAACGAGTAACTCTCGTGCCCTCTTGACCCATCATTTGCTCACCCAAGTAGGTTTTCCCACTAAAGTCGATTCCGGTCGTGTATCCTGTGTCTCGAGAAATAATCTCGTTTTCGTCGGACTTAGCTCGATTACTCGCATCAAGCGCTGCCTTGTTTAATCAATTTTTTTTATAGTTGGGGCTGGTCTTTTTCAGCTTTGGGTAGTTGGCCAGAGTTCGATCAGGTCTGACGGCCTGAGAATACGCGGTACCTTCTCTGACGTACCCTTCTTCTTCTTCAATCTTCCTCTTTGCCCATCGAAGTAGGAGCATTTAAGCTTGATCTTGAGGGCTAGAACTTCTCTTTCTCTTTTCAGAGCTTCGCACTCCCTTGCAGTTCACGCAAATGAAGAGCAGAACACTTCTACCTTCATGCCTTGGTTTTCCACACCTACATGTGTCCACAACAGATCGGCACGTCTCCTGTTTATGCCCATACTTCTGACACTTTAAGAAAATATTCGGTGCTGGTACATATTGCCTCACTCTGAATCTGATAGAGGCAGCTTCAATAATTTCAGGAAGACACCCTCCTTTAAATGCTAGTACCGCTGTCTTTGTGTTAACTTTGATGCCATCCACATTTTTCTTGATAATCATTGCACTAAGTACCCCAAACCCTTCTAATGCTTCAGTAATCTCATCGTCTTTAGCGAAGAGAATCTCCTGGTGAGAAATTACTTATCTAGTGGTATTGAGATGCATTGGAGCATCCGTCTGAACTTCCTGCTCCGTGACGGAGTTCAATGCCTTCAGATTCTCCGCCTGTTTGTGATCGACAGCCTCCACAATTAAATTACCATCCCTCATTTTTCTGATCGATGCCACTTTTCCTTCGATATTCTAAAAATAGAGACTTCTTTAAAAGTATTTCAAGTGCCTTTTATTACAATGAATTTTTCATCATTGTCAGCTTTCTTCGTTTCAGCTCTAGGTGAAAACAAAGATTTCCTTTTCACCTTCTTAACATTTCGATTAGGCATGTTACAGTCTCTCCTGGTTCAAACGCTTCTGTTACGTACATTATTTTTCCGCTTCCTTTCAGGCTCCGAGCCTATCGCAGAGCCAAGAGATTCCGTACTCGTCGTTAATCCTTTTTCCTTTACTATTCTTCCTAAAGTCTAACTAAGAAAAGAAGTGCGGTTTATTAATTCTCCGAAGCTCTCCTTTCGTTTAGGGGCCCGGTTGGTGTGCTCGGGGTAGTGTTAGTGATAGTGACCGTCTCACCAGCACACCCGTCATTGCCAAAATATTTTTCAGGCTTGGTTCCCGTAATCGCGCCAGATTCGCCCAGTGGGTCCTGACCTCCCACTGGGTTGCCATAAATCAGTCCGTCTTTTTCCTTGGTTTGCTCCATTTGTGTGCATTTTAACCCTATTGCCAGGGCGGGCGAGACTTCTCTAACCCTGAGTCCAAGTGCCGCGTCCTATCCAGGTCAGCAACAATTCTGGTCGGGGGAGGGGATGTTTGGAACGTGAAAAAAAGAAGGTGGGAAGAGGATTGAGTTGAAGGGGGGGAGGCCAAATAAGGCCTTGGGGATGAGCGCAGGGTTTGGAGAGATCCTGCACCCAGGCTACAGGATTCCCGGGTTTGCCAGGCCCGTATTGACACCAAGGTGCCAACCTGCGAGGTTCGGGGTGCCTGTAGCTGTCGAGGCCCGACCCCCGGCTTTTCTGTTAGGGCAAGGTCCCTTAGGCGGTTGCCTTTCCTGGCTAACGGGACCACCCTTAGAGATAATCGTAACTACTAGAGGGGGCATTGAATGCGCAAACAAGTATAAACTGGGGCGAGGATTAATGTCATCCGGATATCGTTGCGGCTCCGTGGGTCTCTTCCCATTGGCTGTCTCAAAAGGTGGGGTTTCAAAAAGTCCCTCTTCACACCATCCACATCCCCACAGGTACTTCTTCAAGCAATAGCAAGGGATTTTCGGAGCTAACTCAAGCTCTTGGTGACGTCAATCTTGGACCGCTGCGCAATAGACAATTCAAGCTCTAGTTATATTATCTCTATATGGGACCACCTACCCGCCTCTTTAAGTCGCCTTTTACGACACGCAGAGGATACGGTGGATTATTATGTCTCCTCCACCCCCACCCACAGGAGGTCAGGATACAAATTAGTACAGGAAATAAAGCTCAAAAAGGGCAGAATACCGGCAAAATTCGACCCAACTTCAAATGTTGCTTTAAAAATTATTTTTGATGCAAACTTCTAGAATTTGAAGAGTCTGCAACGATACGGGGTGGCGAACATCCTTTTAAGGAAGGGTAGACGTTGGCCTACTCAACAACAACAACAAATTTGTTGGTGAACAAATTTGCCCGAACGGGGTCAGTACTATGTAGTTTTGTGTGCCGAGTCGATAAAAATAAACCAGAAGTCCGTCCAACGATTAGTTTTTGAGTTATGACGTAAATTGTAAAAAAAAAAAAACTGGTTTTTGGCTTAATTATTACCCAAAAAATCCTCACGTCCAACGTTCAGCAATGCAGTTGACGTAGATGTGATTTCTGAAGAAGTTTTTGGCGCTGAATCAAATACATGGTGGCTCGTTTCTCAGGGATCAATATTCTTTTAGTTACTAACGAAAATACATGGAAAAACAAGTTTTTCCCTATACTTCAATGTGCTATGAAAATGTGTATCAAGAGTTTGGACAGAACTATGTTCACTGATCTTACGTAGTTTTTTGTGCTGAATCGAATGAGTGTTTGCAGGGATCGCTGGGGGTCAATATAGTTTCTGAGACACACCCATCATAAATATAAGAACAATTCCTTTTAAAATGCTGGAGATGAACTGCGTACGATGAGAGAAAATGGCCAGTCTTGCCTAAATCATTATACAAATTTTTTAGAGCACAATTAAGTATTCACAAAATCGTAGTTTCTCGGGTATTTTCTTTCATAACTCAAATAATATTGATCTCAGAGAGTCGAGCTACCATGAATTTGATTCACCACCAAAAACAACTTATTCAGAAACTACATAATGAAACGACTTAGGGCGTGAGGATTTTAATAAACTAATCGAGCCAAAAACAACGTTTTTTCGTACAAATTACGCCATAACTTGAGAAGTAATCAGCCCACGGACTTGGCGCTAATTTTTACCAACTCAGCATACACAACCGCATAAGATTAGTTACTTCGTTTGGGTGATTTTTTTCATCCCTTGTAGGGGTGAGTTGGCCAACGTATACCCGCCCTTAAAAATAGGTTCACCACTCCGTATGGTTGTGGACTCTTCGAATCCTCAAAGTTTACATCAAAAGGAATTTTTTAAACACACATTCGAAATTGGGCTGAATTTTTGCCGCTATTTATTTCGATAAAGACCGGGACCGGACCTAACCGAAGGCCGCACCGAAAAAAAAGTTTCAGGACCGGACCGGACCGAAAAGGACCGATTTTCTCTTGAGTCTATTTAAAACGTCGCTGGAAAACATTCACAAAATAATAATTTGAATCTGATTATATAAAAGTAATGATCCTTGACTCACAATGCTTTATGTATGAATTTTGTGGGCTATTAAGCCCAAAAACGCCTCACTTTTGAAGGGAATAAATTTGCAGCACGTTTAAACAGCCGATCCAAGAGTAGGGATAACGACAGGATTACCCCTAATAGGGCAGTAGGGATAGTCAAATCGCTGAAAATTGGTGTGGGGAGGGTGGAAATAACTAGGGGTTATTCTCGGGTCTCCGATCCACTCTTTGATGCTTGTGTACCTATGTCACGGCATTCCATTTGAACAAACTTGCACGCTGTTCTTACACGAAACGAATCCCTATAGCGATTTTCTGTTTTTCTCCATAATTCATTTAAGGACCGACTTTCTTTTCGGTCCGGTCCTCACAAAAAGACCGGACCGGAACATTTCACAGCCCGGACCGAAGACCGGTCCGGGCTTAATACCGGAACCGGTTTCATCCCTATTTATCTCCTGTACTATATGTGTAATACTGGGGAATTTTGAACACAAACCGAATAACACCAAGATTCGATGCTCAAGCTTTTATTGAGAATCGAAAACTAAGTCGATTCCAATATAACGAACGCTGAACTTTTAGCTACAAAATATTGTTTTCCGTGAGAACACGAGAAGTGGAGTCCGCAGAGTATAGAACGCGACTGCCTCGCAGGACAGTTTACAAAAAAAGATTTAAACAGAGATGAGAAATAAATTAGAAGAAAGAAGTAAAAGGATCAAAGTCCAACAATAAGGTTCGAAGACTGGCGAGAAAATAAAAAAAGTTGCAATGGATTTCGGAGATATCAGAGGTGCCTGCCCTTCCTTCAAGGCTCCTACTGAGTGAGATCGTTCAGAGGAGAGAAACACAGGGCTTTCTCGCCATTCGTTGTAACTGGATTATAGAGTTAAGAGCGAGAGATTTGAAGTTGATGGTAGTGGTTGCAGCTCTTATGGAATAGAGGGATAGGGAAGAGGAGAGGTTGTTTGTTGAGGCAGATTGAAAACCCTCGTTGAATCAAGAGGTAAAGGGGTATTCCACTTGACGAGTTCGTCGTCGACCTGATTAGCTCATATAGTATACTGTGCATCGACGCCCGAAGAAAAAACCACGAGTTGAAAAAAAAAAAAGTTTGGTGTTCAGAACCTCCTTTTCCAACTGAATGTTTTCGAGTAGATCTATTCTACTTGAAAGCGAGCAATAAACAAGTGTGTAGGTGTTGGTTTTCACAAGAAATTTCGAAAGCAGGGCTTCTGACCCGTGAAATTAAGCAGAATCAATACATTTTTTTTTTTTTTTCGTTCGTAAGCCAAAATTACTTGAATACATTTTCTTGGGAAATACCATACAAAGAAACATGATATGCAGAAAATTGACATCGCTTGCTCTATGCTGCGTGGAGAAATTCGCTAGCGAAACTTACTTTGTAGTACTAGTTCGTGTACTGTGTGTATGTACTGTAATTTCTCCCCATTACGTACTCGTAGAACTTTTAAAGACCCCAGTAAATGAATAACGTCTTATTATGATTTTTTTTAATGAGCATCAACTTATACGGTTATTACCCCTCTCCTTATTAATCATCGAATAATTAGATTCGGAGTTAATTAAGACCTGCGAAGCAAACGCTATAGGAATAGATCTTTCACTCCCAGCATCTGGAAACTTATCCAGATCATGATAAAATTTTAAAGGCTCATTCGGCAAACTTTTCTTCATTCGGCAAGTTACCTTGCGGGGGGGGGGGAAGTAAGTACTTTTCGAGCAATTACATAATTTGTGCAGGAATCTGTGGGAAAGTACTTGGAGCTGAATTTCGGGATCATGATAACAATTTAAAGGCTCATTCGGCAAGCTTTTCAGTACGAGTGAGTTCTAAACAGGAAAACAGCTTATTATAAACAGAAAAAGGCATGAATGTAACCCCCGATCCTTTGTTAATTTCCATATCCATTCCATATCCTTCGAGTAAGAAACTTGGACTTTGAATGGCTAACGGCTTAAAGACGACGACGCCAATGAGGATATATGTCAACAGAGTATTTTTCATTCTCTTCTTTTCTGCATCCTTGCCGTCCAATTCATTTGTCTCGACGTTGGCTTAACAGAGCTAGGTGTCTCACTTTTAATGAACATTTCCGACACTTGTACAATTTGTATCTACATTTTTCCGTGGTATGATTTCTCCTTCCGCAGTGAGAGGTGAGAGCACACATACTTTCGGTTGAATCGCCGCCAGATAGTTACTAATTATAATAATTATAGTGGGCCCCGGGTTTCAAACCCGGCAGGCGCCACAACCTCCTTTGAGCTCATACGCCGTACCCTGATCCAACTGTGCACTTCACACCCGTACTACAACGCGGGCGTTTCGGTCGGTGCGCGGTTTGTTGAACGCACACCACCCACACGCGTTTGTTGAACGCCCACACGAAGCTGAGTACGCCGTGTC
The DNA here is from genome assembly GCA_038030265.1 of Corythucha ciliata. NCBI lineage: Eukaryota > Metazoa > Arthropoda > Insecta > Hemiptera > Tingidae > Corythucha > Corythucha ciliata. Next base: position 36,367,501 of record CM075941.1, read on the forward strand.
ACAGCTAGCCGACGTCTTATATATCAAAATGGGCAATAGCTAGATTCGAACCCGGGCCCGTTGGGTTGTGAAAGCGAGTATTGTATCCATTACACAAAGTGCTGGGCACATGGCCAGCAGACGGAAATATTCGTATTCAGCTTAAAAAAAAAAAAAAAAAAAAACTATCGAGTGAGATTATGAATATGTTCCTACGGTTGGATTCATGTCCCAAATACGGGAATTCCCCACTGAGGGTAACCGCCCCTGGCAGACTCGCAGACGCCGGCCGACGCACATATTCACGTCCCAAGTATTTTGACTGCCCACTGAGGGCAAACGCCCCTGGCAGACACTCATATCCGTATTCAGCTCTAAAACGCCTACCAAACGAGCCAGGTTATAAGACTATTTAACCTTTGACGGGAAATCAACTGCGGCGATTAAAACATGGTGTATGATTTGCAATCCAAGAAAGTATTCATTCCATTTCTGCGTAAAGCCAACTCAGTCATTTTTGTCAGCCTTTCGAAGATTCATCTCCAGAAGAGGCAAGCCATTCAAAATGTACACAGACATACACCGCCACCACCTTTAAGGGAGCTGCCAATCAATTCCGACTGTTACAAGAACTTGTAGTTCAATCTCAGGATGGCCTGGAGGCTATTCAAAATTTTGCAAGCAGCAGTGAAGCGCCGCTGTGAGGATCTCCCTGCTTTCCGGAATTCTCCTTCATTGCCCGACTCATCGTCCATTACGACTCTCCTTCGTTCTGCTCGGAGGGACTTTCGTGACAGCGTTATTAATGCAAAGAAGGCCTATAATGATTATTTACTGAAAAATACCAGTGATTTTAACAAAACGGTATGGAGGGTTTTTTTTTTTTTTTTTTGGGGGTGCCGTCCCGGCCAAGCCGAGCCCGGCGACGCCAAGGCCACCAATTGGGCCCCTACGCCATACCCAACGGGTCCCGGACTCGGAGGGGCTAGCACGGCTCCTCAAACCTCCTCACTCTCCCCAGAAAATCCAGTACTCGGACCCCTTGAGTCCTGGAAAATTCCAGGTCGGTCAACCTGTCCCTCCCAAATATTGCAAACCTCGCTGCCGCAAACCCCTCACACTCTCTCACTAAATGACCCGTTGTCTCCTCCTCCACTCCTCACCTCTCACATGTGGGATCCTCTATTAGCCCCATCATGTGCAAGTGTCTCTGAACTGCAAAGTGCCCGGTAAATATTCCCACTATCTTTCTAGTTTGCTTTCGCCCTAACCCTACCAGCCACTTTGTCGTGTTGGCATCATACCTTTTAATGCCCTCTTTCGCTTGTCTGCAGTGATCCTCTGCTTCCCATCGTGCCTGGGCTTCAGCTTTCGCCCAACCCCGAATTTCACTGAGTCCTACTTCCCTTGCTATCCCCACCACCGGTTCTGGGCCGACATACTCTGTCATGGCCCCCGTCTTAGCCAGCTTGTCTGCTCTCTCATTCCCCGGGATGCCAGCATGGCCTGGTACCCACCCCAATGTAACCGTGTTACCCTCCGTCAGCAGTGCCGATATACTGGCTCTACAGCCCCCCACCGCCCCCGACTTGACCACCGGCCTGGAAATGGCCCCGAGGGCGGCTCGGCTGTCCGAGTATATCGTTATTCGCTTATCTGTCACACCTTTCCGTCTCAGTTCGATTGCACAAGCCTCTATGGCCGCAACCTCCGCCTGGAACACCGTCGCATATTTCCCCAGCGTCAGGCTCTCTTCCACCCCCATTCCGGGGATGTATATGCCTGACCCCGCCTTCCCTTTCCCGGTTCCAATTTTTGAACCGTCCGTAAAACACTTAATCTCATCTGTATCCCCCCCTTGCCCGGTCTCCCGGGATAGTTTGACCCCGATCGTCTTTCCAAAGTCCCCTTGTTTAACCATTTGATCCGATCTCATGCCCGTGGACGGTGCCACTCTGCGCATGTGTTCTCGTATCCCCCCCTTTCCTACCTCCCCTGACATACAGTCCAATCTGTATACCGTTTCCATAGCCCGTGCCTGCAGTTCAAGGCTTAAGGGTTTTAGTCCTAGCATTACCTCCATCGGTCTTGTTGGTGTCGTTCTGAACGCCCCTAGGGTCGCCAGACAGGCCAGCCTTTGCACTCTGTCCAGTTTAGCTGCGTTTCCCTTTTTATTCGCCGCCCTCCACCAAACCATGGCCCCGTAAAGGATCCTTGGTCGGATAATCCCCGTGTACAACCATAGGGTCATTTTGGGGTTCAGGCCCCATGTTTTCCCCACCACCCTTCTAACCTGACAAAAGGTGCCCATCGCCTTTTGATAAGTTTCCCGTACCCGGTTCCCGTGCCGTACCCTGATCCAACTGTGCACTTCACACCCGTACTACAACGCGGGCGTTTCGGTCGGTGCGCGGTTTGTTGAACGCACACCACCCACACGCGTTTGTTGAACGCCCACACGAAGCTGAGTACGCCGTGTCACAGCTAGCCGACGTCTTATATATCAAAATGGGCAATAGCTAGATTCGAACCCGGGCCCGTTGGGTTGTGAAAGCGAGTATTGTATCCATTACACAAAGTGCTGGGCACATGGCCAGCAGACGGAAATATTCGTATTCAGCTTAAAAAAAAAAAAAAAAAAAAACTATCGAGTGAGATTATGAATATGTTCCTACGGTTGGATTCATGTCCCAAATACGGGAATTCCCCACTGAGGGTAACCGCCCCTGGCAGACTCGCAGACGCCGGCCGACGCACATATTCACGTCCCAAGTATTTTGACTGCCCACTGAGGGCAAACGCCCCTGGCAGACACTCATATCCGTATTCAGCTCTAAAACGCCTACCAAACGAGCCAGGTTATAAGACTATTTAACCTTTGACGGGAAATCAACTGCGGCGATTAAAACATGGTGTATGATTTGCAATCCAAGAAAGTATTCATTCCATTTCTGCGTAAAGCCAACTCAGTCATTTTTGTCAGCCTTTCGAAGATTCATCTCCAGAAGAGGCAAGCCATTCAAAATGTACACAGACATACACCGCCACCACCTTTAAGGGAGCTGCCAATCAATTCCGACTGTTACAAGAACTTGTAGTTCAATCTCAGGATGGCCTGGAGGCTATTCAAAATTTTGCAAGCAGCAGTGAAGCGCCGCTGTGAGGATCTCCCTGCTTTCCGGAATTCTCCTTCATTGCCCGACTCATCGTCCATTACGACTCTCCTTCGTTCTGCTCGGAGGGACTTTCGTGACAGCGTTATTAATGCAAAGAAGGCCTATAATGATTATTTACTGAAAAATACCAGTGATTTTAACAAAACGGTATGGAGGGTGGTCAAGGGCGAGATGCCGATGGGGGGTCGGGGTTCATCAGGTCCTGTCGGTGCTCTGGATGCCGATTCTTTCAATAAGTTTTTCATTAACGCGGCCGCCTCTGGCGTTGATTCGTTGCCCGTATCTCCTTCCAGTTTCCATGGGTTCCTGCGCTCTGTCTTCCGCTCTTCGTTCTCCCTGAGGAGTGTTTCGGTCGAGGATGTTCTAAGATCTATCGTGAGAATGAGGAATTCGTCAGCGTTCGATTACCACTGGTAATCGTTTACACGTCGAAATTGTGAAGTCCTCAGCCGACTTCAATGCTAAGCTACTTACTACAATAATCAACGGGTTATTCGAGACCGGATATTTCCCTGACTGTTTGAAGATCTCAGTTGTTACCCCGGTACCAAAAAAGGGGAATCACACTTACAGCGACTTTCGGCCGATCTCAATCATCCCGGTTTTTACTCGGATAGTCGAACGTCTCGTCCTTGCTCAATTGCAGGAGTTCCTCACAGGATTTTCGCTGAAAATCCTGGGTTCAGAACCCACTCAGGGCCACTCTACCTCGCTCGCGGCGATCCGCTTATTGCAGGCTGCTCTGTCTGGCCTCGAGTCGCGCTCCAAGGTGGGTCTCAGGCTGTTCGATTTTTCCCGGGTATTCGACTCAATTGACGTCGAGATCCTCTCCGCCAAACTTTGGTACTACGGATTCGATGAGCTTTCTTTCCGGTTTCTGCACTCATACCTTGTCGGCTGGCTGCAGTGCATGTCGATGAGGGTTTCAGGTCGGGCCTTGCTTCGACTGTGGACCTTGGGGTGAGGCAGGGCTCTATCGTCGGTCCCTTTCCATTTCTCATTTACGTCAACTACTTATGTTTGGCCCCCGCTTCAATGCCCTTCTCTGAGATATTTCTTTATGCAGATGATACGACTGTACTTCGGTGATTCAGAGGTCGAACTTTCTTGTGAATTGGGTGTTGCTACGTCACTAATCCAATCGTGGTGTCAGGCTAACCGTCTTCTCCTTAATGCCGGTAAAACTCAGGACTTGATTTTTGACCTCAAAGGGCCGCAAAAGGTTGTCAATTTTCTTGGGCTCTACATCGATTCTCGCCTGTCTTGGGACAAGCACGTTGACCGCCTTTCTTCCCAACTATCTAGAGCAAAATTTGTACTTCGTCGCCTGAAGAACGTCGTGTCTCTGGAGTCACTGCGACTGGTTTTCTTTGGGCTATTTTACTTCCGGATGACGTACGGGATTCTTGCCTGGGGTAATTCCGCGGGGACCGCAAAAATCGGTGCGGACTGCTCCCGCGCCAGTCGTGCCGTGGGTCGTTCAGGAAGCAGGTGGTGTTGACGGTGTATGGCGCATTATATCCTCGGAATTCTGCTTTTTGTGAGGTCTCACCTGGCTGAGTTTCTTCCCAACTCCGCCTCTCATAATTACTCGACGCGTCATGCTAAATGACCTGGCTGTCCCACTAGTGCGACTGGCAACTTCTGCCCAGACGAACCCATACTCCGTGGGTGTGGGGCTTCACAATACGCTCCCAATCTCCCTCAAGGACCCCGGCGTCTCGCTGGCCAAATTTAAGCACCAGACTCGCCAGCTCATCCTCGATTTTGAGCCGTACTCGATCGATGAGCTCCTCAGTGCCCATCGATCTGAAGGCAACGCTGCGGGACGACATTCATTGTTTTGACAATGCCTTGCAAAATTATTGTGCTGGCAATAAACTATTATTATTAGATTATTATTATTATTCAAAGGCCATATTAAAATATACTTATATTATACCACCTTAAGCTCCACACATGGGAAGCTTATGGAAACCCAATGTCAAGTCAGTTAATCACCATTTACGTCGTTCTATGGGTTCTCACGTCCTTACGTATTTAAATTTGTTATACACTTCTTACTGAAATAAAGGCAATAGTCAATTCCCGGCCACTTTGCCCATTTTCCAGGGATCCCACAAATTTCTCATTTCTATCTCCAGTTCACTTCCTTATCGGCTGTCCCTTTACAAAATTCCCAGAACCTGACCAAGGCGGCATTCAAGACAACCAACTTCGGCAATGGGAACTCGTGCAACGCCTATTCCAGACGTTTTGGAGACAGTGGACCAGAGAATACTTATCCGAACACCAAGTCAAACAAAAATGGAAAACGAGTCAAGACAACATCATGATCGACACACTCGCTTTAATTTTTGCGACAATGCCCCCGTTCTTTAGTAGCGACTTGGACGAGCCATTGCCAAAATATCTCCCTACCAATCATCGATGACGACCAATGTGGGCGGAATGAACCGCGCCTTTTTATCTTATCGGTTCCTGTCCTTGTTTTTTTGTGTGTTATGTGTTATCATTCATTCGTTCCCAGTTCTAGTTCGATGTAACATACATCAACGTGCAGTAATAAATGCAGTGTTTCATTTATTTTTTACTCGTTCAGGACTATCATAAATTCCTCACCACATTAGTTGATCACTTCAGGATAATGCTACTCTCTAATAATATTTTGAATTGTCTCTCAGCATTATTTTCTCAGTGTCACTCAACATTCACGTACCCGAGGAGAATCAACTTTTCTATAGCTGCCGCAGATTATTTCCCCCTGCCAATCGAATTGGAGAGGCTTGAGACTGACGTCATTGGTAGTCCTCCTGCAGCTGTCACCATCAGAACGCCTGATTTTTAGCGCTAGAGCAGCAGAACAAGCTAATTTTGAAATTGACAGTTATGGATGCACAAATGTCACAGCTAAATAACAATTAATAATGTACTGGGTCCAGCAGAAAGGCGCTTGGAACTGCTCCTGACTTTAGTGAAAGACGAGAATGCACCGAGGTGTGGTCCAGTCTCCGTTTCGACCTCATACTTTCAGTTATCCACGGCCCAACCACTCGCCATACTCGGCTCAATAGACGAATTCACGGTCGGTGATACCCGAAGTTTTCCGAGCGTTTCCGAGGTCGGCCGTTATCGTATTATCTTTGTCGAACCATTTCTGTCGTTCAGCGCATTGTTTACAGTGGTGATTTCTCAGTTTTTTTCAATTTTTATCCGGAATAATGATGCCAGGAGCGGTAATTCTATTATTGTATTGTCAAATATTGTAAAATACATGTGACTTCAATACTTCTGAACGGTACTCGAGCTGCCATCTCCTATGTTTAGACACACGGACGATTGACGGGTTAGTTGCTAAGAAATCGAAATATCAAACATTTGTTCATTCATTCCATTCGTGCCATATTTCAAGGGACCCGTACACAATCAATCTTTATGTCAACTTAGTTTACAAATTTGCGAGTTGACAACCAAGTTGACTGTCTGTGGGGGGTTGTCAACACACGGGCGACTTACAAAAGTTACAAATTTGTAGGAAGTTTATATAGCAACATGAGCTGAACTGGTTTAAAATCTACACAACTTGCAAAACTTGGAAATTTTTTAGGTTTCGAGGGCCGCCCGAAAAGAGCTAAATTTGTAAACTAAAGTGGTCCATACATGATCAACCTGGTTGTCAACTTAGTTAATAAAATTCGTGTTGACAACCCAGTTAACTGCATGTATGGAAGTTGATGGTTGAAATTTCGAATTCACTTGGCTACTAACAGTCAACTTAGTTGTAAACACGCAATGTTCAACAACACATTTTACAACCCACGTTGATCGTGTATGGCCCACTTTCACCAGCGAAATTGATCGCGGTTAAAATTGATATACATTTTTTTCCAATAGCGACCAATATGAATTCATTCATTAGAAGAATTCATGATTAGTTGTTGACCGTGATTAAAAAAGTTGGTGAAGACGGTGGCCCCAAGTTGACAATTAGGTTGATCGTGTATTTGCCCCACTCATTCATTCGAAACTCTATTTGCCTTGTAGAAAACACTCTACTACGAAGCTACAAAGTCTTCAGAGGTTTACATGTACAACTTAATTAATTACGGAACAAAAATGAGGAAAATATTAGCGAACTTACGAGGTAGTTTAAACGTTCCGTCACGAATGTGGTTCGACACTTTTGGTATCACCTCTTATCGTAACTGGTCAGCTGTCGCGCGCATGTGCCAACTCCGGCCTTGAAATCGTCTATTGCCGGGCTGAGGAGATCAGGACTGAGTAGCTCTAATAGCAGAAAGTCTGAGGTCGAAATAGAGAATGGACCGCAAAACAGTGCATTCTCGTGATTGTCCGGTGGGTTGAACCCAAAATAACTGAATCGTTCTTTGTTGAACGAATTCACGAAAAACAGTGATTAGGTACCGAAGATCTGGGGCACCTCTTGAAATTCCCTTGATTCAGAACCGTTAATTTTAAAATTATCACGATTTAGTGCTCTAGGGTGAGCAATTGGGAGTAAAAGGACGTCACTACACTTATCCATTCTCTTTTTTCAAAGCATTTCCCCTTTCATGAACACTATGAACAACAGATTTAGCCTTATCAGTTGAGAAGGGCATATTGCAGAATCGATGGTAGCTCATTTTCTGTAAAATAGACTGTCAGGATAAGGGTTGCTGTATTGGAAACGTGGAGAGCTAACGCATGGCAAATTACGAGTTCAAATAAAATAACGTCATGAATTGGTTACCTACTTATTTATAACAGTAACATTTAATACAAAAATCCATGCCCACCAAACATCAACTGTTCCAAAACTAATCACTTTTTTTTTTTTTTTTTTTTTTTTTTTTTTCTCTCTTTCTTCATCTACTTGTTCGCTTATTTATTCCTATAATATCCGTGGAGCCCTCTCTTGGGATCAAATGTTCACATCACTGTACGGGGCTGGAGGTAGGCTTGTATACTGATTTATCTTTGGCGCAAGGGAGAAATAGATTCACCTGTCGGAAGAACTTGTCTGAAGGGAGCGTACAATCAGAAAGGAGTTGCGAGGTTGCGAGTTCTTTTGCACTTCAAGAGGAGTAAGCGTTATGATTGCTATATTGGACGTACTTTATATATACCCCAATCAGTCCCAATGAACGTGTCACTGCATAATTATGTCCTATTGCTGTTGACTGAGTGATAACTCTTCATTTTTATTATTTTAAAACCACACGAATCAAACATTCCACGTTTTATTAGCAGCTCCGTCACGCCACTTCGGTTAGTTCGGGTCGGATTCACTTTTATAGCGTTTCCCATTTGCTCGAAATGCTGCTTGCTTAAAATCATTCTTCTCCATTAACATAATAGTACAGTAAAATTATTATTTTACACAGACAGTCAAAAGAACAGGAGAACTTTTGGTGCAACTGGAAGGAACTGTCCAAAGCAGCAAGTCAAATCAAGTATGATTTTCACTCTACTGGTAGGTCCACGTACTGGCCAACGGACACCAATAAAAAGCCAGATCTGATTGATTTTTTCATGTCAAGAGGTATTTCAAGCGGCTACATAAATGTGGAAGACAACAATGACTTGGTATCTGACCACTCACCAGTCATCCTAACAGTAAGTGAGTCCGTGATACTCAAGGAAGATGTGCCAAAATTGTTTAACAACAAAACATGCTGGTCCTGATTTTGGGCAAAAACTGGAATCGTCAATCGAACTAAAAGTTCACTTGAAATTCCCTCAACAACTCGAGGACGAACTGGACATCTTCGTTGAAAAGGCACAGAAAGCAGCATGGCACAGCTCTCCAGCAAGCCAAAAAATCAACTGTGTGAAACAAAATGTGTCATGTACTCTTGAAGTGAGAAATTTGCTATATGCAAAGCGAAAAGTAAGGAAAAAATGGATGAATAATAGAACGCCTGAAAACAAAAACATACTGAACAAGTGCTGCCATCAAATAAAGAAACTGATTAGAACAGTAACAAACGAAACAATAAGCAATTGTTTAAGCACATTAACCCATTAGGGACGAGAGGTTCGAATGTTCGAAAATACCATTTTTTTCTTTATAATCGAACTCTAGTAACTACATGAAACATGGAAAAAATTTGTTTTAATCGAAAAAATGCGAGGGGGCGGCGCAAGAGGGTGGTACATATAAGTTACATCCCCCAAATCAGCTTAGATCAGGAATTCATCAGACGCTGCATCATCGAATTTCCTTTTCCCACGGCTTTTCCTTTTAATCTTCATTTTCCCTTTCCTTCTTTTTTCTCTTCAGTCTAAGCTCGACCGGTGCATTGTAAACTTCTAAACCACCACTGAACTTGTGTAATTTTCCTTCCAATAAAAACTTTGTAATTTTTTTAAAAACGAATTTGGTCAATCTCCAAATTTAAGTGGCGCAGTCGGTAGGACCCCTGAAGAAATTCGTGTATAAAATTTCGTCGATTTTAATCGTTAGTCAGGGGTGAACTTAAGGAAAACCAAGTTCGAGCCGCGAGTAATCTGTGAGAGCATATCACGAAGTTGCCGCGACGTGTGTGTGTGAAGGGTTGAAAAAAGACACTCGGAACAATCCGAATCAATATTCGGAACTCGTAAAGATTCTGGCAAGAGCATATTGTTAGAATCCAGAGATGAGCATAAGACTGTAAGTTATAGTATTAAGTTAACGAACAATTTAAGTTAATGAACAATTTTAAGCCATAAAATAGAATATAGTAAATTTAGACAATCAATTTCATTTCTTTCTTTCACCCTCATTCAAAATTCTTATAACTATAATTAATAAATTAAATTAAAAATGGCTAACGAATTAAAAAGAGAGCATATTGATATGATCCCCGAATTCCATGGAGAACAGGAATTGTTACCTAGATTTTTAGATATTAGTACTAAGGTCATGAACCAATTTTTCAACCGTAATGAACCTAACAATTTCCAAAATGAATTTCTTGTATCTAGTATTCTTGCAAAAATCAAAGGCCCGGCGGCCGACATTTTGCACAACTCACATTTCATTACTTGGGAAGATGTGAAAGAAATCTTAATTAAAAGTTATGCGGATAGGAGAGACTGTTATACTCTAAATTTGCAATTATCAGAATTAAAGCAAGAACACAACGAATCCCCTTTCCAATTCTACGATAGAATTCAAAGCTATTTAAACCTTCAAATTTCATATTTTAAAACTAGGGAGGATGACGCAATTAAAATACAAATTCTTTCTGAATATGTTCGTAACCTTGCCTTGCGCGTTCTTCTGAGAGGCTTGAGAGACCCTCTGGGTACTTTAATGCGAACGAAAAATCCCACAGATCTTAATGAAGCCCTAAATATGCTCACGAATGATTTTCAAATTGAATCATCCTCATCTTTTAAGTCCCCAATGGTAATGGTCAAGAGACCATTCCAAAAACACAATTTTCCACAGCAAAGACTTCACCAAAACGAAAAACCTCGACAAATATTCCAACAAAATAATTCTCAAAACACACAATCAAATTACTGGCAACCCCAACAGAATCGATACCAAACTAACCAACAGAACTTTCCGAACCAACAACAGTATAATCGACCCTACCAACAAAATTATCGCCCTCAATTCCCAACACCTATGAGTGTATCCATACAAAATTCTAATCGTCCTGGCCCATCTCGAAATGGACCTCAATTTAACCAATTAACCACAGAAACGTCTCAAGAAATAGATGTCCGCTCTAATGAGCATCCAATGGTAAATCAAGCTGAGAGCACAATAGACGAGGGAAATGTAAATTACTTTCAATCTTCGGCCGATTATTTTTTAGAGGATGCCGGCCTCACCAACCCAGGGTTCACGTAATGAACTTATTTAACCTTTCAAAAAACGAACTACCATTCATTGTTGATGCGAAGACGAATTTCAAAATTTTACTCGACACAGGTAGTACAAGATCATTTGTGACGCCTAGCCTGGTCTCAGAATATTTTAAAACCAATTTAATTAAAAATCCTTTCGAAGTAGCCAGTGTACATGGCATTTCCAAGGAAAACTTCAGCACTTATCTCGATTCCTTGTCATTTCTAGGAGGTAAGAAAAATCTAAAGTTAGAATTCTTTCTTTTCCATTTTCATAATGAATTTGATTTATTGTTAGGGTTAGATAATCTTAAATTATTAAATGCTACGATTGATTTTGTAAGGAATAAACTATACTTGTTAGGCAAAGAATACGCTATAAATTACCTAGAATTAGATGGGAAAAGAGAAAAGGAAAACACAGAGAAAAAGGGGAATTGCTCTGCGGTAGACAAAACAACAACACTCAATCCAAGAACGGAGAGTGTAATAAAAGTAAAGGTATCAAACTTAAAGGAAGGCACGGGTATACTGCCTTACTTTAATTACAAAGGAGCAGAAATTCCTCAATCTCTTGTTAAGGTCAATAACTTTGAAACTTTTTGTATAATTACGAACTCTCAATTACGAGCAATTGAATTTCCAGGAAATCTTTCTTTTTCAGTGGACCCTATCGATGAAAATTTGATCGAGAAACCCATTGAAAATGTAAAAGAAATTCCCCAAAATATTAATATGTTTAACTATAACAAAATAAAATTTGATATCTCAAAAATTCGAACTGAACACATGAACACTGAAGAAAGAGCTGAAATTATTAAGTTAGTTAAGGAATATTCCGATATCTTCCACATCGAGAATACTACCCTCACCTTTAGCAATCAGGTGAAACATGTAATTCGAACTACAGATGAAATACCAATCTATACCAGAAATTATAGATACCCAGAAGCTCTTAAGGGAGAAGTCGAAAATCAAATCAATGATATGTTGAAACAAAATATTATTCGGCCTTCTCATTCCCCGTGGAACTCCCCAATTTGGATAGTTCCTAAAAAGCTAGACGCATCCGGAAAGAAAAAATGGAGGGTCGTGATAGATTTTAGAGCCCTCAATTCAAAAACTATAGGAGACCGATATCCCCTTCCGAACATTACTGACCTTTTGGATAAATTAGGAAAGTCCCAATATTTTTCCACCCTCGACCTCGCATCAGGTTTTCACCAAATTGAAATGGACGAAGAAAGCATTCCCAAAACTGCCTTCAGTACAGAACAGGGGCATTTTGAATTTTTAAGAATGGCATTTGGCTTAAAAAATAGCCCACCGACTTTTCAAAGAGTGATGAATAACATCCTTAGGGGTATCCAAAACGAAAAAGTCCTTGTTTATTTAGATGATCTTATCATATTTAGTACAAGTTTGAAAGAGCACATGAGTAGGTTGAGGGAGGTATTTGATAGACTCCGGAAAGCTAATTTTAAAATTCAACTTGACAAGACCGAATTTTTGCGTAAGGAAGTAGCATACCTAGGTCACATAGTTACCCCAGAAGGCGTCAAACCAAACCCCGATAAAATTATTGCAATAAAAAACTTTCCAATTCCAAAAACTACAAAACAGATAAAAGGATTCTTAGGATTACTAGGATATTATCGTAAATTTATCAAAGATTTTGCTGAACTGACTAAACCTCTTACCAAATGTTTAAAGAAAAATTCTACAATCAATCCAGAAAACCCTGAATATTTAGAGTGCTTCGAAACGTGCAAAAATTTATTAATTAACGACCCAATTTTACAATACCCTGATTTTTCCAAGACATTCAACTTAACTACAGATGCAAGCAATGTTGCAATAGGAGCAGTTCTCAGTCAAAATAATAACGGAGCTGATTTGCCTATAGCCTATGCAAGTAGAACTCTTAATGAAACCGAATCAAAATTATCCACTATAGAAAGAGAGCTCTTAGCCATAGTCTGGGCAACCAAATATTTCCGTCCCTATCTTTTCGGAAAACCGTTCAAAATCTATTCGGACCATAGGCCTCTTCAGTGGCTTTTCTCACTTAAAGAACCGAATTCAAAACTCCTGAGGTGGAGATTGAAACTTGAAGAATTTGATTACGAAATTGTGTACAAAAAAGGATCCTTAAATAGTAACGCCGACGCGTTATCCAGGATAGAAATTAATATGAACCAGGGATGCAACTCAAACACGAATGAAGGAAGAGAGGAAACCGCAGAAGAAATAATTTCTGAGTTAGTAGGTCAATTTTTCCAAGACAACCCTGACCTTGACGTTGAAGAAGCGTCTATGATAGTTCATTCCCCAGAAGTTCAAAACCCTGACTCGGTGGAGATGGTAGAGGAGGAAGAGAACAGCACAGTACACTCTAATTACGAAGACAATACTTCAGCCAAAATTCCCATAGTTGAAGGCCCAATAAATTTTAGCAATAACCAGATTATTTTATCTTTAGTAAAATTCAATCCAATCAAACCTAAAATTACCAAATTATTCGAAACAAAAACAAGAATACGTGCGGAAATATCAGAAACAAACTTTAAAAATGATATAGTTCAATTCATTAAGGAATACGTCACTCCAAAAACAAAATACGGAATATATTTTGAACAGGATTTTTATGAGAAATTCACAGTTGTCGTCACGTCTTGCTTTAAAACATCCCAACTAAATTTATTCAGGTTTACACAAAAACTAGAGGACATCGAGGAGCCAACTCAAATGGAAAAAATTGTAGAAAATTATCATATCGGTAAAACCAATCATCGTGGTATTGAAGAAACCCACTGCCAGATTAAAAGAAAATACTATTGGCCTAATATGAGAGGATACATACAAAACTACATTAATACTTGTGACCTGTGCCTTAAAACTAAATACGATAGAAACCCTTTAAAATTAGAACTTAACCATACCCCGACAGCCTCCAAACCCCTAGAAATCGTCCACATGGACGTTATCACTTTAGATGGTACTAAATTTCTCACTGTTATCGATTCATTCTCAAAATTTGCCCAAATGTTTAGATTACGTAGCGCTCAAAGCGTTGAAGTAGCGGATAAGCTAATAAAATTCTTCTCCCAATTCGGCATCGCCGGAAAAATTATCTCTGATAACGGATTAGAATTCAATAATACGGTCGTTAAGGAATTGCTTAAATTTCATAAAGTAGAATTACATTTCATTAGTTCACAAAACCCGAATTCTAATGGTGTAGCAGAAAGATTCCACTCAACCATAATTGAACATATTCGCCTATTAAATTGTCGCGAAGAATTTAAAAATGAAAGCATAGAAAGCAAGGTAAATTACGCTATCATTGCCTATAACAATAGCATACACTCTGTAACTAAATTAACACCCATCGAAGTTTTATTCGGTCACATTGGAAGTGGTTCGTTCTTTGAAGTGGAAGTTGAACAAGCACTTCGAAGTGATTATGTTTCCCAGCATAGAGACAGAACGAAACTTTTGTACGAAGAAATTAAAGAACTTAATGAAACAGCGAAAAATAAGGCCTTAGCCCGAATAAACCCGTCTAGGATACCTGTTCCCAGCATCCCCGACACAATTTACGTAAAGAATAAACAAAAAATGTCCAAAACAAAACCAAAATTTCAGAAAGAAACACTTCAATCTATATGCAAACAAACGAAAACAGCTGAAATAGCACCCAGACACCGTAACACACAGTCGAAAATTCATCTGAGCAACATTAAACGCCCAAGAAAAACCATCAATAAACCTCTTGATCCTGTTGCAGGGTCTTCTTCGTCTTGTTCGTCCACCTCGGCAGTGGATTCGAATTAAAGAATATCACTTTCAATGCTGGAATTCTCCCTATCAATTTAGGACCAGCCAGAATTGAGTCCTCAAGCCATACTTTTGTACATTATTTTAATTTAGATAGACTCACGAGTCAACTTAATTCCATTGATAATCAATTTTATAGTACTATTGGAAAGTGGGTTAAATACGTAGACACTACGGTTAAGGTAGATAATATCAGTACTAGTTACTAAAACATTAGGAATTATGTTAGGATGTCAAATCATACGCGTAAATTGATTACAGAAAAATTTGAATTAATGAAAACTTCGTATGTTAGGAATAGTAGTAAGCTTATAAGTAGATCGAAACGAGGGTTAGTAAATGGTGTAGGTTCTGTTCTAAAGTTTTTTACGGGAAATTTAGATGTTAATGATGAAGTTAAGTATGATAATATTCTGAAGGAAATACAATCGCATCAAAATAACTTGCAGCATCAATTACGTTCTCAATATTCACTTAGTTTAGATTTAATCTCCGAATTTAATAATACTGTACAGCTCATTCATAGCAATCAACTTGAAATAAGGCAAAAATTGATAGAAGTGAACAATAACGTCAACGAGCTTATATCTCTCTCTAACTTACGCGAAGCATTCCATCAATTCCATATTCTCTATACTATGATCCTTACCTTAATGCAAGATATCGAAAATTCCATCACTTTTTGTAAACTAGGTACCTTACATCCAAGTATTATCTCTCCTATGGAATTATTCAAAGAAGTTGAAAAAATAGCTGAATTTTATAACGATCAAATGCCCATACCAATTAGTTCTAACAACATTCTCCTACTCGAACGTTTAATAACTGTATCCTGTCAACTGTCACCTGAACAAATAATTTATTTTCTAGATCTCCCCCTAGTAACCAAATTAAAATATGAACTGTACGAACTTTATTCTGTCCCTACTAAATATCAATCGTCATTTGTAACCATTCGTCCCCGTCTTAAATTCTTATTAAAATCTGTAACTCAGCCCTATCATATAGAACACTTATCTAGCGACTGTAAATCACTCACCTCCTTAGGATATTTTTGCTCATCTCAGTCATTAACCCACCCTTCTTCATGTGAAGACACACTTCTCCGCTCCGGATCGCCCGCAAATTGTACATATACGTCAGTGCCTCCAACTTCATCCACCATTACGTGGGTGCCACAACTCAGCCAATATCTAGTATTCTTTCCCACCGGTGATACGCTTATGTTTCGAAGTTCGGCACACTTCGAGGTCAAAACACTCCAAGGAATATTCCTCATCAAACCCAACGGTTATACGATTATTTATCGTAACACCAGTCTTCTGCATCAATCGACCCTCTCGGGTTATCCACACATTCTCACGGATACTGAACCTGTCATTCGAGACGATCAACAACCTAAATTTACTGTGGACCTTCACGACCTCAACTTAGTTGGGCTCCCGCATTCTCCGTTCCTTCCGCTGGACCAGGACTCCGTTTTTTCGTCTTCATTATGGATCCTACCACCCTACGTATTATTTCTCATCGCTGCCGCAGCCCTTGCAGGGTGGCTTTATCTTCGACGTCAACCTTCATCTAACCAACCTGTTGCCACACCCGCTTGCGTCCAACCAACCACGTCGGGTTTCTTGTCGCCGCGGGATGCTTCATCCGGGGGTGGACGAGTTACATCCCCCAAATCAGCTTAGATCAGGAATTCATCAGACGCTGCATCATCGAATTTCCTTTTCCCACGGCTTTTCCTTTTAATCTTCATTTTCCCTTTCCTTCTTTTTTCTCTTCAGTCTAAGCTCGACCGGTGCATTGTAAACTTCTAAACCACCACTGAACTTGTGTAATTTTCCTTCCAATAAAAACTTTGTAATTTTTTTAAAAACGAATTTGGTCAATCTCCAAATTTAAGTTATATGTACCGCTCGTCCTTTGGGGTGCTACTTTTTTCACATCTATACTACCTTTTTTTCCTCCCCTTTTCACGTGAAAAAACGATTATTTTTTTTTAACATTGTTTATTTACACTGTACAATTCGTATTACATATCTCACACTGTACAATTCATTTACAAATTTACACAATTGATTATGTTTTTTTGTGGAAATTCGCAAAACACTTTATGCATAGGCCGACCTTGCATTTTTGGCATTCTATGAACCCACGGCGAGAACATCCTCCTGCACATCGTCGACGTTTACCCGTTGTTTCCTGGGGCCAATGGTTCATTCCGTCGTAACGGATGTCGGAAACGACCCGGAATTTCGTGCCTGGCGTCGGGAAGTAGGAGGCTTTCGGTGTGTGCTGGTAGTTGGTCAGATACACCTGGATCTCCTCATTATTTGAATAAAACGATCTCTTCGCATAGCATTGGCAACCAAGGAGTTGTGCATGTCTTCCTTGGTATCCCAGTAGCTTTTCCTGGTCGGCAGAGAGCAATATCCGCTCACAATCAAAATTCCAAAGAAAGCTTTGATTTCTTCGACAGTTATGTTTGGATCAGGGAAGTTCTTGAATGAAGCATACTTCGAGATCTCCTCTCTGATGCTCTCGAATACCTCAGCGTCGTAAAAAAGCTCAAAGATAGTCGTAGGAGACATGTTTAGGTACGATGAGTAGTTCACGCTTTCAAACGCATTTGTAGGAGGGCATAGGAGGTCTCCCTCAATCCATTTTCTCTTCTTTGATGCTTCTTCGACGTGCACATCTTCGTCTCCGAGTCCCGTTCGTCGGTGCCTAGAATATTGTATTTCAGCCTCGGCCCTCAGCTGACTCCCCGTCAAATTGTCAATGAGTCCTCCACTGTCCTCATCACCACTATCTTCATCCGTCTGACTGTTTGGATCTGGAGGAGTAATGAAAATTCCCTCAATCGGCTCTTCAGTTTCTGAATCGAGGTCAGAAACTTCTTCTTCTTCTAAAATTCGCAGGGCTTCTTCTATAGTAAGGCCGTCTTTCAGAGCAAAATTATTCCTGCAATAGAAAACGAAACACAATGTATTCTAATAAATAACTGTCGTTTGCAGCGTGATTATAAGATCATTGAGTAATAATTTATTAGCTTACCACTGTGTGCGATCCATTGCGTGAACTTATTTTGCTTAACTCCTTCACTTCACCAACGTCCATCCACTTGTGAAAATGACGAAGGAACTAATTTACCTATAATGCCCTTCTACACAGGAGGGTATACAATTCTGCCTTCCCCGGATTAGCCCGAGGGTAACGTACGCGGCGAACTTCAATGAACATTTATAGTACATGGTTGAAGGGATAAGTGCCTAAGTGAAATGTCTCCAACAACGGTCAGTTTACTCTTATTTATGACTTCCCGAGGTTCGAAAGACGAAATTAGTGGAAGATAAAACTATTTTCAAAAAAAGAACCCGCAAAGGACGAGCGGTACATATTTGTACCACCCGACTTTTACGCCCCCTCTCTGCCGCCCTATTTATTTTTTCCCGATAATGTTTGGTGAACTAACATCAGCAAGATGTAAGAAAACAGTAACCAGAGTAATATCAACAATAAACGGCAAATCAAGCTGTAAAAAAATTGAAAATGACACAAAACCTAGGATGTCTCTTCAAAAGCGGAATACTCAAAATTGAAAAATTAATTATGGACAAAATATTCCAGTTAGGCTTTCGATTTTTTTTTAGTAGGTAGAACAGACTGTCATAGTATTCTGATAAATAAATGAGCTCGAAATAATAAAAATAACACCTAAAAAAAAATTAAACAAAAAGGGTATTTTTCTGGTACATATATGTACCAGCCGTCCCTAATGGGTTAAGCGCTGAAAAAGACACAGAATATTCTCTTTGGAAAGTCACGAAATCCATGAAGAGACCGAAAACCCATTGTCCCCCTATAGTGAAAGCCGATGGGACTTGGGCTAGGAGTAATCAAGAGAAAGCAGATTTATTTGCGAATCACTTGTTTGAAACGTTTCAGCCGTATCCGACGCAAACTATAGAGGAAATTGTTACTCAGACGTACAAAACTGACGAGTATGAAATAAATCCAGTCACGCTGAAAGAAATCGAGAGCGAAATAAAAGACAGCATCAACGCTAAGAAGTCCCCTTGATAAGGTGTGGCACGAAAGGCTTGAATACAAACTACGCAGGGACCTCCCAAGACAATATTACCTGCTGCTAAAGTCGTACCTGGCCAATAGACACTTCAGAGTGAAGCAAGACGACAAATACTCGGACCCAAACCCCATATCAGCGGGAGTACTTCAAGGCATCGTTCTCGGACCAGTCCTCTACTTACTGTATACAAGGGATCTACCTTCAAGTGACGATGTGACTATTGCCACATTCGCCGATGATACAGCCATCCTAGCTGTTGGAGAAAACGTTGAGCAAGCTACAAGGAAACTGCAAACAACTGTTGACAAGGTTGTCAAGTGCACTAAAACATGGAGAGTGAAGCTAAATGAAAACAAATCAGCTCATGTTTTCACCAACAGCAAAATTGCCACCCTGGACGTCAGTATTAATTCGAGTAAGGTTCCGTAAGCCGAGTCAGTAAAATATTTAGGTATGAAACTTGACTCCAAGCTGAATTGGAAGAAGCACCTACATAAGAAGAAAGAGGAGCTCAACATCAAGTTCAGGAGTATGCATTGGCTAATGGGAAGAAAGTCCCAATTAACTCTACACAACAAAATTCTCATACATAAACGAATTCTGCGGCCTATTTGGACGTATGAAATTCACCTTTGGGGCTGTACTAAGAAATCAAATGCTAAAATAATCCAAACCTATCAAAACAAGTGCTGCGCAGCATTGTGAACGCGCCATGGTACATGCGGAACGATGACATTCATCGCGACCTGAAAATGGAAACTGTTGGCGAAACCATTGCCAAATTCGCTAGGAAGCATCAAAGACGCCTCCTCAAACCTATAACCCAGAGATGTCGACTGTCCTGAAAAAGCAAATAAGAACGAACTCCGGAGACTCAAGAGAAATAAACCATCGGACCTCGTAGTGATTTGTTGACGTTTGTAGTGAATGTGAACCTGGTGCACTAAATTAATTATAACACAAAGGATGTGACCTGTTGAATGACTATCCCATTAGTGAACTAAGTTATGAGATTTGGTATTGCTAGATGAACTATCATTTTCAAAAAACAAAAAAACAAAAAAACCTCATGTGTTACCCGACTATGAACTATGAACTATGAACTGGCTACAAGCTCTACCACACGTCCTTCTCGGAATCCGCAGTGCCTTTCGTGAAGAACTTAACACGTCCCCAGCCAAACTAGTCTACGGTGAACCTCTACGTCTTCCTGGCGAATTAATTGAATTACTCGTCCAAAAACAGTTCATTGCTGACCCCAACAACCTCGTTGACTGTTTACGTCGTCAAATGTCCGAATTAAGGCCAGTACTCCCCGGCAAACATTCGATGAAGAAGCCCTTCGTATTTCAAGAATTGTCGTCATGCACACATGTTTTTCTACGGACGACACCAAACGCCGCTCGTTACAACCCTCCCCCCCCCCCTACGCTGGTCCATATCCTGTCTTAAGCCGCGATGACAAAACTCTCACTATCTCCATCAACGGTAAGTCGCTCAAAGTCAGCGTCGATCGGGTTAAACCAGCCTATTTCGCATCGTCCATGACATTAGAACATTCGAATAATCCAGCAGTTGTCAAGAAACTAACACAGACAACTCGCCGAGTACATTTCGTTCTTCCCGGACTTCCAGTCTCCCCAGGGGGCTGATGCGGTGGCCCACCACCTACTAATTTTATTATTATTTTTATGTTCCGACACATGGTAAAAAATAAAGGCCCCTACACACGTTCCGACACGACCATCATACCCTAGGATCCTAAGCTGTAGGACGTGCTCTACACACCTTCCGACAAGACCTTCCTTTCTATATTAAAAAAAACATCTGTTCAACTAGCGTCCGACAAAGTGCAACGATAAAAAGTGGGGATTGAAAGGATGACCGACCAACCTAGCTGGAAGAGGGACGCTCGAGGGGTGACAAGAGGAGTGGAGGTTAGGATAGGATAGGCTCTACACACGTTCCGACAAGAAGAAATAGGAAGGTAGTCCGTCGGGTGTAGGAAGGTTGAGACCTTCCTACATCCTAGCTTAGGAGACCGACCGTTTTGACTCTCCGACAAGCCTACACACGTTCCGACCGAAAGATCCTATAGCTAGGATCCTAGGTGAAGGACGGTCGTGTCGGAACGTGTGTATAGGGGCCTTAAAAGAGTTCGGTTTTATCGTTTCAACCAAGAATCGTAATTATTTAAATAGGAGATCCTAAAATCTCTCCATGTCTAGTGTCATGATATCTTGAAAATAGATTCATGGAGGAAGTGAAGGAGGACCCGGTCCTTTTTTTTTTTTACTATTTTTTCACTCTTCGCATATTTTTATAGGTTGTTGGTACGGCAAACCATCCAGGGACTGTTTTCGAGACCCCATTATCTGAATTACGAAGATCCTTTGGCATCAGAGATCGTTGATGATCGAGATAGCTTTGCAGCACAGCCTGTGCTGGAACTCCTCAGCTTGGATTTTCTGAGTACTTCTATAACAGCGAAGCAATTACTGAAATGGTGTAAATATGAATTCATTTTGTTTTCTTTAACCATGCCTTCTAGGTCGCTGAATTTACCTTCCAAAAAACGCCTTTGTTTCGAGAACATTGGAAAAGATTTTTCGACACAATTACGCGATGTGCTTACGAAGGAGTCGCTCACCAAAGCCATTCTATAACTGACCCCAAAAATCAAAGTCAGCCCTTAGGCGATCAAGATTGGCCAGCCGTGAGCCGATCAGTCGTGGCCCACTTGTTGAAGCCGTTCGACTGTCAAGAACCACATCTGCCATATCAAGACTTTCAACCTTGGGCGCAGGCGATTTCAAAATTATTCCCCCCAGAAAATCCGGGCGTATTTTTGTGTTAACCCACCGTCAACATAGTCGCCGAGTAGTAACTTGACGTTCTGTAAGTCTTCTAGGCCTGTTGGGAGGCTCTGGCAAAGGTATAACAACGAAAAAAGAAAGTGGCGGAACCGAAACAACGTCCACCCGAGACGACGGGGGTGTGATTCTGGGGGAAAAGGAAATCACAAAAAACTCAAGACTGACGGTGAAGAGGAAGAAGAAGGACCTCAGCTGAGTAAAGAAGGTTCGAAAATGTATGACGTGTATGAATGTATGAGTTGAAAGCCTATTTCAATTTGTCTAAATCTGGTGATTGAATCTTACGAAATTAAGATAGTCGGTTGTATTTTCAGACGTAATCAGTCTTCTGGCGACGAACGAGGACATCCAGACAATCGATAGTTTCAAGAAACTTGAAGCGACGAGTATCCTTCTAAATGCGTGGAAAGCCACAAGAGAAATAAGACAACAATTTACGCTTTCGTCAGATACTGTCGGGAAATATTTAGAACGTTTTCATGTCCTGCGATTACCGAACGTCTACGAGAAATTAGTGAGTATCTCTTGAAAGTTGATTAATGAAAATAGTTACTTTCTGTTACTCGCGATTTTTACAGATCGATAACGATTTTTCCGGTGCGTACCCCGAAGGAAACCACTCAGCTTTGTTCTTTGGGCTTCACAGACTTCATAAAACATAATTTCGACCGAGCGGATATTACTTCACGAAAAACCTGATCAACACCTAACCTGGTTACCAGCAAACTATCAGAAATTGAGTATCAGTTTGACGGTATTTCAGTATTTATACTTGAGATAGCAACGAAATTTCGCCGTCTTTTTTGGACGATAACAAGACTAGTGCTGCGACGAGTGCGTTACTTCTATTGCCTCATTGCGTTTTCGCTGGGAAAATTGCGGGCAAAGGAACGAAAGCTTCTCGACTCGACTCGCTCTCCAGATTTGTTTACTTAGCCAAGGCTCGCTGAGAAGGAGAGGAATACTTTAAATCCCTGGGGGAAGAAAATTTAAAAACTGTCAAAAAGTTATAAACTGGGCGTACATCTGCCTGTAGTTGCTATAGTTAAATGAGAAAGCTGGAAGCGCATCAGTAGCGCATTCGTTGTCATTGACGATTTTTTGTTCATTTGCCGGAATATTATAGAGGCAGTGGACCTCTGTTTTAAATGTATATACATTTTCAATCTTCTCTCAATAAATACCAGCGTGAAAATACAATCGGCAATTATATCGTAGTCAAAAAGCTTACCGCACGGGCTTAACTGCTGTACAAAGAAAAAAAGAAAAGTAGTTGGAACAACTTTTGTGACAGTATAAACCGCAGCACTCCACTTACAGAAATTGGGACCAAAGTAAAAATAACTAGCGGTTCAAATAAAATTAATCCGAAATACATAGATGAATCATGCGTGGTTGAATTTTTGCAGCGTCTGACTCCAGAATACGCCTCAGAAGCCTACGATCCAACAGACACCACGACTGGCAATTCACAAAACGATACTGTCTTAGAAAATGATATCAAGGTTAGTGAACTAAACTTGGCTTTGAAAACATCGTGTAATTCATCCCCGGGACTCGACTCAATACACTACATATGCACAATAACTTGGGGAAAATCGGTGCTCCTAAAAATCTTTAATATCATATTTTCATCGAGCCATGGAAGTATCTCAAATTC
This sequence comes from Corythucha ciliata, assembly GCA_038030265.1. Lineage (NCBI taxonomy): Eukaryota > Metazoa > Arthropoda > Insecta > Hemiptera > Tingidae > Corythucha > Corythucha ciliata. The sequence goes on from CM075941.1 coordinate 36,390,973, forward strand.
GTCCCTCTTCCGATTCCAGGAAAAGACGCTTATCTTGCCGAATCGTACGGATCAATCACCCTTGCATCATGCATCTGCAAGACTTATGAGAGGAATCTTAAGCGACGACTAAACTGGTTTCTAGAGAACACGTCAATTCTTTCAAACAACCAGTACGGCTTCCGAAAAAATAGAAGCCCGTTGGATAGCCTGGCTGACTTCTTATGGATGTCAAACTAGCTTTTACAGAAAATTAATTCCTGGTGGCAGCATTCCTCGACCTATCTAATGCCTTTAATAGCGTTTCTCTAAAAATATTAAGTGATACAATGAAAAATCTGCACGTTCCACCAAAACTGCATGCTGTAATACTTAATCTAATCGGAGAAAGGAAATTGGTTGGAGAACTGGACAATAAAATATACGGCCCCCGAAATACCGAAGTTGGCTTACCCCAAGGAGCAGTAAACAGCCCCGACTTGTTCAACATACATGTATACGGCAGACCTAAGGGAAACGCTCCCATGTAATAAAAAATGTAATACAATTTGCAGACGACTTGGTATTTTACGAAACAGGAGCAACGTTGAACGGTGCCTTTAGGATGCTCGAATCCCCCGTGAAAATATTTAGTACGTGATGCGACAACTACGGCTTCAACCTGTCGGAAGAAAAAAGTAAAGCAATGGTATTTACGAGAAAAAGAAAATGTGACCTAGCCAACCCATTTCCAATTGACTTTAAATTCGAAGTCGTTACGTCCACTCGTTTCCTGGTAATCAGTATCCACAATAAATTAACACGGAAAACGCATATTCAGGAACTGTCCCAATCGTGTGAGAAATCAATCAATGTGATCCGCTATATCACTAATAGATCGTTTGGGGCAGACCCAAAACTTTGTCTCACATTGTATAAAAACTTGGTCAGAAGTAAAATGGATTTCGGTCGCCACTCTACCATGACGCATCGGTTACCCATCTTCGGAAACTTGACAAAGTACAGCTCGCTGCTTTACGATGTTGCTTGGGAGCAATTAAAACTTCACCTTGAAACGCCCTTCAGATGGAGGCCTCAGAACTTCCTCTCCATATAAACAGGCAACTCCTTGCAGGCAGATACGTAGCACGACGTATCTTCCACCAGGAACACCCAATTAACAGCCAACTGGCTGTTGCTAAATTGACTGCAAAATGAAAAAGTCACAACTAGCTAATACTGGAGAAATAAAAAAAGTCCACTAATCGTTGACATGTATAAAGCCTTATCCTCTACGGTGATGAAAATACCGGACAGAACAGTTAAGATTCCCTTTTCATATGCATTACATGATTAATATAAAGAGTGAAATAAACACCGAATTCAACAAATACAATCACGATATTCCGAAAGAAAAATTTAGGGATCTAATAGCCTCGAAAATTGACAACAGCTTTCCAAGCAGGATGGAAATTTACACTGACGGGTCGAAATCCCGAGCCGGAGTCGGATGTGCCATTATATCTACCAAGTACCCAAGAGGAAAAACTTTATAAATTAAATGATTACAGTTCGGCCTACACTGCACAAAAGACTGCCATTTGGCTCGCACTAAAAACTGTATCTGAAAACCATCTGATAGATAAGAGCAATTGTTTCATATTCCTTACAGATAGTGTCAGCACTAAGAATCTCACGCTAAGAATCCCTAGTTGCAAAACCGACTGGCTCCTGTACAGCATTCTTCAAGAGATTGAAGCACTGAAACAAAAAATGGTTCCTATTGAAATAATTTGGATCCGGGGGCAATACGGAATAGTAGGGAACCTATAGGGGGCACAATAGGACCCCATACCACCTTTGTCGAATAGGTGTGGAAAATAATCCTATATTATGCGTATGCGATGGAACGAAAGTGGCAGACCAACATCACCTGGGGGCCTGGGGCCCTATTTTTGAAATTGTGAGAATCTCACAATATTGCTTTAAAGGCAGTGTTGCTTTGAGAGAAGTAAAAGCAATGTTGTCTGGGCTGCAGAGTGTTTCAGTGATTCAAGCATACCATTTATTAGCAATGCTAGAATCGATGCAATAAAATAACCGCGGGGATTCCTTTCAGTTCTGAATTTTTTGAAAAAATCTCTAAAGCTAAAGCTATGTTTAGAATTTTGTTGTTAAAATGAGAGTTTTCGACTACAGCAGCAGACCTCATTATCGTCCCTCTACGCGCCTACATGGGGCAAGAATAACTCGTTGTCGACGTTGAATTAACCCGTTTCGACACTAGGGGAAAAAAAACACCTATCGCTCGTGCCAGCGTATTTTTTCTCGAGGGTGAGACGTCTCCCGCGTCGGCGCCAAATGTGAAAGGCCCCAAAGAGTTCTATGAATTTTTATTGCAAGTGTCGGACGCCGCACCTGGGCAACTTTTTTTTTTTTTCCTAAAGTGAAAGGGACCTTAGGCTAGTCCCGGGATTCTGATCGAAGAACACTGATGGACCTAAATTACATCCACTTTTATGCACAACAAGGACAACTTTTAAACTTCGACTTCATTGCCCAACCCATCTGAGAAATGCTCGTGACTGTAATTGTGGGATGCAGCCCTTCCTTGCCACCCCATGCATCTTACTGAGCGTTTCTCGTGGCCATGTCGCTGCTTCAGGTCGCAGGCAACTCATTTTTCGGTTGTCGCCTGTCGAGGTTATTAGTTTTGATCCCTCGATCAGAAGGCCTCGACTATATTTAGAAGGCGTGATCGGGTACGACAGGAAAACTACTACCGACGGGGTACGAGCCCGCCGAGCAGTAGCTTGAAGGTAGAGGATGAAAAGGGTACGAGCCTTTTCTTCCTCAGGGAGTGGCCAAAGTGGTACGAGCACTTTGAAGCCGAAGCGAGGTTAGGAGGACCGTTCAAGGGTACGAGCCTTGGTAGGTCGGAAAGAGGTAAAGAGAAGAAAGCGATATCGTATTGGAAGTGATCTGTTTTATTATGCGTTCTTGGGGGGTTGTCTTAGTATCTACGTACACTCAATTCGATGAGAACATATTTACAATTTGATGAGAACACAGTAATTATGTACATACAGTTCGAAAGAAAGTTTTAACATGATTTTTAAAGTCCCGGTGTTAAACAGTGATAAGGAGTGATAACAGAATAACGGAAGTGGCTTCAGGTGAGGCTGCGTAGATTGGCATCTCTAGCAGTTCGAGAACTTGTGGGTTGGAGCGCTGGTGCTTGAATCGATGTTGTTTTCCGTTACAGGAGGTTCTCTGGTAGGTTACCTTTTTTTAGCGGTATATTTGAATTTGGTTTTTACAAGTCGTAACATCGCCCTACGACTAGACGAAATATTCGTTTTTCAAGGGATTCTCTTTTGTTTTTACAAACCTCACTCACCGAACAAGAAAGCTCAACTGTGAAAAATGAATTCCTTCTTGTAAAAAACAAAATGGAAACTCTCGGGTTTCCCATGACAACAGAGAAGGCAATTTTGCAGTCGAGTCGACAAAAATGGAAACACCGGCTGGGGGTGTTAAAAAAAAAAATACAAAAAAGCAGTATTGCCTGAGAAAAATGGCGCCCAAAGCAATACTGCTAATTTCAAGAATTCGACTACGTAATGTTGCTTCCTCAAAAAAGCAATATTACAGTCGAAACTAGTGCTGCCAAGGTGTTCAAGAATAGGCCCCCTGTTCTGTAAAGTTAGCAACAGTCAAAACGACAGTTGATAGCGACTGTCGATTGTAGTGTTGTTATCAACAGTCGTTTTCTACATGTCAAGATCGTTTTGAGTGTTGGTGTTCTGTAAGAACTAACTTCCATAAAGAAAAATGAATGTGTTTGGATACAATGGACCACATCAATAGGAATTCGGCCGAATAGAGGTCCCAATCTGTCAGCTATGATTGAAGAAGTCTCAGTGCTACATAAGGACGAAAATACTAGCATTTGGAGAACCGCAATCTCTCAGCAATTATCCTGCTAAGTCGAGAAAAAAGTCAATCCAACTATGAATAGACCAAAGTCATATGGAAAACCAAGTCCTCAGACTCGAGGAAAAAAATGTTTTTTATTTTGGGTTGGAATTTTTGGTCCCGTTAAGAATAAAAAAGGAGAAACCCCGCCAAATACAAAAATTATTATATTTATTTTCGGCTTGAATTTGTAGCGTGATATCTATCTTGATACCATATGTTTTTTCCAACACTTAACTTTTGTATAATTTTTGATTTTAGCGGGTGATCTACTTTCATAGTAGAGCAGCGCAACGTATCGGGAGCAAAAATCCCAACCCACGAACTGCTTCATTTTTTTAACATACAAATAATACAAAGTTTAATGACTTGGTTTTCCATATGACTTTGGGATAGACATATATGTAAAGAAAAAATAAGCAACTTACTGCGTGAGCTCGCTTGCAAATACATTATTTTCCTTTTTTCTTAATAGGATGTCGCCATATGAGGAGGCTAGGCCCTTTAAGCTTTAGTTCTGTTCTGTTAGTTCTAAGGTCCTTGTTCGTTGGGACGGGCCCCTGGAGCCTACATCACGAGTTTCCCCTGCCCTGAGCCATCTACGTCTCTTGTTTGTCACAGAACGAGGATTTTCCAATAATATCACGAAAATACGCGAATTTGTCACCACCGGCACTCAATCCACTCCTTCAGCAGTTACGAAAAAGTCGTGGGTCGCGGTAACATCTGAGTTTAGGAGCACTTTTCCACATCCACTCTCGACAAAACACAATTATTGCTACCCGCGGTTAGAACTGGCGGCATCAAATGACAATTATGTAAAACAAAGTCAACACTTAATTCAAGAAATAAACTCAAAAAAGCACACAGATTGAATGATCCGTCCTTCTTATCAGCTGACGGTGTCGTTAACAACACCTCCAATCCTGTTGGTCTTGATACCAACACCCAATCATAACTGATGGCGTACAACGACATTTCAAGTTGTATTGCTTACAACGATTTATAAAAGAACTGGATTGCTCATCACTGCTGATAAAGAATAGCCATCAAATAAGCTCCCAAAGTGGGTGAGAGGGGTGGAGTCAAGGTCTATATATAAGAAGGTCTGCTCATGTCCGATGAACTGCGGAGGGACACTGTGGGCAGATGACTTCAATTTATATTTATTTAACACCTCTGCTCCAGTATACTTCATAACTCTAAATACATATTGCTTGATGGTCGAGTAGCTTGCTATCTTTGCATGAATCAATATAATTCATAAAAATTATTTCCAACGGAAATCAGAACGATACGACTGCTGAACGCACCACATATTTTCTTACATACGATTCTCTTCTACAACGTAATAGAATGTGCGGTACGTAGCAGAACGACATAATGACGTCGCTTTTGGCAGAGCCATGAAAACAGGAGTACGGGTTACGCTAGTCTAGAAAGGGAGAGTGATGGGCATACTGCTCACTGTTCTTTCACTCATCGCTAACACTTGACATTCATTTTAGCTTGTCGCCCCAAGGGTTAATCTGTAGAGCACGTTATGAAATGATTAGGTGGGCATCCTCGAATCTAGTCGCAGCTAAAACCATGCGTTTCATCATAATGACGGCGCGAAAAATGTACAAGACATCCGTAACTTAGCCGCTACCGCTCAATCCTGAGCCCCTCGAGGTATCTGTCGCTCAACAACGTGAATGCATTGTCGGACGTCATCCTTCAATCAACTTACTTTGTCCGAAGAAAAATTCGGAACACTTCACAGAAAATCAAGAATGTACATGCAAGTAAATATGACGCTATGACAACCATTCACATTGGAGAACACCTAGGAAGAATTCCTGATGTTTTGTTTATTATTTTTGCCCACAATGACGTCATTTTTACCTTTCCCCCCTCGACAATCGAAATGCATGATCGGACCTTTTTTTTAATAGACCTTGGGGTGGAGTTTCAAAGTAATAATACTGGAAGAGAGTTGTGTTGCCATAACTACACAAGGAGAGGGACAGGGCGATTGTTTATCAGGGGATGACCTGCCCCCTACACGCCCCTCCAGTCCGCTGTGAGCAATCCAGGTTTATATATCGTTGGTTGTTTTCTCCAAAGTCGTATAGATGCCAAGTCATTTCTCTTCTGATAACGCGTGGTCACTAAAGCTAGAGGGAAAATTGCTCCCGCTAGAGTGACACATGACATTTGGTCCCAAAATTTGGCGGTTCGGAAAACGCCTATGAACAAATAAAAAAAATAATAGTTCATTAAACCAAATGAAAACTATGAATATCGGGTCAATCACGACAATGAATAGTGGATGAATGGTTCAAGCAGACTAAAACAGGAGAAGATTTCCGTTGAGCTAAAAAAAAGTTTATTGTATCTATTGAAACGGTGTTGTTTCACGATGTTTTGTCAAGTGCAGCGAGATCCTGGGCATTCTCAAGAGTCAGGTGAGCATGGTGTTTCTTTCATCCCCTCTGCAGACCGAACGTTGAGGGCGAGTTTCACGCAGATAGTATACCTCGCCCCCTCCAAACAGCCATCGTCAAGTATACATGGCATGTTTTTGCACGCCTTATTTGTGCTGCACGGATTTCAAGTACTCATTCCAATCTAGAGAAAATTTTACATAAAATGCTTTGTATACATTTTCCAAACTTTGTCCCCAAAATAACTTCAAACCCACCTTGAACTTTTACCTTGAAAATTTGCGCTCTATACATTCGACTCACTAACGGCGGACATCTATCTACAGTTTCTCTAGCTGAGCTGGATTTTACACCGGGGCACGAAACACGACGGAATTTGAAGTTGAAATTAAATTGTTTTATAAAGAAAATGGATGGAAAAGAATCGAAATAAATAAAAAAATATTCTATCAGTGAAAACGAAAAATGTCCAAAATCCAGCTCTAATCTTGTTTGCTTCACATGTGAAGCAAATAAGGTCCAGTTTGTGAAGCAGGCACTTCATTAACCCTGACAGGTACCTTCTACGTCTGGGAGACGTAGAGTCGAAAAAAAAACAGCTGTCATTCTTTCGTAAGAGTGGGGAAGGGTTGACACTCAAGGAATGCCTTCCTCGGTTAGTTTGCTACGAGGAAGGGCAGTGATAAAATCTTCAAAAAGCTTCGAAAATGAGTCACAAACTTTTTTGTAAAATGTTATACGTCTTCACATCACATTCTCTTCACATGACATTGTTTCTATGAATGGAATTAGCACCAAAATAATGTTTCAAGTAATCATTGTGGGCTGTTGTATTAGTCCTCATGTTTCAGTGAAGTGACTAGTGGTGAGGGGGGGGGGGGTCAGGGCTCCGATGGAATTCTGACATTTCCAAATCGACTATTATTAGAAAAATCGAATTTTCATGTTTGCTACTATATTTTGAAAATGACTTGATGGATAGGTTAACCAAATACTAAAAGTGCCGTTTTTGTGCGTAGCAAAAAATGTGCTCCACAAAGAAGAAACGACTGTGGACGAATGATGACCTCGTGGATGAAATGGAGCGTCCTTTGTCAGACGTTGGTGATGACTTTTCTCTCTCATCGTTGTAATTCGTTGCGATTCGTTTTTACGATGACAGAATACCTACCTCGTCATCCCAAATATGACGAAGGAAACAAAAGTCCTTTATAAATGCGATGTAATTGTGGTTTCTCTCTTTTTCCGCCTAAGATTCCAAATCTTGAACTTCATGAGGGTAAAAAATTAATTCTGAATTGGAAAAAAGGCAAGAAAGGACTAGTTTATCCCAGCCACACAAAAAAAATGAATTAGGAACTGAATAGTACTTACATACAAGGGCTCAATTTGAATATACGTCTTAGAGACGTATAGGGTTCGTTAAGCGTTAAAAATGCAGGGGTACCTGTCAGGGTTAAAAAAAAGTTGAGACCAAATGTTGGAAGAGCGCTCTGGCGGGATCAAAATTTCAAATTTTATAAATGACCACCGTTACCATAGCGATCGTGGTGAGTGGAAGAACTTGGGTTATATATATACAACTTTGGTTTACTCAAAGAACATCTCAGCATGACGTCATTGCTAACGAGTGTTGCTACCGAGTGTTGTTTTCAACTGTACTTTACAGAACAGGCCCCCTGATCCTGGAATAATCCAAATATGCCAAACAACGTTATTATTATAACAAATACCAATTATTAAAATTAAAAAAAATATTAATTAATTATTCAAATTTAAAAAAGAAACTTGCCGGGGCCAGAATAAGATAAAGTACTGATTTATTTAGTGCTCAATCTCATTCATAAATTCTTGGACACCGGTGATGAATTTAGGTCCGTTCCATTGTTTCGGTAGTGCTACACTTTTGAAGAAAATCATCTGGTTTCATTCAATTTTTCAAAATAAGTCAATGAGATCACATGGTTTTCTACACAAGTGCAGCACTAGCGAAACAAACTGGAACGGACCTTTTGATTCAGAAATTTGTTGTTATTTTACTGTCACTCTGACGCTATCCCGATGGAGAAAATGCATTAAAGTAAAGGGGGGAAAAATGAAGTAGCAGCAAGGGGAATGATGGGACATTTTAATTACGTAATTGGAGTTTTTCTTTTCGTCACGTCACCACTTCAAACGCGGGAAGAGAAAAATTAAAATGGATGAAGCCAGTTTATCACCGCTGATAAAACGTCAAAGTATCTTTTTAAAAGTTTTAAAAACAACCATTGCCCAACTCCCTGCCCCTAAAATCCAGTTCTCTTCCATGCCCTTTTCCGCGTCGCTTGTGCACGGGGAACTTCCTAGAAATCATTTTATTTGGATAAATGGATGTTGCTTATCAGGGTAATTATCTTAAGTCAGCTAAAGAGACTTGTTTGGAGCAGGGGAGCTTGGACAGAGTTGCTCTTCCTCTATGCATTAGTAAACAAAGAGCAAAAGCGCAAACATTTTCTGGCTCTAATGTTCGGGGTTGGTTAGCGGCGCTCTACGCCTCTCTACATTCAGCCTTGTATACAGCTCGTCCCAAGCTCCCTTTTTCTCACATCAGCAGTTAATTATAGTGAGCTCCCTGGCTTAGGTGTCGTAGGTGGGAGGGGTAAAAGTAATTAGAATTCCACGGCGTCCTCTTATTTAGATAAATGACCCAGAAGTGTAAAAACGGGAAAGGGGGGTGAGCAAAATGGCTCGGGAATAAATGAGGAGAAAAAGTTACAAAGTAATTTTATGATTGTTCTAATCAATGCCGTTATCGAAATTCTCGAGAAACGTCTGTACCGTCGTCAAACAGTTCTTTCAAGCGGTTAAAATGTGTCCTTTGAATCTGTCAAGGGAATGTAAAAGCTCCCCGTCAGTAGACTCCACCACCAACCAATAACCCTTCTACCTCACTGTTCCTTTTTCCTGAATTACATTTTCCCTCGTGGAAAATCCTGTTTCTCATTTCTCCGTTTGCCAAAGTCTTCACAGTTTAGACCAACTACTTCAAAGAACTCTCTCTTCGTGTATTGATGCTATGCGTATCCCCCTCTCCACCCATGCTTTCTCACTATGCTAGTTTTACTTTTAAGGGGAGTTCATGATGTTTTAAACTGCTTAAAAAGCTTGAAGCCAATAATGGGAGGGATAAAAAGGAGAGAAGAAATAAACTCGGCTGTGGGAAGGCTTTTAAATGATAATACTTCAGGAACTTTGCGCCTGAAGTACCTACGTGGAAAGAAAGAATTGGCGAAGAGGGAGGGGTGAATTAAAGAAACAGAAGAAGCTATGTTCATAACTCCAAAGTACTTTTATCTTCCTAATAGAAGTCAAGGAGGTTGTAAGTAATAAAATTGTAGGGAAGCGAAGCTTCCATAAATATTAAAAGAACAGCTACACATAAGCCCTTTTCCGGCTTACAAACGTTCCTGAAAAGAACTAAAAAGAAACTGTAGACAATATATCAATGCATTTTTTAAAAAGGAAACACGATGAAATCTCTGGCTAATTGAATTGAGCATACAATGCTAGATTTTCTCTTCTTTTTTTTCGGAAGAATTATTTCAGAGCCCCTTTAATGGTCGTATCCTGTGAAATTCAAAGCAGGAAAAACTGTCTGAGGAAAAGGTCGAGCATATATACGGAGTTAAAAGAAACGACGAAAACTGTTCCATTGAACTGACTATACAAGTTACCTGGGGAATACTGCCAGAATGAACTCGTAAAAGCCTTTTTCCTGCCTTCGCCCTTGATACACCTACCTACTCCGTTAAGAGAGAATGCAAATTTAATTTGCACTGCATGCTAGTGTGGAGAAGTTGTCTCCAGCAGAACAAAAATTCATTAATGCAAGACTCAACTTGGCGCTCGTACTTTACTGTTTGTGCTCAAACTCGGTAGGAGTTTCAGATCTTTTTTTTTTTTTTTTCGGTCAGAAGTGGAGTTTCATCCCGAACCCACACATTATTTTCACAATAACCCTGAGATGTCTCTTCAACTACTGAAATCATTCAGTGATTTTTTTGAAGAAAGGGTAACGGAGAGAAAGCGTTAGGCTGAGGGAGCAGACAAATATTTTGAAATTATTGACGTTTTTAATTATTAAGGTCAAGCATGATTCACTAATTACTACAGAATCGACTCCCATTTCGTTCCCTCGCCACTTAAAAACTCCCATTAAAGACAGATGTTAAGTTTCTCGGGTCAATTGATTGGCCTCTTGTTCTGCTTACTTGACTCATCTTACGCTTGGATTAACGAGAATAAACTTTGAAGAGGGCTTTTGCATGCGTACCTATATGATGAGGCAGGACCGAATACGTGGGTGGTGGGGGTAGCGGGTTGGTGTCATACCAAGCGACGTTCTAAACTGTATTGAGTATACCTACTACTTATTTTTACTTTTTTTCGAACATATAATTATATGAAACGGACTAATTTCTCTTTTAGACATCTGGAGAGATATTTACGTCTATTTATTCCTGAATTTCTGGCTCAAAACCCCTTCCTCAGCAGTATAATTTGATATAAAAATTGTTAGTAGAAGGGGGGGGGGACGACTTGTTAGCTGCATTGGTTTGTTGATGAACTGAGTCTGATCGCAAACATCGATTCATGTGCATCGTAGTGTTATATCACGTTCGGCTGCGTGATATCGACTTCACGTCCCTATACATACTCTCGGGAGAAACGTTTCGGCGTTCTCATAGTCGTTCAGTGGTGGTTTTTTTAGACGCTGCTGTACCTGCGCCGTTTCACTTGTACCATTTGCCAATTCATCGACAATCTATTCTTCGTTTTTTTTTCCTCGATACCAATTGCTTCAATTACGAAATTGCAACTGATTTTGTGCTTATCACAATCACGAATTGTGCTGTGAAATAGTACATTTCATAACAAGTGCGGAAAGTATGAAATATCGTGCGAGAGTTGTTAGACGAACGAGTCGTAGTCGAGTGAGTCTATTACTCGAGCACATGATAATAATACTTTCTGACGAGTCATGAACGACTTTTTTCACACTATACCAAAAGAAGACGAGCCTGGAATAATTTCCCCACCCATTCTGCCAAAATATTTTATTCGAAGGTCATAAATGGAACTTTCCTCAATTAGGGGAGAAGATATTGCATATTTATTTTGTCTCCTAGAGGGCATCACGGTTTCACGGTTTTATTAGTAAAAAATGGTAGTTAGAGCTCAGACGTTAAATAAGTTTAAAATTCCTCCACCGGCCCCAAGCAAATAATTTCTTCGAAGGTCATTAATAGAACTTCTCTCAATTTGCCGAGAAGCGATTGCATATTTATCTCCTGAAGGTATACACGGTTTTATTCCTCAAAAATCTTACAGTAGTGGTAAGCAGAAATCAAATTTTAAATTCAAGATGTCAAAATGCATATTACAATCGTCGCAGACCACGTGTAGTCATAAACTCGAAAATTCAACATGGTCATTGGGCAGTTTCCGTACAGAATAATGGCTTAAGTAGCTGATTTAGCAAGAGAACCAGGAGGTACGCCTTACGACACTTCGAAGAACCGATTGGTGCAAACATCGGAGAATAAAATCATCCGACATCTTGAGGAGACCAGTTTGGGAGATCAAAAACCATCCCAACTTCTTTAACAAATGCAGACTCTAGTAGGTAGCGCTGCATGAATTGAGTTACTTCGCACCGTATGGCTAATAGCACTTCCTCAACGAACCAGGAGAGTGCTAGCTGCAGTAAAAGTTGAGGACATTGATCTACTAGCCGGTATTGCCGACAGGGTGTACGAATTTGAAACACCGTCATACGCAAATGAAATTAACGACGGACAACCTCAAGCAGCAAGACTCGTCAGAGAAGTACAACACTTAAAATCAACTGTTTGAGTGCAAGCCAGGAGTAGATCATCCTCCAGAACAAGTTCATTCGAAGAAAAATTCAAATAAATGTCACAAGCCCTATGGTTGGCATAACAAGAACCCTCTTCAAAACTCACAAACCTTTCCGAAAAACTGGGAAAAACGGCAGTTGCAGCGGGTACAGCCGTTATACGACGATCGCTCCAACCACCTTTTCATCACCTATTTAAACACGAACTTGATATTTCTGATAGAAACCGGCGCGACTGTGAACGTTCTACCTGCATCCAAATTCAACGGAAGAAGAGTTACCAACTTCAAGGTCCATGCTGCAAATGGTACGTCAATATCTACCTATGGCACGATTCCTTTAACTCTGAATTTGGATTTACGTCCATCATTCAAATGGCCCTTCCTCATCGCTCGCGTCTCCGCGATTTTAACTTCAAGCAGACCTACGCCAGCGCCCATGCCACGGCGTGCACTTAAACTTCATTTCTTTCTCTCTCTCTCTCTGGAGGTCTCCTTAAGATGTGGGCAGTACCTAGACCGTCGCCAGCCCTTACCTGGCCTGAACTTCATTTCTCTGCAGTTCACAACTTCCAACCGGTACAGCAAGGGGGAAGATAATATCGTAACCGATGCTCTCAGTCGCATCGCTAGCCGTGAATCACTCCTGCGATAACTCAGCTCTGGCATCGTCTAAAATAGAGGACACAACTCTCCTAACTCTGATGACCCAGCCCGACCACCTGGTTAAATCAATTTCCTGGAATTAACACCACAATAATGTGCGAAACCTCGACTGGGAGCAATCGTCTCTATCTTCAGGAAGATTCAGCTATATGTACAGAGATCTAGGCCTCCTGAAGCCTCGTCGCAGTGGGCTACTAACGCCCGGGCCAGAGTAACAGAGAATACATAACAACTCAGCCACCCGCAATAACGATCGTGAAACGGGACACAATGAGTGAAGTGGGAGGAGAACTGAGCTATCAATGAGCGGCAGGCTCTCAGCCCTAATAAGCAGTGGCGCATGAACGAACAGGGTATAGGGGCACAATTTACCCCACCCCCATTTGAGCCGGGCGTCACAGCGCGTGCATTTGTATGTAGCTTCATAATTTCGGCTGACAGAGAATCTTCGAAGCCTTTTTCCCAACGCCTTTTTTTGTTGAAAACGCTTTACAAATTGTATTCTGGCTTTCCTGTTCCTCCCTTTTGGCATATTGGTTTCCGAGCTTAGTAAGCCCAAAATTCTGAAGATTCCGAGACAGTTTCAGGGCTGAACGGCTGAGTCATTGTTTCGTGTGAATAATTACCAGTTAGAGAGCAAAAAAGTAAATTTATGTGGCTAACCTACTATTTAAGACTACAAGATTGATATACGGAGCCAAACTGTAAGTTTCAGGCTACATTCTTGAAGAAAATGGCTATTTCACGACAGCAGGTGAATTTCTGTGGCCTAATTTACATAATAAAGCAAAATTGTCGGTCTGTCGTTTGTACGATCGAGAAAAATAGTTTTAGGGCAGAGCAACCCTTCAGGGCATCACTTCCTCAGATTATCCCGATGCTTCTGAGCTCTTGCAACCCCACCTTTGGATCAGTTCCGTGACCATTCGGAGGCATTCCTACTGAGTTCTAGAGACGATTTTCGCATTTCGCGTGTAAGAAACATCTATAAGCATAAAAATGATCGATGATGGAGTCAAATATTCAGTATCGGGGTTAAAACATGTATTCTACTCATGTGGCCGAAAAATGAGATTACGAGGCAAAATTTTCAGTTTCCTGACCAGTCAATTTTAGAGGCACAATCACCACATAAATATTGTTTTCAGACAAATTTCTGAGTTAATGTTATATTTTTAGGGTTATAGTTTTGGCTTTTTTCTTCTTCTTTTCCTGAGCTTTCGCCTTCTTGTGCTGAAGGCATCGTCAGAGAACTTTTTGGGTTTTTTATTTTAAATCATAGACATGTGACGAATGGAGGGGTGTCAATTTCTTCTTCTTGATTAGAAAATTTGTTGTTAATGGCAACTGAGAATGTCTTCTGGTTATCTTCTTTTCAAGTTTGCAATCAGTGGCCTCCAGGCATGTGGTACATGAATTCCTTCATCTCTGTTGAAGTTTTCTTTTTTCTTTATTTCCATGGCTTCTCGAATTTTTCGTTTCTTCCACGAACTTTCAATTGCCAGTATTTTGGTATCTTCAAATTTGATGACGTGTGATTGTCCGCTGTACATGTGTTAAGCTATTGCAGATTTTTCAATATTGCGGTGTTTTACGGCTGACATGTGTTCTTTCATCCTTGTTTTGACGTTTCGAAGAGTTTCACCTATGTAAGATTTGTTACAGCTGCAAGGTATTTCGTAGACACCTCGTATGGCTTAAAAACTAATAATATTAATATAAATTTCTGAGTTCTCAGTAAAAGTGACAGATTTTCTTGGTATTTTAAGCCGCCTTCACATGCAAGCTTTAAAAATCTGAGCTGTGGGCTTCAACCAATCAGAGCGCTCCGAGTACATGGCGCGGAGCACTCTGATTGCTTGAAGCCCACAGCTCAGCTTTTTAAAGCTTGCATGTAAAGGCGTCTCTATTTAACCGAAACTATGGCTTTGAATAATTGATCTTAGTTCTCTGGTTCACTGACTGAACAAAGATTTTCTAACGTTATTTACCGGTTTTTGGGCGGGAAGCGCTCATTCCGTACGAGTCATCAGCGTGGCGGAATTCACCCTTTGCTAGGTGAACGGCATTCACTATACCCATGACTAAAATGGTCAATATAGCGCAAAGCCGAAATACGGTTGTTTGAAAGTGAAAATGACATTAAGACCTTCCAAAAAAATACCATTCAAAAATGCGATTATTGCGCTATTCGCGGCCCCTGAACAGGCTACTCGGGCAAGAAATTTGGAATTTGCCCGATGAATCTGGTTGATGGGCAATTATAATTACCCCCCCCCCCTCGGACCGTATTTTTCGTCCTTAAACATCGAATATTAGCTTTAAATTGACCAGTAGGTCGCTTCAAGTCCGATGGAAAACCCACCTCAGTCCTCAAATATCCATAAATAAAAATTTGTCCAAAAGAAAAGATCTCTCTGCCAAACTCATTGCAATGTTAGCCATACCAACACGCAAGTTGTGACTTAACATTTTTCATCCTTTCTTTGTCCCCCCCCCCCCCCCACACAACGCTAATCTCCAAAGGTATTCTTCTCACCCCCCTCCCTACTCTCGATTTCAAGACGTTCCTGCGCAACTGATTATAAGCTTAATGGAATGTGAGAGCAGGAGAAAATGTATGCCACTACGTGCATGGCAGATGCACGTAATTTATGCAAAGTACATAATAAAATTATTTAATCGAATTATTAAAAAACTTCGCTCCGGCAGCTGGCGGTTCATTCATTCATTCATTTCATTCCGTATACGGATACCCTAAGCCGTCCCAGAAGTAATAATTTTGATACCATAATTTGTTTCATTAAGCCGTACTTCTTCCACTATTTTCACCACCCTCTCTTCAAAAATGTCGATAAGTGTTTTCGGTAGTTTTCCAAGGGCTTTGTAACATTAAATTTTTGTGCCGTATTTTATAATACCTAAACGTGTGAATTTAAGCGATTTTTTTGAAATTTCACCCCCCCCCCCCACATCAAAGTTTTCGATAAATCTCAATGGAACCCAGGGTAGAAGTTTTTGCGCGTTGTTGCTTCTATCTCGGAAGAAAAAAAGAATAATCCAGAACATTCGAAAGCTGACAAACAGTAGAAGTTTTAAATAATTTTTTACACTTCCTACGAGGGCCATAAAAGAATTGACAGCTGGCTGAAAGACAAGGAGTTTTCTGGAAATCTATGAAGTTGTCTGTTCAGCAGCAATTTAGTCACTTAAAAAATATTGATCGATTTATAGATGGAAATATCCAATCCTACAGAGAATAATTTAGTGCTCTTTCCAATGGCTTCTTTTAAATTTCAATCAGACCATTGTTTCATCAGGTACAGACGATTTACTAAGGAAAACCGTGGGTAGGTACATTAAAAATTAGGAAAACATCGATTATCTCAAAAACCATAAGTAATCGGACCATTGTGTATAGGGTCATTTTGGTTCCAAATGTGACCAAGAATCACACATTACATTTATGCCAGACTTTTCCGTTACCTCATATATGTATAATATATATGAATTCCGGAGACCTTTGAATTCGTGTTCTACAGGTTCTGAAACATGAAAAAACATGACAAGACCCATGTTTGCCACCATCACGACGAGACCAATAGTGCATTTCCAGAATGAAATGCACTAAAAGGTACTGACCTGATTTTTGCTTCCTCCAATACCGAAGGTATGGGAAGCTAAGTGATCGTTTCTCGAGATGAAAAAATTTTTGGTCTCTGATTTCAAAAATTCCACGTGCCTTTTGAGTTTCAGAGCTTTTTTAACAGCTTTGGTTCCGTGTCTGTCTGTGTGTAAGTGTGTCTGTACACTTTATACCAACGCGCATATCTCCTAAATCATTCAACCGATTTGGATGAAATTTTCATGACACTCGTAGGTTAGGCCTCATAGATGGTCCCATTTCAATTTGAATTAAATCGGTCCAATAGGAGGGGCTCCAGCGGGGGCAGTGTACACTTCTCACTAACGCACATTAACTCGTAAAATAGGCAAGCGGTCCAATGGGAGAGGCTTCCAAGGCAGTCAAGAAAAAAAGTACCGACCACTTAAGACAACAAAGGAAAAATGACACTTTAAGGGATAAATAAAGGAGGAAAGACAAACCTGATGGCGATTCGATGTGAAAACGTGGCTCTGAGAAAAATAGACAAAGAAATGAATAAAATTATCCAATACTCCCGCAGAAATATTCCTGGGTTAAGAGAAAACGAAAGGTCGAAAGACGAAGAGTTAAAAGCGCGCTGTAGAATGGATGACTTCGTTAAGAAATAGACAAATCGAGAGCCTGAGAAGCGCAAAGAGTCCGCCGGGAAGACCCAGAAACAATGGAGCCAGAGTAATTTAATGACAAGATGGCGGAAGCATGTCGGTCAGGTAATGCATGTGCCCTAAAGACTCGTTTCGATCATATGCTATAGGAACATCTTCCCTAATGGCACTTATCTTTTACTTCGAAACCCATCAAAATGTCTTCCATCCCGATAAAAAATTCGTCATATAAGTATGTAATTATCACTGGCGTGCCTAGGTAGTGTGCTGCGGCGGTGGTGGGGACGCTACCTGATAAACATGTCGAGGAAACAACGAGCTACAACCACTAGCAGACGTTTTCTTTATGAAAATAGCTGTCAACGAGAGAGAAAACTAAGCTTTTTTTCCACGATACACTACATAGATGGTTCTTGCTCACTCATCCCCAGTCACGACGGACTTCCCGCTACAGCGCTCTTTCCCTTAAGCCGGCTTCACATGTGATCTGAAAAAAGCTCGGCTTTGAGCTGTATCCAATGAAATATAATTAATTCAAACGCGGGTTGCTCATTGATTGGCTACAGCTCAAAGCTTAAGCTGTCACAGTTCGCATGTGAAGGAGGCTTTATTTTTGCACAAGCCATCTTCGTACGGGTGTTCGATAAAGGGCATTTACCGCAGGTGTTTTCGGTGCGATATTTGGCAGTTTTCAGTAGTAAGTATGAAAAAGTTATAGAAGAATGATTAGATTTGAAGATGGTGAGTTAGGCCATCAGGCTGGAGGTGTTGGGTATTGGTACATAGAGAACGAAATTAGTTGGTAGGTGTTCAAAAAATGAATTGAGAGCACCAAACCAACAAGAAGGAAATGCACGAAAAATGCGAAAAAATTATTCATAAAAACCAATTTATCTTACTTCGAGTTAACCCGTTTTTTACTCTTCTCTCTTTGTTGAAAAGCTCTGATACAATAATATCTCCCAATACCCTTGCAACGCGAAAATGAAGAGTTGATTTAATCTTCCTTTTTTTTCAGACTGGGGAAAGCACGGCAAAAACTATGGGCGAGAAGATTGAATAGGAAAAGGGACTGGATGAAGTGATTGAGG
Source organism: Corythucha ciliata (assembly GCA_038030265.1). NCBI lineage: Eukaryota > Metazoa > Arthropoda > Insecta > Hemiptera > Tingidae > Corythucha > Corythucha ciliata. The sequence goes on from CM075941.1 coordinate 36,409,265, forward strand.
AAGAGTGGTATAAAGCGGTGAGGGTGAGCTTTTCATCCAGCAGTGCTTCCAAAGATTAGATCGTAGTGGAAACCTCACAAAGCCTGATTTAATCTGGTCATAGGGACTTAATGCATGCATCAACGCTTATTTCTCCCTGTTCAAAATCTGACCTCATTTCACTTCCTGATCTTTTTATTAAAATAAGGAAACCAGCGCCTTCGAGTTATTAATTTTTCTATTCGAGCGCATTGAGGGAGCTGAACCGGGACGGTAATGAAGTCGTGAGTGAGTGGAGTACAACACAACAGAAAGTGTCACACTATTATAAACGTAGAAGTACATTTGGAAGGAGTACATAGATGTACATTACGTAAATAGTGCCAATCAAGTTACAAAAGTTGATAGCGTTACCATTGAAATTGGAGTGAGTCTAGGACTAAAAGTGAGTGTACAAAGAAATGAGCGGCTATATCTGTTTTCAAAAAAAAAAAAAAAAAAAAAAAAAAAAAAAAAAAAAACATGTGCAGGTGTTTCATTAATTTGATTTGGGAAGGTAGGGGAGGGGGTTAAAAAGGCTGATTTCTAAGAAAATTAGGAAGGTAGCGAATCACCTAATGGTGAATTTTCATTTTCGAAGAAAGTTTATAAGGAGCTTAAGAATCAATTTTGAAAAACATACCTTAGAGAATGATTAAAGATTAAAGAAAGCAAAAATTAATTAATTTTTCAGTATTCCTGTACCAAAACTATTGAGCCTGGAAGCCTCCTAATTTTTTCCATGTCAAGAATCTCTTGAAATAAATTATGAACGCAATTCCACTGAGTGTGCCTAATAAATTAAGATCTAATTCCAGTAGTGATATAGCTAACTGCTTTAAAAGCCTGAATGTTAAGGGAGAGGCCGAGTTGAAGCCTTTGTTGAGCCGTAGTATTATCAGCCTAAACGGTATAGTTTTTGTAATGGAGGAAAATCTTTTATAGAAAAACTCCCAACTCCGCGTTTTGTTGTTGTTGTTGTTGTAGTTTTTTTTTTTTTTTTTTTTTTTTATCGCAAAAGCCATTTTCATTATTGCCTTTCAATGCATCATCGGGAGACGAAAGTAGAAAATTCGCCGAATCACTTTTGGTGAAAGCCTTTGATAAAACGTGCTTGACTGCAAGGGGGGCGGCGCGGCGGGCAAAGTAACAGTGCACTCTGAATGTGGGTTTTCCGAGTTGGGGAAGTCCTTGCACTTTGATGGAATCAAGATACAAATTTCATTTATTATAACGCGCGAAGAAAATTGGTTTTCCTGCGGGGACAGTTTCTGCCTTTTACAATGGGAAAACTATGGCTATTATTAAAACTTTTCAGATTGATGTAATTCGGTTGCTTCATTACCACAGGGCCATGCTACGGTTCGTTTATAGTTTGAGACAATTACACACGATTTATTTGATGCGTTAGGTTGCCTTATTATTGTGTCGTATTTATATTCGACTAACGCATTGAAATAAACAGTATAGCCGATTGAAATGATAAAGAAACATTACCTATCCATGTTTTATTGTGAAATTTGGTTTAACAGCACAATTGACGAGCTTTTAAGCTTTGAAAATTAACTTAAAATATTACTTTTGATGATAGATTACTACAATAATGGTTATGGAGAATATTTTTAGTGCCCCCCCCCTCACCATCTTGTTAGGCAATAAAATGTTATTCATGTGAATACACCTATTTGCGAGTCACCGCAACGCTGTTGTTTTGTATGCTAAAACGTCACCGGCAACGGGCCTATTCCTGATGTTATACATTCGCCGTCGTGGGCTTGGCCACTCGTGTCGAGGAGAGGCACGCGATGGAGGACTACCCGGCGAGTGACCACCAACACTATATTTTCTTCAACGTGAGAGAGAGGCCCCATAAGGCGAGAAGGAAGGCGGCTTTTCGGGGATGAAACTTCGCGCGAATCTTTAAGGAGATGTTCACGATGGGAAAAAGTAGCGCGATGCGGTGTGCAACTTCAGGATTGGATGCCATTGAGTGTGTCAAGATCGTCGCCAGGAGCCATTCTACCTGGGAGGAGCTGGCCGAAACCAGCGGCATCGGAAGTGGAGCCGCTTAAACGGTTTGTCTGTTTATTCGATTGTTTGGATACCCCTGGTCTAAACCCCCAGAGATTATGCAATTCCTTCCAATTTTAATTTTTTGGTCATTTTTGCCTAACTCGCCGAGGGCTTAGGAGGTGATTTTCACGTCCTTTTTAACAATCCTCAGCCAAAAACGCCCCCATAAGGTGTCGTCGGCAATAGCCTATCGAGGCCCATGTGCGCAGTTGTTTGCTCTGAGCAAGCTCACGGGCAAGTCTACGTCTGAACTTAAGAAACCACGCTCATTTTTCGCTGTTCTGCGGGCTATTACTCGGCTAAACGTTTTGAAAAACTCTTAATATTCCCGGCTAAAATTGAGAAAAAGCGCTCATTCGTGTCTAAAATTGAGTTGGAGTGGTAAATCCAACGTGCTTTACGTCCAACTACCATACGGTGTCGTGGACGAGGGCGAAAGCACACACTTCACTATTTTTCACGTGAGCTAACATTTTTTTTTCCTTAAAATAATCCAGCCTGTAGTGGGAATCGAACCCACTCAGCAGACGATACCTGGACATGAGAGTCGACGCCCTAACGATCTCGGCCACGTCTGCTGGGCGTGTCTAAAATTGAGAAAATGCGTCAATTTGTGGTTTCCGCTCCAACTTCCTGGCTAAAATAAAAAGAAAACACTGGTATGTAGTTCCGGCAAATCCGCGACTAAAGGTGAGGAAAGCGCTAATTCATATGATTTAAAAGTTGGAAACAAAGCTCATTCGCGGCAAAAATTGAGAAAAAGCGTCAACTATCAGATAAAATTAAAATAAAAACACGCTAACTCACGGCTAAAAATTAGGGAAGCTGATTGTGAGAAAAAGAAAATATAAATAATTCTATTAAATATATACGATGACAAATAAATAACATTAATGGATAAACCTAAAAAGGTAAAAACTGAGCGCCGATCAGGTGCTTCTTTAACCTTTGCTTGAACAACACAGACATGATGTCAGCCTGAGCTCACCCGGTAAGGAATTCCAATATGCAACTGCCAAAACAAGGAATGAAGTGCCCAGAGCACTAGTCCGATGACTAGGCATGCGTAAGTCGAGTGTTCAGGTTATCACAGATACTCTCTGAATCCCACCCACAAATGCAAATTGCTCAAAAGATATATGCCGGACGCTTTGTTGAGAGAACCTTACTCAGGAAGAATTTGGTAAGGTACTTTCTACGAGCCTCGGGAGTAAGCCATTCGAATTTCTTGTAATATGGTGTGACGTGAGCATCAATAGGAAGATCAAATATGAATCGTACACACATATTTAACGCCTTATTGAACGTTGCTTCCCACCCCATCCCTATAACAGGCCTTGGTCGACTCCTCCCGGTATAGGTTTTCGGCAGCGGTGCTTTTGGACGTTCGGGGTGCCTTCGACTCCGCGCGGTGGCCGCTTGTCCTGGCGGCATTGCGCGAGTCCGGTGTTCCTTGGGACATATTTCGGGAAGTGGCCTCGTACTTCACGTCGAGGACAGTGAGGCTCCGCTACGGCGAAAGCCAGGCGGAGTCCCCGGTAACACAGGGGTGTCCCCAGGGCTCGGTGCTCTCGGCTGCTCTATGAACCCTTTTTTTTGCGGGTCTCATGCGGCTCCTCGAGGGGAAATGCGTGGGGCGGTGGCATATGTCGACGAACTCGCCGTCGTCGTCTCGGCCAGCTCACTGGAGGGGCTCAGCCGGGAGGTCACTCGTCGATGGGTGGTGCGGGGCTGCAAGGCTGGCTCTAGCGGTGCAAAAGACCCAGGTGGTCATCACGCGGGGTAGACTGCCACGAGGCAGCTCCTTGGTTGTACCATACCAGCGAGTGAGCCTGACAGGGGCTCTCGTGGGTAGGTACCTTGGCGTGCAGATTGCTCGCCATAAGCCCGCAGCTGGACGTAGTTGCGGGCAAACTTGAAAAAGCGGTAGCTCTTTTTAGGACTACGGCGGGAAAAACGTGGGGGTCGGATTTCCGCAGCCGGGTACGCTACGTGGGGTCGGTCTTTATGCCGATACTTTTGTATGTGGCGACCTGGTGGTGGCACCGCCCCTCCAAGTCGCAGAGAGCGAGAGTCGTCAGCCTGCAGCGGCAGGCCTTGATCCGGACAGTCATGGCGTACAGGACTGTCAGCTCAGACGCCCTTCAGGTCATAGCGGGGATGCCTCCGGCTGATCTCCTGCTGGACGCCAGGGTGCACAGACGCTGGGCCATCTCCAACTCGTTGGGGCTGGTGGGGTGTCGGGAGGACTGGGTGGACCGTCTTGCACCTTTGGTGTCGGGCGGGTGGTTGCCGGGGGCACTTCGCCTCCTCGATGACTTGGTGGTGGAGGCCTGGCAGGGGCGTTGGGCTGACAGCACGACTGGTAGGCGTTGGCTTGTCGAGCCAACCGGCCGGCGCTAGTCAGGAGCCGGAGGGAGTTTGAGAAGGTCCGGTCCTTCTCCCGCGCCTGGTTGGCGCGGAGGGGGATGGGGCCTGTGATGCCCGTTGTAGGGTAGATGTAAGTCGGGTCGGAGGCGTTTCGCCACTCTCCCGGTCTTGAAGAACGTCCACCTCCGCGTGGTCTCTCTCGGGCACGGCTGGCTGGCCACCAGTCGTGGTTAACGGACGGGGACCGGGGGAACGACCCGCCACTTGCTGTGGCAACCGGGCCACGGATGGGGCGGTGTGCCGGTTAAAGGTCGGCAACGGCCTAATCACCGTTCATTCGAAGGCATCACAGCAAGAGAGAGAGAGAGAGAGAGAGAGAGAGAGAGAGAGAGAGACAGAGAGGAAGGGTGAGAGAGAGGAAACATTTATTTTCATTCTTTTTTCATCTCTTCTGGTTCAATTTGTCTTATCCCCCCTCCCTCGCCTAAAAATATTTCTAACATTTTGCCGCCCCACGAAATTTGCCGCCCAGGGCTATAGCCCCGGTAGCCCCCCTCCCCCCCAGATCCGGCCCTGGCTATTGGGCTGAGCAAAGCCATGAAGTGGGACGAATTGAAGGGCTATATCAACCCTCTCTTGTCGTGTGCATGTGAATGTGTGGGTTGGCGGGGGGCATCCTGCAACAAAGTCAAACTTGTTCAAAATTCAACCCATGTTCACTTTGTGGCTTGATATTTGAGCACTTGTGAATAAAAATAGTCCGCTCTTTCCAATGGTACCCTCAGATTTAACCTTCGAGCCTCCGTTTACTATGCAACGGCCACAAATCCTGAATATCTCGGAAAATAATGAGAATCGGACTTTGGTCAATAGGGGTCGTTTTAACCCATTTTAAGTGCAGAATCACCGGGCGAAATATTGCCCTCTATTTTTTAAACACCCTGTATGTATACCAAAAATATAATATTCTTTAAATAAACAACTTAAGAAACATGACAAATATATTTTCAAGCTCACGTAATTGGGTCATTAACCGAGGACTCGAAGTAAGAAATGTTTAAGGGGTCATGTTTGAAGTTTTGAAGGATTGACATCACGTTTGACGGTTTTCAGTCACTGCCAGAAAATTTGCTCTCAAACATTTGGTTTGACAAACATGTTTGATCGTGTGTGTGTGTTTCAAACCATCAAACCTTCAAACCGCAAAGAAAAAAGGGTATTGGGGTGATTTTTATGAGAATGAAAAAATTGGTTTTTCATAATAGTCCATTGACTAAATATAGGGTGTTTCACGAGGAAAGGACATACTTTCCTGGAAACATGGAGCATACTTTCACACTTTACGTCTATAAGATAGACGATAAGAAAAAAGAATATATTTTTATATAAATTTTATAAAATTTTATAATTATAAATTATATTAGAATATAATTTTTATAAATTAAATTTATAAAATGTAAGTGCTTTAGTATAGTATAAGAAATAAAAGTAGTAATAAAAATTATTCTTTCCGACGATTTTGTGAAGAATTCCTGTTGTAATTGTTCTTTCAAAACGAAATTGCAACAAACATTGATAGTAAAAAAATAGGAGTGAATGTTGCTGGACTTTTTGAAGTGTGTTATACCAGCACACTCTCAATGTATTAGTTGCCACAGCTCGTTATCAAGAGGGGAATAAAAAATACTGGCGGTGAAGTAAAACAAGTATTCAGACAGGGGGAAAAGGGTGAGTAAAAGTAGGAAATTGCCCCATAGGGGAGAGAAAAAAAGAGTCGGGGCAATGCCAAAGGGAATGAAGTACAAAGTCCGATCTCTCTTAGCCCTTTGCCACAATAAATAAGGTCAGGGTGGCTTAAGAAGTAGAATCTTCTCCAATCCCTTGGCCCTTATCGCAGTTTTAGTTTTATTGACCTTAATTCCGGCCTTCTTGACCCAGTTGACGAATGTAAACCGGGGAAAAGTGCTGAATGGTAAAAGCTTTAAAAAGAAAATGAGTCTGACCCTGATGCACGCTTACTGCGGACCTTTATAAAATGCGGGGGCTCTCGAGAGCGGAAAGGCTTAAAAACAATTTTATCTTGGAGGGGATTTAACACAAACCAATTCAGTTCATTTCCTCCCTAGAAATGGGGTTTCCTCATTCATTCCGTGTATATTCTACCATAAACACTATTCTGCTGCTACCCAGAATTGATTCCTTCTGTCAAAATATTCTTGGGAGGGGTCGTTTATGAAAACTTAAGCTCTCCAATCGTTCATCCAGCGTATAGATCGAGGGAAATAAAATCTCGCGAATATACGATCATCTTCGCCATCGTGATGACGTTGAAAAAACTCAGCCCTAGAGGCAATTCGATCTTATTGCTTCCCATCTGAAAGTTAGATTGTCGTGTCCCCCTCACTTGAATACCATTACGCTTACAAAAACACCCACTGTGTTGGAAAACATGCTACTAAAAAGCGGCGATATCGAGAAACTCGATTTTAATCTCATTGAGCAGGATAGTATGTTTGTTTTTTTCATTTCCCCATCCCACGAACAACGTTCGGTACCCTACACCTCGTACGTAACTGAAATTTGAAATACTACGTCAATACTTCACGAAGTCCTCCATAAGCCAAGGCAATAAAAACCCGCCAACTGACAAATAGGGGCACTTTAAACAATCTACCGGGCCAGAAGATTTCCCTCACCGCTTTTCACACCATAAACCCCTTCTTTACACTCACCGTACACTTCGGACGACTCGGTTAAATCCAAAAGTCTCTGTCACATTTCTGTAATAAAGTAGGCTACAACACAGTAGCCCATCCTTGCCCTCGTCTATTGCCACACGCACGGTCTGCCTCTTTTCAGGCTCGTGATGAAATGAAACAGTGCGCGTGAGAGTGAGAGAGACCGAGCGAGGAGTGAAAGAGTGAAAAAAGAGTTGAGTGAAAGAGAAAATAGTAGTCTCAGGTAGCGAGTGGGGAAGGGTTTATCACTGCGAACCAGCAAACTTTGATAGAAAGGGGTGATGAGGCTTTGCATAAAAATTGAAGTTGAGGATTGCACTGCACAGTTTTGCACACTAGAGAGTTTTAAAAATGAAGAGCTGAGAATAATAAAAAATGAATAAAAAAAACATCAAACGAAATAGCGATGCGGATATAGTTCGTTCAATGATGATAATTATTAGTCCAGAAAAAAATGCTTGCCCTTATTGCGTTTCATGACCACTGACAATGAGATTGCTTGTTAGCGGAGGAAGTGACGAGATAACAATGTAAAACCCTTCAAGAATTGCACTTCAACTATCTTTACTACAAAAACTAGACGATGGTAGTACCATGTTTGCCAGAGATTTCAGAACCCACTTATACTTATTTAGCATTTTTGAGTTCTAACAATTGATGGAGTGAAGCTCCCACTGCAAAATCCGAGGCATCGACGTTCAGAACAACAGGAAGATACGACGAGGGATGTGCCAGAAGATTGACACTAGCGAATTCTTCTTAAGTTGTAAGAACATCAGACGGGGCGACAGGAATGTGATGAAAGGCTTTAGCAAGGTCAACTTTTGAAAAATAGTAGGTATATTACGACCCAAGGGCGGTATGACGCTGATTACGGTCAAGGGCGACGGGAAGTGCCCGAGGTGAAGCCGAGGGCAGTTGTCGCCCGAAATCGTAGTGAGGAATACCGCCCGAGTGTTGTACGCCATTTTTTGCACAACCAAAGTACATAATGAGACAGTTTCACATTTTCCAAAAATATTTTTTGTACAGCCGGGCGTAAAGACTCGAAATTCGCCCGCTGGGAGAGCCTTGAGTGGGCGACACGAGGTTCATTCCGCCCTCCGGGCGTAAAAAAAAATATCAGCCCCTGCGTCTTCTTTTAGGTCTTTCGCGCCCAGAAGCGAACGCTCTGAAGCGTTCATTCCAAAATGAAGACTCAGCAGGCTCACCGGTCTGTAGCTATTCGGATCCTCTCTCTTTTTACCCGGTTTGGCTATCATGGTAATGATGGCATGCTTCCACATACTTGGGTAGTGAGTTGTTCGCAGGATGGCGTTATAAAGAGTGAGGAACACTAGACCTTTCCGGGGAAGATTGACTAAGAGCTGTTGAACTATGAGGTCTTGTCCTGGGGCAGGGGCTTTCTTAGTTGGCGACTTTTTAATTGCGTTATTGACCTCCCTAGACGTGAGCAGCTTAGAGAGTGGTGAGAGATGGAGCGGCTCCTCGAGGTTTTTGATAACGTCCGAATGAAAGCAATCCTGCTGACATTGTGCTGGGATCGGCATGAACTAGGTTTGAAGGTGGATTGCAAACGTATCTGCTTTAGATTGACAGGTGGTTTGCCATTTGCAAAGAGCGGGGGGGGGGGTCCAGTGAATAATTTGGTCAGTGATCGTGTTTTTTTCCATAGTGAGCCATCGGAAGGGTCGAGTTGCAGGATTTTCGCTTGCACTATGTCCCCGTGGTGCTTTTTAAGCGCGATTTTAAGTTCCTCCTTCACCTTGTTGAACGCCGTTTTGTGTGGAGGGTAACGAATTCTTTCCCATTATCGTTTGCAGTGTCTCTCAGTGAGGATAAGTTGTTGAATGTGGAGAGGAAGAGTTTCTCGGTGTGCGCGTGGATGTCTGTTTGTTGAGGAGTTCGACGCTTGAGACGCTGACTGTACAGCTCGGGTGAATATTCTAACCGCTAAATCGACGTCATTTTGATTCTTCAGTCGGACATTGGGGCTAATCAGGGTATCTATGGTAGACCTATACATATTCCAGTCAAATGGGTGATTAATTAAGGTACGGAGGGTGAATTACTGGTAACATTTGGAGAGATTCAAACCCCAACTCTTTGAGCTCGTGCATCATCTCGTTTGTACCACATGAAGGGTGTGGACCCCGAATCACCACTCGGAATGGTTTGTCCTTGTGTCTAGAAAGGATATAATTTTCCGGTGGGCATCGATGGTGCGTACATTAAGTTTGATTTTGTTGTCGAATGATTTATAACTGAACTCTCCCACGTTAAGGTTTTTCAATTGTCCTAATTTTGTTTTTAAATTGTACATTAGCCATAAAAACACAAAAATAAGCACTGTAAACTACGCTAAGAGGCAATTAAAGTTCTCTCTGTATCAGCTACGTCATCCTTCCATTCGCTACCTAAAGTACGCGACACGAAATAAGGCGGGTGTGACTCATCGACTAAAAAACCAACGTTGCGCATTATAGTCCCAAAGATGCGATGAAAAGCTCAAGTCTACACCCATAGCTGGCAACGTTGCGCTCCCATCGTTGTCACTTTGGAGAGCTCTGAGCCGGTGAGCGTTCGTAAAACCCCACCCCACATCACCACCCACAACGCACGGAGTGCCAACAGGGCATGGGAGGGCGGATGAGTCACACCCGCCTTATTTCGTGTCGCGCTCTTGCAAAAAGAGGAAAACCTAGCTCTTGAGTGAGTATAATACCGTAGGGGAAGGGTCCCTACCTTGGACACTTTTTTTTCAATCCACTGAAACCATGGCTTAATGGCAATTTTTTTTCATTTTATTAATACATTCTGGTAGCGCCACTTGCCAACTACTTATTTCTGTGAATACAAGATTTTTGGACGACCTACTCATGCGTGAAACATTTATTAGTGAAAAGTGTCATTCTGTCCAAGGTTCGAACCCGGTCACTTACCTTGGACATGTAGGTCTCCAACGTTGGACACCTACTGTTCAAGGTTCGTCTCCAATAGGATTAAAAGGAAAAGTATTATTTCAAACTCTAACGAGTTTAATAGGACGTTATAAATATAATATTATTATATTTCAGGGAAAAATCACAAAGACTACAGAAATAAAATCTCGAGAACAAAACTTATTTAATTTTCACTGAAAATGAGTTGATAACATGACTTGGTATCGAAAGCTTATAGGGTTGAAAGGCCATGAACCAAGCGGTCTAGAACTCCTCCTCAGAAAAAAAATTCTGGTTGAGGCACACGTTTCTTTTTGGTGGTTGGCTGGCGCCTGGTGGTGAACGAGCTCTTTTCGTGGCATTCTTTGCTCTTCGGCACCCAAAATCAATCCAATCAAATACATCATGGGCCTTAAGCATGCAAAAAGTACAAGCCTTACACTGTCCAAGGTAGGAACACTTCTGACTGTCCAAGGTTGGATACTCTCACTTTTAGGATAAAAAGTTGAATGCTGGTCAATCACCTCCATCAATCAGTAAAACAATCAATGGAATAAACGGCCAAGAGCCTCTTTTATCATTATCAATAAAATGAGATGGCCAAAAATTACTTACACGTGCGGCAGGAGATATAAAAGTTTGCTGCTAAAATTTAGTTGGCACCACCAAATTTAAACGAACAATTTTATCTCCAGTAAAGCAACTACCATATTATTAATAACTAAACAAAACGTTCTGCCACATCACCTTGCACCACTCGAATTTGTTAGGGCTCATTGAGCATTTGCTATCCAGGGAAAACCATCAAGTGTCCAAGGTATGCCCCTGTCCAAGGTAGGGACCCTTCCCCTACTCCTGGCTCCGAAAAACATCCTAGCTCCGACCCCGGAGTCAGGAGAGTTTTTTCACAAAAACGGCTGAAAAATGGCCTAAAACGGATATTTAGCTAGTTTTTGACTGGAGCTAGGAATTCACCATTCATCATACTTTCACACACTGGAGCCAGGAACATTTAGCTCTTTTTCTGAGAGTACGTCGTAGAGTGGTGTCATCATGTGGTATTTGATGGAACTACAGATGATACTTCCTGGCTCCGAAAGACATCCTAGCTCCGTTTTTTCACAAAAATAGCATGAAACGGATATTTAGTTAGTTTTGGCTGGAGCTATAGGAATTCACCATTCATCATGCTTTTTACTGATGGAACTCGAGATACATAAATTTCGGTTACAGACCTAGCTCCCAAGAGGTAAACAGTGGAGGACTACTCCGGGAGGGGTGGTTGTCCAGAACTCCCCGCCACCGTGAGGCGTGACGTCCCTCTCAGAGCATCATCATATTTTCATAAATAATTGAATAAAAACGAACATACGTTTTTGGAATCGAAAAAATCGAGCCTCACAAAAAAAGGTCTGTCACGTGGTTTTAATATCTTTCAAAGTCAGCGCGTACGATCTTCTTTTTTCATATTTTACCCCTAAAATAACTATAAAACGCGAAAAACTTTTACCTTGAAAATTCACATTCTTTCGACGACTTAATTAGGAAAGCAAGATCGTACGGGGGGGGGGGTCGAGGAAACACATGTACAACTTCTCCTTAAATGAGTCAATAACATTTGAATTGTGTAGTGGAGGGAGGTGATCTATATCACTTCAGGTTTAAATTCATGATTCGAAATTTCCAACATGCTTGATGAAAAGTATAAAGGAGCGAGAATTATTGGATATTCCCAGTCAAATAAATTAGAGTACCTATTCCATTCATAATATTTCAGATTGATAAAGAAGGGTACGCTGACATGACAAGTCGGTGGAATGACCTTGCTATTCTGGCGGTCTTTTTTTTATTCCCTTTCGCGCCTTACTAATAATTCCATCTCATAATATTCTGGCGGTATTTTTCTTCCTCCTTTCGCGCCAACTTGTTTCTCATCAACCCCCCGAACCACACCTCAACAACAATCTGACTACACGCACACCCAGCATTCAACTTGTTTTGATTTTTATTTTCTTCTCATTAGATAATTATAATTATGTTGCTCTTGCTTAAAAGATAAGATTGGTGAATGCCACACTGCGATTAGATCAGTTATTGACTTTTAATAATTAATATAATAAGTATATATGACATATTTCCGAGGGCTGTCGGCTCATGACATAAAAGGCTATACCTCCTTCACTTATCGGCGCTGATTCAGGATTCTCAGACATTAATATAAAAAATATCCAGTGCTTCCACTCCGCAGTGTTAAATTTCCCTCTGCCGAACCCTAAATTTCTTTTATTTCCCTCCTGCGTAAGCTGCAATTTCCCTCACTTTTCCACCTGTTTCTTTGACAAGTACCACTCAATTTTTCGTCTCCCAAATAGCCTTGAGACTTGGAATTCTTAGCCGGCGGAACATCAAAGGCTCGGTCACCAGTCAAATGACCGAACCGTTGATGCGAAATTCACGTGTTACTATTTATGTTTATATTTCTGTTGCTATAATCAAACCACTCCCAATTTTCTTTATGCTCTATTTTTGTCAATTAAAGCCTTATTTTCCAAAGGTTCAATCATTTCAACCGTCACAAACCACAGCCATTTTGTAAAAAGGACCGAAGCACCTACATCGAATTGCATAAGCTCACAAAGTGAACAGCCAACTTCTAGGAATCACTAATATCAGGAATATGACCGTTCCTGGCCAGACCGGACTGAACCAATGCAGATGAATCATGAAGTATGGCACCATTTTGAACTCGTACGATTTTTATTGACTTTTTCAAGTTCAAAAAAATGGAGATTATCAGGCATCTTACCACAACCTATGACATGCCTATGATCCACCGATTATTAAAAATTCGGCCGTTGATAAAGCATAGGCGAGGGGGCTGCTTAATGAGTCTAACGTAGAGAGATCTGCATTGTGTAATTTTTTCGAGCCAAAATCTGCATTTTTTCGCTTCCCCACTCCTAAACCACAGTTCAGAAAAATTCGAACGAAGTTCCGGGAGCTCTAGCCGGCTCTCGATCCAGAATCAGTGCGAGTTTTTCAAAAATTGCAACCAAGGCAGGACATGGGGTACAACTTGAGCTTCAAGTGAACTGTAGTGGTTTGAGCTACAAGGGCAAAGTTATATAACTTTGTACAAGGGCTTCAGAAAAATTTTGTTGGTCCCCAATGATTACCTCCTTCTTCGGCAAAAATCCCCGTTAAGGAACTTTTGACACCCCTTTGTGCGGGGCTCCCTTTGTCAGTGGCGCACACAGGAATCGGTCCTGGGGGGGGGGGGGAAGATACGATCTCTGTAAGCCGTAAAACTTTTTTTTTTTCGCACATGGGCTCCATTTGGAATCTAGTTCATCCTGACAACTGATCAGCTTTATCAACTAACTTCCTGAGTTTTTATTGGCCAAAAGCGGGTCCAAAATGGGGGTTTTCAAAGGTTTTGAGATCATAGGGGTGTGGGGTGTCGATTTTCATGTAATTTCAAGCCGGATCTGGCAACATGCATGAATAAAAACCCCATGTGTAAAATTTGCGACGTTTTTTGAAATGGTTTAGATTGATATTAAACTATACAAGCTATAAACTGACCGTTTCTCTGTCAAAAATGTAACATGTAATGTAATGTAAAAATGTAAAATGTGTTTTTATCTTTAGATGGCGCACATACTTGTACGATTTATTGAGGATGATGTCTTGCTCGTAACCACAGAAAGAAACATTCGGACCCGTGACGATAAGACTTTCGAGGCAAAATACCACCATAGCTTCTATCCAGCGCTTATTCTCTCAAAAGGAAGTAAGATAATTTATTAATGAGTTCATTCTTTCCTTACTACAAATAGGCATAGTGCAAGTTTGACCGTGCAATTCCTATATTGCAAGGTGCAACTTCCTAATTAAAATATTCTTATGATGGTGAAGCTATCGCTGTTTTTTCGTCGATCGTTCACCACCAGCCATTATTTTGTTGCTTTTGACTCATGGTGATGATTTATGTCCCGTTTTCAGCTAAACCTGAAATGGTACAATTACTGAAAACCACCAAGGACGCTGACAAAATGAAAGATGAAGATGTGAGCCAAGGTAAATATGAAGTTAAATAACTGAAAAACGGATTGTTCTTAACAATGTCTTTATTGTGCACACAGGTGGTAGTCAGGATGGACCGCCACAATCCTTTAAAGGTAATTGATGCCCCTTGTACCACTTGTTTACGTTCTGTATAGCTTGAATATTTATTTATCAACCATTTTATTTATATGACATCATGCTTTTTCTGTTGAGCAGTTGTCGACTTCTCTGCCCAGGCATCCGTGGAATATTGCCACGGTGAGTCCCAAACGGATATCAGTGCAAAGGAGATGCAGGCGTTTTTAGCAAGAGCTGTTTTGTCTGATGGTAATTAATTTGTCGTGTGACATGTCATAAACCATTGTCCCATTGTAAGTCATTTATCATGCTGTCTCTTGTCTTTTTCCCTTAGCATTTTTGACGTCTCCGCCCGGGCATCTATGAAACCATGTCATGCTGAATCCCAAACAGATCTCAGTGCTGATAAGATACAGTCGTTATCACCAATTAAAGCATTGCCCGAAAGTAATTATTTTTCGTGTGATGTGTTAAACCATGTAACCACGTCCCCAACAAGCTGCAGTACTCTCATGATTTTTCTCCTGCCAGGTGTCACCGCTTCCGTCAAAGCGCCGGTAGAAATATGCAATAATGCGACTCAAACAGATGTCTTTGAAGAGAATCTTTCAGGGGGACGAGTATTGTCTGAAGGTAAATAGTATTTCGTGTAGCGTACTAAACACCGTATTACAAGTGTGATGACATTATTATAACGGCCGAGTTTCTTTATTCTTTTTTTGGTCAGCACATGAGTAACAGTTTCCATCGTGATCAAGCCTTCTCTCAAAATTATCATGTGTTAGTTTTTTAATTATCCATAGCATTACGAAGCTCTTATATTTACCTTAGTTTACCAAGGGGGGGGGGGGAGAGCTTTTTTTGCCCGCACTGTAAAATATTCGATTTTACTATTCTACTGTATTATATTTGGAATCTTTATTGCACTCAGTGGTAGAATGAAAAGCGTCGCACTTCACACAACGGGGAGATTTACGACAGAAGTTTTTCGTGTGGCCAAATTCCTGACAGCGGGTGCATTGTACTACAGATTTTCGTGGCCGCGGAGGCTCTATCCTAACCACACAGTGGTATAATTTTGTAATTTTGCAAATTTCTTCGTTTTTCGGGGTTGGTTTCAGATCTACTAAGAACATAGGCATTGGAGTTTTCTTTAGAGGGTGAATTACTGGTAACATTTGGAGAGATTCAAACCCCAACTCTTTGAGCTCGTGCATCATCTCGTTTGTATCACACGAAGGGTGTGGACCCCGAATCACCACTCGGAATACTTGTCCTTGTGTCTAGAAAGGATATAATTTTCCGGTGGGCATCGATGGTGCGTACATTAAGTTTGATTTTGTTGTCGAATGATTTATAACTGAACTCTCCCACGTTAAGGTTTTTCAATTGTCCTAATTTTGTTTTTAAATTGTACATTAGCCATAAAAACACAAAAATAAGCACTGTAAACTACGCTAAGAGGCAATTAAAGTTCTCTCTGTATCAGCTACGTCATCCTTCCATTCGCTACCTAGAGCGTGTGTTCACTTCAGTTTATTGAGCAAACTATACGCTATGCGTCTGTGGAGTCTGTGCAACATATCAAAATGCTTCATTTTTCGAAGCAATTAATTTAATTGGTTGCATAGACGACTTCACAGATACATAGCACATAGCTTCTGAACGGGGCTTTAAAAACTGGGGTTTATGATGATAATTATAATAATTATGAACTTCGGCTGTACAAAAAATAGCGTACAACACTCGGGCGGTATTCCTCATTACGATCTCGGGCGACAACTGCCCTCCGCTTCACCTCGGGCACTTCCTGTCGCCCTCGACCGTAATGATCATCATACCGCCCTTGGATCGTAATATACTATTTTTCGATGAAATAATAAAATTTGAAAAAAAAAAAAATTAAAACCCTTCAGAAATATTTTTTATTTCTTAACAAAAGTTTGCATATTTGAAATCCTGCCAAAATGAGCATTTTCCGCAACGTAATATCCCCTGTATTCTCTGTCCCCTTCATGCCTCCGAATAGCTCATCTGTTTATCCTCCACTACTTTATTATTGGAGAGCTCTAGTGGAAAATAAGGCAAAGAAACACAACAAACCGCTCTCTGACAGCTACGTTAAGCCTCGATCACACGGGGCTAGTTTACAAGCTAAAAGCCAGCGAGTTCGCTACCAGCTTGTAAACTCGCCCAGTGTCATCGTCAGGGGCGTAGCAAGGGCAATTGATGCCCGGTGCGGGTCTCTTTTTGATGCCCCATCACCCCTGAGGATTAAACTCGGGTTAAACTTTTGACCATAAATACCCTAACGTTTATTCGTCTTTTAAAACCAAAACAAAAAATATCGCGTTTTCTTTTAATAGTATAATTATACCGACAGTTTCAGGCATTCCAACCTCGATAGATCATATCCACTCGCTATTCCCAAACATGAACAAAAGAGGATCATCAAGCACACAGCGATGCGAGCATAAATCAGCGCGGAACTATGAGTGAAACTCCTTCCTTCTCAGTTCAAATGAGTTAGCCCCACCCGTCAACCGATGTTGCGTGTTGGATCGGTGGGGTCGTGCTTAGCTGCTTACTGCTTGGGTTTCCTAGGAAGGCGCAAGGCGTGCCGTCATGTTGCGGCCGTCGGTCGATGTCTTCGCTAAAAAGGTTCCCTTCCAAATTCACGTTCTTGTTTCCTATTCCTAGGTAGCGGTGATCGCATAATATAACAGCGGGTTTGATGCCCCCAGGGTAGGGATACCCTGTGCGGACCGCACATGCCGCACGCCCATTGCTACGCCTGTGGTCATCGTCTTTGTTCACTCTCCGATTGTAAAAAAGATGAGAAAAAATAGAAAGACTGGCTAATTTACTCGCTAGCTTTTAGCTTGTAAACTAGCCCCGTGTAATAGAGGCTTTACAGGTGATTTATTATTATTTTTTTTTTTGGAAGGCGCATATGACACAAACATGCTAGCTGGCGTGTTTTAAATGACCTAGGCCCGTATGCCAAGTTGTTCCTCGAAATTTTCTCGGCTCCAACCTTCCTCGCATACAGTACAATCACATGTTATTTTGTAACTTTTCCCAGTTTGTGAGGGAGCTTTGAGGACGAAGAAAATTCGAGGAACGACTTGGCATACGGGCCCTAAAACTTCAAAAATCGCGTATTTATTAACTGTAGGATTATTTTATGAACGGATCGATATTTTTGCTCTCTTTTACCATAAATAAACCTCAAAAAATAGATTTATGAATACGTTCTGACCCATGAAACTTCCTCATTACTATAATAATAATTAATAATCATAAGCACCAGTTCGGCGGTCGAAAACGAATAAGCAGCAGGACTGGATGTCAACACTCACTAGCCGCAAGACAAGAGTGTTGAATTAGTTTTTCGAGCGTGTGTATGTTATAATTTGGCATCGTATTCACAAGGTCGAACACAATTTTTATGCCTTGGTAGCGAAACATTTATGATACCAACACCATGGCTTGGATTTCCTGCTCACCGAGAATAAACGTTGCGAGCTAGACCGAATTTTCGAGCGTGATTGAGTTCTCAGCTCGTTAATTGACAATGTCAACAGGGAAAGATGATGCTCTAGCCTAGACAAACGATCGGTAAGAGTGGATTTTTTCGATTGGACACTAGAAACGAATTCGTTAGACGGAGAATACTCGAGAATTTTGTCAGTTATAGCAGCTATGTTTTCCAAAGTATCATTACTTGACGCGAGAATTGCCTGAACGTTGGAGAAGCTTGATAAACATTGTGTTCAAAAAATCATCTTGAACGTTCGTGTCGGCCAGAGAACGCATTTCACGGAGCGAATGAGATGGTTTTTTTGTCTCCCAACTCAAGTTCCGTCAGCAATTTGCGTACCTTTGTCGTTTCGGATTCCTGAAACTCTTTCATTATTCGAGATTTTAAATCGGAATAAAGGGTATTTGATCAAAATTTGTCGAAAAAAACAGACACTTCGGGCCGTATTCCGAAGACGTGTGAAAATGCCGCAAAAGCGGTTGCTAAGGCGGAATAGTGTTATTTCTTATTCGGCGTCCTTGGATCCCGCTTGCGGTATTTTTTCCCGACCGTTCAGAATAAGGCCCCTGTTCGGCGACATCGGTGTCAATTCCGCTTCAAAGTGCGTTATACTTTGTTCTTTCCGACGTTATCCCAGCGACGTTAAACTGAGCTTCGATCTGAAGGAGCCACACTTTGACGTTTTTGCGCCAAAACGGAGGAATTTTGACAGACACGCGAGAAACGTCGCCCCCGCGTGGAGGTGCGTCGATTTGAGGGTGAGGTGGGTTCCTCGTGAATGTCATTCATTATTTTCCATACCGAAAAGAAAAAGTTGAAATACTTCCGAAAATTCGTAGAAAAAAATGAATGAACGAACGTACAAATAGTATATTTCACATCAAGAGTGGAAAGTGAACAATTTCGTGCGAGCGTTGTTAGACGAGTGAGGCGCAGCCGAACGAGGATAAAACGCGAGCAACGATATTCACTTTTACTCGAGTTGCGAACGGTATGTTTCACACGACCCAAGAAAGGGGGGGGGGGATTTTTATAAAATAACTTTTTTATAATCACGAAAAAAATAGGAAAAGAATAATGTTTAATGAATAAAGTTAGAAAATGTAGCCTTAATTCTTCTTAAAAGTAATCTTACCTGATCTTTCATGCTAAGAAGATGAAAATTTTTTGAAAGAGAGTGACTGATTATGAGAAAGTGACTGGGAAGGGAAGTAAGCGTGCCACAGCCTATTGGGGACAGCAGACGGACGCTAAACGATCTTAAAATCGACTCAAGGTTAAAAAAAAAATGGAAAATATAGAAAATCAGCTGTTTTTATCACACGAGTTCAGGTCACCCGTGTGATAAAAAATGAAAAAAATGAATGAACGAACGTACAAATAGTATATTTCACATCCGTTCAGGTCACCCGTGTGATAAATTTTCATATTGCACTACCTAGCACTCTTGTCGGATATTACCAATTTTCCGCTCCTATCTTGAGCGCGATAGTCGTGAGTTTCTTAGGGGGTCGCGTGAAAAATATTTTTCACACAATAGTGGTAGGTATAGGGTCTTTGTGGTGATTGGGATTTTTCTAAAGTCACAAAAACTATGCTTGAGGGTGGGGGTCTAACTTGCGTACCTAACACGTTAAACCCACCGATGAAGTAATTAAAATTTATGTGAAATCTGAAATGTGGCCAAGTGTGACGCCTCAATAAGTGGATCCTGGCGATTGGTACAAATTGGGTTCTGGAGTCGATTGAAGATATACTACAAATGAACAAAATATATAACTATCGCACCATTTCTGATCTTGTAAGTAAAAAAAATACGCATCCCGAATTTCATCCATACAATTTATATCACGCTGTACAAACAAATTATGAAAAGTGGGACTATAATTGCCTTCCTTTCTGCCAGATTCACAGTAGATCGAAGAGATCAAGTGGGCATTCAAAAATAATGAGCGTAGGTGGTTCAGACTTTTTTCTTCAATCTCTACGGAATGCCTCTTGAATTAAGTGGCTATTGAATTTCTCCCTCAGTGCCCTCCCTCAATGCTTCTTGTTGATGTAGGTCATGCACAAGTGAGCTGACTCGTTACAATTAAGAGAAAAAACAAGGGCAACATTTTTCTATAGCGTCGGAAATTATAATAGGTATCTATCTATTCATTAGCAATAATGCAATCACATCAGGCACTTTTGGGAATGATTGATTTTTCTCTTGTGAAAAATAATTCTACCCTGATATTTTTGCTCCTGAATTACTTTACTTGGAACTGGCAACACGGCCTATAATGAAGAACTCATCTATCCGGCTGTCAGTCGAGTCACACAAGGAAGTTGAAAAAAAGAGAATGTCTCCGCCTTCCTACAGAGGCGATTCCTCTTCAATGAAATGGAAATTAAGAGACAGATGGTTTTGAACAAGGAGTTAATTCACCGACGTACGACTCTCGAGACGAACACTCGTTTTTAAAAATACACTACTATTTTTCCTGCCCAGTATTCTGTAACTCTCAACGCTTGCGTTAGCAAAATTTCTCAGCCGATTACTTTCAATTATTCATCTCGTTCATTTCGCTAACGCTCGCGTTGAGAGTTCCAGAATAGGGGAGCGATCCGCAATAAAAAAAAAGTTACAACAAATATGTTTGTGGTTCATACCCAACCTCGTAATATTGGCGTCCTCCGAACTACGAGCTCGTAAGATTTTTCATTCCGCGTTTACTTCATTGGATTACGATATTTATTTTCGAGTTCGTCAAGTTTTTCTTCGTCTTTTCTACCACGTCGGAAAATTCATTTTTCACAAGAGGAAAATCGCCCAGTAAAAAAGTGCCACGAAGCAACCCCGTGGAAAATGAACGATTGCTCAATGAAACTATTGTCTTATTATTTGCTTTGAAGGCCCGTCACAAGCCTTATTTATTCGTCTGTGTAGTCCATGCAACCAAAAAAAAAATCAATTTGTAGGGTTCAGGCTTCATTTTTGTTTATCCCCTTCTTCTAATGCCTGCCCAATGGCATCACGGTAATGATTAAGGGGGAGTTGTACATGTGTTTCCTCGACCCCCCTCCAATCATACCTCGCCTACTCCGCGTTACGGAAATTACCGCCGTATTTCTGCACCAATCGTGGACTTCAAGGGCTCATTTAAATCTTCAGGAAATTCCGCACAAGCGTACGATCTTCCTTTTTCATATTTCATCCCTAAAATAACTGTAAAACGCACACAAACTCTTACCTTGAAAATTCACACTCTTTCGACGAATTATTCAGGAAAGCAAGATCGTACGCTTGTGCGGAATTTCCTGAAGATTTAAATGAGCCCTTGAAGTTCATGATTGGTGCAGAAATACGGCGGTAATTTCCGTAACGCGGAGTAGGCGAGGTATGATTGGAGGGGGGTCGAGGAAACACATGTACAACTCCCCCTTAAAGCCCTGTTCACACGATGTAATGTTTGAAGCTATATTGCATGCTGATTTTTCAAAAACATCCGGTCACATGTCATATCTTCAAACATTGCATCGTGTGAACAGGGCTTAAGACACTTGATAGCCTTGCTTTGAAAATGTATTCGATAAAATTGAACCTCTCATATTCCATCAGAAGCTCCAAACCAAATGGACCACAGTGTTTGCAGCAGTGGTTTTTGGTGACGAGGGTGGTGTAAACTTTCTAATCACCCCTCCCCATTACCAACGCAAAATTATTCAATTTTCTTTTATAAAACTATTGGTCGAAAGACTACTGTCTCTGGCTCCCGAAAACTGGATCTTCTATTACAGTGTCTGCATTGAATCTGCTTGAAACTCACGATGAATGAAGTGTTAAGCGATTATTTTCAGCTACCGCCAGCGGCGTCTATCCCCCCTTAATGGCTGAAAGCTAAATCCCCTCTTTGTGAGCAATGCCCCCCTCCCCTCAAGTATTAATGGGCCGTAGAAGGAAAAGTACAATGAATAACAATATTGATGAATGGTAGTTACACATATTCACTTTTTTCGCTATAGTGCTATACACTATCGTAGAACACCAGATTTCATTAACTTATTTTGAAAAATTGTTTGGAATCTGATGATTTTCTACTCCACTGAAGCACCAGCGAAACAAAAGCAAAGGACTTGGCCGCATCCAAGAGGGTGCAAAGGGGGCACGCGTATCGGCCGCAAAAACTCAGTTACAGCCGCTTTCTTAGGGCTGATTTTCTTACTCAATCGCTCTTTTTCTAGGATAGGAGTAGAGTGGGTCTGATGGGCGGCTCGTGGCAGGGCTGCCCACAAGGCGGGTGGGGGGTGCGCCTTCTGCTATGGTGAGGGGATGAAAAAACTAAAAAGTCCATAACAGTTTCTCTCGCCATGAACGAACTCTGTGGCCCCAGGGAAAAACTGCTTAAGTCAATTTTTAAAGAAATGTGGATTTTTTGGTTCATCTCGTAGAGAATGCTTTACTGCATTAAACAATGGTGCCATTTTTGACCAAATGGTCAGTAACGTTACTATCAAGCCGGGGAAAAGTAGCTTAAGTATACTTTAGCTGTTTTTCCCAAACATTTAGCTTGGTGATCATGAATTTTGGTTAGGGGAAAAACTGCTTAAGTCGACTTAGGTGTTTTTCCCCCTTTTCATTGTTAATGTACTATCCATTTTGATCTTGGGAAAAACGGCTTAAAACGACTTAAGCTGTTTTTTCCCCGAGTGAGAATCACAGTTGTAACGGGTAAAAATACAACTTAAGTAAACTTATGTCGTTTTGCTCGGTCAGGTTGATAAAAAATACTCGCGCGTTATGAAGTTGGAAGGTTCTAGTCTCTCTTCTGATACGACACAAATTGCTTGTTACCCGTTCTTTTTGAAAAAACTTAGCTGTTGCGCAGTCGAAATTGATGTGAGTACGCTAGTGTCAGAGTTGTGAAAGTGTTGTCTCGTTCAGCATGTACAAAACGAGAGGTCAAAAGATCTTGGAGCTTACACAAAGCAAAATATTACAGTCCAGAGGTAAGTTGAACGGCTATTTCATACTTACTACTCTCTTAAGGCATTACTGTATTGCTGTTTTTCTCTTATTTTTAGAATTATCAGCCAGTAACGGCGTTGTACAAGGCATCTGTGATCCACAGCAACCTATTCGAAGTACTACTTCTAAACAGCATCGTATTGTTTACTGTCAAACTGGATTAACAACTTTCTCAATCATTTTAGGTTCCTCTACCACTGAGTTAGTATTATCAATAGCAGAAAATTGCCAGGAAGAGAATACTACCGGCGTTTTATGCTTCGAAACTCCTTCATTGGCCGTGGGGGTTTATCGCACATAATTTATCGCTGTCAGCATTTATTTCCCCATGCCGAAACCTTCAGGGATTGGATTCTTCCGAAAGTTTTAGAGGCACAGTTTGCTTAAACTATCAAAATGACGCGGATGAAAACGATGACGGAGAGTACGAAGGTAAAATTATCCATGACAAAAATAGTAAATAGTTGTTAGACGAAAAGTATGCAATGCTTCACTTTCGGCACAGCGGTCGTTAAGCGACGTTTGGATTTTGAAAAGGGAGCTCTGAGCCTGGACATCGATAGAATGCAAATCGATTTCTTGCCAGGTACCCGAAAAACACGTTCATGTTGTGAATCGTAAATTAAAATGTTATTTCTCATACATCAGTGAAGCAGAAGAGGCGTTGAACGGTGTTTCGACAAATAGTTTCCGTGACGTTTCTCCAGGTAAGACTGCGTAATAAAATTGGTATAATGTTAATTCTTAACAGAATCGATTCTTGGATCACAACGAGAATTACCCGCGAATTTCGAACGATGGTAGCGAAGTGGACACGCCACACGACTTTCTCGACATCGATGATCACACGGACACTACCGGAAACGCACACGTTTTGCAGTCGGAATGTCGAATGCTTTCACGGAAAAAGAAATACGAAAGAAAGGCTTGCTGAAACCGAGGCCAGACTTACACAGCCACAAAAGGTAAAGAGGTTAGCGGACGCGTATTTAGCCATTTGGGGGCCTGCGGGAAAAAGTGTGCCGACAAAACATCGTCGAATGAGCAGAAAAAATGTTTTGATTCGTACTGGTCTCTGGCCAACTACAATCTTCGGGCAACTCTAATTCGTAGTTTGATATCAATCGAAAGACGGTTGAGAAAATATACGACTTGTACAAATAGGCCAATCGGAAACCAATGAGTAAGAATGTATACCGCTCAGTTTTAAAGTCGTTGAATCTTAAAATTAAACCTCCAAACGTAGTACGTGTACGTGTAGTACGCGTGATCAGCTCCAGCTTAAAATTAAGCTGACGACCGATGAACAGCAGAAACAAGTCATGGAATGAGAGCTAAAATTGCACCAACTGGAGGCTGATGACGCTTACAGCATGAAAAAAAAGGATAAAGAAAAAGCCGTGGAGGACTGTGAAATCGGTGTTTATTCATTCGATCTTCAACAGTGCCTCCCAACTCCTTCCCTGAACACAAATGTGGCTTTATATAAACGCCAGCTTTGGACCTTTAATTTGACCATTCACGACTGTGTAACGAATAAGGCTTACGCTTTCATGTGGCACGAAGCTGAAGCCGGGAGAGGTGCTGATCAGATAGCTTCCTGTTTGTACAAGTTTATTTCATAATTTGTCCCTCCTTGCAAGAAACGTATAATATTTTATAGCGATGGCTACTACGGCCAAAACCGTAACAATCAGGTTGCCATTATGCTCCAATATGCCCTGGAAACCAACCGCTCTATTTCGAAAATCGAGCATAAGTTTCTCGTAGCTGGGCACACCCATTTGGAATGTGATTCTGACGATGCCTTAATTGAAAGAGCAAAAAAAATGAGTGAGGTCCATATAAATGTGCCCTACGATTGGTGCCAATTAGTTCGAGGAGTCGGAAAAAATAAATTTACTGTTATTGCTATGAATCAAAGTTCGTTTTTAAGTTTTTCTGGATTACTTAAGCAATGTTTCACAGCTAGACGTATTACGACAAGCGGTGAACCTGTGAATTGGATAAAGATCCACTGGATTTTGTATCTGAAATTAGGTAGCCTTTTTTTCAAAAACAGTTTAAGAGCTGAAGAACCGTTTAAAGAGGTAAATTACCTAAGTAATAAGAAAAAATACCCCCGATGTCTTTGCAACAATCCTACAACGCATTTCTACCAATAAGCATTGAAAAAAAAGCAGACCTGATTTCCCTTCTCCGAATATATAGGTTTTTGGTCCATCTAGTGACCATCGTTGGTTAACCATAATAATACAAATTTTTCGGAGCGATTATCTCCTTCCTAACCAACCAAATATTACTCCGGGAGCCCACCGTATGAAAAATCCTGATCATTTGATTGCGTCTGGCACCTGTCAAAGATGTTTTTTATGGTCTAAGATTTGACACTTCTGGGATCGCCAGACATTTTCCGTGGCACAGGGGTTCATAACTTCATAACAGAAGTGCATAATAAAGGTTGTTGGCAAACCCATACCTTTGGGTGGTTTGAAAACGACTGGCGAGAGTAAAAAGTCGTTTCTTGCGACGAATAAATTACGAAACCAATAACGCCATCCAATTTGATCGTACATAGTGCAATGAGCGAGCTTTGATAAATGTGAAATTTCAACACGCTGATAAATTTCGGTGGGACAAGAGAAATGAATAAAATTAAATTTTGAGTTCTGGGAGGGGGGGTCTATCCCCCATATCCTCCCCCCGCACCAACGCCCTTGATTCAGGACCAACAAGAGGGATTAAAACGATTTCCAGCTCTCGAGCAATTTTTAGGGGCTAGGGCCATTTATTTGCACTAATTTTTCTGGGCTACTCCGCGGCTATTCATCCCCTGAACTAACCATTTTGAGGCTGATTATCTTCTATAACTCGCAATTTCGAGGCGGGTTTCAGGAGAAACTCTTCCATGAAAACTCGCAGCACAAAAACTAGCTATGCTGCCTTAAAACCACAATTAAGTGGCTACTTTATTCATTGGCACTTCCAAATTCCGGCCTTTGTAAATAACTAAGCTCAAAGGCGGCCTGTTTATTTGTCACAGAAGTCGCTTTACTCTGTACTGGGTACTGCTCGGACTAGCTGCAGGGCCTACGTGTCATTGTGTTCTCGTTATCGCTCAAAGAAGTCCGCCCCCTCCCATCATGGTCCCTTTAGTGGGGTGGCACCACGACTTGAATCGGAAATAGGACTAATAGGAGGAACGTGGAAGCTCTAAATATACATAATTTTATCAATCGATGGTTTCAATAAACACCTTCAATTTCATAGGCCGAAACCAGACGAAGCTTAACAAATTTATTAATTTAATGCTCTGTTGGGAAAGCCATTTCCGTTCCTCTTCCAGTTAAAAATAAATTAATCACTAATACTCATATTATTATGTAGGTACTCTGAAATGCAGTCACAAAAACTGAAGGGAGCCAGATGAAGCGGAGAGAAACAAGTAAAGAAAGGTAAAAAAAACAAAAAAAAAACAACAACAACAACAACAACAACAACAACAACAACAAACTAGCTAAAAAAGAGGCTGCAGAACTTATGGTTGGAAAGCAAAGATACCAGGCAGATAAGCAGTGATAGTGATACTCAAGATTCGAAGACAGGAGGTCTGTTCGCGAACCTGCTCTGGGGTGCACCAGGGTGCACTAGTGCGCACCCTAAAGCTTTTCCCGAGAAATGAAGTGCAGTCTTGGGCAAGCTGGGGCAGCTGGTGTATAGGGCGTTCGCGATGAATTCTGTGCTGCACCAGCCTGCCCCAAGTTACTCCAACTTTTTCGATAAATGTAACAGTCCCGTTATCTTCTTTCCTTCTCATTCTTGTTCACTTCACTTAAGGGGAATCCTTACGACGGTCGTATCGCCTATTTTACTCCTCAACGCTGTGGAAATCAAAATATTTTAAATTTTTCAACGCGAAATCACTTGGTGGGCAACCTAAATTTGAGCTATCGAGCCCTTTTTCGAGTTTTTAAATTTTAATTAATTAATTAGCATATCAACTAAATGAAAAATTACATATTCAGTTTTTCGAGCTTATGGCACCCAGTAGGTTGTTTTTCTGTTTTCAAATCCGTCAGCATATCCAAAATTTGATTATTAGTTCTATCGTAATCATTAATTAGGATGATGGAAATAGGCACCCATCCACCCGTAATGGGTCAAGAAACATGGTTGACGAGAGCAGGAAAAAAAAGAGGACCCTTTCACAGACAGTCAACGTTTTTAGGACCGGTAGTACTTCTACCGAGAGCTCTACTGCATGCGGTTTTCCTTTTTTTTGTTGTTGTGTAAACATGGTTATTAGAGGGTGGTGGGGAAGGTAGCTCTTACTATCACGGGACTGATTTGATTTCCAATATAATGAAGTTTTGTTCGATTGTAAAAACCATCAAGCCAAAGGAAAGCCCGTATCCTGACGGGGGTTTTGGTCCATCACCGCCAGAGGGGGGTTTTGATCTTCCACCGCCACTTCTCTCTGTGTGCTGGAGGAAAGTGGGCTAATGAAAAGAGTTGTTTCACATTCGTTAGTTGAACGAGTACATGGTGTTTCAACGAAACTAGCTGATTTGTGGAATTCGCCAAATGGCGGGAAGTGCTTGGAGGGAAGGTGGGGGTTGGACCTTTGGAAAGGGGAGGTCTTGAATTTTTTTGCCGCCAAATCATTAATCGCCATGCATTGGACGAAGCAACAACGGTCGTTTTTCGACGAGGCGTATTTTTCGAACTGTTGTTGCCACTAAGCGCGCTTTCCGTACCCGCTTCAATCTCGCCTCCGCTGACACCTTTCCTGGCCGCCAATCGATCATTACTAAGGTTACAACGATCACAGAGACTTTTGGGCTCACTTCACGCCGCTCAGAAGGCAATCGGCCAACGGGATCTCCAAACAACTTTGAGCAAGAGAGTCTGTTCGAAAATCACGGCTCGGCAGCAAACGTCCGTTGTTGCTTCGTCTAATGCATGGCGATTACTGATTTTGTGGCCAAAAAAAAATATGTAGGATCTCCCCTTTTCAACGGTTCAACCCCCACCTCCTTCCGAGCACTTCCCGCCATTTGGCGATTTTTAAAAATCCTCAAGTGTCGTTGAAACACCATGGATAAGTAGGTATATGAAAATAGATGCAATACGAGGGGTATGTGAAATGTATACTTCCCTTCTTTAGAAAAATTGGAAAACCTGTCAACAAATATTTTACTCAAGAAGTCACACAGTGGTAAGACAGTGGAAGAGAAATAAGTAGAAGGGACGATTGGACCAAAAAATGCGTCTGGTTATTTCCAATTTCTTGCCAGTGGGGTATAGGACTTCAATTACCTATAATTTTGATGTGGGGGATCTAATCTCAATTGTAAAAACTCACCAGTTCATGTAAATATGATCAAATTAGGCTCAAATGTTTCCTTCTTCGATGGCTCTTTTGATATAGATGTGGTTGTCTTCACGATTTCAACAAGAGGGAGTGAAAAACGCGCTAAAATAAAGGTGTTTCCCTTCTTAGCCCAATAGTTTTCGAAGAATTTAACGCTACTTCATTGTATTTTTTCAAAATCGATATTCTAGAATCATTTGGAGCCAAATTGGCGTGGGAGAGGGGGTAAAAATCAGGAATGAAATAGTTCCTTATTTTACTTGAAATCGATCAAAGTTGAAAAAGAAAATGTTTTTTTTTTTTTCGAACGAAATGTTGGTTTCAAAGCTTCAATTTTAAGATGTGTGTGTGTGTGGGGGGGGGGGTGAACTTTTTTTTTTTAATGTGTCATCTATCTTCGTATCTTCTTCACCACACCGAACTTTAGGCGAGAATGCGGACTAAAGATCGATCAGTTTCTTATGGACCGAAAGAATAGGTAAATTCAGTTAACTTTGTAAACACGTGTTCCTAGAACCATCTGGAAATTTGGGCCCTCAGGGTCCATTAGAAAATTGTCGATCTATAGCCAAATACAAAACAGGCATGGTAATTTTCAATGAAGAGACCACGGAGCTTTATCGAAATTAAATTTTAAAAGAATGACGCTTTTTGGTAAAAAAAAATTGAATAGGCCAGTCAACAAGAACAATAAAATCGCAATTAAACGGCTAGTTCTGATTTTTTAGTACGTTTTCAGGACCAGCACCAGTAGTGCAAGTACAAGTTTTCAGCTTCGAAAAACTTGTGCTACTTTCGTGGCACTCGAAAAACCGCGAAATGTTTGCACTTTTTTCGGGTTTTTCACTTTACCTCCTAAAATATGCTGTTTTTTTTTAAAGCTTGCTTCTCCTTCTTTGTGAGCCTTTACTTCGCCGGGCACCAAGTTCACGAGCCATTTTTCTAATCTCCGAAAAAATAAATAAATAAAAAGGCGAGGGACTATTCACTTTAACCAACACAAAAAATATCTAAACGAAACGGCAGCAGTTGGAGACTAGACTCCTCCTTACTTCTTCTAAACATTGAAAGGGGGTGAGGTGGGTTCTAATCTTCTTATTTGTTATGAGTCGAATTACCTTTGAAAAATCGAACCTCGCTTCCCCATCGTATATGTGTATATTTCTACCAAGGTTGCGAGGGGTATCGCATAAGTATGTTTCCCTTTTTTAGATATTAGTTAAAAAAACAAAGGTTTTCCAATGCATTCTAGGCCAGTCAATAAGAACATTAAAAATAGCTAAAATCGCAATTAAACGGCTAGTTCTGATTTTTTAGTATGTTGTTAGGACCAGCACCAGTAGTGTAAATCGGCACTCGAAAAACCGCGAAACTTTTGCACTATTTTTGGATTTTTCACGTTATCTCCTAAAATATGCATTTTAGATAAAACATAGAAAATACGTTAAAAACCACATAAAATTTGCTACAATTTGAGACCTAATTTACCTCTGTAGAGCATATAATTACCTAGATGCAACTCCTTGAATTTGGATTTATTTGACAAAAACATGGAAATTTCAAGTTTTGGTCAACTTTCGACCCAAGTTTTGGCCAAAATACTCATCCTACGGGGAAACACGAGTAGAGAGAAGTTGTAGCAAATTTAATTATGTTCCATTTAAGCACACAACGATGTCTGTAGACCAAATAGTTTCATCAAAATCCTCGAATAAACAAAAAGTTTGGAAACTACATTTTTCTAAAAATGAATCTGTTGAGTTCCCACCCCTAAGTTTGTGTGGGTCCCAGTGCACACGAGTGATAAGTGTAGCATGATCATCGCTAAGCTAATCATCAGGTCCATTCTCCTCTATACACTCTATGAATGGACTGCTCCACTAGTTTCTAATTGTTTTTCCACGGTCGCGGTGACATGTATCGCAGTGATCGGGCGAAACTTATCGCTCGTGTTCACGGAGCATAAGGCTGAATGAAAATACCACAAAATTGAAAGAATAAGGAAGTAACACATTTTCCAAAGTCATGCTGTCGTGATAGCTTGAGTGCCAAAACTCATGAAAACACGATCGGGTTGACAGCCAGGGACGTGAATCGTTGTAGGGTAGCACCTCTACTTCCGGTGAGGGGCGGTCCATCGCCTTCACAATCTTGGACCTCTGATGGACATGGAATAGCTCTGGACCACACCCAAAGGTACAATTTTTGTGATTGTCTGGGGGGCCCAATCCAACTCAATCCAACCCAGCCGTTTCCCCGGTATTGATTTTTTAAAATGGTCATTTCTAGTCGCTTTTGGCAAAATTGTGTGAAAAAATAAAACTAGTTCAAGTCTCAGTTGAGTGATGTAATCTCTGACGTTACCTGTAATACTGCTCATATGTTGAGTTTCAACATTTGTGGACTAAGTTGGTGGGCGTAGCAACTTTTTTGGAAACAACACCTATTTTCATCGCCCTGTACAGAATATTTTCCGGGCCAAAAAAAATCTGGCAAATATGGTTTCTGACTGTAACTTTCACCAGCTTTCACTGAAAAATATTGCAATTTTCATCGAATGCTTCGTTCGATAGTTATAAGCAAAAACGTTCGGCTGAAGAAAGGATTTTTTGGAAAAATTACTCATTTTGCGGATTTCCCACTGCGTTTTATTGCCACTTATCGGGTCTTTATAAAAACGCCATACATGACTCCTTATAGGAAATTTAATGAGCTTTCAGATGAGTCTCTTCAAAGTTTAATCGGATGGATAGTTTTTGAGTTATAGGCTGAAATGTGACAAAAAATGTTTTTTTGCAGCAAATTTCAAATTGTTTGACGTTATGGCACTGTCTTATGTTAATCTGCAAATGAAATTTCATATAATAGGTCTGATAGAAAATTCAATCAGCTTTCAGATCGTTTTTTATAGAAAAAAATTGGACTACTACTTTGCGAGCTACTGGCAAAAATGTGCAGAAAAACGTAGCTTTTGGGCCGCCTTTTTCCGCTTTTTTTTCTCGCATAACTGATGCCATTGATTTTTCCTGTAGGTTTAAAGGCTTTTCACTTATGTAAAATTCAATTCTGAACCACTATGATTTCATAACATTTTCCGATTGGAACAGCCATTTTAAGTTGCTGCTGCCTTGGAAATTTTTATTAATTTTACCAAAAGTGGCTAAAAATTACGATTTAAAAAAAAGCTATACCGGTGAAACCGGGTCAATTTTGACAAAAGAAAGAACGATTCGACGCTGAATTCAATGCTTTTCAAAAAATGAGAGGGTATTATTTCTCGTAGAACGCGTCAATAAGGAGTTATAAGCAAAAAACTGAAAAAAGTGCCAAAAATGAGCAATTTTCGCGATTTTCTCAAAACGCACAAGGAAATTTTGTTGGATCTCTTTAGATTCCTGTTCATCACCCCCCCCCACCCCTCAAAAACATAGAATAAAGTGAAAAAATTGAAGACGAAATTTTTGTCCACGTGGAACTACCGTTTGACTGGACTATATGTATATGGTCTTTCAGACATCGTTGTGTGCTTAAATGGAACATAATTAAATTTGTTATAAATTCTCTCGGCTCGGCTTTTCTAGTAGGATGAGTATTTTAGCCAAAATTCGGGTCGAAAGTTGACCAAAACTTGAAATTTCAATTTTTTTGACAAATTAATCCAAATTCGAGGAGCTGTACCATGGTTACTATATGACATACAGAGGTACGTTATGTCTCAAACTGTAGCAAATTTTGTTTGGTTTTTAACGTATTTCGTACGTTTTATCTTTATGACTTCAAAAGCATAATTTATTATAATCAACTCATAAATAAACGATTCAATTTGACTCACGAAGTGTTTTTACCGTGAGCTGCGCCGGAGTGAAAAGACATTTTGGTTAGGTATCTAGAATTCTAGAGAGATGTGAAGAAAATAATGTTCATCTGAAGTCGGACGGATTCAAAAAATCAAGTAGCCCCTGTCGATTGCGAATCAGGTCTTCCCAACACTAATTATTACGTAGAGAAACTTAAAAAATATGTGAAAAACACTGAACTGCCTTAAAACGTGGGATTTGTATCAATAATGTCAAACTGTCCTTGGGGTTGATGATAAGGTGATAAGGTTTATTATGAGTCGAAACTTCCCCGACGTATTGAAAGAAAATAAGGTATTTTTCGTCATGCAATGAATTATTGTTTTCGTGAAGACTGCAAGTCATATTAGGGGTATTCACGTCAACTTTCGTACTGTTCCTATAATCTGTCCACTTAGTGATGGACTCTCGAACGTGTTGCTGTGAGATAGTTTGATTTTTTCATCCCCCCCCCCCAATATTTAAATAAATTAATAACTGATCAACAACAAACCTTTACTACGGGCACTATAGTTACGCATAGGCACTACACAGTGATCATTTGTTCTAAAATCATTCCCGGTGCGTTATTTTTAGTAGACGGGGTAAAGGAGAAGCTCATTTCACTAAATTCGGGGGCGGGCGAGAGTTCATCACTAAGTGGACAGACGTTTAGTTTCGTAATTGCGTAGTCGGATGTTTGTTACCAGGGAAATCAAGTTTTGAATGAATGAGTTTAAAATATGCCCCGAACGAAATGAATGACAAAATGATTCCAATTTCGATTTCCCCATCAACAGACTTTAGCAACAATGCAAGTACAAAACTACAAACAGTACGAAAGTTGACGTGAATAACGCTATTATTTCAAGTCACAATTAGTTGTACTTACTTATGTTGCCATGTTCGTCTAATACGTTTGACTGAAGGAAATAGCTTTCTTGTTCCTTTCGAAGAGTGTCTTTTGCTCTAAGAAAACTATACAGCATGAGTAAACTGAGTTCTGAATTTCCCTCCCCATTTTGCAAACTGCAGCGTCAACAAGTAAACTTCCAAAAAAAAACGCCTCTACTTGCTGCGTGACTTTTTTTCTTTTTTTTTTTTTTTTTCTTTCTTTATTGAAAAGGCGTATAATGAATAATGATGGGGAGGAGGGCATTCTCATCGGGCTGCTCCTTATACATTTACGCAAAAAGTTTCTTCAAGACGAATGGCAATGGTTCGGGAGGGAAAGATTTTCGAGAGGATCGAATGAAAAAACTTCAGCTTTGGTCAATGAGGGCTGCGGGGTTAGGAAAGGAAGAAGCGGGAATCATGCGATAGAGGCTTTGGGTGGTTGCTGACGGGGGCAGGCAGTACTATTAGACGTGCATAAAACATTAGTCTAATTGTCTAAATTACTGATTACGATTGATCTACTGATCGGATTTCAGACGTGATGACGGTTTTGGAAACATAAAACCTATCTACAGGGTGTTATAAGCTCGAAAAATGGTTTTTATTTCATTTTTCGAAGTTGATTTGCTAATTAATTAATTAAAATTTAAAAATCTCAAAAAGGGCTCGATAGCTCAAATTCAAATCTTCCACCAAGCGATTTGGTCGAAGCAAATTTAAATTCTATTCATATCTGTGGATTTGAGAAGTAAAATAGGATCCATCGTTTTCTGTCTCACTTGCACACTTGTCGTAAGGATTCCCCTTAATCTCGGCGTTTAGGCCGGTAGTAGTAATTTGAATAAACTTCTTCAATTTGAGTTAATCAAAACTATATGTATGTGAGCCTCCGTCTTATCTGTTTACCGAGAAAAAGAGAAGGTAACACGACTTTTATGAATTTGCACCAGCCTGCACTGAAAGAGAAAGCGTTCCCGTGAAAATTCTCCTGCCCACTCCTACACCCCTGCCCTGCCCTGCACTACACTACATTTTTTTTTCGCGAACAGACATAGGAACAAGTTCACGACCACGATGCACGATTCAATTACAAAACTAAAAATCAATACTGACAGCTTAGCCACAGCTGAACGCGGGATGAAACTTACGAAGTTACACCGAAGTGGCAACTTGGCAAGTGGATAAGGCAAGGCGTGGAACAACGAATTAACGAGAGTAGGAACTAGGAACAAAAAATGAGCGACACAACAGGAAAAAAAAACACTTTGACACGGGCTAACGCAATAGTTGCAGGAGGGAAAGAAAATGCTGGCTAACAAATAGAGGAACTTTTGAGCTCTCTGAATGAAACAGGTTCGTCAGCAAGTTTCAGACGCCCCACTCTCAACTCTTGTGGTAGTCTAACAAAACGAGTACAAAAATAGTACGGACCGTTATCGTACATGGTTTCAACTTGCATCCAAATCAAACGGTTTCATCTATTATAGTATTGCCTAGCTGGTCTGTACTAGGTAGACGGCCGTATCTTTTCTTTATTTTGAAAATAAGGCACCTACGCAAGAAATAGTACTCGCGGGTTGCTGTACGATTCAATCGGTGAAAAGGTACCAGCTCTGACAATTGAAATAGTGCAGAACAACATTTAACTAAATGAAATCTTGCAAAATAACATGACCTATAGGGTTTTTTCTTCTTTTTTTATATGAGGATAAAACAAAGTTTAATTTTGTGTCAGCCACTTTTGAATGGCCGACCCCTATTTAGCCAATTTCGAATTCTCGTCTGCCGCCCTTAGTCAATTGATTTTTATAGGCAGATGGGGGTTTTTTGGTAGCAGCTCGGTTGCAGTTTCAAGGCGCAAAATTTAAAATGTGACAAAGTAGTTGAATTTTGAGGGCAAATTTAGTCAGTTTTGAATTCTCGTCAGCCATCCTTGGACAATCGCTTTTTGTTGGCAGATGTGGCTTTTTAGTTCCTGCTTTCCTTGCAGTTTCACCGTGCAAATTTTCAAACATGACAAAATTGTTCAATTTTGAGTTCAAATTTAGCGAATTTTAAATTTTTGTCTGCCCCAATTGTCAACCGCTTTTAATTGGCAGACGTGCTTTTCTGGTAGCTGCTAACCACGTATTTTCATTATGAGAAATTTTAAGTATGACAAAATAGTTTCATACCTACCTATTTGGTGAAAATTTACCCAATTTAAATTCTCGTCGTAGACAACCACGTTTGACTGACAGAGGATGGATTGCTCAAACGAAACAACCAGTAGAGTGATACGCTAAAATTTCATTCATGACAAAATATGTGCACCGATGAGCAAAATTTGTATCATCAAAAGGCCGCCATCTTGAAAGCAACTGGGTACTTTTTGTTAGCGTTCAATAAATTTAGAACGACTGCATCGAGGAAAACTGATGTACTGTTTCGTTCACCTGAGCAGGACCCAGAACTATACATAGAAGAATTTTCCGACGTAATTTTTCTAACTTTCTTCTTCTTCTTTTGACAAGAAGAGAAATGCCCTTTGGTGCAACAAAAGTTGCATGTAGCCATGAGAGCTTTACACTCATCATGCCGATGCCAGGGTTGGCCACAAAACCATCATGATTTCAGGGATTTGGATTGTTTTCCATTTTTATTTTTGGAGTACCGCTTAATTTTAGCAATTCCCATATTGATTGTTTGATCAACAGTTCCCAATGAGCCCCTAACCACGCGCTGTTGAGATTTTACGTCTTCAGCCTGACGGGTTCGAATAATAGCTTTTCCGAGCGTAAGTTCTGGGAAATTTTGAAGGGATTCTGACAACATGTTCTGAGTTCAAAACACCGATCACGACTTGAAAAATAGTCCAAGTTTAACTCCGAGTGAGCTCCCAGGGCGTCCAGGGGCCGTATTCCGAAGCCGTGTGATAATGCCGCAAAAAGCGGTTGCTATGGCGGGATAATGTTATTTCTTATTCGGCGTCCTTGGATCCCGCTCGCGGCATTTTTCCCGACCGTTCAGAATAAGGCCCCAGGGCCTCAATTGATTTCGTTTTGTGATTGGCCGAGCGCGAATATCAGAGTTTAAATTCCCTCCACTCGCTCCTCCTTTTCAAGTCCCCTTTTCCTTTCCATTTAAGCTCTATTCACTATTCATTTTCAGTCAATTAAAATAAATTAAATGAAACAAAGAGGAACAGCAAATAGATCAAATGAAAAGGTTCACGGGGTTTTGAATAGGATTAATTTGTTCACGAGAATTTCAAGACGGCAAGTATCACTGAAAACAAATTAATAATGTTATGATGAATAAGTTGACCTCATAATTGCATAACTATTAAGATTACAATTTTTTAAAAAAATGATTTGAGAGATAATTTTTCTCCTCAAGAAAACACAGCCCAACAGATCTCACAATATGGTCGTATCAGGTGGATTCTACTGTTGTAGGCGAAAGGATATGACAAGAGTGCGCACGTGAGAAGGAAGACGGACAAAACGGGGACACTTCTGCACGCCCCCAGAAAAGGCCCCATTTTCATTTTGGATAGTGGATTGTTGTTGGGTACAATATAAATTTCGCATTTTTAACATTTTTCACAATTTTTTCACGGTGCACGCATCGCATAGATTCCACTTTTGAAGATAAAAAAATATGTATCTGTAGCGTTGGGTTTAAAAAAAAATTACTTAAACAACGATTATTTCACTCAACTGAGTTCATAGGAGAGTTAGGAGGTCTGTTTTTCATCAAATGGGAGAATACTAGAGCGATCTATTGGGTCTTAATAGCGTAACAGATGCGCTAACTTTCGAGAATCCATCTCCCTCCCTACTATTCCCGTCTACTCCTTCATGTCTTCGTGAAGCTCAGTTTCCTTCTCTTTCTCGCGCGTTAGAAAAACAGTTCTAGTCATCGCTTCTTCAGTCGAATCCGGTTCCTCTCGGCTCATTGTGCGAACGGTCGGGGTCGGCAACGGCTTCTTTTCAAATATTTTCCTGGTGTCTATTTCATTTTTCATCTCTTTGCAGGGTTTGAATTTTGTTTCTCTTGAATTTGGTGCAGGTTCTCCAGTTTTTAAAATGACATTTTACGTAAGATCGTTATTCGTTCCGTTTGTAGAGACGAAGCTCCGTATTTTTAAAAGGATCTCTTGTGTGCTGAAAAATGTGGATAATTCCGACGGGAGCATTTGAGGAAAAGTGAATTTCTTTTAGAGACAATTAACTGAAACCCCATAATAATTCGATTGAACAAATCAAATTGTATAATGGAGGAATTTCCACCTTTTCGATACATGAACCATTTCTGGGTAAAAATGTCCGGATGAACAAAGTATAAATAAATAAAAAGTCGAAAAATTGAACTGGCAATTTATTAATAATTTTTTTGTGAAAATTTAGTGTGACGCATTTACATATTAAGGCTGTTGGGTTCAACTTATCACTTGGACAACAACCTTGCCACTTGTCGTAACAACCTTGATACTTAGAACCTCCTCTTACTATTCTTCAATGTTTTCATTTTTCGTACTTCAGACCGGGGAACGGTAAACTAATAAAGAAGGTTGTCTCCCCTAGTAACAACCATGGGCCGGTGATTTTTTTGGAGCAGCGCAGTCTGGTTGACAAGGTTCTGCTATGTGTTAAGGGAGGGGGAAAAACACGGCAAATACAAAATACCTATTTTATTTTCCCGCCTTTATCTAGTCTTTTTATTTTCCTATTAAAATTTCGTCTGTCCCAATAGTTTTGACATTTCACAATGCGTGTAGTACAGAAAATAATTAAAGGCATTATATCGACATCAAAGAAAATGCCGTTCTTACGTGAAAGCTCCGAAGAACACCGAAAAAGCTACATTTTTCTTCTTTTTTAAAATATCAGTCAGCTTCATTCCTCCGAAAAGAACAACAGTTTCTTTGGAAATGAAGAAGTACGGGAAGAAATAGAAAACATCTCGCAACTGAGCGAATAGCGTTTTTTTTTATAATTTAACCCAAAATCAAACAGAGGAGAAAAGCCTAGTGGCATAGAAAACTCGTAAGTTACATTACATATAGATATTAAATGAATATTTAATTAATGCTTCAATCATTACAGAAACAATGAATGAAAGCCCATTAACCGCAGTTCGATTTATATTAGTGTTCGAATGGCACAGCGAAGGGTCTAGCCTCTTGGCGGATAGTTCCTCTGGGTAACGTCCGTTTCCGTATTGCACGTGATGCAATTTGAGTTACAGGTTTAGAAAGGCTATGTCCTCGTCCATATACATATTTCACCGGGTGTTTCACCATGCAGGCCAATGTGATTCTAACTTGCAAGTGCGAATATGGGAGTATACATATAGTCATTCGAAGAGAAAGGCACATGCAATTTGGTGAAGCTGTAGAGAATGACCATAAAAATGAGAAGGTATGTCTTTGTGAAATTTGAGTGCCCGTGGTTTTCATGGTGGATCAACAGCAGAATTTCTAGACAATAATCGTGAGGGAAAAATAATGTGTACTCAACTTTTGCCGATTTCTCTCATGTACAAACGGCAACGTTTTCCCTGAAAGAAATGTTAATATTACAACTCATAGCGGCAATGTAGTGCAGTTTTGCCCTTTAAAGAGCATTGCACTTACAAAAGACATGTCTTCGATCCTGCCTATGTCAATGCGGATCTTTCGAAGGAACATCGATAGCTTCATTGCCGACGCGTGAGTCTATTATAGATGCGCGACCAAGTTTTCACCCTTTAGTGCTTGAACGTCATGAAGTGCATTTCCTCAACCTCTCAACAATGACGGTTGCCAGAGTCAAAAATGCTACGAGAACAGTCAAAAATACAAATTTATCAGACAGTATAGTGACTTGGAATATTGTTTCACACTGAACACACTTCTCACTGCACGTACACTGAATGTCCGTGTTAAAAACACTTCAGTTTCAAATAACACTGACCGACACAGAAACTTCTAACGACACTCAGGGGCGACTGGGGTATCGGGGCGCAGGGGGGGGGGGTGCCTTGTTTAAGTGGGCGCCGGTAATTTCGAATATTTTTGGCTGAATTACATATAACTTGTAACTCGTGTAGAGAGAATGAACTCCCATTCCTTAAAATGTTATTTTCACCCGCGTAGTCCTGTTTCTTCTGGTTTAAAAAAAGGAAGGTAATTATCTTAGCTGACAGAATCAACGGTTCCTTAAAGGCGATTTGGGAGATTTCGGGGGAAACCGGACTTTTCTTCAAGTATACACGTAGGTAGGTAAGTATACGTTTTACGTGTACTAAGTTTTTAGGCTGAATTCCTTCTCGTTTTCCGGTCAAAAGTAAGATTTTTTGGCTAAATTGAAACAGAACGGTTATAGGGCAAAATAGCCAGTTTAAGCGCTGCAAAATTACCAGTTTTTAACCAAATAACGGATTTTGTGACAATAAATCGACAGGGGACGGT
Source organism: Corythucha ciliata (assembly GCA_038030265.1). NCBI lineage: Eukaryota > Metazoa > Arthropoda > Insecta > Hemiptera > Tingidae > Corythucha > Corythucha ciliata. Next base: position 36,448,650 of record CM075941.1, read on the forward strand.
CCAATGGTAGTTTCTGGGCATAAAATGCTGCTTTTATAGCCAAATAAATAGTTTCAGAGGCTAAGTTTCCCAGATTTAACACTTTCCGGTTTGTATAAGAATAAGAGTGTCTAATAGCGCCAGTGGTGCTAGGTACAAATTTTAAAGCGTCAGTTATGGAGCCAACATTTCGGTTTCTCGGCTGAAGTACGATGGCAATACCGATCAAATTGTAGGGGCTGAGTTTCCATATTTATTCTAGAACAGTCAGTAAATTCTAGAGAGGAGTAAAATATATAGTATAGTTAAGGGGGGAGCGATCCCAACGAAAAATTGTTATTTCTGTCGTGAAAGCATGGTTTTGGATGAAAAGATCAAGTTGTTTGTCCAACGGGATCTTTGACAGACGCCCCCTTCTCATCTATGGCCAACGAATTTAGATCACCGCCCCCCCTCTAAAACCGAAACCTAAACTCTACGCCTCTGCCACGTAGGGGACAGAGTCTCTTTTCTGAAACTCGATTTTGTCGATTCTAAACACAGATATTCCTTTTTTAGTCCGTTATGAAAATATATGACGATGGTCTGACAGAGGCGCCACGCTCAAGGGGCGCGGGGGGGTTTTAGAATCTCACCCCTACCTGGCCAGTCCGCCACTGACGATACTACACAAACTAAAGCCCTGTTACCACCAACCGAGTAGCTCGGCCGAATACTGCGTCTGAGGTGATTACACTGGAGGTTTACTCGGTCGACTGCTCCTTCTCGGCCGGGCACTCGGTATGTGTAATTAGGCCTTAAGATACATCAAGTAAAGTCCATAGAACACTAATTGTGCAAAGCTGAACGACTTGTTTACTGTCGAGGAATGAAAGATCTCATTCCACTTTTAAAATGTTAAATATCATGACCGCGTTTTCATCGTAACGCCATCTTCAAACTAAACAATTCGACAGAAAAAATGAGTAACACAAAAATGAATGAAATTAAATAAAATAAAAATTTAAATTTACAGGCGGTCAACAACTTGAAAACCTATCAGAGAAACAAGCTTAACAGAACATATACATACGAGTATAACGTAACTTATGTAGACAACGACAAATCAAAATAACTGACTATAGAAAATCGACTAGGAATTAACTTACTCACTAACTTGCTGGGCACTGTCCACCCATTTAACGTGTCCGAAGCGGAAGTTAGGCTCTTACCTGAGCAAAAGAAAGGTTCCAAGCAGCTTACATGGTTCGAATTATTAGAAATCACCCGTCACCAGTGATGGGATGTACCTAGGTACTTGTACCAAGGTACATTTTTAGTACCTAGGTACGTACCTAGATACATTTTTATTTTGAGTACACTTTAACGGTACCTAGGTACCGAAAAAATCAAAGTAACGGCTAAGTACCTAGGTACAGAAAATGTACCTTTAGCTCAATTTCCACGATTCCTAACTTCTAATAACAAAGTTACCTAGTCCAATTGTACCTGATAATAAGAACCGTTTTTTGTTTCGTTTCGTTTTGTTCGTTTTCTCTTTGAATGTAACGGAAAGTAACTAGGTACTTTTTGAATTTCTACCTACGTAGTACACAGGTACTTTTCAATTTTCAGTACCAGTAACGGTACCTAGGTACTTGAAAAACTGGAAGTACCTGTAACTTACCTAGGTACAATTTTGAATGTACCTGTCCCATCACTGCCCGTCACGCAGAGATGGATGCTTGAATACCAAATAAAATCGTCGTTCGATTTCGAACGTTCGGCTTTGAGTTTGTGTGCCGGCAGCGAAGAGGGTGAGGAGAGCTCATTGGCAATTAAATTCCTAGTCGATTATCCAGTCAGTTATTGTTCTTTCGTTGATTAGGTAAGTTAAGCTTGTTTCTCTGGTTTTAAGTTTTTGACCGATCGTAAATTTAAATTTGTATTTAAATTTAATGTTATACATGTCGCATCCACGTCGAGTAATTGTCCATTTCACGAAGTGGCTCCACTTGCCGTAACTTCAAAAAATTACTACGTATCTGGACAAAAAATTGTCCATTTCTTGAAAAGGAACTCGTGTTTGTCCAGTTGCTGAAATCAAGCTTTCTTACTGCTAGTGAATGCACAACATTGTCCTTTTCGAGCTGGCTAGAATGCTTGTTAGAGGTTTTGGATCATGAAAAATATGCATTATGAGCAAGGCCATATTTATTTTATGAATCATATTTGCCCTCATAACAGAAAAGGGTCTGAGAAGGGGGGGGGGGTTACACACGCGGAGATGACCGGCCAAAAAGTCCACGCGCCGCCACTGCTTGTGCTAATACTTGAACTCACTCTGCGGGTTAGGAATTTTACACTGGCTCACTGCTCTGATCTTTCTCACCCTGGTCACGGGTTACTCACTCACTCATGAACTCTGCTTTTCACACTGATCCTGATATCCGAGCCTTCCCGCTAATCGAGACCGACTATCGAAACTTCTCGCCTTTGCCAGGGAATCCTCTCTCTCCCCTCCACGGCACGATCGCGCCGGCGCGGCCCGAGACCCTGCCCCCAAAGGCAAGACCCCCCGACCGAGCGCCCCACCACAGAGTCCACCCGGGCGAGCGAAGCTCCCTCCACATTCTGTACCTCCAATTTTTCCCCCTTTCACCTTTCGATCATTCTTAGAGCGGGGTGGCTACCACGCTACATTCCCCCACCCCTAGCTACGAGCCAAATAAAAATAAAATAATAAAATAAAACCCAAAATGTTTATCAAGTAGAAAGAAAAAATAACTTACATCGAAATTCGAAAGTTCTATATTGGACGCTTATAAATGTACATTGTTATGTTAAACGATTAAGAACAACTATAATTAATTTAATGAAAATATATATGCTAACCACGACTTAATTAAAGTTTTTTTTTGTGGGGTGGCTACCACGCTACATATCTATACATTATATCTGATAATGAGCGATAGTATAAGAATTAGCCTAAGGCTGGAAAGCAAGAAGACTTTTCTGAATACATTCGACTCTAGTTCTCAAATGGAAGAAGAGAGAGTCAATAGAATGTTTTCATCAGAGCACAGTTCGACCCACGTCAACCTTCTTCGCATTGTCTGTTTCACGTTCTTTATTTTGAATTTTTGATCGCCGAAGAGTACATTTTGTATGAGTATATCTGCACAATCACAGCGATCGCGCAATGTACATACGTTCGAATTTGTATGTGCTCTCGTATGGTGCAGATTTTTTTGAATGCAACGTTTTACATTATTTCCTTGTTTTATGTTAACTGTTAAATAGGTATACAGAAGCATTAATGAGCTCTATTGGAATGAGGTAGCGCTCTTCCAAAACAGGACAACTTTTGTTGATGGAGGAACAATATAATATGCACTCGATCATCACCCCTTTCCCGCTCGAAGCAGAAATAGGCGGTAGAATTCATTTTCTAAATGAGTTGGGAGACTATGTGGGTCCCAAAGCCATTAAGAGCACCTACATAATATCGTCGCGGGAAATAAAGAGAGAGTTGTGGTTTCCCCTCTTATTCAAGTATAAAAGCCACGAGGCGATTTAATAAATTCGAACTTTTTCCTTTTTAGTCTGGGTTCCGCCACGATTATTTGGCCAGTAAAGATATGAAGGAAGCTGATTTTCCCATCGAAGTGAAGTTTATTCAAATAAAAATTGATTTGAATACCTTTAAATGGAGTATTACTGCTAGTGAGTGCCACTTTGATGCCACTGATGTTTTGATGCCGGTGATAAAACATTTATTTAGGTCTGGACAATTCATGCTAAAAAGCAGAGGAATTGTCACCATAATGAGTTTTGGTAGCAAATCTTGATTCTGAATTATTTACTTGAATTGATGGACCACTTAAACAGCGAAGGTAGTGATAGATCGGTTTTGAGGGTTCCGTTCATTCTCATTGGTAAACTGTATGTTCACTAAGAACGTTCGTTTGTTTCACTGCTCACAGTGAAATTAACGATATACTCGTATAAAATTGTTGATTTTATGTAACAAATTTGTTGTTTTGTTCATTTCATCATTAACCCGTTTGATGCGGTTTTATTAGGGGGGGGGGGGGCTTCACAGCCAAGCCGAATCCTGTGATGTCACAAGTCCACAAGTGGGCTTCTACGCCATACCCATTGTGGGTCCGAACTTGGAAGTAGTGATGCACGAGACCGAGACCGAGACGAGACTTGAGTGGTCTCGGTCTCGGTCTCGCTCATGGGGGGTTGGTCTCGGTCTCGATCATGAAAAGTCGGTCTCGGTCTCGTCTCGAAAAGTTAAAGGCCGCGAATTCAAAGTATGTGTGATATTAGTGACGAGTGATCCTATTCTCGCTACAATGATTACAGATGACGACGATAGATGAATTTATACTTTGGTTTCCTTCCTTGGTGGCTCGTGGCACGAAGGGAGATAAGTGATACACTACTGATTAATGACCAAAGAGCTTTGTAATTGCCCCAAAATAGAATCGTGCCTTCAAAAATTCGTCGCACTGAGAACGTGAAAGGGGAACAGTTGGGAATTCAACGAGATCAAGCAAGAGACTTCCCTTCCCAGACACGACGAGGCAGAAGTGCACAATCCCCCCCCCCTCATACATCAGACCCTCCTGCTCATGCTTCAACTGGCAATGTTAGTTTAATATATATATATATATGAAAGCGGTGTCGAGTTTGATGATAGCGGCCCAGGGAAGTTTCAAACGCAAAATTAGGGTTCCCTTGCACTAAACAGCCTGGCCGCGGCAGCCAATTGGCTGCTGTGCAGTTGGGCTTGTTCTAGTGGCTGCCCCAGCCTGGAAATCTTTGCTGCCTAGTGCGTGGGCACCCATAGGTTGCAATGTATTTCACCGGCCCCCGGGAACTCTAACCCTTTTTTTTATTACGATACTTAGGCATAAAGGAGCTTTTAACGAACGAGGCACGATGTTTGTGACACGAGACGAAGTCGAGCGCCGTAATCGGCAGAGTTTGTAGTGCGATTTTACGCCTCTGGATCGTACGCTTTTTTCACCTTCGATCGTACAAAGCCTTTTAAAACCAATTAAATATATTCATAATTATTTAACTTAACGGTTCCGTAAAGTCTCCCATGGGAGCATTTGCCACACAACTTCATTTCAGAGAAATAAAAAAGAAGAAACAAAAGAAGTACGTAAGATGAAAGCGGGCTTCCCTGCCTCAATTCTTCTACCAACTCACCATCATAATCAACTGACTTTGACCTTTTTGGGATATAATTTCCACGGTTCCACTCACCCTTCACCCATCGTTCATCGTGCTTAAAGACCTACTTTACACGCGCCGTGCCTTAAAGAGAGAATTCTTTTACCGTGAACTCTTTACCGCACGGCGTGTGTAAAGTAGTACCTTAAGAACGATGAACATCTGCTTAAACACTTCTTTAAGAATGATCTTAGGAATAGTAGATTATACGCCTAGGCAAGAAAGCGATTTTTAGGAGGCCGAGAGAGAAAATGCCTGGCTTTTTCTCGAGACCACAAAATCACTTTTTTGACGCGTTGTGTACAGTATTTTTTTATTAAAACATGGGCTGATTTTTTGGACCTCGGCGATAAAGTGAGTGTTTTATCCCCTAGGCTCTGAAATAATCAGCTGTTTAAAAAAAATAGTATCTTACATATAGCGAGACACGTAAGTGCCATTTTACTTGCGAGTACTTTGTTTGACTGGCGAGGCAAAGCCGAGTCGGCTAAATGAGTACGAGCAAGTGAATTGAGTTATGCACGATATTTTTCGCGCGACAAGTAGTATATTTCACTACAAGTGAGGGAAGTGGAGTTTTACCTGCGAGTTGTGTTTGGCTCACGAGGCGAGGCCGAGTGAGCTAAAAACAACGAGCAGAGTGAAAGCTTCTTCCTCACGAGTTGGGGATATTATTTTTCGCACGACCAATAGGTTTAATTGTCTTTCCTGCAAGTGTTCGGAATACAGAACTTTTTTTTCACTTTCCTTCACTAGTGAGTTAAATCTTCCTGGTTCCTTCGCATGTGAAATTATTGACAATCTGCCATACTTTCCTTCACTAGTGAGTGAAAAAAAATATTTTTTTCACCTAGCTCATCTCTTCAAGTAAAAATTAACTTCCCCGTTGAGGTACCTGGAAGGAGAAGTATCACTTCCCTCCCTGATAGTGCGAAAACCATCATGTATAATTCGTGAAAGAAGAAGAAATGTGCGTGTTTCCTATGATAATTTTACAAAAAGTAAATTTTTTGCCCAATATTTTATTCATTTTGTGCGTTGGTGGTGGTGGTGGTGGGGGGTGGGTCCCAGTACACGAACCTGTTTGGTGACAAATTAGGAACGATAAAAGGCAAGAAAGTCGTAGTACATGCTAAAGAAGGGATTCGTCCAGTGGTCTGCAAACCAAGAGTCGTTCCGTTTGCTCTCAAATCGAAGGTAGAAGAGGAAATCGACCGACTACTACAACAAGGCGTATTGGAATCGGTTGACACAACGCAAGAGCCAATCGAGTGGGCATCTCCAGTCGTCGTAGCAGTCAAACAAGACGGGCGAATACGGTTGTGTGCTGATTTCAAGAGAACGGTAAATCCAGCCATGGAATATCACCCCATGCCCCGTTTTGAAGAAATAGCTGCGAAGTTGAGTGGTTCCTCTTGCTTTTCCGTGATTGACCTCAAAGACGCATACCTGCAGCTAGAGGTGCATGAATCGTCGCGGAAATTTTTTGTGATAGCGACGCACAAAGGTTAGTTTCGGTGCCTTCGTCTCCCGTTCGGAGTAAAATTTGCACCACCTTTATTTCAAAAAAATATGGATGAAATCTTAAACGGTGTAATGTAAAACTGGGTGGTTTTTGGACGACATTGTAGTTGGAGGGCGAAATTCGGATGAACACATGGCATTGCTGGGTGAAGTACTAGGGCGACTAGACAGACACAACGTCAAAGTTAAATTACAAAAATGCCGATGGCTTCAAGATAGCGTAGTGTACTTAGGCCACAAAATTGACAAAGATGGTATTCATCCGACTGAAACCCATCTCACAGCTCTGAAAGAAATGCCTCCACCAACTAATGTCACTCAATTAAGTCCTTTCTCGGTTTAATAAACTATTATAGTAAATTCATTCCAAATTTACAACCTGTTTGTTCTCCTTTGCACTTACTTTGTAAAAAATATTCGATGGTGCTGGAGAAAAGAACACGACGATGTTTTCAAAGACTTGAAGACAAATCTAACAGAATCTGACACATTGGTTCATTACAGAAGTGATTTACCTTTAATTGTAGCATCCGACGCGAGTGAAAAGGGCCTTGGGGCGGTATTGTTGCATAAATACCCGGACGGAACTGAGCGACCAGTTTCGTATGCATCAAGAACTTTGAACCAGGCCGAGTCGAAATACTCTTCCATCGACAGAGAAGCGTTGGGATTAATATTTGCAGTCACTAGGTTTCACCACTATCTGTATGGGAAACATTTCATACTTCGAACTGATCATCGGCCACTGCTCATAATACTAAGTGAAGACAAGGAAATACCCAAGATGGCAGCAAACAGGCTTGCACGATGGGCTGTGACACTAAGTTCATATTCGTACACTATCGTACACATAGCAGGTCACGAAAACGGAGTTGCCGGCACACTTTCTCGTCTTCCTGTCCCATCTCAGGGTGAAGACATTACTCCAGATACGGATAAATTATTACAGCTCCGGTTGGAAGAAATACCGGCAACAAAAAAATCTTTACGGGACACCACAGCTAAAGATCAACAGTTGTCGAAAGTCTTGTATTACATTTTAAATGGTTGGCCCGATAAGAAACAGATTTCTCAAGAAATTTACACATTTTGCGAAAAAAAAATACGAACTGACTACAGAGGAAGGAATTCTGCTTTGGAAAGGAAGAATTGTTGTTCCAGCAAAATTTAAAAGTCATTTCATGCGTATGCTTCACGAAGGGCATCCAGGCATAACAGCCATGAGATCTTTGGCACAGACATACGCATGGTGGTCAGGCATACATCGGGATATTGACCATTAAGTCAGAGAATGCGTGCCTAGCCAAACCAACAGAGCTAAAGAACCGGAAGTTCCTTTGCATTCTTGGAATATTCCTGCGGATCCATGGAGCAGGCTACACGTGGATTTCACTGGACCGTTCGAAGGAGCTACATGGATGCTCATTGTCGACGCCTATACAAAATGGATGGAGGTAATTAGGATGAATTCAACAACGAGTTACGCTACGATCAATGTTCTCCGAGAAGTTTTTGCACGTTACGGTCTGCCAAAGCGTCTAGTAACTGATAATGGCCCACAATTTTCCTCAGCAGAATTCAAGTCATACTGCGAGGAGACTAATATTTTGCATATAAAGGTGACGCCATATCATCCACGCAGTAACGGTCTCGTTGAACGAGCGGTACGCACTTTTAAATCTTGAATGAAGAGTTCAAAGAATTTGGGTCACTGGCAAAGACGATTACAAGATTTTCTTGTGAGCTACCGGAATACTCCTCAAGCTGCGACCGGGAAATATCCAGCAGAAATGTTAATAGGACGTCGATTACGTACGAAAATGGACCTTCTCAAGCCGGACTGTTTCAATAGAATAGATAAATCCCTCATTAGACAAGAAATTCAACATAATGACAGAAGCCAAATTCGAGAGTTCAAGGAGGGGGAAAAAGTATGGGTACTGAAGACACCAGAGGGCCGCGGATATTCAGAAGGGAAGATAATCAGAAGAACCGGGCGATGGTCGTACAGAGTACTGATCAACGGAAAAGAAGAGAGGAAACATGCCGACCAAATCCGAAGAGCATGAGGAGAGCAGATGCTAAAAGAGGAAAGAGAGAAATGTAGTGGAACGGAGTCCACTACAAATATATTTCAAATTAACAGATTGTTTTTGATTGTTCAGTTTTGAGAGTTTTTCGTTTTGACAAATAAATCGAGAAATATCTTACTTGTTCAATGATCTGTAAATCGTGATATTACAGTAGTAGTAGTAAGGGGAATTGCGCTACGTCCATTACCAGGTTTTGGGGAATTGCGAGAAAAAAAAAATGAATGGCTTATTCTTATTAATAGCACCTTCGATCTGCTGTTGATTTTGATAGTTGAGCCTACAAGTAATCCAGCTAAGGCTACGTGAACTGGGAAAAACTTATGGAAAGATATTACTCAATTGATAAAACGTGAGAAGGATATTTTCATTCGAAAAGCAGCTATCATTGCAAGAGAGAATTTCATTATCCCGAACCCTAGATTGCCGGTGTTTCCTGAAGCAGCAAGAATAACACTCGTAACGTTGTAAAAATGTTCACTGGTAAAGATTTTTGTTTATAGAAATCATTGAAACCGAGGTCAATATAATTAAAGGCAGTTCTTGGATAATGTAAATAAAGGAACAGGATTAAATGGTAGCGGAAAGTAGATCTCGTATTAGGAAGGAATTTTCATTGGAAAATAGTGATGAATTATAATCACACCTTCAAAATAATTCATAGTTGTGCTTAATTTGCACTTTGCAGGTAAAGACTTGTGAGAGGATTCGATGCACCTTGTGGATGAATGAATTGTCTACTCACTTATTTAACCGTTTTAATTTTTTAGGTTAACCGGTTTTCGATGTTTTTGTATACACATCATCTTCAGACCTATCACAAACAAAGCTATCAACAAATGTTATAACAATGGTAACTTACAAAACAAACAATTTTTTTGCCTAGATAAAATCAATTAATATTTAGTCATTTTATGGATTCCTTGACATCCACGTCTAATTAATTAAATACTCAATTGTCAAAAACCTAAACACAATAAAACCAAATGAATAAAAATAAACCAAATTCAGTGTCATCACGAGAGGCTTAAAAAATGCTAACTTACATATCAATTGAACAGCCCGTTATTTACGATCCGCTTTCATGACTCCTATTGAACACAAAGGTTCTTTTTCTATGTCTCCGGACCTCACCGTCTATTAAATTTGGGCTGAGTGGGAGAAAAGTGGAATTAATGCCTTCGAAGCGATCGTTGAGGCAGCCCGGCTGCGTTTTTACCTCAATACCAATCTCGAAAGCCTCCAGTGAGTTCAGCACTCGTCCTCTTCCATGAGTGTGCAGAATTTGTGCATGATGCTCAAGTTGATCACCACAGGAAACAATATGCTGCTGAAACCTGGAGTCCGTGCGCGACAAATGTTCTCTCCATCTGACAGAGAAACGTCGTGCAGTCTTACCTACATAGGTAGCTTCTCCACATCCAAGGCATTTTAGGCAATTAGTGGAGTTTTGAAAAAGTACGGCCTACAAGTAAGCTATGAAAACGAGGGCTCTCTGCGCTCACAACTCTCGAGGATAAAGGATTCAGTTGCGCCATAACACCGTAGCGGAGTTTATCGCCTAACATGCCTTGGATGTGGAGAAGCTACCTATGTACGTAAGACTGCACGACGTTTCTCTGTCAGATGGAGAGAACATTTGTCGCGCACGGACTCCAGGTTTCAGCAGCATATTGTTTCCTGTGGTGATCAACTTGAGCATCATGCACAAATTCTGCACACTCATGGAAGAGGACGAGTGCAGAACTCGCTGGAGGCTTTCGAGATTGGTATTGAGGTAAAAACGCAGCCGGGCTGCCTCAACGATCGCTTCGAAGGCATTAATTCCACTTTTCTCCCACTCATCCCAAATTTAATAGGCGGTGAGATCCGGAGAGAGAAAAAGATCCTTTGTGTTTAATAGGAGTCATGAAAGCGGATCGTAAATAACGGGCTGTTCAATTGATATGTAAGTTAGCATTTTTTAAGCCTCTCGTGATGACACTGAATTTGGTTTATTTTTATTCATTTGGTTTTATTGTGTTTAGGTTTTTGACAATTGAGTATTTAATTAATTAGACGTGGATGTCAAGGACTCTATAAAGTGACTAAATATTAATTGATTTTATCTAGGTAAAAAAATTGTTTGTTTCGTAAGTTACCATTGTTATAACATTTGTTGATAGCTTTGTTTGTGATAGGTCTGAAGATGATGTGTATACAAAAACATCGAAAACCGGTTATCCTAAAAAATTAAAAAGGTTAAATAAGTGAGTAGACAATTCATTCATCCACAAGGTGCTTCAAAATAACTGTTTTTTTGAATGGATTTGCTTGTGAAAAAAATCTGAAAACCTTCTCACGCCCAACAGTAAAACCCCTGGCTGTGCCCTAATAACTCTCCGTAACAAGTGAAAACGTCAGAAGAGAAATTGGAACGGTGGCGGGGGGGGGGCGAGTCCTTTAGGTTGCCCACTAGATGACCGTCAATATATTACTAGGCAACTGAAGAGACTTGACTCTCCCCTTCCTCTTATCATCAGTACCGCTCCTAATTGAACTGCCAAGAGAATAAAGTAGACTTGAAAGAGAAGATGAGTGGCTTGTCCAGCTACTTTTTCCCCCTCATTTTTATGTCGGGCAACATCAAGTAGCTAGCTTTTCTATTAGAAATTGGGTGGGTAAGGGGGTGGGAGAAAACTATAACCATCCCTTTAAAGTCTATTGTGTGTTATTTCTCTCTGAATAGTTTTTTTTTTTTTTTTTCTGCGCTTAAAGAACGTCAACCATGAAATTCACTCGACGTCTGTATGAAAATATATATTATATATATACATATATTCTTTCTTCCCACGTAAAATTTAAAGAAAATTACGTACCTTCACTTATTTGCTTATATTGTTGAAAGGAAAAACGCATAATAGTGGCTAAGGTTCGACATGTGAAATTCCCCCAATAGAGTGAGAGAGAGGGACGATCTTTGAGGTTTTGTCAGCCGCCGCACGACCAATACGTGCGTTTTTGGTCAAACACTCAACGGGTCATACCCAGTGATATTCCCTGACCGGCTAATAATGGTGAATCCATAGAATCTCTTGATGTGGGAAGCGCGAAATGCGTAGTTTTTTGGGAGCACGTTATGCGATATGCTGAGGAACGCAAAATAAGTTTTGGGGAATTTTCAAATAATGTCTTAATAAGTGACCTAAAAGGCTGTTCTTTGTTCCAAAATACAATTTTAAAGCCGAGGAGAATTCCCATCGTACAAGGAGTTTTCCCTCTTAAGCTATACTCCTTTTATCTAAAGGTTATTCCTTTCCAAAATTACCTTATTAAACCTTCTGGAAGCACTTCCCTTAGCTCTTTTGCACAAAATGAGCTCTTAATTGAATGTCTTCCGTGAGTATCAAGAATTATTTCTGGTCGTTAAGGGACTTTATTCTCCTTTTTTTCGGTAGGCAAACAAAAATAACGTTAAAGAAAGTCCTTCACGAATTGCTTTTTCCATTGTATTAGAACTTCGTGCTGATCCAGTTAAAAGTTCAAGAGAATACTCTTGTGTCGCGATGGTTCAACAATTGGGTTTTCTTGATGGCTGAATTGTAAAGCGAGGAAACGTCTTAACTTACACAATCGATCACCACTTCGTTGAGTTTTGTCAGAAGTTTTCCGTTTTATGTTGTTGCCTGTTTCGTTTGAGATTCATTAAATTAATTGAATCACTATAGCTGGTTACATTTTACATTGAATTCAATGTAAGGACGCCGATTTTCTCTTGTTCTATATGAAAAGCTTCTCAGGGTTTGGAACTGCGGTCCAGTTATTAAAAAAAAAAAAAAAAAAAAAAAACTTCCAGCCAAAAGCAAATACCAATATTTCCAATATTTTAAGTGATCAGGTATGTAAACCTTCTCCTTCCTTCTTTGCATTCGACGTCGGAAGACTGAACAATTCTAAAAATAAGCCATCGTATTGAAATTCCAAGTACGCGGTGTAATTCTCTTGCCTCAAAATTATTAACACTGGGGAGGAAGTGAAGTGTTTCAATTAGCCTCAATTCAATTAATGAGAGGAAAGAGGAACAAGGAATTGAAATGAAAAACTTGCTTCGTTTTAACGATTATATCTCTCATCCCGACGGGAGTGTCATTGATCTGTTTCCCCACAGATTAAATAAATTGGGCTTTTAATCCACCCTGATTTCCATTCTGCGTTCAATCGAAATCGCAGTCTCGTAAATGGCGTTCTAATTAGTACGGGGTAGCGCGTTTGACAGTAAAATGGGCGGTCAACCGTAAAATAATTCACTCGCGGCACGGCGATGAAAAAAGAGAAAGGATAATTTTGTATTTTGAATCGTGCGAAAAATAAGTGAAAAATGTTGCTCGCAATAAACTGGAAGATCGCAAGCCATTTTGCGAATGGTTTTTGAAAGCACCAACTACACTCAGTTGTGAGCTTCAAAGTGGTTGGAATCTGAATACTTACCTATATGTGTCATTCTGCCTGACAGGATTCGGTAAACGATGGGTGGCTTATCCAGAAGCTTTCCACCGTGCCTTTTCAGACGATGCTATTTCAAGACCCCTCCAAACTTTTTCCCCTCCAATTGGTTCCTTCGCATATTCATCCTTCAATGAATAAAATATGTAGTTGTATAGCTAAGAATAATTGAGATAAATGACCATTGTTAGTGAATTCCAGCAGTGGAAGGATTAAAGTAGCATTGAGTATCAAGTATAGCAAAAAAGTAATCACACGAGTAGTATTATAGGTTCCTTGAAAAAATGAATTTATAACGCACGAGAGAGAGAGAGAGAGAGAGTAAGAGCGGTGGATGAAAACCACAGAAGTGAATAAGTGATAATTATAATTTTCATATGGACGACAAGGGTTGGATGCATTCTCTGCTTCGGTGAGCTCGCATAATAATCTCGTCTCTATCGCTCTTGCGCTCACCCTCTCACATACCCTCCAACCGCTCCTACTTCATACGACCCCAGCGTGATGAGCGAAACTCCAAGCTCGTAGGGAAAAGGAGGGGTATTAGTTATAAATGTAAATGTGACAAGAGGTCAGGCATGAATCTCGGTTAGACCACTGGCCGTCGTAGACATATACAGTGATGAAGAGGGGGGTTACGAGAGGTGTGGTTATATGGGATGGTTGGGGGCAATAAGTTTTTATAACTGGGAGCGGTGTACGCATATAGTCACACCCTCGCATGGTGCTTTTCCAGTACAGTGGAATGATTAATACTTTCCTGGAACAGGACTATGTTAGCGTGAAAATCACCTAAAATGGCAGGAGGATCGGGGTGGTTTAGTTCTGTCCCGGTGTATGTGGACAATATACGAAGATAACAGTTTTTTTTGTGTGTGTGCGTTTTTTTCGTACATCGGAGAAATGAAATAACGCCAACGGAGCTCTCATATTTTCCCAGTGACCCATATTCGAAACACAAGAAAACTAACGACTATTAAATCCTCATCAGTCTTCAACCGCGAACCGTTTGTTGAATTCATTTTTTGTGCCTCCTCCGTAACGATACCAATAAAACAGTTATTAATATTATTAGTTTTTAAGCCATACAACTTGATTAATGTTATATTTTTAGGGTTTTGTTTTGTTTTATTTTATTTTATTTTTTTAAGTAAAAAAAAAAAGCCAAAACCCTAAAAATATAACATTAATTAATAAAACACAGTATTAATTTAATATACATATTGAAAAAATGGCATTGAAGACCGAGATCCTTGGTATTCACTTTCAGGAACGGACAATACGCGAACGTACGAGGAGCTTGAAAATATTTTAATACTCACTCAGTGAATCGCGCTGTTTTTCTTTGGTATTAATGGCTCAAAGCTTTATATCGATATAAAGGCTTGCACTATGAGGAGGGGGAGAATCCATAGAACTTCCTTTTCTTCTTTCCTCCCCACCCCACTCGGTCGTCCTTACACCACATATTAAGAGCTTGATCTCCTTTGCCAAAACCTCGGCCTCAGAGAACAATAAACCATTCTTATCGAAAAGCAATTTGTAACGTGGGCTATTATTTGTTCTCGTTTCAAAACATGACTTTTTTCCTATATTGCCAAAATCAAAAACAAACGCTTTATTCATCATAAACGTTTTCACAACAAAACGCTCAGAGAGATCTTTTTTTCCAAAGAAAAGGGATTATGAACCGTTCATTAAGTATGAAATGGAGGAGAAAACTGTCATTGTGCTCGTGGTTTATAAACGAGTTAAGACATGTATTCAGTCTCGACGATGCCGACTTAGTGAATCCCCAAGATTTTGACGCGTCTTCTGGTATGAATAGCATTTAATTGCGAAACCCAACAAGTGATTTGAGTTAGTATAGCTCGAGAATAGAACAGCTTATGAGTTAACAGAGACGATTAATTTTAACCTGGATGTTCGCTACTGTTGTGTTTGGGTGGCGAAGGAGAAGGAGTGAAAAGAATAATAATAATAACACTTTGTTTTTGAGCAAACAATTAGAAAACTGTATTTTAAAATAGGAGGCCGGAATCGTATTGAGCAAGAGGCATTAGGAGGCGCTTGCGCCGGGGACTTCCTTATGCGTTGAGGAGTAAGAAAGAATGCTTATTTTACAGAAAATGAATAATTAAAAAATGATTAAGAACATAACAATTCTCCCGCGCGTAATATAAAAGCGGGGAAAAATAAGCATAGAAGTTAGAGTTCATGAAAATTGATACTTAACGCGAGAATAAAAAAGGTTATACGTTAAAATGAAAGAGAAAAAACTTTGAAAAAAAGCTTTGAATTACACTTCACTCGCGCGCATAATCGTTCATCCAATGCGGAGGTTTTCGTTCGCGCACTGGTCTCGATGGTGTGCTGCGGGGCGTGCTGGGAGTGGCAGGCGTTGCTGCTTCCGAGGAGGCAGCAGCTTCCTGCTTCCGAGGCAGGCAGCCTGGCCTGCTTCCGAGGCGTGTAGGAGCTATTGAGTCGTCTTGTTCGTCATGCGGTGCTGATGAGTGTGATGATGCGGATACAGATTTCCGCCGTGGAAGAAACATCGTTAGAGCAGGTGGTGGAGCAGGCCAGGAGGGGGGTAGTTCCCTTGAATTTGGAGCTGATGGGAGCGGTACCTCGCACGTGACGAGCGGATCGATGTGACGTTTAAGGATGTATCCATCGTCAAGCTTCACTGAATAATGGAGCTTCCCCATTTTCTCGGTGATGGTGCCAAATTTCCGTTTATTTGAGCCAGTGTAGTTTCGTGATGCGACGCGGTCTCCCACGCGTAGATTGCGAGACTGGGGAAAAGAGAGAGAGGCGCCGTCAGAGGACGGAGTGGGGCGAAGTAAATCGAGAGGCGCGCGGAGTCGACGCTGGAACAGGAGCTCAGCAGGGGATTTTCCTTGAGCATTCGGAGTAGATCGCCATTTGAAGAGGATGTTGTGCAATTTTTCAAGGAGCGTGCCGGAAGCGGAGGAGAGCGAGGATAGTTTCTCTTTAAGGGTGCGGACCGATCGTTCGGCCTGATCTTGGTGGACGGGTTGTAGGGAGCGATGAGCTTCTGGCGAATTCCGAACTTTGAGCAAAATGAACGGAATCTGTCGGACGTAAAGAGAGATGCGTTGTCACTTACAATAGAGTGAGGGAGCCCAAATGGAAAAAAAATTGTGCGATTGTAGACTCAGAGGACGGAGCTGTGGCCGACAAGGAAACTTCGGGCCATTTAGAGTAGGCGTCAATGACAACAACAAAATAACGGCCGTCTTTGGGGCCGGCGTAATCGATGTGGAGCCGTTGCCAAGGACCGGAGGGAGGTTCCCATGAGTGTAATGGAGCTTTAGACGGAGTAGCACGAATTTCCATACATGCGCGGCAGCTTTTAGCGACGGCCTCAACATCGCGGTCGATACCAGGCCAGTAGACATATTGGCGGGCGAGCAATTTCATCTTTACAATTCCCGAATGACAAGAATGGAGTTCGTCGAGTATCGTGGAGCGGAGGGGAGGGGGTATGTATACCCGATTTCCTCGAAATATGATGCCTTGATCCGTTGAAAATTCTGGATCCTTGAAGCTTTTCGATTGAAGTTCCCGGAGCAGGTGAGCAGTTTCAGGACAAGTGCGAGTGGAATGAGCAAGTGTGTGATAATTGAGCATCTCGGACGAAATTTCATGGATATGAGCTATATTGAGTTCGGAGTCTTCATCTGGTTTGTTGTCCTGAGGGAGCAAGTGAGCGGGTGCGCGGGATAGATAGTCGGCGTTCGCGTGCAGTTCGGATTTGCGATGTTGGATTTTGTAATCGAAACCGCTTAAAAAGGTAGCGTAGCGGATGAGACGGGAGGCGGACATGATAGGAAGTTTGGTCTGTGATTCGTTTTGTAGATGGTTAATGCTTTGAATAGTGAGTCCAATGGAGCACATCCAGCTTCTGCCCAGAATAGTCGCAGAAGGTGAGTCAACAATGTAGAGCAAGAGCTTTCCGGAATAATTGCGGTAGGAAACTGGTATACGAGCTTGCCCAACGGGCTTAAAAATTTCGCCAGTGTAAGTTTTGAAGGATAATGTGGGCTGTTGGAGCGGGATGTTTATTTGGAGCTTTTCGAATGCGTTTTTGTTCATAATGCTGACTGGACTTCCGCTGTCAACTTCGAATGGAACCACTTTTGAATTTATGTGCACCGGAATAATAAATTTATCGTTAGAAGGGCTGTCGGTTTTAAGCACAGGGAGCACGTTGACTTTATTTATTTCGAATTCCGGACTTTCGTCTTCCTCGTCTTCGTCTTGTGTAGAATTGTGGCGAACTGATCTGTAACCAATTGCTTTGCCTAATTTAATATTTTGGGTGAGCGTGAGGATGGATACACGAGCAAGATGACCGGTTAATGCTGACTGGACTTCCGCTGTCAACTTCGAATGGAACCACTTTTTTTTTTTTTACAAGACGAGCACTTGAGCTGAGAGAGTGTGCATTTACATTCTGACGTTCTGTGGTTGTTTTTCCCACAGCGTAGGCAATAACCCGCAAGACCTAATTTCTCGTAATCTACTCGGTCTCGCTTAGAGTTGGGTTTTTTATATCCTGAGGTGAGCGATTAGCGGTGGGAGGTGCGGGGGCTGACGTTCGGTTGATTGGAGCGGTTTTCATTTGTTTTCGTTATTTTGTAGCATGGTGCATTTGTGTATTGTTGAGGATTAGAAATCATTTGATTTCCGGCTTGTGAAGCTTCAAGAGCGTATGCTATTTCAAGAGCCCTGTCGAACGTTAATTCTTTTTCCTGGAGGAGCTTTTCTCTTATGCTTGAGTCATGCAACCCACGTATAAATTGAGCGCGTAGAAAGAGAGAGTCGAGCGGTTTCTTACAATCTGGAGCGGGGCAGTGGAAGTCACATGCGAGCGTAAGCAGTTTTAACTCGGCAAGATAAGCGGCAATGGACTCGTTAGGAGACTGAACCCGGCTTAGGAATTTGTGCTGAGCAATGATGCCATTTATTTTAGGAGCGATATGATTTTTTAATAACGTAACAACCTCGATATAACTTTTTTCGTTTGGCTTCTCCGGAGCGGTTAGAGACGAAAGGAGCTGAAAATATTTACTGTCGATACAATTAAGGAGGATTTGAGCACGAAGAGCGTCTGTTTCTTTTGGTTCTCCGACAATCTTTTTTAGTTGAAAGAAATTTTGCAGCCTGTCAATGTATGAGCTAATGGATTCTTCGAATTCTTCGTATTGGTCGAATTGAAAGTTTTGTATGGCTAGTTCCGCGGTAGATGAGCGGGGAGCGGATGTCGCAGACGTTCTCGTCATAAACTGTGTTAATACCGAAATTAATCGTTGCATTTCAGGATTCAGCTGTACGGGCGGTACGTTTGCTTGAGCCATTTTTTTTTTTTTTTTTTTTTTTTTTTTTTTATTTTAATATTGTTAGTAGAATAAGAGCGAATGGAACAGACTCACTGAGAGAATAGAGCTAGAAGTGGGCCGGCGGGAGCGGCGGCACGGCTTTGTTTGTTTTCGTGTGAGTAGATCCTTTAGTCCTTCGCGGATCCCATCCTCGTCGCCAATTTGTTGTGTTTGGGTGGCGAAGGAGAAGGAGTGAAAATAATAATAATAACACTTTGTTTTTGAGCAAAGAATTAGAAAACTGTATTTTAAAATAGGAGGCCGGAATCGTACTGAAGGTAGGGGTGTGAGGGTACGGCTTGGAGCAGTGACGTGTCACCGATATGAGAGTTGGAGCAGTCTGTCACTGCTCCAGCCTACCCGGCTTATCTGTTCCACGATGGAGCAGTTACCGTATCGGTTAAGAAAATATTCAGCCAGCCTTCTCGGTGTAACAGCTCCAACGTGGAGCAGTTAGAGTATCGGTTGGCAAACAAAATATATTCTACCACTCGAACGTTACCCCCACGGGGATGCAAAGTGGAACTTGAAAAAATCTCCTCTTCCTTGAAAAGAATAATGATTAATTAAAAAATATTTAAATGGATTCATGTTTCATTGAAATAAGATCGACTGGGAATTAAGGAATAGAGAAATGAGCTGGAGGGGAGCTCCACTTGGAGCAGATATAGCAGTGGAATAGATAAACCCCTTCTAATTTTCTTTTAACTCTTCCACGCAGTGTGCGCTTGCGTGGAGCAGTTGTACCAGTATCGTGTCACTGCTCCATTCCTGTCACTGTAGCAATTGGAGCGGTGACAAATTTCTCGAGTACCGTCAGACCGTCACATCCCTAACTGAAGGACGGTGAGCAAGAGGCATTAGGAGGCGCTTGCGCCGGGGTCTTCCTTGTGCGTTGAGGAGTAAGGGAGAATGCTTATTTTACAGAAAATGAATAAGAACATAACAGCTACCATCTCCGCTACCGACGAAAAGGACGTTTTGCTGATATATAGTTCACTTGCTCACTATACTAAAGATTGATTTTACTCCTTACAGGGTCACAACAAAAAGTTTAAACAAATTTATTTCATTTTTTGCGAGGAAATTATTTTGAGCGTCAAAATTCGTCACGTTCAACTTTATTTGATCTCATATTGTTTCCTTCATTAATAGCACCGTGAGTCTTCGAGGCACCGCTTCTTGCCACAGGAAGCTTAAAATTATACATATAGAACTTTAACTCTTCCTCGAAGGAAGGTCTTGAACTCGAAACAACAGTATTGAAATTGGCAATATCCGGCCAAAGAAGTAGGCATGGGCGAAGAGATTGGTTCTTGTTAGATATCAATATTATCCTTCTTCGCGGCTGAACGTATTGACAAAATTGCGGGGGAAAGAGAAGTGAGTGGTAGTAAGTCATTGGCTGCGTGGAAGAGGGTGTATAAAAGACAAGGTCTGACTTCTCTTCAAGAACACCATAATTCTCTCTTTATACACCGAGAGACGCTTCTGGGGCCGGTTCATTCACCCCCCCCCCCGCGTTTCATCAATGCTCTAAAACAGTTAGGCTTCTAATCCAATTGTCTTCTTTCCTTTACTTCTTTATCAGAGGGTGACTTTGCTTTTCAATTTAATTAGCGCTCCTCCGCAAATGCTTTCATTCAGAGAGATCTCGCAAGCCAGACCAGACTCTTATATACGTTCCTAGAAAAAAGAAAGAAAAAGGGCGCGGTTGCAGAGGGGAAATCCTTTCCTGTCTTTAATCGAGTGATAAGTGATGGAGGTGCTCAGTAGAAAAGAGTATCAATTGTTGATTTGTCTTTCCAAAAACTCCGATTGAGACACCTCCATTCTTGCAAACAGAGGCGTAGGTACGGGTGAGGATATGGGCGATAGATACCCCCCCCCCCAACGGAGCTACAAGTAAACGAACGAAGGGGCACTACAGTCCGCGCGCCGAAAGAATGCCCCTGAGAAAAGAATTGTGACACTTGTATTGCAGTCTCAAAAACATTCGACTCTTCGATGATGCACTGGGTTCCTCTTAGTACCTCTCTGCAGGTTGGTGGTCTGCCTCCTTGCACAGTGGGTGCTCATCTTTTTCAGAAAAGGCAGTATATCAGACGAGGAGGTTGTTGGAGGGAATTTTTCGTCAGGGGCATTCTTTCGGCGCGCGGATAGTAGTACCAACGCTCTAAAGAGCCCCATAAAATCCCCAGAAAGAAGTTAGGTTTAGCAGATTTTCTAGACTTCCAGCAACCCGAAAACGTCCGCGTGCGTTCGGCTGCTTCCAACGCACCTCAGACCCCACCGCAGTAGCGTACCGAGGTAGTGGCGAGGGGGGCGGACCGCCCCAGGCTCTCTATCAGACGGGGCCCTCGAAAAGCTTAGATACGGAAAAATGAGGGTTTTTAGGTTATCCATGGATGTAGGTATGTGAAGAGGTCGGACGGTTGTACAGCGATTGAGCTACTTTTTACGAATTTTAGTCTATCCGAACTGAAAAAATATATAACGTTGTGGGATATCAGCAAAGACTATGGGCTGAACATTCGATTGAGCCCCCGAAAGCGCTATTCTGGGGGCTCAAATTGAGAAAATTCACTCTATTTCGAGGAAAATTACACCCCCAACCCCGCGGGGCTAAACAAATCAACTCCGCGGTTGGGATTGAGAAAACACGCTATAATACCAAAAAAAAAAAAAAAGACTCTTTCAGGTTAAAATTGGGCAAAAATGGCAAATTCACAACTAAAATTTCGAAAAATCGCCTATTCGCATATAAAAAAGAGAATACATTTATGTTAATTCACCGCAAAATTAGCAGAAAACTATATTTCACAGCTGAACTTGAGAAAAATCGCTAATTTGCAATTTGCGGATATGAAGTTGAGAAAAAAGTTAATTCGTGGATACAAATGAAGAAAATCACTAATTCGCGGCTAAAATTTAAACCCACTAATTAGCGCGGCTCCAATTAAGAAAAAACTCAAATTGGGAAAAATGAATAATTCTCTGATAAAAAATGAATAATATGGCTAATTTGCAGCCAGCTTAAATTGAGGAAAACGCCGATTCTTAGCAACAAATTGAAAAAATTCGGTAATGCATGGGTTGCCCCCCCCCCCAAACGCTACTACACAGCTGAAATTTAGAAAAAGTGCCGATTCGCTGCTAAAATTTAGGAACGTCACTAATTCTCGGATAATGCGTGGTGAAATTTCTATTTAAATACGCGCCTTCGGAAGGCAACTTTGTGGCCAAAATTCGGAAAAATGGCAAATTCATGCATGGCTATAAGTAAAAACAAGGCTGATTCATGGGCTAGAACTGAGAATTTTATATTACTTTTGGGAATCTAAAAGTAATATAAAATTGCTGATACGGTGGTAAAATGCGAAAACCCCCGCTAATTTGCGTGTAATATTTAGAAAATAAATGATTAGTTTGACCAAAAAAGAGATTTTAAAGATCTATTGAAAACGCCCCTAAATTGAGAAAAAGTGCTTTTTCGCGGTTAAAAATGGAAAAAATCGCCAACTTACATCAGCTGAAATTAAGCAAAACGCCAATGTGTGAATGAAATTAAGAAAATTCGCTAATTCATAGGTTTGAAACGCTACTACGCTGCGTAGAAAAAGCGTGAATTTCAATAACGCTTCTGACGCGTATTACTCAGCGGCTTCTGAAGGCAAATTTTGAGGCAGAATTTGAGAAAAAGCGCCAAATTTATGGCAATGGGTGAAAAACCCGCTAATTCGCGGGTAAAATTGGGAAAGAAGTTATTCTCCTGCAACCCAAAAAATAAACGGTTTTTCGCCTACCCCGAAGTTAGCACAAGGGTTAGGACGACGAAAACTCAGATTTCTTATATTCTAACGTCCAGAAACGATACAAGAGAAAAAAAAAATCAAACACCACGTTCGATGTATAGCACAATGTACTCGTTGACTGGACTACACTATTTTGTGATTGGAGTAAGAAAAACAGAAAAGCTACTCATTCCGGGCTCATAATATCACTCCAGGAATGGAACACATGAGCCGACGGTCTATCTGCATGTGTCCTTGCGGGCCACCGCGCCGCCGCCTTTTCTCAACACATCTTCTGTGACCCGGGAGATTGAGATCGTAGAACATGGAGGTACCTCGGCTCGTAGGAAAACGGTCCAGTGAGCTGCATGAGCTTGTCTCAAATATCAGGTTGAGAGCATAGAAATTGGCTCCCCAGCAAACAATTTAGCTCCGGATTTCTGGCAAGAATGGTGAATATTTTGTCAGCCGCTCTAAAAATTCCAATGGATCAAAAACTGTCAACAAAAACACTATAACTGATTATTTATCCTCAAAACTCTGTCTGTATAAAATATATTCATTATTATTATTTTGCAATACCTAACTAATTATTGGCACAATAACTCATTATTCAACCTTAATTATTGACTGAAAAAGAAATAGGTAAACGTTCATCTCAAAGTAATTTATTAGGCCCCTTTTATACGAGTAAGTTTTTTTTATCGAATAGTAGCCATTTTGAAAACGCTGACAAGTGTTCCCTGCTTCAAATCATCTGTTTTTGATCAGATTGAACATATCTACAAACAAAAAACTTACGCACGAGTAAAAGGAGCCCAATAGCGATTTCCATTCAACACACCCCAATAAACACGTTACATTTCAAAAACTTCGCACTATGGTGACATAGAAACCTTGTGACGTTTCATTGAACGTTTTCAAAACGTTGCGAAAACGGATAAATATGACAAAAAAAGTGACGTTACATTGCATGGCTCATGAAACGGTATTGAGGGTTGCATGGAACAAATTAAATAAAATAAACAAAAATGTATTCTGGATTGGTAGATTTGTGTTATACCATTTACACTTCGCGCTAATGTGGCCAATCTGGCAATTAACGTAATCTCAAAAACATTAGTTTGAGGAAAGGAACTTGCAAATTTTTCCTAACTTGGATTTTCTTGAAGAGGGTTCTTCTACAAGACCACTGCTCTTGCTCGTATAAAACATAAAAATCAATAAAGGATCTATTTTTAGACGTTGATTCGATGGAAGTGTGTTTATGGAGAATCAGAATAGCCCGGGACTGACAAATGAACAGGGCTAAAATTTCGGTCGATGCAATCCCTAATTAGATAATACATATAACATCATTTTCGTCACACTGTAGTGCCGTGTACTGCAACTGCAATGTAAAATGAATCAAACGTAATAATTTCGGTGTAAAGAGTCTCTCAGAAAGTTAGTTCTCGATAATCCTCGTAATTATCCGTCACGCCAACGTTTCTGTGGATATTCGTTGAATAATAGAGTCTTTTAGACGCATTAGTCACACGCATTAGTTACAACAACATCGAAAAGCGACGTTGCTGAAACGTCAACATAGTTACGATACTGAAACGTTAATATGTTGTCGATAACGTTTTTGTAACGTTATGGAAGTAACTAAAACCATAATGTAACCACACGACGTTTCTGTTGAAGTTTTAATTATTGAACACATGGTTGCCTCTATAAATTGTTTTATTGTCGCTCCCTTTTTGCCTTTCCTAAAAATATACTTATTCTTTTTCGCGTTTACTTTGCCTTCTTCACTACCGCTCCTGCGGTAAACTTCAATTGTTTCAGCAACGTTATTGACACTTTTTGTGCTGATTGGGACTACACAAGTAGCGATCCTCTCCATAAACATAATTATGTTTCAATTCAGGGAGGACGGGTGGAAAAACGTCCACCACACTAGAGTATTGCATTGAATGGAAAATGCCACATCAATAGTTTTTAAAAAAGCTGCATCGAAAAAATGAGCCACAAAAATGTAGCTGAAGCCTTATAGTCCGGGAGCCGAAGCCAAAATTCGTGACCTACGAGTTGACAGCTAAAAATATATTTTTCACAAAATGTCCTAGGTAAAAAGTGTAAGAATGGACGTCTGCCATTCCGTGTACGCGGATTTTGGAAATGGCGGCTAAGCTAAAATTTCAAAATTTGTGAAATTTCGACTTACTAGTTGATGTTTGCGAGTTATACTTTACTCAAGTGCTTCTTACGTTGAGCTGGAATATGCAAGTCTGCCACCCCCCACTCCCACGCATACTGTGGCAGAGGTGAGACAAAATTGACAACATTTGGGTCTTTTTTGGACTTATTAGTTGACGCTTGTAAAGTTTCAGACAGTTTCATACCATTGTGATATAACGAATCATATGCGTCTGCCATTCTCAACCATCGGCGTTCCATTGGCAGAGCCGATCTAAAAGTGCAAAATTTTGGCTCAAAATTTGACTTAATAGTTGTCGTGAGCATTTTTTTCTCTGAGTTATTGGTGAATGACAGTTTCCGAAAAACGGTGTCTGCCGAGTCAATAAAGGAGGACGGGTTAGAGCAGACGATAGCCAAATTTGTCAAAATTTTGACCTTGTTTGGACTTGTCGAGTTGACAGTTGATTTTTGTTTAATGAACAGACAATGATGAGTAATACCCTTATTTTTTAGTCTGCCACCATTATTATGTAGGGTTTCTTTGGCAGATGATCACCAAATCGGTTAAAATTTGGTCGAAAAATTGACCTAAGAGTTGATGGCTGGAAAGTGAGTCATTCCCTTCTATAACCCCTCATCATACCAAAAAATGTCGTCTGCCACATCCAAATTGCGGCATTTGTAAGACAGACGCGAATATATTCAGATATAGCCTACGTATAAATTCGGTACCCAAAATTTGACTTGCTAGTTGACGGCTGGAAGTGATTGGAATCCCCTCGGTAGCCATCTTCCAGCTTATTTCGACCCGTCTGCCAACTTGCTGCACAGGCTTTCTCAAGGCAGACGGATAAGTACGGCAGACATGCTTCCACTTACCTTCTTCGCTGAGCAGTCACTTCCGAGGAGCTCGTCTTTATCCCTGCTCTCTTACATCTTACACATCTCATGATTAAGTGAACTTCTCCGGAGCAGAATTTTATGCAAATGCTAATAGTATATATGTTGTACCCAAAGAGCGAAATCGACCATTGCCCGAAAAAAGTGAGCAATCCTAGGATTGGGCATCTTGGTTTGCTCAAACCCCGAAATAGGCAACGTTATTCGGCCATTGGGCGAATGGGAAATGCACAATTCCCGGAATGAGCACTTTCTTCTTGCTCAGCTGTGCAAACGCCTTTCACACTAGGAATTTTAGGTTGGTTAAACTGATCTCTTATCAACTTGCTTAGCTGTTGACCGGTAAACTACCTGTGCCTGTCATTCTTGTGAATAGCACGGCAACATGGAATCGGAGTTTCGTGAAAAGTTGCGTGATTATTTGAACAATATACGAAAAATTGCGTTTTATTAAGTACTGAAAAATATCGTACAATCCTCGAAGAAGTACGCCATGCTCTCGATAAGAGACAAAGCCGAATACCCTTGAACTCGATGGATTACCGACGTTTAAAAAGGTATGACATACTAAAAGTGGGCAATGAAGAAAAATTGATTGAGAAGATTGAAAACGAAGTGGATGTGGAGAGGGTGCGTTACTTTGTGACTGAAGAGGAGGCCTTCAAAATAATTCACAAAGCTCATCAAGAAACTGGACATAAACGAACTAAGTGCATGGAAAAAGAATTTAAAAAAAGATTTTGTAATGTCACAAGAGAAGTAATCGACATTTATCTGAAGTTGTGTGTTCAGTGCCAACTAAAAAAAAAACATCAGGGGAAAGGCTTCGTCGTGAAGCCCATAATTTCGTCTGTCATGAATTCTAGGGGTCAAGTCGACTTGATCGACATGCAAACAGAACCGGACGGTGACTACAAGTTCATACTCAACTACCAGGACCACTTGACAAAGTTTGTTTTCTTGAGGCCTCTCAAAACAAAAACTGCGAACGAGGTAGCCAATAATCAACGAGAAATTTTCTGCATAATTGGAGCGCCGTTCATACTGCAGAGTGACAACGGGAAAGAATTCTGTAATGGAGTCATAAAGGAATTGGTCAGTTCGTACGAAAACGTAAAAATAGTACATGGAAAACCAAGGCATTCTCAAAGTCAAGGTAGCGTAGAGAGAGCCAACCAAGACGTGAGAGATATTTTGTGCGCTTGGATGGCAGAAAGAAATACCTCAGCCTGGGCTGAAGCATTGTGCTTCGTCCAGTTGAAGAAAAACCGCTCGTATCACAGGGGTATTGACCGTAGCCCTTATGAAGCCATGTTTGGAACTTCCCTGAAAAATGGCCTTCCAGACGCTAACCTGCCACAGGAATATATTGATGGCCTAAGCTCCGAGGATGACTTGGAAAAATTAGTCAAGTCACTTGAACGAAAAGGTAATTACCATACAAATTTCCTATCCTGAACTTGAATAAGAAATCGTAATGTTGAATTTCGAACGCAGGCACTTGTACTAACGAGGCTAATGGAGTGGAAGAGAGCTCATCAGAAGAGAATTCATTAACTGCCGACTACTCACTCAGAACTCACGCAGAACTCATTACTGCCGATTCTA
This sequence comes from Corythucha ciliata, assembly GCA_038030265.1. NCBI lineage: Eukaryota > Metazoa > Arthropoda > Insecta > Hemiptera > Tingidae > Corythucha > Corythucha ciliata. The sequence continues at coordinate 36,475,851 of CM075941.1, forward strand.
CTCAAAGACCCGAAATTGCGCTGGACAAGATGGACGACGAGCAAGTTGCGGCAGAAATCGGTAAGCTAGTCGTATACCTACCTCCGCCCCACTGATTCACGAATTTTCCACGTACTACCCCATTTGATATTATTGCGTTTTTTTTTTGTTTTTTTTGAAGATCGTTTCATTGCAGGACCAGATGACTTGGAAGGAAGTTCCGCAAATGCTCCGTTAGAATCGTGGAAGCTGAGTATTGCCAGTGCCCAGGCTTCCGCTCATGAAGCCCTAAAGCGGCAAGCAAAGGAGATGATGAGTGCATCCCACAAAAAATTCAAACCCCTTGCTGAAGGGGACAACGTGCTTGTGAAAATCCCCGACGTTGACCGAGGTAGAACCTGCCCCAGAAACATTCTGGGAGTCGTGCTAGAGGAAGTTGACTCATTATACCGAATTGGCACAAAAACGGGCACAATTGACCGTCTATATGCAAGGAACGAGCTTCAGCCGGCGGACTCGCAACTTTTAGACAAATCAATTGTAGAGGACAAATCTGTTCCTTTGAGAACTCTCGCCTGTTCAGAAAGTTCGTCCAAACAAGGGTTTGTGAGATGCAATTGTTTTAAACATTGCTCAAATAAAAAATGTTCCTGTTTAAAAAATAAGGTTTTGTGCAATTCGAAATGCCATGATTCACGTCCATGTAAAAACAAATAATCTAAACTGTCAAATGATTTTTAGTGCAATTTTAGTGCATTTTTTTTCTAATTTTTTAAGAAACTTTTTCGTAACCAACTCGAATAATAATAAAATTTCGCTCCGGCAGCTGGCGGTCGGAAAGAGTGCATTTCATTTTGTATTCGGATACCCTGAGCCGTCCCAGAAGTAGTAATGTTGAGACCATCATTTGTTTCGTTAATGTTTGACCCTCCCTCGTACTGTTTGCTGCCGGGTTTGTTTAAGCTGAACTTAATGGGAATCAAAGGCTATTTCAAAATGGAATCATCATACCGAATATAATGCTTCTGGAATCAACTGGTGATTTGTAGTGATTTTTTTACCATTTCAACCCCTATTTTTCCCCCTCCACCTTCACCGATTTGGCCCAAATGCAATACCGACCGGGGCCTTATGACTACTGATTTTTGTGCCAAAGCGCGTTCCGCTAAATTAATTTCTACGAGAGTTATCGTGCTAACAAGGCCTCACACTAACTTCCACCCCGGGGACATCGCCCCCTCCCACTCGACTTTTTCAAAAAATTCAAATTGGAATCAAAGGCTACTTTAACATGGAGTATACGTACTGAATATGATGTTTCTAGAATCAACTGGTGACTTGTAGTGATTTTTTGATCATTTCAAGCCGTATTCCCCCCCCCCCCACCTCATTTACCGATATGGCCCAAATTCAATACCGACCGGTGTCTTATGACTACTGATTTTTTTAGATAAAGCGTGTTCCGCTAAATTAATTTCTACGAGAGTTATCGTGCTAACAAGACCACACACTTACTTCCACCCCGGGGGCACCACCCCCTCCCCCTCGACTTTTACAAAAAATTAAAATGGGAATCAAAGGCTGGTCTAACATGGAGTATACGTACCGAATATGATGCTTCTAGAATGAACTGGTGCTTTTTAGTGATTTTTTGATCATTTCAAGCCGTATTTTCCCCCCCACCTCCTTTACCGATATGGCCAAAATTCAATACCGACCGGTGTCTTATGACTACTGATTTTTTTAGATAAAGCGTGTTCCGCTAAATTAATTTCTACGAAAGTTATCGTGCTAACAAGACCACACACTTACTTCCACCCCGGGAACACCACCCCCTCCCCCTCGACTTTTTCAAAAAATTAAAATGGGAATCAAAGGCTAGTCTAACATGGAGTAAACGTACCGAATATGATGCTTCTAGAATGAACTGGTGATTTTTAGTGATTTTTTTACCATTTCAAGCCCTATTTTCCCCCCCACCACCTTGACCGATTTGGCCCAAATGCAATACCGACCGGGGTCTTATGACTACTGATTGTTTTGCCAAAGCGCGTTCCGCTAAATTAATTTGTACGAAAGTTATCGTGCTAACGTGACCACACACTTATTTCCACCCGGGGGGCACAACCCCCTCCCCCTTGACTTTTTCAAAAAATTAAAATGGGAATCAAAGGCTAGTCTAACATGGAGTATACGTACCGAATATGATGCTTCCAGAATGAACTGGTGATTTTTAGTGATTTTTTTACCATTTCAACCCCTATTTTCCCCCCTCCACCTTGACCGATTTATCCCAAATGCAATACCGACCGGGATCTTATGACTACTGATTTTTTAGATAAAGCGCGTTCTACTAAATTAATTTCTACGAGAGTTATCGTGCTAACAAGACCACACACTTACTTCCACCCCGGGGGCACCACCCCCACCCCCTTGACTTTTTCAAAAAATTAAAATGGGAATCAAAGGCTAGTCTAACATGGAGTATACGAACCGAATATGATGCTTCTAGAATCAACTGGTGATTTTTAGTGATTTTTTGACGACTTCAAGCCCGATTTTCCCCCTCTCCACCTTGACCGATTTGGCCCAAATGCAATACCGACCGGTGTCTTATGACTACTGATTTTTGTGCCAAAGCGCGTTCCGCTAAACTAATTTCTTCGAGAGTTATCGTGCTAACAAGAAAACGGCCATAATATTATAAATATATAAATATATATATAAAGAAATATATAGAGATATATATATGAATTCCGGAGACCACTGAATTCGTGTTCTAGAGGTCCTGAAACATGAAAAAAACATGCCATGACCCATGTTTGCCACCATCACGACGAGACCAATAGTGCATTTTTCAGAATGAAATGCACTAATAAAAACACTTATTTTCCTCTCTTGTAAAAGGTTGTATCATTTTCTTCTTTTCAATGTATGTAGTAGTCTAGGGAACCGTCTTCGGGCGTTGTCTTTTCGGACATTGGCCGTTAAGAATGATCATTCCCCGAAGCAGGGTTACCAATAGGGTTGCCAGATGACCGGTTTTCGACCGGCCTGGCCGGTTTTGGAAGTCCGAGGCCGGATGTCGGCCGGACCCTCGACCGGCCTTAAGTAAAGCCGGTTTTCGGATTTGCTCATTTTGTAATAATTTTTTCTTAATTTTTCCTCATTAAACTATTCGTAAGGGAACTTAGCGACAAGATTTTATTTCTTTAAAACGTCGGGGATGATTTCGTGACTTTCGTGTGACTTGTGCAGGCCGGCACCGCGCTAACTCTCAGCCTAGGTAGGGCCTATTGTATTATCAGTTCCAGCGGTTCAGTCACTGTATTGTTGTGTTGTTGTGGGGGAAAGAGATGGCCCGGAGTTGAGTAGTTCCTGGTCGCCGCGGTGTCTTGGTGGTCCAAGAGCCGTACCGGAGATACGGTGTCCGGGTTCGATTCCCGCTCCGTGGCAGTTTCTTTTTCTCACGACACATAAAGCACCATGTCACTGTTGTTTATAAAACTACAAGTCCGAAATAACTTTAATTTCGATACAAAAAAGCTTTAAAACTGTATTGTATGGTTGACAGCGTGCGGCGACCTTTAATCGGAGTAGTCCATTTGCGTAAAATTCTGCTCTGGGCAGTTCATTTCCAACCTTCTTCTACATTAACATATTTAATTAAGAGAAAACGTATGGAAATTTACTGTCGCGAGGCAGATTTTTTGGGGAATCGAAAACGCTATTAGGCCCTCCTCAAATTGAACCTGTGAACATACACATACTGGTTCACACATTCACAGTCAATTATTTTTTGTCCGCGCGTGGGAGTGACCTGGGTTCAATTTACAGTGGTTCACCCGGTATATATTTATGTAATACACGACTTATATATATATAGGCCGGTTTTCGAGCTTTTCAAATCTGGCAACCCTAGTTACCAACCTTCTCTATCTTTGTATATGCTCAAGAGTATTTCGGGGTTTGAGCAAACCGAGATGCCCAATCCTAGGATTGCTCACTTTTTTCGGGCAATGGCCGATTTCGCTCTTTGGGTACAACATATATATTATATTCTAATAGGATTTTTTCTTGGACATTTTATTTCCTCGTATCATATTTACTTTTCTATTCTCGTTTGTGAAGGATATATTAATACTAACTTTCCTGTTTCACTTTTTTTGGCAATATTATACTCGTCTTAGTGCATTCAAAATACAATTTCACAATTTCGCTCGCCCTCATGGTGGCAATTGGGGGTTATGAAATTATACTTTTTGTATCATGCCAGCGTGTCACTGCTACCCTTCAAACGTCCGTTGAAAAAAATTAATTTATCAATAACCAAACGGGAGGGGGATTTTTTCACTGATCAAGTATCAAATTGTCAATGTTTTTGTTCGGTAAGACCTGGTAACAGATGCTGGTAACTCTTCCGAGGAGCTTGATTTCGTATAATATTCATATAATCGTAAATATAATGTTCATATTATTTTAGAATTATCTTTTTGTGATAACCGTAATCTAGTAACCCATAGATGCGAGTGATAGACTAGCAAGAAGATAGAAACAAAGTAATACAGTGAATATAATATATTTTTCTTTTGTAAGCTTCTGCCTAGATCATCAATGTTCTTGAATTCCTTCGTCCTCGTTTGAGTCTTCGGCATCAGTCCATCCTTCATCGCTCGTTTCCCCACCATCGTCAGATTCGGCGGGACGCACTATCTCTTCCAAAGAAACGGGAAGACACGGCCCAGTAAACCAAGTTATTTGGTAGTGTCCGTCTTCGAGATGCCATCCGTACCCAGTGGGGGATAGCGCTGGAGGATCTGGCTTATTTACAGACGACCACATAAGCGTCACGAGTTTGGTCCTTAGGAACTTCTGAATTAGCACCCTTTTGCAGGGTGGAAAACACGCAGCTTCTATCCCTTTGGGAACCAATAAGGGCTGAGATTGGCTTCTTTTTTGGAAGGCGTCCGTAAACATTTGCAGCCTAAGTTCGTCAGGGTCGGAGAAGTTTTTTTGGATTTGTAGAAGCTACATACAATTCTGTGAAAAATACTTATTTCGGCATCAGAAAGCTGAGGGTTGTCCCCGCGGTCGAAAGCACGTTTTGATATTCCGGGGTGCTTCGGATCATTTCGAAGGGTTTTTTCTTCCCTAAACGGTGAAAACTTTCCGTGTAGTCACACCCAGTCAATGCGTGAAATGCTGGCAGAGCTTTACTCAAAGGTGATCCCAGATATTTATTCAGTTTCGTCACGTCTATAAAACGGAGTGAATTATTTGAGATCAATCCCGTTTCCAGCCATATGTGCACGTTTTGATCTATATTGTGCATGTTGCCGAGAATGATGATCAGAACGTCTGTGTCAGAGGTTCTTACAACGACGTTCCCATTTTCAATTTTTGTTAACAAAAAACAATCTTGGAGTCTGCTTCAACATAGCGGTTAGAGAACGATTTTATTTCCCAACGCTGAACACATTCGTTAATCTTGGTAAATTGCAATGTCTTGTGTTTGTCGTTCACAAACAACGTGAAGTTTTCAAAATGGGAAGCGTAAGTATCTCTAGACCATTCGGATATCAGAAAATGGACGAATGCCTCCTTGAAACTATCGACTTTGAGCAGTTTGTTCATGTCACTTGATCGTTTTTGCCCAGCGTTTATTATGCTGTACTCTGAATTAAACCGATCAACACCCAGCGCCCGTTTCATTCTCTCTGTGTCCTTAATAGAAGGTACTTCATACGTGTCAAACACCAAATGAATGGTTTTCACTTTGATACGGGTAAGTTTCTTCAATGTGGTCTCAGCAATCGAACCGTACGATGAAGGGAGTATCCGAGATATGGAGTGAAGGAAGTAAAAGCCGTCGATTATTACTACATCTTGACGAACTGGGATGTCATGGTCATAAAGGCTTTCCAAGTGATGTAGTAAGGCACTTTTTGGAGTTGCTAATTTCGTTCCATCGGTGTAAGACAATGATAAAGGTATGGGCGTCAATGGATGAGCGAAGACATTTTTCAAATCGAGTTGATTATTCATGGAAATGGTTAGGAGCCGTGCAAAGAATTTCCTCTCCTTCATTCATGGGCTGCGTCTCGTTTTATTACTTTTAGCCGCAAGTTTGCGCTTGAGAAATTCAAAACTTTGTTTCTTTTGATTGGCCTAGAAAATCGACCAGAATCAATAGAACATTCTGAACGAAATTGTTCATGTTGCTCTTTGCCCAAGGTGTCGATTCTTAGAAGGAAATTTTTAACTTCTGGCAATTTTTTTACGTTGATATTTCCTGAATTTATTTTGCCAGGTTAGAGTTCAGTAGTGATGTCTTCCTTTTTGGTTATTCCTGCCTCTTCGCCTACGTGACTGATTAATTGCGTTCTCTGAGAATGGCTGATGACTGCCCATCTCACCGAACAAAAACATTGACAATTTGATACTTGATCAGAGAAAAAATCCCCCTCCCGTTTGGTTATTAATAAATTAATTTTTTTCAACGGACGTTTGAAGGGTAGCAGTGACACGCTGGCATGATACAAAAAGTATAATTTCATAACCCCCAATTGCCACCATGAGGGCGAGCGAAATTGTGAAATTGTATTTTGAATGCACTAAGACGAGTATAATATTGCCAAAAAAAGTGAAACAGGAAAGTTAGTATTAATATATCCTTCACAAACGAGAATAGAAAAGTAAATATGATACGAGGAAATAAAATGTCCAAGAAAAAATCCTATTAGAATATAATATATATACTATTAGCATTTGCATAAAATTCTGCTCCGGAGAAGTTCACTTAATCATGTGATGTGTAAGATGTAAGAGAGCAGGGATAAAGACGAGCTCCTCGGAAGTGACTGCTCAGCGAAGAAGGTAAGTGGAAGCATGTCTGCCGTACTTATCCGTCTGCCTTGAGAAAGCCTGTGCAGCAAGTTGGCAGACGGGTCGAAATAAGCTGGAAGATGGCTACCGAGGGGATTCCAATCACTTCCAGCCGTCAACTAGCAAGTCAAATTTTGGGTACCGAATTTATACGTAGGCTATATCTGAATATATTCGCGTCTGTCTTACAAATGCCGCAATTTGGATGTGGCAGACGACATTTTTTGGTATGATGAGGGGTTATAGAAGGGAATGACTCACTTTCCAGCCATCAACTCTTAGGTCAATTTTTCGACCAAATTTTAACCGATTTGGTGATCATCTGCCAAAGAAACCCTACATAATAATGGTGGCAGACTAAAAAATAAGGGTATTACTCATCATTGTCTGTTCATTAAACAAAAATCAACTGTCAACTCGACAAGTCCAAACAAGGTCAAAATTTTGACAAATTTGGCTATCGTCTGCTCTAACCCGTCCTCCTTTATTGACTCGGCAGACACCGTTTTTCGGAAACTGTCATTCACCAATAACTCAGAGAAAAAAATGCTCACGTCAACTATTAAGTCAAATTTTGAGCCAAAATTTTGCACTTTTAGATCGGCTCTGCCAATGGAACGCCGATGGTTGAGAATGGCAGACGCATATGATTCGTTATATCACAATGGTATGAAACTGTCTGAAACTTTACAAGCGTCAACTAATAAGTCCAAAAAAGACCCAAATGTTGTCAATTTTGTCTCACCTCTGCCACAGTATGCGTGGGAGTGGGGGGTGGCAGACTTGCATATTCCAGCTCAACGTAAGAAGCACTTGAGTAAAGTATAACTCGCAAACATCAACTAGTAAGTCGAAATTTCACAAATTTTGAAATTTTAGCTTAGCCGCCATTTCCAAAATCCGCGTACACGGAATGGCAGACGTCCATTCTTACACTTTTTACCTAGGACATTTTGTGAAAAATATATTTTTAGCTGTCAACTCGTAGGTCACGAATTTTGGCCTCGGCTCCCGGACTATTAGGAAAAGATTATGAATTTGTAATAGGCAATGACACTTATAACTTCATGAGTCGTGTGGTACGCAATGCTTGTTTTGCTTGCATAAATTATTTTTTCATATTTGGGAATTGGAGATGTTGTGAACACGTTGAGGAGCGGCTTGGCTCTATACGTCGAAAATAGAACAAGTTGCGTTTATTTAAACGCGGCGTCTTTTTAGACGCTGCTGTGTTCGTTCTCATACAATGGAGAACTTGCCTCTTTTTTTTATATTATTTGCTCATCGCGTTGAGTGGTTAAAGTTATTGCTCCCCACCGCCAAGCGGTCCACACCGGTAACGTGTCAGTTTTGACCAGCTGGCACGGCTGACGGGGAGTGGGGTGGAGATAACCAGAACCTGCACGTGCCGGGTCACTTCCCGGCCGCTCAGTCCGGCATACCCGGTACTGCGCCCTAAAGGGCGTTCCACCGTGGCGGGAAGAAGGCACAATCCTGGTTAAAGTTATTGAGGAAAGAGTAGGAAAAAGTGAAAAAATCGTTCAGGAAATATTTTTAATTAATTTTTAAAGTAAAGCATTTTGCAGTGGTGGGGGAAAACGTCATTACTTACGCTTTTTATCACGCTTATCACAGGCAACCGAGCCTGCTTGTTGATGAGGAGGTAGTTATCAGTACTATGAATATGAATATAGGCTTGGATTGAATTTTGTTTGTTTTTTGTTTTTTTGTTTTTTTTTTTTTTGTTCACGTCCTTATTTGTTGGAGTTTTTTTTCTTGAATAGCGCGTGGTGAAACGTAGAATAACGGTTCGTAGATGTGAGGTTTGCCGGAGCAAAATACATCAGAGCAATGAACTAGTTTTCAACGGTGCGGTGGTAGGAAGGTTCTACGACGGTAGCACTGATAAATAAATGGGGTGAGTGGTTGGAAGGAACAGGTAGTGGGGATAGGTCAGGGGTGATCATTGAGCAGGGAAAGGGTAAGTAGTGACGTCGATCAGCTCACGAAAACTATAAAAATCAATCAAAAATCAGTGGCCGCTCCTATCACGGTGCGGTTTTCACCGTTCAGTTCTATTTTACCACCATTCTCGACAGAACATGAAAAAAAGGAAAAATAAATTTCATGCGAGTTCTCCATTCTGTGGGATGGATTTTTCTCTCGGGCGCGTTGTTTTAATCGACGCGCAATGGCCCCAACGCACTTGCGTTTTTTAAACGTGGCAATTAAAAAAACGCGCCCGTATATGAGAACGAACACACCAACGTCTAAAAAGACGCCGCGTTTAAAAAAACGCAACTTGTTCTATTTTCGAAGCGACGCGTTTGTCGCGTTCTAATTTGTATCACAAAGAAATGAATGACTTTGCACGCACTTGCGTTTGTTTGTGGCTGGAGCTCTCAAAACTATCAACAAAGAAAAAATGGTTGAACGAATTTGTTGTTCAGTACTCTGGTATGGTAGCTGTATAATTATTTAATTACAGCTTCAACAAGACTGAGGAAACAATGTGTCAGCCTCACCGTTCTCCGCGGCTGATGATCATTCCCTACCTAAGCTTAAACGAAAACTTTTGTTTCAAAAGTGGTACATTAAAATTCCTTCGACTGGTGCAGTGGTTTTGTGATTAAAGTTGTGGGCATTGCTTGCGATCCAATTCCCCTTTCTTAGCTAACTAGAATGGACCTTTTGCTGTCCAATAAACCCGGGGGGTCGTTCACGAGATCACAATTATCTGCCAGAGCGTGAGGGAAAAGAGGAGAGAAAGTTTTGAGCTCTCCTCACTTTCTCGGGGAAGATTTCGAAGGGGAATTGAGTGTTGGAGGAAAACTTGTGAAGTCCGTAAAAAAAAAGGAACAAAAAGAATAAAACTGTATTCTGGGTAGTTGTTAAGTTAACGATAAAAATTTGAGCGAATGGTGAGATGGGCTGACTTCATATAACACGTAGAAAAGGAGTGCAGCAGAGATGTTTTCAAAGGAAGAATATATAGAGGCAATAAACCTTTTTCCTTTTAACATTTTGGCCTCGTGTAATGAGTGCAATCTAGAAAGCAATACTTTAAACGTGATTCGTTCAATTTCGGAAATGAGCGTGTAGGAGCTAGAGGCCACAATAGCGTTTGGAAAATGTAATTGGCTGTCAAAGCAAGCTGTAGCAATTTCTCTTTACGTCCCGCGAAAAAACTTCAGCTTTATTGGGAAAATATAACTTCATTTTTCTGACGGCCAAATTAATTAGTATAATTCCAAGCGAAAATAAAAATCACTTGATTTCTCATGTAGTAGAAAATGAATTAATTATAAAATAAACCCATTTTCTACATTGCTTTTGTCAATAAAGTTGTTTGAAAGAAAGCCTTTTGATTTTTTTAACCCCACACGTGTTCAACTCTCCAGTTTTTTTTTTTTTTTTCTTTTCTTTTCAAATTCAAACATTGCTCGAAGTCAAAGTTTTCTTTACGCAGTCATCTGCATCAACACAGAGCTTTCCAAACCCCCCGCACTACACACAATGATTGCAGCCAAGGATTTTCTTCTCTACATGCTCCCTTTGGGCACCAAGTTTTTTCGCAGGCTGTTTGTTTTCTTCCCCGTGCTCAGCTATGGAACAAACATGTATCTTCAAACACAGGTCACGATGCGGTTCCGAGTTTTAGGGGTAAGCATAATACTGGAATCAATTCGAAACTTCCTGTTCCGGTTATATTATAAAGTTTCTGTTCTATTTTCAAAACTGTGAAATCCTTTTATTGGTTCTCACACTTCTGGAGGGCACTGCTGATTCATACAAGAGAGGGTCATCCTTCTCCTTTTCAACACAATTCAATTAAAACTCGAAAATTCTCGCTGTAATGATAAACCGATTGAATTTCAATATCTCTACTTTCACCGATGAAAAGGAAAAGAGTTAAAGGCGTGCCATGTTAATTAATAATTTGATTAATTACAACTAATCAATTTGTTGTTGTCTTCTACGATGTCTCACTAACAGTATCAAGAAGAGCGTTTGAACAAAATGGGGTTGAAATGTTAGTGGCTAAGGGTAGGTAGAGAAGAGGGATCGAGTCAAGTTGGGGTTATCTATCACTCTTTGAGTCCGGACAACGCAACGACTTGCGGATAACAATGGGACGGGCAGGGTATAGAGAAAGAGAGTTTCATTTGGTTCGATAAATTGGGGTCTGTATATTCCTCTTTGATAAAGGAGAAAATCCAGGAAAGAAGGTTCAGCTATACGCTGTAACTCAAAATATTTCCTATCATAATTGCTGCAGTATTCACAAAAATTTATTTCTTCTGGCAGAATGACTTCGATGAAGATCCAAGCGATGACGACGAAGAAGATATTTTCTAAAATAAATCATGATAATGTGACCTTAAATCTGTTATTATTCCTGCATTTCCGCTTGCCCAAGCATTTTTCCGCTTGTCTTGCAATGGTTACGCCCACATTCACGATTCGAAAAATAGGTTTTTGAACATTGGGTTGCCAATGGGGTGGGGGGTGCCAAGAATATGGCCACTCAAGGAACTATTGCCATAAAAAGGAAAAGTGTGTGAAATGCGACGGTGACCATCCAACAAAATCGTGTCCAAGATCTCTAGGTGCGACCCCAATCTGTACTAATTGTCTTGAAGCGTATACAGCTAATTATAAAGAATGCCCTGTGCACGTCCAGCTCCAAAAGTTGAAAGAATTTCCTTCGGCCTTAAGAATCCCATTGGCTCAGTCAACCATGAATGTCTCAAATCCCAATAAATTAAAATCGAGCTCTAAACCCGAATCTTACGCCCATGCAGCAAGTAATTCAACATCAAAATTAACTCACACCGATTCCTAAATAAATATTGCCCTTCTCCTCCAAAAGATCGATCAATTAATTTCCCTCGTTCAAGCTCTCCTCACAACACTCACCCAACTCCTCCCCAAACTAATTGGACCGTGAATGTCGCTCCCAATGGTCTAGAAATTTGCACCTGGAACTGCAGAGGAGCCCAAGGAAAATTCTATGAGCTCGAGGAATTTCTCAAATCAAGTGACATTGACCTCCTACTATTAACTGAAACAAAACTTTCCCCATCGAACAATTTCTTCAAACACCCTTCGTGTTCTATTCTTCGAACACCCTTCTATAACCAAAGAAAAGGTGGTTCTGCTATACATATATATCAAAGCAACTCTGGAGCATAACGAACTGCCACACCTTTGGGAACAAAACTTTCAATTAGCACGAATAAATATTCCTATTCTTGGCCGAGCGTACGTCGTCGCACCGTTCTACTCATCTCCTGAAAATATGTATAGTCAGTGAATCAAATTTCCTAACTACAATTCAAACTTTGGGCTCTAATTTCATCCTAGGTAGAGATTTCAATGCCTAACACCCCAGATGGGACTCAACCACCTCCAATCCACGTGGTATGAATCTAATAAATGTGACCCACAAACGCAATCCAGAGGTACTATACCCAAACGAAGCCACACACCGACAACCCATTTCACTCTCCCGACATTCTCGATTTCTTTCTCGCAAAGAATGCGTTCTCGAACTGCTCGTGGCCAGTAGTGTTGCATGAGTTGAACTATGACCTTCTACCAGTTTTAATTGAGTTGCAAGCCTCGCCTACGATTACCACTCATAGCAACAAAATTCCAACTGACAAAATCAATTGGCACGAATATAAGGACCTTCTATCAGCCGCAACAAACGCCCGAATTCCTCTTAACATTCCAAGGGACGTAGACGTGGCAGTCGCCAATTTGTCCCGTATGATACAGTTTGCTACCTCTGCCGCTACCCATCATAGACTCGGTTCCTTCACTCGTGGGAAAAGGACAACTCCCCCTCACGTCGCTCAGCTTCTCCAAGCTAAAAGATTAGCTAAAATTCTATGGAATGTCGCTCGTTATCCTGCCCACAAAGCGGCACTGAACAAAGCATCTAAGGAGCTGAATGACGCACTGAAAAAAAATAGACAGGAAGAAACGAATAGCCCTTCTGGATACTAGGGATGGAACACTGTGTAGAAAAGCTAAATCCCTCACCAAAGTAAGTCCGGGCATACCTCCTCTTCAACTACATCAGCGATGGTACTCAACTCCTTCTTAAAAGTTTGAACTGTTCTCGGCAATTTTAGAGGATCAATTCACTCCAAACTCACAACCGAGCCCTAAGAAGAGGTCCAGCAGTCATTAACATCGCCTCTACAACTTAACCCCTTCGACGAATTCTTTCGCCCAGCCCAAGTCAAAAATATAATTCGGCGTTCTGCATGTCGTAAAGCCCCGAGAAATGATAATGTAGTAGCACCCCTACTAACCCGTGTACCTCAGAGCACACTTGTTTTGATGACCCAAATCTTCAATGCCTGCCTGCGCCTAGGCTATATCTCATGCTCGTTTCCACAATCGTCTGCGAAGTCACCCACACCCATTGGCTGCTAGAATTCCCTCCACAATCCACAATTCCTCCGAGTCGCCATAATCGAGGATTAAAGCGGAAACGGCACACCGATCTCCTCATCACATCAAAAGACAGCTCATAAACGTCTCCCTCCAACCCAAGCTATATAATATACTGAACTTATATCTTATTGAGAGAAAGCTATGCTGAGCTTAAACCATGTTCCATGTGTTATCTATTATATTATGAGAGGAGACCCACAGGGTGGCATGAGACTGTGGTTTGAAGGGCTTCGACTGATGTAGTATGCGGCCCAATCACCCTTTAGGAGGATGGGAGACCCCCATATCGGGAAGTGTGTACTGGGGTTCAACTTACATTGCCCATCTGGCCTCATGCCCCCCCCCCCCCGTGGCTTTCATGGCACATTCTAGATCAAGCTATAGTCTCGAATTAGAGTAGGCAGTGAGGTTTTTTCTACTCGGTACCAACCTGCGACCAGTCCGGGGCTCATAGGATCTAGTATCTGTTGTGTCCAGGGCGAATAAACAACATCGCATTGTAAAGAACTCATATATACAGGGTGTTCGAAAATTCGATGCTCAGCCGAAAACTGGTCATAGTACAGCTGATTTGTGGTCGAAATTACTAAATTCACTTTTCCGGAACTCAGCTTGGTTTTCGATTTATTCCACCATCTTTAATTTTTTCGTGGGACTATATTTTTTTTTGAAATACTTGCTCCCGGCCGCTCTAGAATCAATTCTAGCTCAAAGATAATTGGGTCATTCGAAAGAGCGCACAATTTTGCTTCAAAATGACTGTATTGTAATATGAATTTGGCCATTTTCTCAGGGTACTAACGCTGCTGGAAAGTGATATTTTTTCATCTTCATATATTTCCCTTGTTTTTCAGCTGCGATTTTCTCCCTCTCCTTAAAGGTAAATATTTTTTGGGGTTTATTGGAAAAACTTCCTCATTTTGTTAGCTTTCAAATGGAGTGAAATAGTCCCGGGATTTTACAAGTATTCGCGAAGAAGTAGCTGTTTGAAGAGTAAAATCCGATGGGCTTTGTGAAAAATAACAGAACTTTTTTAGAGGAGAAGTATGTTTTGAAGCCAGAGTTGGTGAGGTGAGAGACAGGGACCTCTCGAAGTGTCTGAATGTAAGCTAATAAATTACAAAAAGTACAAGAATAGCAAAGATAATATTAATAGTAACTGAAAAAACAGCCGATATTCGGAAGTAGTGATGCGTAATGAATGAGGGGAACGATAACTGATTGAGCCAAATGTTCTCCTTGTGCGAAAAGGGATATCAACCAGGAATTTGGCGACGTTTTTGTGCATTACAAGAAGACGTAATCATTGAAACAATCGCGAAAAATGAAATGCCAAAGAAGTTGCATTCTCATCATTCCTATAAGCACATTCACTCGAAACTGGTGTTGGTAATGTAATGAGTTACCTTCGTGGCATGGGGATTAAGCCCCCAAGACATGGGAACTTCAGCATTTTCAAGTCCCTCAGATATCTCCTTAACCTAAAACGCCGAGGTATGACGAGCAGAAAATCATTCACGACTCATTCCTCATCAGTAGATTCCTATACACCGAGTATTTGCGGTTCGACACTTTTTGAGCCCATTGAGGACGTTTTATATCCGTTGAGAGACCAGTGAAAGTATTTCTGCGTTACTGCTAAAAACTCATCCAAATTCTGTTTTACGAAAGCAGCGCCGAGTCTTGGTTTATGTCGGTCTACACACAAGGAGGAACATTTGGTTGCAGATGAATGGTCGCCCTTTCCACAACGTACGGCACATCGTACTTTTGGCTGATTCCTCATTCTTAATCACTTTTTCCTTAAACATTGGCTGTTTTTTTAATTATTACTTATATTATCTATGCTGTTCTTGTAATTTATTAGCTCATATTCAGACATTCTGAGAGGCCCTGCCTCTCACCTCACCAACTCTGGCTTCAAAACATACTTCTCCTCTAAAAAAGTTCTGTTATTTTTCACAAAGCCCATCGGTTTTTAATATTCAAACAGCTACTTCTTCACGAATACTTGTAAAATCCCGAGACTATTGCACTCCATTTGAAAGCTGACAAAATGAGGAAGTTTTTCCAATAAACCCAAAACAATATTTTCCGGTAAGGAATGGGAGAAAATCGCCGCTGAAAAACATGGAAAAGATACAAAAAAAAAAAAAAAACATCACCTCCCAGCAGCTTTAGCGCCCTGAGGAAATGACCAAATTCAAATACAATACAGTCATTTTGAAGCAAAATTGTGCGCTCTTTCGTATGACCCATTAGCTTTGAGCTAGAATTGATTCTAGAGCGGCCGGGAGCAAGTATTTCAAAAAAAATATAGCTCCACGAAAAAACTAAAGATGGTGGAATAACTCGAAAACCAAGCCGAATTCCGGAAAAGTGAATTTAGTAATTTCGACCACAAATCAGCTGTACTATGACCAGTTTTCGGCTGAGCATCGAATTTTCGAACACCCTGTATATGTATTTTCAAACTATACTACACGGATTTATCTCAACAGCGTAAAGGGCACTGCTCGACTCACTTGGTGGGTAATTGAAGATAGATAGACATGAACAGGATGAATAGGCAATGAAGGGGAGGGGGGAGCGCTTAAATCAAGAAACAAGTCCACACGTTGTGCTGCTAACACTACAAACTCGCCCACACGTAATCACAGAGATACCAGAGGGTGACGTTGGCGTTGAGGTCGCCCACCGACCAAGGCTTCATTTTATCATCGGCCAAGCCACGAACTGGGGGCTGTTCATGTTGTTGTGGCGGCTGATGCTGAACGCAGTCATTAACGGAGGCGTCGGGCTATGGGTTGTACATGGGAATTTACACCGGTAGTAGTGGGATACCTAGGTCTTGCCTTGCAGGAGCGGCATCAGAGCGTCGATCTTCTTTAAAAGAAACCATTTCGGCATCAGCGTAAGCCCAGTGTCGAGGCTTTTCGAGGTAATGGAGGGTTGTTCTAATTTACGGAATGAACAAAAGCTTACGGAACGGGTATGATAAAAAGCTGCAGAGCGCCCAAAATGCTCATGTACAATATAATAGTAACCCTTCACAAGTAATTATAAGAAATAACCCGAATAACCCAAAAGTACTAGTACTTCTCCCCGAAGGGTACCTTACGGAATGAACAAAAGCTTACGGAACGGGTATAATAAATAGCCGTAGAGCCCCACAAATTCTCGTTTTCAATATGCTAGTAACCCTTCACAGGTAATTTGAATAAATCCCGATTAAATGAAAAGTACTCTACATAGGTTTACCATGATATGCTCGCTAGCAAGTGTTCGACCAAAACCACCCATTGAGCATAGGGTCACAAATGCTTTCCTGCTGAGATACGCGTGCAATTGTGTTTTTTCAGCGACTGGCTACTCTTTCTCCGAAAACTCGATTTTACGGCCTAACCGCTGAGCTTGGAACATAACAGTTGACGTTTTTGAAAAGTTCTCAACATTTCACTTCAAAAACAGTGTTCTACATAGTTGTAATCGTACCTAAGTATTTTTTATGATTTCTCACAAAGAAATCAACAAAGAGCACACTTTTTTCTGTGTGTTTTTTCAGTGGTGTCGTTGGATTTAACCTAGGACGCTTATTTCCCAAGTTACTGCTGTTTATGTTGCGAAAACCCGTGTTGTGCTGAAAAAATGAAAAAATCGATTATCACGACTGGGAATGGAAATCGAACCCTAGGTTATAGGACATATTTTTTTGCATTTTGGATGTATAATCACACTTCTTATATTGTTCAACCCATTACCAGTCACCCTGTATGGTAAGCGCTATTTCATGCTTGACAAGCCCACCCACCCTAATAAATGTCATCTCGTGATGTGATTTCCTTGTTTGATTTTATTTACTTTTTAGAAAAAAAAAAAAAAAATTAATAAAATAAAAAAAAAATAAAAAAATTAAATAAAAAAGAAAACAGACAAAAAAAAAAAAAAAAAAAAGGGGTATCTTGCAGAGAGAGGTCCACGTCCTCTACCCTGGGAGGGAAATTTTTCCCTAGCAAACGTTCTGCCGAAAAAATAGGATATTATCCAATTAACTAATCATTCCGTCTTTTCGAGTACACGAGAAAATTGTCATTGATTAATGTGTCCAACCGCAAGGTTTTGGTGACTCTGTGATGTGTTTTGGTACCCGTTCTGTAAACATTTGTTCATTCCGTAAAGCCCTGTACACATGGAGACAGAAAGGTCATAACACAAGTCATAACATCTCGAAGAAAGATATTGTACGCCATTTCTGACAAGCCCCTTGTGTTCGCACGAGGACATTTATGTTATGACATGGTAGCCTGTTGGTAATCTCTGATTCAGTGAATGAATCGAATGAATTGCCTCATTGCTTTCTAGTTCTTGTCTTAATTCACTTTGTTTTTAATTTCAACAATTCTTTTCAGAACGAAATCCCCAATACCATTTTCTTGAGTTCGGAACTGCAGTGAAGTGCAGAATTACCTGTGGAGGGTAACTAGCATATTGTACAAGAGAATTGGTACTTTTCAGTTACTCGGGTTATTTCTTCTAATTACTTGTGAAGGGTAACTAGCATATAGTACACTAGCATTTTTGGGGATCTGCAGCCTTTTATTATACTCGTCCCGCAAGCTTTTGTTAATTCCGTAAGGTACCCTTCGGGGAGAAGTACTAGTACTTTTGGGTTATTCGGGTTATTTCTTATAATTACTTGTGAAGGGTTACTATTATATTGTACATGAGCATTTTGGGCGGTATGCAGCTTTTTATCATACCCGTTGCGTAAGCTTTTGTTCATTCCGTAAGTTACCCTTCACGGAGAAGTACTAGTACTTTTCGGTTATTCAGGTTATTTCTTATAATTACTTGTGAAGGGTTTCTATTATATTGTACATGTGCATTTTGGGCGCTCTGCGGCTTTTTATTATACCCGTTCCGAAAGCTTTTGTTCATTCCGTAAGGTACCCTTCGGGGAAAAGTACTAGTACTTTTGGGTTATTCGGGTTATTTCTTATAATTACTTGTGAAGGGTTACTATTATATTGTACATGTGCATTTTGGGCGATCTGCACCGTTTTATTATACCCGTTCCGTAAGCTTTTGTGCATTCTGTAGTACAACCCGTAATGGGGATGACCAACTCTCTTCAGTATTACGCCGAATTTCCCCTAACTCAAGCAACGGTTGGTTTTTGTCATGGTACCAGTTTACCTGAACGCGTTATCCCACGCGGAGTTGTCAGTACCCGGGTAACGGAATGGGCCTCTTTGGGGGGGAGGGGGGGAGACTCGAGCGTGGCCCGATGGCCAGACGCATTATGGGAAGACGCGTTCAGAAAATTCGTCCGAGGCAAACTGGGACGAAATGCTCGAGAGCTGTAATAGAATTGTTGAATTGTTGAACTGAACACAATATAATAACCCTAGTAGCAAGCCCATATTTCTGAAATATGTTAGAAAAATAACAACGTGTTTAATGCAATCATTGCAAGTGAAAGTTGTCTGAAATATTTCAAACACCAATAATTTGAAATATTTCAGAAATTATCTTTCTGACACATTTCCAACACAGCTGACCAACATATTTCAAAAACTCTTGTCCAAAACGTATTGAACACGTGGAAATTTGTGTTTTGAACACAATGGGACTCTCGTGGCGGCTGTATCGTTTCAAACACATGTCAAACTCATTGAGCTGAACATATTTTTGAGAAATAAAAAAGTGTTATTAGGAGTATTTCAAACACGTGACAGAAAAGTTGTTATATTGGCTGTGGTTTCATGGATTTTGCAGTGTTCTGGAAAGCTTTCCAACACGTTTTCAACATTATGTGATGACATATTTTCGACATGAAGAACTTCGGCTTCACTAGTCAGATCGAGTTTAATAGCTCACTCAAAACTCAAATAAATTATTGTAAATCCGGTTACCATATTGAGGAACGTACATAAGTTGTTTTGTGCATTTCATTTTTTCCTGAAAGTTAAAATGAGTTCAAATCGGTTCAAATTCCCATGAATATTTAGTCCCAAGCCCTCACGCTGTGGAAATTGAAAGCATCAGCCGTATAATCTACCTCGTCTTGTTGGAGACACATGATGATGACTGACGCTAAAGAACGAAATTATGGTTCAACCGGGTTCAACACGTCTAGGCTGCCCAATTTGATTGTTGGTAAGGTGTAACAAAACGATATTATGGCGTCCTTCTTATTGAGTTAATTTACAGATTTTACAACACAAATGTTCGTCGGCAAAGAGAAAAGGAATAATTAATTGACGTTTCAAAAGCGTGTCTTTCTCAGGTTGGGAATAACAGAGGGTTTTATTGTTAAACCTGAAGCAAAGAAGCTGCAAAATGCTGATGCGTGTAGAGGCATGGACAAGACTTATTTTGGGTTCTAACTTCATTAGAATTTCTTTGTGGTGTGAACTACTTTGTGGTTTAATATACGATGTCTATCTATTCTAATTAAATTTGATTCCTATGAGGCGTCAAACGCACGCGTCAGTGGCTATGGAGTTAGAGCACTACGGGCGCTTTCACACTTGAGATTCTGGTATCCGATTTCCCTACCGAGGATACTAAAAATTCAATACGGCAAACGCGCTCGCTCATTCACACTTAAGATTCCGGAATCGGATACTAAAAGTATGCTTTTCCGGAATCTAAGTGTGAAGGAGCGCTTTGACTGTAGTGTATTTTTAATTTTTTAGTATCCTCGATACGGAAATCGGATACCGGAATCTCAAGTGTGAAAACGGTCTTACTCTAACTCCAATAGCCGATGAACGCGAGCATCTGATGCTTTCATTCGATAGATGACTGACATCAGTGTGAAATATGACTCACACGTGTTAGTGTCGTGGATGAGAACACATTTTCAACATGAATCTGTAATGATATTGACAACATTACAACGTCATGATGAAAATATGTCATAACATAATGTCAAACACGTGTTGAAAAACTGTCCGAAACAGTGCGAAATCCATGAAAAAGCGGCCAATAACACCTTTTCTGTCATGTGTTGGAAATATAACTAGAAATATTTCAAACATATTTCATTGCTACTAGGGAATTGTTCTCAATGAATTTTAAATAACTTTAAAAATTGAAGTATCTTTTTAGTAAGTTGTGTTAGTAATTTTATACAGGGTGTTCTAGGAGGAAACGTCAACACTTGCACAAGTTGTACTACTAAGTAGGGCGAACCAAAATGACTATTTGAACGTAGGGTCGGAAACGCTTTGTTTCAGAGTTACAGGGAATTTAGTGTTATTTAAGCCAAATCACCTCTTTTCCACAAAAGGCGGTCTTAACTGACTAACCGTTCAACATAGAACAAAATAAACTACATTTATGAAAAGAGCACAAAATTTAACATTGGAAAAATCAGGAATAACATATTAAAATCATCTTCATGTACGTTTAGTTATTTTTGGAAAAATCGAAAAAATGTTACGTTGAATTGTCGTGCTTCTTTCAGAGGCGAATTTCGCTCAATCTTCAGTTGGTCGAGCATTGACCAATTATTGTAAAAACATGCCCATTATGTGAGCTTTCAATTGACGTAAGAAAATTGGAAATCGGTTGAATATTTACTAAGATATGACACGAAAGGTTCGGAAAAACAGTGCAAAATCGTAAAAGTGAGCCACATTGCAGCTGCCAGGTAAAATCCCCCAAAATTGTTTTTGACGTCAAAATAACCCCATAAATTCAAAGAACAAATTATTTAAGAAAAATTAGTGTACCATATTCATCATCATCTTCATCCCTCACCACTTTCACTAGTAAATAATCAATTATTAAACAAATTAACTGGTCTGATTCCTTCGTTTTCGTCTGGTGCTATTTTTCAGACGT